>CM060928.1:727636099-728886099 GCA_030765085.1 Allium cepa | reverse complement strand
TAGCGATAACATCGAAGTCCCTATCCCTACTTCATCCGAAGTCATCGCTGTAGTCGATCCACAAGTTATTCCTGCTTACAATCCGGACCAACTGGAGCTGTCTTCTGGCAAGACTGCTGTCTCCGAGCCTGTTCAAGCTCCAAGGCAAGGCAAAGAAGGTACTTTGATTATTTTCCTCATGTGTTAAAGTATCGATTTTCGAGAGAATTTTCTGGACTGATTACTTTTGCTCTCCTTTGTTCAGTGATTGAGAATGTCGCATTGGGGCCCCCAGTTCCTCCGATTCTATATCATACGCGCGGAGTTATTGTCACCGAGGCGATCTCAACTGCTGCTATGGCCGATGAGATGGGAGAGGGGAGCTCGATGTTATTCGATGTTCAAATTATTTAAGAGCTACTTGGTCACTCTCTTGACCCTATTCCCGATCCTTCATTCGCGACGAGTGGAGCTGCTCCAGTCTTCAGTTCTGTCGTAACAACCACCAGCGTATCCAGCGCAGGTCAGTTGACTCGAGAAATTGAGATTTTAGCTGAGATAAGCGCTGAAATGGCCACTATGGTGACGGTTGGTGGTCCTGGTAGAGACACTGCTCCTTCGAGCTTATCTTCTTTAATGGTGATCTCTCACGGTTGCACGGTAACTGTCTCGAGCGTTGCTGAACAAACACCTGTCACCGCCCCCATGCCTTCAGTTCGCCCTTATAAGAGAATCTCTATCCCTTCCAGCTCTGAGGAAGACGTTGATATTATGCCAGATCCTGAGGATGTTCCAAAGAAGGACAAAAAGTCTCGTAGGAAGCCGGGTAGTGGGTCTAGCGGCTCAACTCCGAAGAAGAAACCCCGGAAGAAGAAGGAGTGAACTTCTCGTTTTATCATGTGGTTGTGAAATGGCAATTCTTTTACCTTTTCTTTTGTTCTTCTAGAGCCGTGTATATATGTGGATTCGGCCTCCACTTAATTGAATTTTTTTGACTTGACATGTAATCAAACTTGTTTTTTGTCGGTTGATGGAATGGGAAGTTGTTCTTTTCTCTTACTTAAGTGTTTTTGCAATGTTTGTTGTTTTTTTTATATATATGCCAAGTATGGAAATATAATTTCGTGTCATGATTTGATGAATGAGTTGAACTCCGAATATAGTATCACTTTGGTTAGCGACTAACTCTTAGCTTTTCTGCCCCCTAGTCTTGGGGAACAACATTTGTATTTTGGTGGTTGATCGCATTTTCTGCAAATCTTAAGCACATGCCCACATTCTGGGGACTTAGGATAATTTGAGATCGATAATCCGGTTCGCGTTCCGAGGATTTGAGAGTTATCGATACTTGTAACACAGTCCGCGTTCCGGGAACCTGGAATTGATGTTTGTACTCTGTTCACGCTCTGGGAACGAGCTGTTGGACATTTATACTCCAGTTCACGCTTTGGGAATTTGGAGTCCGTTCGCGCTCTGGGAACGAGTTGCTGAGTGTTTACACTCCAATTTGCACTCTGGGAATTTGGGGTCCGTTCGCACTCCGGGAACGAATTGCTGAATGTTTATACTCCAATTCGCACTCTGGGAATTTGGAGTCCGTTAGCACTCCGGGAACGATTTGCTGAATGTTTATACTCCAATTCGCACTCTGGGAATTTGGAGTCCGTTCGCACTTCGGGAACGAATTGATGAATGTTTATACTCCAATTCGCACTCTGGGAATTTGGAGTCCGTTCGCGTTGTGGGAACGATTTGTATGATGTTTATCCTCCAATTCGCGCTCTGGGAAGTTGGAGTCCATTCGTGCTGTAGGAATGATTTGTATGATGTTTATCCTCCAATTCGCGCTCTGGGAAGTTGGAGTCCGTTCGCGATATGGGAATGATTTGCTGAATGTTTATACTCCAATTCACGCTCTGGGAAGTTGGAGTCTGTTCGCGCTCTGGGAACGAGTTATTGAATGTTTATACTCCAATTCATGCTCTGGGAAGTTGGAGTCCGTTCGCGCTGTGGGAACGATTTGCTGAATGTTTATACTCCAATTCACGCTCAGGGAAGTTGGAGTCCGTTCGCGCTCTGGGAACGAGTTATTGAATGTTTATACTCCAATTCACGCTCTGGGAAGTTGGAGTCCGTTCGCGCTGTGGGAACGATTTATTGAATGGATTGTCATGCGTTGGTCCAGTTTAGCCTTTGGTGTGTTGAATTGCCCCCGAGCTGGGGTTTCACTTAGTGAGTGGCCGGTCGTATCACAGTCACTCGTTATTTGAATAAATTGCATTGTTTGATGGAACTTAGCTCTTCGTGTGTCGTGATTGTTGAATGTTGTATTCAGTGAATCACAGCTCAAGCTTGAAGAGATAGTATTTTATTGCTGAAATAAGAAAATATGAAAAAGTCAGTGCCTTATTACAAATTCAAATTTCAGAATGTAAAGGAAACTGCAAAGCATTCATAGATCAAATAAAGCCTGTCATGTGTAGCAATGACGAAGGTCCTTGCTTCTCTTGGCTCTTGGCAAAATAGGACCGCCCAATGTTGATAGCAAGAACAGGTCATCCCCGAATGTTTGTTCAATCACACATGGTCCTTCCCACGTTGGTTTCACGTGCGATGGTGTTGAGTGTACTCTTCCGCAGACGAAATCACCAATTTTGAAGGCTTAGGGTTGGTCAATGACATCGTGCGACCGGGAAACTCGTTTTTGGAGTATGACAATTCTTAAGTCGGCCTGGTCTCCCATAACAACACAAACTCCTTTGTCAGTGGGGAATTTTAAGGTTAGGCACCATGGGGGCGATAACGGCTCTGAATTCAGCAAGGACTAGTCGGCCTAAGAAAGCATTGTACGGTGAGTCTATGTCCATCACCATAAATCGCAACGTCCGGGTTCTGCAACATTGTCCAGTTCCCAACTCCATCGGTATTTCTAGTTCTCCAACGGGCATGGTCGCGCTCCCGTCGAAGCCGCGAATACTGGATTGGCATGGGTTCAAGTCTTTGGCATTCAGATTCATTTGGTCGTAGGCTTGCTTAAATATTATGTTCACAGAACTTCCGCTGTCAACCAGAATCTTTTTCATCCACACATGGCCTACCTGAGCTGATATGACTAATGGATCGGTAGTCGGGACTATGATTCTGTCATCATCACCACACTGAAATACGATGTCTTCATTCATTGTTTTCTGTCGTTTGATCGGAACTCTATCTTTCAAATGTCTATAGCATGTAGTATACGCATGCCTAGTAGGACTGGCATACGAATTCATCTCATCCCAACTTCACTTTTGTTGGATGAGGGATACTTCCAACAGCATTTACTACTAACCTCCAGCTATCAGATGATTGGATTCATTACTTTGATTTGATGGGCCCGCTTCTCCCGGCTGTGGCGTCCGAACAAACTGTTCCAGCTTCTTTTCTCTGATCGATTTTTCAACGAGATCTTGTAAGTGACGACACTCGTTTGTATTGTGCTCGTAGCTTTCATGGAACCGGCAAAACTTTCCCGTCTGGATTTGCTTTTCTGACGACGGTCTTGGTGCAGGTTTTTGATACTGAATTGTATCACGGGTTTGTAAATATAGGTCCTCTAGTGATGTATTCGGAGGAGTGTAACTTTTAAACATTGGATTCTTGCACCGCGGGCCACGATTTTGATCTTGTTTTTTAATTTGATTTACGCTCTCTCTCCGCCGAGCTTGTTTATTTTTAATGTTCAACTGAACCTCTTCGGAGCTCTCACCGGACTGTTTGATTGCAACATTGCTTTGAATCCCTTCCGTACTTGGTCCTGCATCAATTTGCTTCCTAGACCGTTTCGCGTCTTCCTGTCTCAAGAATTGAGCTGCTTTGGCATGGAAACGGTCCAATGATGCAGGTGGTTTCCTAGCTAACCAGTTGCCAAACTCAGAATCGGGGTCGATCCCCTTAGTTAATGCCATAAGGATGGAGTTATCATTTGGATTGCTGATCTCCGCACATGCGGTATGGAATCTCTCTGTCTGAGTGTCTCTCCGGGAGCTTGAGTGACACTAGATAGAGTGTTGACATCTTTTGGCCTTGCGACGTGCATGCGGAATTGCTCAACGAATTTTGTGGCTAACTGGTTGAATGAAGAGATGGATCGAGGTGGCAATCGAGTGAACCACATAGTAGCGATGCCCTCAAGGATATAGGGAAGCTACGACACTTTACTGCATCGTCGGCTCTAGCAGCGGTCACGGCCATTCGTATTTCAGAATATGTTGGTTGGGATCGGAGTTTCCTTCATACATGGGTAGAGTTGGCATCCGGAATCGCCATGGGGGTTCAGTAGTAAGTATATCGTCTAGAAAAGGAGTGTGACTTCGGGTAACCCCCCAATCGTCATTTGTGAATCCCTGGCTCTCACGGATCATTTGACGTATTATAGTCGAAAGATCCGGCATTTGCGCGTTTTGTGCGGCCTCCACCAGAGTATGATTACGTTCCGTTCTTCGGGGTTGGACCGGATATTATCGACGGTCCAAGTCTTGCCTTCGTGGCTCATACTTTTCTGGGACGTATAATTCAGGAGTACGTCCGTGTTGGTGATGGTCCAGGTTCGACTGATCTTGGGCGTCGACTCCTGGTTCAGCTGCAATGTTAGTGGTGCGGTATTCTGCGGTGTGGTGAGGAACAACACCTCCTCGGGAGGAGGGTCCGGTTTGGAAACTGGCTGATGGACCAACTCTCAGTTGTCCAACGGTCAGTGTCGGTTGATTTCCAATGATTGGCATGCGACTCCCATCTAGTTGGGGTCGTGGTGATCGGTTGTGGCAATCAGAAGATGAAGAACTCTCGCTGGAGGAGCGAGAAGCGTGGTCTCTCTTGGACCTTTTTCGCTTCTGGCGATCCAGCTTGTCGATTAGCTCAGCGTTAGCGCGTAGCTGTTCTTCTAGTTGTTGCCGACTCTGGGTCAGCTCTTGGAGTAGCAACTGCAACTCTTGTCGGGTAACCGAACCTAACGGTTCGGAGTGCCCAGTAGCATCCTGATTAGATGGAGGTGGCGACACAGGATTCTGTCGATCCTGCTCCGGTTGATTGGTAGCATTTGAGGTGGTTCTTGTATTAACCATCTTGAAAGCTGAATTCCTTTCCTAGACTTTGTACAAATCTGAATAGAAGGGAAGGAAGTTGGATTTGATGACCTGGATCTCTCTCGTAGATTTATTCAATCCGGTATCGATGACAGATCCAAAGAGCAGGAGAAAATCTGGGTTTTCTCAGTGAAAGCACCAAAGTGTTTGTGTCAAAATTGGGCACAACACTCGTCGGAAGCTTTTGAAGAGATTATAAATGAAGAAAGTAAATTAAAATTGTGGATTATCTAACAAAAACTCCAAATAACAGGAAGTAAATTGCACGAGAGACAATGATTTAGAGTGGTTCGGCGTATTGCCTACGTCCACTATGAAGTTTTGTTACTTTATTGCTTGATATTCGGAGAATACAACTTTTTTTTGTCAAAGTACAGCAAGTAGTAAGCCAAAATTCGAAATCAAAGGTAGCGGTGGTGCTCTGAAGCAATTCTGGCATTGTCCGGGCGTTCTCTTACTCTAAAAATTCTCCGATCCCCTTTCTGAATGACCAGGGGCTCTATTTATAGGTGTAGGAGGCTGATATTTCGTCTAAAATTCAAGGAGACCGCTTCTGGCATGTACGGGGGCCCACATGGCCGAATTCTGGAGATCCAGGCCCACTTTGGGATCGATTCGACCCTTGGTTCAAATCGATCAAAAAGGTGTCCAATCATGATGAAACTTGGCGTGAACATTCTTCTATGTATATGCAAGGTCCTGTGAAAATTTCATAGCATTTGGATTTGTAGATCTCAAGTTATGATCGATTTAAGATGGAGTTTTTTGCCCCATGGATCCGTTCGAATCGATACGTTTCGAAACCATAGGGTCGAATCCATGCTTCTTTACATGAAAGTGATGACGTGGTGCGTATGATTCGGGTCAATCCTCCTTTTTCTCCGAGTTTTCTGGGTCATATTCCTAGGTTTTAGCAGTGTGGACTTGATGGATTCGAGGTTATCGATTCAAAGAGTCGCTTCCTTCGAATCGGTCAAATACGTGTTCCTTCGTATCGATCGTGGATGGTCGTAGTTGATCGATACGAAGTTTCCTTTGCTTATTGGATTCATAGACAATTACGGCATGGAGTCGAAGCCATAATGGGTTCGAACGTGGGCATGTGAAGATGGATTCGAAGCAAGGCTACTTGGATGGATTCGAACCCATGTGTGGTCGATGGATTCGGAGCATGGTTTACTTCTGATCGATTCGAACCTATGCTATTCCTGAGGGATGGATATGACCTTAAAGCTTGCTCGATGGAGTCGAAGCAAGGTGTGTTCTGATGGGTTCGAACCATGGCTGACTACTGATGGATTCGAACCAATGCGTGGTTGATGGAGTCGAAGCATGGCCACTTGGATGGAGTCGAACTGCTTGCTTGCTCGATGGATTCGAAACGAAACCACTTCTCACGGATTCGAAGTGACACATGTATTGATGGATTCGAACTCGAGGATTGGCTTTATTGGGTTCGAAACAATGTTATTCCTCCCACCTTCTACTGGCGACAACTTTAGCATTCGAACTCGGATCGCCCCGAAATTTGGAACGCTGGTTTCCACAGCTTAGCTTGACGTGTCTTATCAACCGTAGCCCGATCCGAGCTCAGGCAAAATTCATCGATATTTATAGTTGCCCAATCAATCATTCCAAATTGAGGACGTGTGATCTTGTCTTTTTCCAGTCAGTTCCTGGTTATCTCGGTCTTGCCAAAAGGCGGGATAACAACTGCATATTGCCAGGTCTGGTTTCTTTTTATGTCTATTATCTTGTGCATGTGCTTATGCCTTCATTTCCAGTTGAATTTGAACTTATATTTGGATTGCACCTGTGTTGCATCCACCTTATAGCTCGGGTTTGACCTTGTGCTTGTGTCGTGACTTTATTTGTATTGCACTTGAGTTGAACCCGGCTTTTCATTTGGGTTTGACTTTTTCTCACCTGTCCCTGTAATTTTATCAAGTGTATATCGGTGTTCAAGGCCTTGGGGCATGTACAGTGATACACTGTGCATGTCACGAGCTTCTCGTGTATGATGAATTCAAATTTAAATGATGACGAACAACCCAAATAACCGAGGCAAATAATATTTTCAAAATTACATTTTATTTTAAACTGCAAAAATATTTTATTTTCAATTTTACTGTGTCATGTATATTTTTGCAGATTGCTCAGATGCTGGATTCAATCTGGAATACATTTGAAGATAAAATACGAGTGAATGAGCGATATGTAGTAAGGACAGTTGTATAAAATGAAATGTATTGTAATTGAAATTTTATGTATATAGTGAGAGCACAAATTTGTAGTATTCGAAATTGTAATAAATATTGTTTGAATAAAATATCCGAATTTAAATTTTGTGTTATTTATTTTATTCAGCAAATATTTATTTAATTATGTGAGAAATAAAATAGTACATTAACAAATACATTTAAATGAATATATATATATATATATATGTTTATTATCATCAAACAAAAATCATATACTCGCATATTCAACAGTTGTTCGTTATAGGTGCTTCCTTATCTTCTTGTAGAGAGTTTCTTCTATGTTGTTCACTAGGCTCCCGTCGAAGTCCATAACTACTTTAAATGAATTGGATAAAAAGTTTCTAGTATAGTTTAGCCTCCATCTACCCGATTAAAGGACGTGATGTTCCTATCTGGTCTGTCGCAATGACCCAATGAGTTGCTGAAGGCTTTCTTGAATTGATTCAACATTGTTGTTACAGAGGTTAGCAATCTAAAGGAAGACCTAATATTTATGGCTTTGGTTCAAGATATCCATTCGAATATAGACTTCGCAAATAAAGCAACCCACTACCATGGAGGACTTCCATTGAACAAATCAGTTTCTGAGGCTAAAAGAAGCGAGTTGATTACAGGAAAGCCTAGCAATGAGAGATTGAAAGAGGTGATTTAGAGTAATGTTGCTATCAAATATGATGGAAATAGTTCCAGAACTACTGCAAGAAATGTGGGCAAAACTGCAAATCACAAGAAAAGGAATCAAAATGCTAGTAGGCATGACGAGGATAGGAAATATCTAAGGAATCCGAGACCTGAGGATTATACACTATGGAATGACAGATTGGAGAATACATATCTTGACACTCAGGGAATTGAGCGGTATAACAAATCGCCCAGGAAAAAAGCGATTGAGCAACGAAAAAGGTCAAGGAAGAGTTTCCACTTTCACGAAACTCATGGGAATAACACAAATGAATGTTGGCATCTGAATGAGTTAAATGAGAATTGATAAGACACAGCGGGCTCTAGCAGTATGTGAAGAAACCGAAAAACACCACTCAACTTATCAAACCCTAAGGGTCGAATGCTCAAGGGAAAATGCCTGGACCCAGCGAAGAAGGGCTCAGGTGAACAGATGGAAGACCGGGCATAAACACCATTATAATAGGACCTCACCTAATGCATAAGAGTTAAGGTAAGATGGAATGATATGCTAGTTCTTTTGAAGCATGTACCATAGGAGAATTGCTAGGCCATCGAAGACAGAGTTTCGGCAAATCAACAAAGAATGATCACAAATGGAATTGTGTTTAGGAATCGGGACACTATGGTGTAGAAAACTCGACTCTCAACCTAGTGATGATAACAGTCGGAAGCAGACCAGCAGTTGTGCATCAAGTATTGGTTGACAATGGAAGCTTGATCAACATCCTATTATGTAAGATGTTTGACCAAATGAAGATTAGCATGAAGGATGTTATCACCTGCAAAATGAAGATAAAGGGATTTACGTGTGAAGCTAAATAACCGATTGGAACAATTGACCTGATTTTGAACTCGAAGAAGGAGAGCAAAGGGTGGTCCATATCCAAACCTCTGTGATTGTCGATGGCTAGTGATCTGCTTATAACGCATTCTTGGGCCGACCAGCCCTGGCCGACTTTAGAATCGCTTTGGCTCCATAGTGTTTAACGATGAAATTCTGTAACGCTCCACTCTGAGACCCATTCTAACAAAGAGTATTACGGAGTAATACCGTCTGCTGGAACGGAGAATAGAGTATAATGGAAGCGACCATATGTAATCAAGCCATAACTATCTACTAAGTACGTCGAAATGTGATATCGTTTTTTTTTCAAGTGGTTCGACATATCCAATAGATATTTATAATGAAATTACAATGGCTAAGGAAAATAGGTTCAGAACAAACATATACTAAATGATAACATCATCATCACAGAACAGTCACATAACAGTCACAGAACATAGGTACAATATATCGTCAATAAAGATCCAAATATCAAAAAGGTGGGTACAAAGCCACCGCTCACACATGTGAGTCAAAAATATGTACATAAGAGACTGAATAATCAGAGTATCAAAATTGTGGACAAATATAAAGAGCTATCTATCAGCATAGCAGATAATGTCCAAGCGGAAGCACAGAAAGCTAAGTCCAGAGGCCTAACCTGAAACAACTCGGTCTGACCCGAGCGAAAAATACTCGGGTCAGGCTAGCTAAACAATCCGTTAATAAACTGAGATAAATAATAATGCGGTACATAAAATAAACAGTACTTCTCCAAAGAGAAGAGTATTATGGACTACATGAATAAAATGACGATCCCTAATCATCAATAAACTGTAAAAATCTCCAAAGAGAATATCAACACCAAAGTGTTAAATAAATAAAATCACCTCATATCATCGGCGTAGCCAGAGCTATATAAAGTTGCCCATCGGAAATAATCCCAAGAGTGACCAGAGTCTGTAATCAATGCCCAAGCAAAGATCGATGCTCCAAAGAGTAATAGGGATATACTGAAAAATCAATGAAATCGAATACCGAAATGTAGTGTCCAGAGACACTATGAATCCACGAGGTAATCGCACTTACATCGTATGGTTCCATAGAACCAACACCGAATGGAGGTACTCGAATGGATATAAAAATCATCAGATAATACAAGTATAGCACGTGCACTGACCAGAGTCGTTATTGCCAAGTACTGTAGAGTTGTGATCGATCACTCGCACAGATGCGGAACGCGCGAGACGGCGAGATCCTTCCCAGAAGGATATAGGCCCAGAGGCACATGCCGAAAAACTGCTCCATAGAGCAGGTGTCCAGAGACGGTTTCCCAGAGGCGTGGTGACCCAAAGCTCCAGTACTGGCCGCCCAGAGGCTAATGTGTCACCAACTTCTTGGATAGGAATCCGTAAAGTGTTAACAATGAGTCCCATACCCCACGTTCGCACTAAACGGTTTACTATCCAATAGCAAGCTCACACTCCAAACAATAAAAAGTCCACCTCGTATCATCGGTAAACAAGACCCAAAGGTCAAAACGATCAATCGAATAGGTCGGGGATTAACCGGAAAGAAAATACACACAGTTCCGTAGGCCGGAGATTTCCTAACCGTTTAAGCACCTTTCCACTTCGCTCGACATGCTAAAAAGTGAGTGTGAGATTGTTATTATAGAGAATAATGGTGCGAAACGGATTTATAATTGATTATGAAATCACTTTAAAACGGCTTTTGAAAACTCTCCTATTATGGAGTAAATAGTTTAATAATTAAAAATAACATTATATAATAATTTCGAAAGCCATTTAGGAGTGAAAAATCCTTTTAAAATAGTTCATAAAACCCGTGTACGAAATCTAGTGCCAAATCTCAGAGAAATCAATAAATCAGAAAATCACTGAAAACCAATATTCGTGTTGGAAAAATATCCCGAATGGTTGTGAACCAAAATTCGACAATTTCTGATTATCAATTGAAGCCCAAAGGTTCGTTGCAGAAACAATCAATTTGAAGTGGTTGCACCAAAATGGTGCAACCGATGGGTCGGAACCCGGCTGCACCCAATGGGTGCAGCCCATTGCATAGAAGCCGGCTGCACCGCATGGTGCAGCTGGTTTGGTCAAGCCCCAGCCCGCATGGGCTGGGGAGAAGCAGCAAGCCTCCCTAGCCCGCATGGGCTGGGAAGAAGTGGCAAGCCCCGCCCCCCAGCCCGCATGGGCTGGGGAGAAACGGCAAGGCCCCAGCCCGCGTGGGCTGGGGAGAAGTGGCAAGCCCCAAACCATGCGGGTTGGGGAGAAATAACATGCCCCCCCAGCCCGCATGGGCTGGGGAGAATTGGCAAGCCCCCAGCCCGCATGGACTGGGGAAATGGGGACGCGGGCTTCGGCCCGCGTCTACCACCGAGTCGCGCGGGCCATGCGCCCGTGCGCTGAAAGTTCGCGCCAGCCCACTAAGGGTTGGCCCGCTACTGGCTAGCCCTACCGGGCTAGCCTGCTGCGCCCGAGCAGTAGCCTGGGTGCAACCCAGGCCAGCCCTGGTGCACTCAGACCACTGTTTCAGCCTGTTTTCAGGCTGAAGCATTCCAGCCAGCTGAAAATGCTGTTTTGGTGATTTTGGGGTGTTTTTTTCAAGTTTTTGGCATCAAATTTCACCAATATCAATCACTAACTACCATATAATGACTACTACACTATATTAAAGGAAACAAAGGGTCAAAGCTTAGCATTACCTTAGGAAGCAATATCACAAGCACCTTATGTGCACACCCCAAAATGAAAGCAAAGATGATCAAAGAGCTATGGTTCACATGTTACATAATAAAAAATGTGTTACTAAATGATTACCGAAATCAAAAGATGATTAAACACATATTAGAAGAGGTTTTTAGCAATATACCTCTCTAGAAAGCAACAAAGACCATTATAGCATCAACCCAAGTTAGCAAAAGATGATTAGGAGGCTATAAGATCAAAAAAAACATAAAAAGTGTGTTACCAAATAATTTTCAGAAATTAGAAAGATATAAAAATGGATTTGAGGTGGGTATTTGCATTACCTTTGCATAGAATGACTTGCATAAGCTAAAACTAGAAGGAGATGAAGATAGAGGCCATTTTAGTTAAGAAAGCTTTAGGAAATGATTAGGGTTTTGATTAGGGATGAACGAATGAGGTTAGGAGAGTTTGAGATAATTTATAGAGGAGGTTTAGGGTGGGTTATTGGGCTAGGTTTAGTAACCCAATAAGAAGGGAGTTATTTACATGTTTCCAAAAATTAGTCTAAGTGTTCATATATGTTTATAAAACTCATTTTCTTATCCAAACCCATTTTAAAATCTCTCCTAAAATATTTAACTTTCCAAAAATAACATTTTATCCTTATTTTAAAATCCCATATTTTCCATTTAATTAAAATAGACTTTTTCAAATAAATTTTGTTATTCCAAATCCTTTTATGCTTCATTAAAATAAATAAAGAATCCTAAGTTTTATTTATTAATTAGTAATGCAAATCTTGGGTTGTTACAGACTCCCCCGCTTAAGAAAATTGCGTCCCCGCAATTCCTTAAGATAGATGTCGTCTATAACATCAAATCAACAAAAGAAGTGATAGAGATAAAATAGAGAATTCTTACCCGTAGAAGAAGATGGGAGAAAGCCAGGATAAGAGCGCTCGATAGATTCTCTGGTCTCCCAAGTGCAGTCCTTAGGATTCGGTGACCATTGAATCTTCATGAGTGGAACCTCTTTGTTGCGAAGGCGTCTAATCTCCGAATCAAGCACACGAAGAGGTTGCTGCTCCAAAGATAAATCAGGTAAGATCTCCAAATCAGGCACGACATGCGGCTCAATGATAGAATCAGGATCGCGAACACACTTGCGAAGCTGAAAAACATGGAACACGTCATGCATTCCGAAAAAATGAGCAAGTAGAGCCACACGATAAGCAACGGGGCCGATGCGTTCCGTGATAGGAAATGGTCCAACATAGCGAGGAGCCAATTTCCCTGTAGAGCTGAAACGTACAACCCCCTTCATAGGGGAAATCCGAATGAAGACAAAATCACAAATGGAGAACTCAAGAGGCTTCCTACGGTTGTCCACGTAGGATTTCTGGCGGTCCTGTGCCTCCCTCATTCTCTGACGGATAAGAACAATCTTTCCAGAAGATTCCCGAATTGAATCTGGACCAAGAATGAGCTTCTCGCCAGATTCTAACCAACAAGCAGGAGAGTGACATGACCTTCCGTATAGAGCCTCGAAAGGTGCCATGCCGATACTAGACTGAAAGCTGTTGTTGTAGGAGAACTCTACAAGCGATAAGTGATCCTCCCAACTACCTCCGAAATCCAGAATACAACAGCGCAAAAGATCCTCTAAAACACGATTCACCCTCTCCGTCTGACCGTCGGTCTGAGGATGATAAGCAGTCGAGAGATTCAGCTTTGAGCCCAAAGCTGACTGTAGGCACTTCCAGAAGTGACTAGTAAAGATAGTGTCTCGATCACAGACGATAGAGCTAGGAATGCCATGAAGTCGAACGACTTCCTTCACATATAGCTTGGCAAGCCGAGGAGCAGCCCGAGTGGACCTAATAGGAATGAAATGAGCTGATTTGGTCAAGCGATCGACGATGACCCAAATAGAAGTATGGCCTGACCTCGATCGAGGCAGACCGTCAATAAAATCCATGGATATTTGATCCCATTTCCACAATGGAATCTCTAGCGGCTGAAGAAGACCAGATGGACGTTGATGCTCGGCTTTGATCTGTTGACAAGTCATGCAACGGCTTACGTAACTTGCAACATCACTCTTCATGCCCTCCCAATAAAATAGGCGACACATGTCGGCATACATCTTACTCGACCCGGGATGAATAGTGTACCTAGTGCGATGACACTCGTCTAGAATGTCACGCCTAAGAAATGAATCAGATGGAACAACAATACGGTTCTTACTCCGAAGGCACCGATGAAAATCAATAGAATAGTCTAGCAATGTCTCATCACTGTATCCTGACTCGAGAAGATGAATAAAACGCAATAGGTCTGGATCCTACCGCTGAGCATGGGCAATGCGATCCAACAAGATGGGACGAGCTTCCAAGCTGGATAATAAGACATGAGCATCAGAAGATGGAGCTTGATCTGTAATATCACATAAAGATAGAGTCTCAAGAACATTCCACTCGGCAATCATTATAGAAACAACTGCCGAGTGTTTGCGACTGAGCGCATCTGCAACACGATTCCCCTTTTCAGGGGTATACTGAATATCTAAATCATATGAGGCGAGAAACTCAAGCCATCGCTGCTGCCTCATGTTGAGATCTCTCTGGCTGAAAAGATACTTCAGAGACTTATGATCGGTGTAAAGAGTGAAGCGTTCGCCTAATAGAAAGTGACGCCACGTCTTCAAGGCAAAGACGATAGCTGCCAACTCAAGATCATGAATCGGATAGCGAACCTCATTCGGACGTAGCTGCCTAGAAGCATAAGAAACTACCCGATCCTTCTGCATAAGCACAACACTGAGGCCGCTACTACAAGCTGTTATCCCGCTTTTTGGCAAAGCCGTGATACCAAAAGATTGGCCAAAAACAAAGGACAGTTCGTCTCAGAGATTGGTTGCACTTCTCTTCACTATGGATATCGATGAATTTTGTCCGAGTCCAGATTGAGCTACAATTGATAGGACACGACCAGAAAGATCATAGAAGTCCGCGTTTCAAATTTCAAGTCAATCCGAGGTCATATGCTCAAGTTATGATGGATCCAAGTTAAGAAGGTGCACATTGCTCGGTTCGAACCCATCATGTTCGAACCCATCATATTCGAACCCATCGTGTTCGAAACCACCGTGTTCGAAACCATCTATTTCGAACCCATCATATTCGAACCCATAGGAAGGGGCGACATTCGAATCCATCTAAGTAACTCCCTACTTCGAATCCATCACAAATTCGAGTCCTTCCTATGCTTCGAATCCATCCAAGTTTCGAATCCATTAATAGCTTCGAACCCATCACAGCCTCGACTCCATCGCTCACCTTCGAATCCATCCATCATCTTCGACTCCATCACTCACCTTCGACTCCATCGACTTCGACAACTTCGAATCGATCCAGGGCGCATTTGGATCGATTCGAACGAATCCACTCCATCGATTCGAAGACGACCTTCGAATCCAACAAAGCAGCTAAGCTAGCACGAACATGGATCGGCTCGAAGACAGGCGCGCCCCAATCGATTCGAAGTATTCGCTTCGGCCATGCATCGATTCGAACCAAACAGCATGCCGAACACCCAATTTCGAACCGATCATAACTCCAAATCTACTGATCCAAATCCCATGAAATTTTTACAGAAGTTTGTCTACATGACGAAGAACGTCCACGCCAAGTTTCATCGCAATTGGACGATTTTTTTGATCGATTCGAAGTTCACTTCGAATCGATCCCAAACTGGGCACGCACTTCAAGAACTCGGGCCTGTGGGTCCCCCGTCACGTGCCAAGCAGTCTCTCCATGATTTATGCGGGATTTTGGCCTTCCACACCTATAAATAGAGCCCCCTGGTCATTCAGAATGGGGGTCGGAGAATTTGGGGAAGAAGAATAAGTCTAAACGCTGCCAGGATCACTCCATGCTGTCTCAATTGCTGTCAATTTGGAGTCTAAGTCCATTTCCCGCTGTAATTTGCTGAAAAGCACTTGTAATCTTCAAGTATTAAGAAATAAAGTGAAAAAACTTCATAGTGGACGTAGGCGCATAGCCGAACCACTCTAAATCCTTGTCTTCTGCGCAATTTATTTTTCTGTGATTTGGAGTTTTTGTTAGATAGTCTCTATTTCCAATTCAAGTCCTTTATTTACCATCTCTTCAAAAACTTCCGAAGGGTGTTTGCCCATTTTTGGTGCAAACATTTTGGTGCTTTCACTGAGAAAGAAAAAGAACCAGTTCTTTCTCCCGCTCCGTGGATCTATCTTCGATACCGGATTGCACAAATCTAAGAGGGAGATCCAGACTTCAAATTCAGATTCCACCCATTCTTTTCAGGTTTGCTCAAAATCTAGGATAGGAATCTAACCTACAGGATGGTTAGTACGAGAACCACTTCCAACATTGGTAACCAAGAAGGTCAGGATAGGCAGAATCCCGCACAGCTACAGTCAGCCAATCAGGATGCCATGTGGCAAGCGGATCAGTCGGGTCTGGTTACAAGACAGGAGTTCCAAACATTACTGCAGGAATTAACTAAAAGCCGACAACAGCTAATTGAGCAGCTACGTATCAATGCTGAATTAGCTAACCAACTAAACCATCAAGGGCGAAGGAGATCAAAGAGGGACCACGCTCCGCATTCTTCCGCGGAAAGCTCTGCCTCATCCGACTATAACGGCAGATCTACGCGCCCCAGGCTAGACGGAAATCATGCGCATGCTTCTGGCCTCCGGCAGACATTGACTGTAGGGCAAATAAGAGTTGGCCCCTCCGCCAGTTTTCATACGGGACCCTCCTCTCGAGGAGGCACTGTGCCACAGCACACCGCAGATAACCAAGCCACCGCAGTTGGCACAGGAGTCGACACCCAAATCACTCCAGTCCAAACTGCCACCCACAGGAATGTGTCCCAGGACCGAATATCCCAGAAGATGTCGAGCCAAGGAGGCGAGATTCGGATCGTCGACAGCGCCCGATCCCACCTCGCACTGTGGAGCCCAACCACACTTGGCTCGACACCCTTCAAATACAGCAACACCTGATCTCTCAGCTATGGTCCGCCAAATGGTTCGCGAAAGTCAAGGTTTGACGAATGACGATTGGGGGATCTCTCGAAGTCACACCCCGTTCACCGATGACATATTATATGCTGAGCCTCCCCGGCGATTCAGAATGCCGGCTTTGCCCATGTATGAAGGAAACTCCGACCCTAGCCAGCATATTCTAAAGTACGAATGGTCAATGACTGCTGCAAGAGCTGATGATGCAGTAAAGTGCCGTAGTTTTCCTATTTCCTTGGGGGGGATTGCGACAATGTGGTTTACACGATTACCACCACGGTCTATCTCCTCGTTTGACCAGTTGGCGACCAAGTTTATCGAACAGTTCCGTATGCACATCGCCAGGCCTAAAGACGTAAATACTTTATCTAGTGTCACTCAAGTTCCTGGGGAAACACTCAGGCGATACCTGGAAAGATTCAACGCCGCCTGCGCAGAAATCACTAACCCCAATGATAATTCAATCTTGATGGCTCTTACTAAGGGGATTGACCCCGACTCTGATTTTGGAAACTGGCTAGCTGGAAAACCTCCCGCGTCGTTGGATCGTTTCTATTCCAAAGCCGCCCAATTCCTAAGGCGTGAGGATGCGAAACAATCTAGGAAGCAGGACGATGCAAGGCCCAACAAGGAGGGGGTTCAAAGCAATGTGGCGGTTAAACAGTCAGGAGAGGGCTCAGGAAGGGTGCAGTTGAATATTCAGAACAAGCAAACCCAGCCAAGGAATGGCGATAATAGGAATAAGAAGCAGGATCAGAACCGTGGCCCCCGACGTAGGGCGCAAATGTTTGAAAACTATACACCACTGAATACGACATTGGAAAACGTATGTCTACAAACCTGTAATGCAATGCAATATAAGAAGCCGACTCCGAAATTATCATCGGAGAAACAGATTCAAACGGGGAAGTTTTGTAGATTTCACGAAAGCTATGGACACAACACCAATGACTGCAGGCATCTGCAAGACCTTATTGAAAAACTGATCAGAGAGAGGAAGTTGGATCAATTTGTGCGAGCACCACAAACCGGCGGTGTGGGCCCGTCAAACCAAAATCGTGCGCAGAACCAAGAAAAACAGGAAGAGCCCGCCCGTACAAGCGGAAGGTTGGTCATAAATACAGTCAGTGGTGGCCCTCATCCAACGGATCGAAGTTGGAGGGAAATGGAATCATACGTCAATTCGATCAGGCACGTAAGTTTTGAAAGCTGTAGTACACTTGATGAAGGGACTCCGGCTAAACAACAGAAGACGATGACGGATGATATCATCTTTAGAAACCGAGATGCTGACAAAGTCGAAGCCCCGACCATAGACCCACTGGTCGTATCCGCACAGGTTGGTCCTGCTTGGATGAAGAGGATCCTGGTAGACAGTGGAAGCTCAGTAAACATCTTGTTTAAAGGGGCATATGATCAGATGAAGATGGAAGCTAAAGATCTAAAGCCTTGTCAATATAGGATCCACGGCTTCGATGGAAGTGCTAATATACCCACCGGGATGGTGGAATTGCCAGTAGAATTGGGAAACGGAGAACGCCGTAGAGTCCGAATGTTACAGTTTTTTGTCATGGATATCCATTCACCCTATAATGCCTTTCTGGGCCGACCAGCCCTTGCAGAATTTAGGGCAGCAATTGCCCCGTGGTGTCTGACTCTAAAGTTCCCTACTGACCACGGGATTGGGGTCGTTCAAGGGGACCAGGCTGCCGGGAGAGCCTGTTATGTTGCTGAACTACGAGAAGCGCAAAGGAAGGAGAAGGGAAAGGGCGTGGGGGAATCTCTCCGCGTCCGCTTTGCCGACGATTGACAATTAGCGCCTGGGCCTCGGCCCGGGCACCACGACCAATTCCAGAAGGATCTTGACCCTCGAGACACTGAAGATAATGATGAATCCAAAGAAAATCAAGCTTCTCCAGCCGAGCTGACGATCGATGTTCCAATTGATGACAATAACGATTCGAAAATATTGAAAATTGGGTCTCAGCTAAACCTACAAGCACAACAGGAATTGGTCGAATTTCTCCAAGGGAATCTAGACGTATTCGCCTGGACGCACTCCGATATGTGTGGAATCTCGTCGGACATCGCGAGCCACACCTTAAATATTGACCCGCGATACATCCCGGTCAAGCAAAAGAGACGCGGTATGGATCCAGAGAGATCTGCCGCCCTCAAAGAAGAAGTCGATAAGTTAAAGACGAATGGGTTTATCCGAGATGCTTTATACCCGGAATGGGTATCCAATCCTGTACTTGTCCGCAAACCAAATGGAAAATGGAGAACGTGCATCGACTACTCTGACTTAAATAAGGCTTGTCCAAAAGACAGTTTCCCACTTCCTCGAATCGATCAACTTGTGGATTCGACGGCCGGACACGAATTATTGTCTTTCATGGATGCTTACTCCGGGTACAATCAGATACCCATGCATGTGCCCGATCAAGAACATACAAGCTTCGTAACTGACCTAGGACTATACTGCTACATGGTCATGCCTTTTGGTTTAAAGAATGCCGGAGCAACTTACCAACGCTTAGTCAACCGGATGTTTGCCGATCAGATCGGGAAAACCATGGAGGTTTATGTGGATGACATGTTGGTAAAATCACGATACTCCATTGATCATGTCAAGGACTTGGAGTCAATGTTCAATGTCCTCCGGAGATATGGGATGAAGCTAAATCCATTAAAATGTCATTTTGGGGTTGCTTCCGGAAAGTTCCTTGGATTCATCGTCAACGCCCGGGGAATAGAGGCCAACCCCGAAAAGATCTGGGCAATCAGGAATCTTCAAACCCCGAGGACCATAAAACAGGTTCAGAGTCTCAACGGAAAGGTTGCAGCGCTGAGCAGGTTCATCTCGAAATCAACAGATAAATGCATACCCTTTTTCGATCTGATCCGAAAAGGGAAACGAAACTTCGAATGGACTACGGAATGTGAGGGCGCGTTTCGATCGCTAATCCAGCATCTTTCCACACCACCGATTCTTTCAAAACCTGTTGATCACGAGCAATTATACCTTTATCTGGCTGTATCTGAAAACGCTGTTAGTGCTGCATTGGTTCGTGAGGAAGACCGAATACAAAAACCAGTCTATTACGTCAGTAAACGATTAACCGGGGCCGAGAGAAATTATCCAAGGCTAGAAAAGTTGGCATACTGCCTAGTCATCGCCTTGAGGAAGCTCCGTCCATATTTTTAGGCTCACCCTATCATTGTATACACCGACCAACCGTTACGACAGGTCCTCACACGACCTGAGACGTCTGGCAGGTTACTAAAGTGGAACATTGAGCTGAGTCAATTCGACATCGCATATGTTCCAAGGAGAGCCATACACGGTCAAGTCTTGGCAGATTTCATTACCGAATTCACTGTTCCTGAAGACTTACCCGAAACTAGTGACTCCCCCGAAGATATATGGAAACTATACACTGATGGCGCATCCAACGATCGATGCTCAGGCGCAGGGATTGTGCTTGAGACCCCCGAGGGCCGATCCATCTGCTACGCCCTAAAGTTTGATTTTCGGGCAACCAACAACGAAGCTGAATACGAAGCCTTGCTCACCGGGTTGAAGTTGGCCCGAGACCTGAAAATTATCGCTGTGGAAATCTACTGCGATTCCCAGTTGGTGGTATGTCAAGTTCGGGGTGAATATCAGGCCAAGGATAGAAGGCTAGCCGCTTATCTAGCCCGGGTCCGAGCAATACTGGATCAGTTTGATTATTATACCATTTTCTACATACCCCGAGAGCACAATCAGAAAGCCGATTCATTGGCAAAGCTGGCAAGTACAGGCGAAGCTCAACACTTGGGACTCGTCCCTGTCGAGACATTATCCTCTCCGAGCATTGATCGAACGGAGAATGAATTCACATTAGAAGCTACCTCCGAGAAGGAATCATGGATGACTCCCTACCAAGATTATATCAAGCATGGCACACTGCCCGAACGACGAAGTGAAAGAAGACAGATTCTTCGAAAGGTGTCACGATTTGTCATTCAAGACGGAGTTATGTATCGAAGAGGTTACTCTGTTCCTCTTCTCCGGTGTATCGCGCATAACGAAATCAAGCGAGTGTTGCGTGAGGTGCACGAAGGAGAATGTGGCGATCACACTGGGGGGCAAGCGCTTGCCAAGAAAATACTTCGAAACGGATATTACTGGCCTACCGTTAACCGCGATGCTATGGATTATGCCAAGAGATGTGATAAATGCCAGAGACACGCTCGGATCCCTAGAGCCCCGCCTTCTGAAATAACCCAAATGGTCAGCCCGTGGCCATTTGCAATGTGGGGGATGGATATAATCGGTGCATTGCCTTTAGCTAAAGGGGGTGCAAAGTACGCCATAGTTGCGGTTGATTACTTCACCAAATGGGCTGAGGCTGAGCCCCTTGCAACGATAACAACAAAAAAGGTGATCAACTTCGTGGTGCGCAACATCATCTGCCGGTTTGGTCTCCCGCATACTATTATCACCGATAATGGAGCCCAATTCGACAGTACTGAATTCAGGGATTTCTATCTGCGATTTCACATCCATAAGAGATTCTCAGCAGTAGCGCACCCACAAGCAAACGGTCAGGTCGAGGCCGTCAATAAGGTTATCAAGTCTATATTGAAGAAAAGATTGGAGAAAGCCGGGGGCAAATGGGTCGATGAACTACCAATGGCTCTGTGGGCATACAGAACAACTCACAAAACTGCGACCGGACACACCCCTTTTTCTCTATCCTATGGCTCCGAAGCAGTTATCCCGGTCGAAATGGAAGTTCACTCTCACCGTGTGACATACTACGACCCGAAAACGAATGCTATATTACTTGCTGAATCCCTAGATCTGCTTGATGAGAAACGCGAAGAAGCCGACGTGAGGGCAGCTGCATATCGAAGTCGAGTCGCTCGAATATACAACGCCAAGGTCCGCCCACGGACTTTTGAATCCGGCGACCTGGTACTCAAAAGAGTTTACCCGGTCCCTTCGCACATGAACCCAAATTGGGAAGGGCCGTATATGATTTCACAAAAACTCAGAGATGGCACGTTCAAGTTATCGACCGTTGATGGTCTCACTTTACCAAGAGCCTGGAATAGCGGAAGCCTCCGTCCCTACTACACCTAACAGGCTTTATTTGTCTTTCTATCAATTTCTTCCTTAGCATTTTGTTTTTCGCATTTTGAAATTTGAACTTATAATAAGGCAACTGATGTTGTCATGCTTCTTTTGTTTCAGCAATAAAACGCCATCTCTTCGAGCCAAAAGTTGTGATTCACTGAAAATAGCACATAATATCACATTGCACGAAGAGCTAAATTCCATCACACGGTGGGATTTATCTAAATAGGGAGTAACTGTGATACGACCAGTGACTTACTAAATAAGACCCGAGCTCGGGGGCAAAACACAATACCAGCATTCACAGGGATTGATACACGACAATCCTTTTATTAACTCCAACTTCCCAGAGTGTGAATTGGAGCATAAAACATCCAATAAATCGTTCCCAGAGTGTGAACGGACTCCAACTTCCCAGAGTGTGAATTGGAGTATAAACCGTCCAATAAGTCGTCCCCAGAGCGCGAACGGACTCCAACTTCCCAGAGTGTGAATTGGAGTATAAAATGTCCAATAAGTCGTTCCCAGAGCGCGAACGGACTCCAACTTCCCAGAGTGTGAATTGGAGTATAAACCGTCCAATAAGTCGTCCCCAGAGCGCGAACGGACTCCAACTTCCCAGAGTGTGAATTGGAGTATAAAACGTCCAATAAGTCGTTCCCAGAGCGCGAACGGACTCCAACTTCCCAGAGTGTGAATTGGAGCATAAAACATCCAATAAATCGTTCCCAGAGTACGAACGGACTCCAACTTCCCAGAGTGTGAATCGGAGTATAAAACATCCAATAAGTTGTTTCCAGAGCGCGAACGGACTCCAACTTCCCAGAGTACGAATTGGAGCATAAACATTTAATCCAGATTCCCGAAGCACGAATCAAAGTACAAGTAACAATTCGAAGTTCCCGAAATACGGGCCGAGATATCAATATCAACTCCCAATTCCCATAGCGTGGAATGGAGTGTAAACATCGATAACCCTCAGATTCCTGGAATGCAAGACAGATTATCAATCTCAAATTGTCATGAATCCCCAGAAGGGAGGGAGGCATGTGTTCAAGGCTTGCAATAAACGCAATCAGCCACCAGAATATGAGTATTATTCCCCGCAACTAAGGGGCAAAAAGTTGGGTGCTAATCGCTGGCTTAAGTGATAATATACTCAGAATCCGACTCATTCATTAAATCACGACACGAAGCTATATAAATACCAAGCGGATACAACACAAATACTGCAAGGCATTCAGGTAAGAAGAAAAGTGTAACTTCCCATTTCATCAACCAACAAAAACAAGTTTGATTACATGGCAAGTAAAGATGTTTCAATTAAGTGGAGGCCGCATCCATACATACACATGGCCCAAGAAAGAACAAAAGAAAAGGCAAAAGAATTGTTATCTGTAAATCTCACGACAAAGCGAGGGGCTCACTCTTTCTTCCTCCGGTGCTTCTTCCTCGTAGTTGAGCCGCTAGACCCACTGCCTGGCTTCATACGAGACTTTTTGCCTTTCTTTGGAACATCCTCCGGTTCCGGCATGATATCAACATCTTCCTCAGAACTGGAAGGGATGGAGATCCTTTTATAAGGACGAGCCAGGGGCACGGGAGCAGTAACAGATACTTGTTCAGCAACACTCGAGACGGTTACTGTGCCACCAGGAGAAATCATCATTAGAGAAGATAAGCTTGAAGGAACGGCGTCACCATCGGGGCCAGCTGTCACTGTCTTGGCCATCTCGGCACTTATCTCTGCTAAAATCTCCTCCTCTCGAGACAGTTGAGCTGCGCTAGGTACGCCGGTGGTCGTCATGATCGAACCAGAAACAGGAGCAGCTCCGCTCGTCACAAAAGAGAGGTCGGGCATGGGGTCAAGAGGATGACCAAATAGCTCTTCAAACATTTGAACATCGAATGATATTGAGCCTCCTTCTCCCGTATCACCAACCATGGCGGCAGTTGAAATCGCCTCGGTGACAATAACTCCACGTGTAGGATGTAAAGCCGAAAGGACAGGGAGCACGGGTGCGACACTCTCGGTCACTAAACAACCAAAATTAGAGCTATCAGACCAAGAAATTCCCTCGAAAATCAATGTTTTAAGACGTAAAGGGAAATACCTACTTTACCTTGCCTTGGAGCTTGAACAAGCTCGGGGACGAGCGTCTTGCCTGAGGACAGTTCTGGTTGGTCCGGATTGTAGGCGGGAATAGCTTGTGAATCAACCACGGCAGCAGCTTCGGGTGAAGTCGAAACAGGGACTTCAGTATTCTCGCTATGGTGCACGATATCCGAACCTTCGCCAACCTCCGTTCGATGGACGACAAGTCTTTCTTTTTCAACAGAAATGATTGCTTCATGAAGGGTCCTCCTCTCATCCTCGCTGAGCAGACGTGACTCGAGCTCAAACTCATCTAATACCGAATCCGGACAAGACATCCTCTTGTTTTCCACTAATCTCTTCCAAGCATTGTAGAGAGGCATCGAGTAATCCCCTAGCCAGGAGAGATTTCTATGCTCCAATACATTGGCATTATATGTGTCCAAAAGATCGTCGAATTCGGCCTCCATTTTGAACCTCTCTGCTTGGACTCTCTCCTCCAACTCCGATTCAACCTCCTTAACCCTTGCAATTGCCGCATCGCGCTCGGCCCGAAAAGATACAGCCTGCTCACACGCCTCTTGCGCAGCCACGTTCGCGTCGTCTTTTTCTTTATTCATGTCAGCAAACCTAGCCTTTAGCTCCTCTAGTTCCTTCACTGCCGCATCCCGCTCAGATTCAACGTTCTTGTATCGATGACCTAAGTCTTCAACTAAAGTACAATGTGCCTGTTGCATTTTCGCCATTTCAGCTAATGTCTCATCAACCTTCTGTAACGACTCGACCTCGGCCTTGCGGGAAGATTCCGCCTCAGATTGGAGTATGTCGACGATGCGACTCTTTTGAGCCAAGTCGGCCTCTAGCTTCTCAATGATTTGGGCCCGGTCGAAGGCAGCTTTAGAAGCCTTAACAGCCGCTTTGTACCATTCTTTGTACTGAGCAAAAAAGTCACGGGTGTAGTTGAGCGCCGAAGTCGCGGCATCATCGGGAATTCTTTTAAGATTGGGAGGAAAAATACAAGCATCAAAGCAAATCTCTGGAAAATCTTTCCTCAGTTGTGCAAGCCTGATGGCCCCTTCGCCAGAAGACTCAACAAGGGTCTCCTCCCCAGACATAGACGTTGCGACCCCGGTTCGAGAATGATGTGGCTTAGGCCTCGAAACCTGCGAAGATGACTGATGTCGCAGAGGCTCGGATGCCTGGACATGACTTCGGGATTGCGGAGGAGATCGAGATGGGGAGCCATGCCTACGATCTCTGTCTGATCGTTCCTGGCTGGAGTTACCACGGCGATGATCCTTTGCATAATACACCTGGCCATATTGCCTCCGGTCACGATCACGATCGGGGCCTCCACGACGAGATTCATAATAGGTTGAGGGGTGATGCACTCTCCGGAGTTTGTCCAATGTAGTCTGACGACCAGCCATGTTACCTGAAAAAGAGATACAGTTCAGTTAAGTACCAGGAAAAATCAATAAGGCGAGTGAAGCAGTCATGTAGTGTCATGAGAGTGTATGCAAATGTGCAAAGCCCCCGACCAACCAGAGGTTTCGACTGCACTAATGGGTAAAAGCCCGCTTATGTCTAACGCTTCCCGGAGCTCAACCAGCCCGGACTTGTGATAAAGAGAAACGCATTCCGGGATGGGAACGTCATCCAGTCCTGTGAAAATGTTTCCTGATTGACAAAGAGCGGAGTCAGAAGAAATAATTCCAGAAATCAAGCGAGACACGATTACAGACTTCCGTCTCGCAAATTTAGGAACAACGGCCTTGCCTTTCCGTTTTTTTCCTGCTCGGGGAAAATCAGCCGCTAGCCCGGTGTCAGTAGGCGTCCTCTCATCATCGCCCATTCCTCTTATCGCTACACCGGTCCTCTTCTTTGCCTTCGGAGCCGATTTCACAAACCCTTCAACGACAATACTCTGGCTCGTCTCAATTAAGCCCAGCGTCCTTAAGTTATCATCGGTTAAGACCAAGTCAATGTGCCGCAGGTCACTCGGAACCTCTTGTAGACTTCGGATGACGTTTCTGTATCGACCACCGTCTGGCCTTGATATGATAGCTGCAAAAAAAAAAAAAAACACCTGATGTCAGTTCAAGTGTTGACAATGACCATTAAAGAAGGCTAACACGATTTACGATACTTACTTCTGGACAGCCATCGCCTAGCGAATCCTGAGGGGCATCGGACAAAGAACCATTCATTCTTAAAGTAACTGAGTCTGGTCCAGGCTCCCGTCACAATCTGGCAATTTCTACTGCCTCCAGAAAGGTGAATGATGGACTATCACCCCTGCTCTTGAAGTTGAATATATGTCTAATTTCAGCTGGCCTAGGCGGACGAAAAAGGCGGTCCATGAATAAGATGAAAACACTGTTCAGTAACGCGTGTCCGTTAGGGTGAAGTTGTGCGGGAGCGATTCCAATGAACGATAGCATCTCCCTGATATATTGGTTAAATGGGGGGAGAGTTCCAGCCGCACAAGCGTGGCGATAAAAAGCAGTATAGCCCTCGGGTGGATTGTGAGGCCTATCATCAACTCCTGGTAGCAAAACATCATCCGGGGATAAGCTATGCTTCGAACATATCCGACCCAATAATGCTCCAGAAATATTAGATCGGACGGAATCTATGGGATCCTCGATAAATAAGGCCTCCGGCAATTCGTCCGGAGCAGGATCTATTACTTCAGGAATGATTTCTGGAATTTCTAGCATCAGAGGAGGCAAGCTTTGTAACTCTTGTTGTTCAGAACCCGAAGACTCCATAACTAACTAACTCACGAAAAAGCAGCGTTAAAAACGAGGAAAGCCCGTATATTCCCCGGTGTGAAGCATATGGATATGTCGTGCAATGCAAATACATAACTAAAACAAATTTTACAAGAGTAAAACGCGGTATCTGAACGACTAGGCTTTTGAATCAGAGAACGAAAACGACCGTCATCACTGACCGTCGCTTTCGCGTCCCTCGGATACTACTGACCAATTCAAGTATAAATTCGTTTAAGTCACGGTGCCATCGACGAGCTCAAAAAGACAGGTCAGGTCAACTTTGATCATGCGAAAGACGAAGCTCGTCGGAATCAAATATGCTAAAAATTTAGTGAGTTCGTTAGAGTTCGATTTAAAAGTGGTCGTAGTTCAGGTATTGGAACGAATCGATGAGGTGGAAGTTCCAGAAGCAAGAACGTTCGAATCGATCGACTCAATTCGTCACGAGTCAGATCGGTGAACCTCGAATCAGCGCAGTTCGAACCCATGGAGCCCCACCTGACTTCGAATCCATCAAAGTCGGGCTCCTTCGAATCCATCAAGAGCGGTTCGAATCCACGGAGCCCCACCTGACTTCGAATCCATCGAAATCGTGCTCCTTCGAATCCATCAAGAGCGGTTCGAATCCACGGAGCCCCACCTGACTTCGAATACATCGAAATCGTGCTCCTTCGAATCCATCAAGAGCGGTTCGAATCCACGGAGTCCTACCTAGCTTCGAATCCATCGGAGTTGAACTCCTTCGAATCGATAAACGTATCATTGCTTCGAATCGATCAGTAGTGAGCTCCTTCGAATCAATCAGAATGCCACTGTTTCGAATCCATCACAGCACGCCTTTTTTGTTGTGTTCTCCTGCGATCATCGGTTCGAAGCTACACATTCGAAACCAACTCAAAGCGCGCACCCCTGATCGATACGGCTCGAAGGTTTGCATTCCTCAGTTCCATGGGGTCGGCCTACTTCGTTCAAACCTCGTCACTCTCCAAAAATTTCCAGAAGGAGGGGTTGAATCAATGCCAAAAAAGATTAATCTATCATTCTCAAAACCGAATCGACCCCTTGATTACCTGATTTAGTTTGATTACAAATGGAAGCTAGAAGGAATTTGGTCGATTCGTGAAAAAGCACGTTTGATTTGGCTCTGGGAAATCGATTCAGAGAAGCAGCTAAAGCAATGGTAAAAGGTAAAAGGTGAAAATGAAGTCAACCTCATGTATTTATACGGATTCCAAGAGGGATTAGTATCATTTCGACTCCCATCGATTCGAACGACCACTCTCGAATCCATCCCAGTTTCGAATCCATCGGAGTCTTCGAACCCATCACTGATTCGAATCCACCCAAGTTTCGAATCCATGGGAAACTTCGAATCCATCCAAGTTTCGAATCCATGGGAAACTTCGAACCCATCCAAGTTTCGAATCCATCAAGGGCTTCGAGTCCATCAGGGTCCTCGAATCCATCACTGATTCGAATCCATCTAAGCTTCGAATCCATCAGGAGTTTCGAATCCTTCTAAGCTTCGAACCCATCAAAAACCACTAATTAGCAACACTTTGGCTTGAATCTAAAATCGATTCAGGAGAAAACCGGGACGGAGTTCGGCAGCAAACAAAGACCGACATGACTCATGGACACACGACATTAATAAGGGCGGAGCTAATGTATGTGCACACATAACGAACTAACGTTCGATTTTGAACATTCACAGGGATCAAATATTCACCCTGTTATAGCAACGACAGCCAACGATTAAGCACAGTCGCACAGTAATCAATCATATCAAGGCAAGGTTACGGCAATACGGTATATAAGTCTCAACAAAAAGAGAGCAATGATTTTTCAGAAAGAAATGGCAGCTATTCAAAGTACGTCATGTTCCCACAAGACGTACTTTGGGGGGCAAAATGTTATCCCGCTTTTTGGCAAAGCCGTGATACCAAAAGATTGGCCAAAAACAAAGGACAGTTCCTCTCAGAGATTGGTTGCACTTCTCTTCACTATGGATATCGATGAATTTTGTCCGAGTCCAGATTGAGCTACAATTGATAGGACACGACCAGAAAGATCATAGAAGTCCGCGTTTCAAATTTCAAGTCAATCCGAGGTCATATGCTCAAGTTATGATGGATCCAAGTTAAGAAGGTGCACATTGCTCGGTTCGAACCCATCATGTTCGAACCCATCATATTCGAACCCATCGTGTTCGAACCCATCGTGTTCGAAACCATCTATTTCGAACCCATCATATTCGAACCCATAGGAAGGGGCGACATTCGAATCCATCTAAGTAACTCCCTACTTCGAATCCATCACAAATTCGAGTCCTTCCTATGCTTCGAATCCATCCAAGTTTCGAATCCATTAATAGCTTCGAACCCATCACAGCCTCGACTCCATCGCTCACCTTCGAATCCGTCCATCATCTTCGACTCCATCACTCACCTTCGACTCCATCGACTTCGACAACTTCGAATCGATCCAGGGCGCATTTGGATCGATTCGAACGAATCCACTCCATCGATTCGAAGACGACCTTCGAATCCAACAAAGCAGCTAAGCTAGCACGAACATGGATCGGCTCGAAGACAGGCGCGCCCCAATCGATTCGAAGTATTCGCTTCGGCCATGCATCGATTCGAACGAATCGATTCCATCGATTCGAACCAAACAGCATGCCGAACACCCAATTTCGAACCGATCATAACTCCAAATCTACTGATCCAAATCCCATGAAATTTTTACAGAAGTTTGTCTACATGACGAAGAACGTCCACGCCAAGTTTCATCGCAATTGGACGATTTTTTTGATCAATTCGAAGTTCACTTCGAATCGATCCCAAACTGGGCACGCACTTCAAGAACTCGGGCCTGTGGGTCCCCCGTCACGTGCCAAGCAGTCTCTCCATGATTTAGGCGGGATTTTGGCCTTCCACACCTATAAATAGAGCCCCCTGGTCATTCAGAATGGGGGTCGGAGAATTTGGGGAAGAAGAACAAGTCTAAACGCTGCCAGGATCACTCCATGCTGTCTCAATTGCTGTCAATTTGGAGTCTAAGTCCATTTCCCGCTGTAATTTGCTGAAAAGCACTTGTAATCTTCAAGTATTAAGAAATAAAGTGAAAAAACTTCATAGTGGACGTAGGCGCATAGCCGAACCACTCTAAATCCTTGTCTTCTGCGCAATTTATTTTTCTGTGATTTGGAGTTTTTGTTAGATAGTCCATATTTCCAATTCAAGTCCTTTATTTACCATCTCTTCAAAAACTTCCGAAGGGTGTTTGCCTATTTTTGGTGCAAACACAAGCGTCGGTGTAAAAAACAAGATCCTGGTTACTCTCAGGAACCACAAGGATAGGAGCATGAGTGAGAAGTTCCTTCAATCGCTGAAAAGAAGCTTCACACTTATCAGACCAAATAAAGCGAACACCCTTACGAGTCAGCTTCGTAAGGGGAAGTGCAACTCGAGAGAAATCATTGACAAACCGACGGTAATAACCCGCCAGACCAAGGAAGCTGCGAATATCATGAACGTTCTCAGGCTGCTTCCAATTCTGAATAGCTTCGATCTTGGCAGGATCGACAGAAATACCCTCAGATGATACAATATGGCCCAAGAACTTGACCTTGCTCTACCAAAAATGGCACTTGGAGAGCTTGGCCTTAAGCTGATGCTGACGAAGAGTATCCAAGACGATCCACAAATGATGAGCATGCTCTGCCTCGGATCTAGAGTAAACAAGAATATCGTCGATGAAAACCAGTGCGAATCTATCGATGTATTCCCGGAATACTCGATTCATGAGATCGACGAAGAAAGATGGAGCGTTCATCAAGCCGAATGGCATGACCAACCACTCAAAAGAACCATAATGAGTGCGAAATGATGTAAGAGGAATGTTGTCTTCTGTGACTCGTAGCTGATGGAATCCGGTGGCAAGGTCGAGCTGAGAGAAGACCTTCACACCGCTCAATTGGTCAAACATGTCGTCTATCCGAGGAAGTGGGTAGCGATTTCTGATGGTCAACTCATTGAGCTTGCGATGGTCACTGCAAAGCCTAAGAGAGCCATCAGCCTTCTTAACGAAGACCACAGCAGCACCCCATGGCGAAGAACTGGATCGAATGAACTGCTTCGCTTCAAGTTCAACTAACTGCTTCCTGAGTTCCTCATTCTCCTTAGTAGACATTCTCGTAGGAGGACGCCCCAACTGGATGAGAACCTGGAATGAGATCGATGCGGAACTCAATGGCCCACTTTGGCGGCATGCCTGATATTGGCTCGAATATATCGAGGAAATCTCGAACAACAGGAATACGAGATAAGTCCAAATCCTCATCTCGTGAATCAAGAGAAAATAAAGTAATATCAGAAATCCCAACATCCTGAAGAGCAATAGCTAATGGAGTAGACGAGTCAGGATGACGAAGAAATAATATCCGCTCCGAACAAATGATTTTGGCGTCGTACTGAGCGAGCCAATCCATGCCAAGAATCATGTCAAAGCCCAAATACTCCATAACGTGTAGATTCGCACGAAAAGAGAATCCACAAAGATCAATATCTATATCCTCACAAAGCAGGCTAAGGGTCGTGGATCCGCCGATGGGATTCATAATCCTTAGTGAAGAAACAAAACAAGTAACATCCAAAGATAAAGTATCAACTAGTTCCTTTGATACGAATGAGTGAGCGGCACCCGTATCAAAGAGAACTCTACAAGATCTACCATGAAATAAAATAGAACCTTCGAGAATGGAAGGATGCGTACCTCGAGGCTGAGATGAAGATGTAGGAGCCTTGGCAGCATTAAGCTTGCCAGATCTAGGAGGTGCAGTAGGACAAGTGGAGATCCTGTGTCCCTCCTTCTTGCAGAAGGTGCAATAGAGAGGTTTGGGACACTCTCGAATAAAGTGATCTGGAGAACCGCAGTTGAAGCATTTCTTCGGGAGACGTGTCCCACTAGGCTGAGCAGGAGTCTGGGACTAAGGACGAGTCTGAGGCTGAGTCTGAAAAGGAGAACTGTCAGTCTTCTTCTTCTTGTTCTAAGACTTGGTCTTCTGAAATGGACCCCGCTTATGATTGGGGTTTTTGGAACCCTCACCATCCCCATCGCTGTCTCTCTCACGCTCCACCGCTTCAAGGTGAAGCGCTGCGTCAACTAGCTCATCAAAAGGGAGCTTAAGCTGGAGCATAAGCTGCTTCTTCAAATATTTCTTTAGGCCTTCTACAAACTTGAATTCTTCTTATAAGGAGAGTTGATGAACTCGAGGCCATACTTGGACAGGGCCTCGAAAGATGATGAATAGTCAGCAACAGAGGTCTTCCCTTGCTTAAGGTCAATAAAGCGGTGTGCAAGGGCTATCTTCTCAGACTCGGGGACAAACTTGAGCAAGAAGCGCTCTCGGAACTGATCCCAAGTGAGAGTGGCCTCATCAGTCTCAGAGATAAGGAGCTCGTACCAATCCAAGGCACGGCCCTTAAGATGGATAGAAGCAACAAGAACTCTGTCATGGTCAGGAAGGGTCATGCGAGTGAAATTATGCTCGCAAAATCTGATCCAAGCCTGGACCTCAAGAACAGTCTCGGAGCCATTGAACGGCTTCCCTCCGAGATGAATAAAGTCACTGCATAGACGCGCAAAAGTAGACTTGCGCGGTGCATCAGAAACTAGTGCAGGAGACTGAGAGTGCGACGGAGAGTTACGAACCAGCTCCATGATCTGGTCCGTGGTCATGTATACGCCCTCTGGGTGAGGGTTGCTGGACTGTCCAGCATCAGCAGAACGGAGGTTCCTACCTCTCCCAACCATACTGAAAGATAAGATAAGATACAAGTTAAGCATGATTCAAAGATAGATAATTCAAATGGAATACTACGGAATATAAATATATTCCTAAACATATTCCTAACTTATCTATCCAATGTCATGAGGAAAGGGCATTGCAATATTTGAATCATACTAAGATGTATTGTACTAAGTGTTCCTGTTCTGTGTTTATTATACTTAGTTCTGAACCAAGCTTTGATACCAAGTTGTAACGCCCCACTCCGGGACCCATTCTAACAAAGAGTATTATGGAGTAATACCGTCTGATGGAATGGAGAATAGAGTATAATGGAAGCGACCATATGTAATCAAGCTATAACTATCTACTAAGTACGTCGAAATGTGATATCGTTTTTTTTCAAGTGGTTCGACATATCCAATAGATATTTATAACGAAATTACAATGGCTAAGGAAAATAGGTTCAGAACAAACATATACTAAATGATAACATCATCATCACAGAACAGTCACATAACAGTCACAGAACATAGGTACAATATATCGTCAATACAGATCCAAATATCAAAAAGGTGGGTACAAAGCCACCGCTCACACATGTGAGTCAAAAATATGTACATAAGAGACTGAATAATCAGAGTATCATAATAGTGGACAAATATAAAGAGCTATCTATCAGCATAGCAGATAATGTCCAAGCGGAAGCACAGAAAGCTAAGTCCAGAGGCCTAACCTGAAATAACTCGGTCTGACCCGAGCGAAAAATACTCGGGTCAGGCTAGCTAAACAATCCGTTAATAAACTGAGATAAATAATAATGCGGTACATAAAATAAACAGTACTTCTCCAAAGAGAAGAGTATTATGGACTACATGAATAAAATGACGATCCCTAATCATCAATAAACGGTAAAAATCTCCAAAGAGAATATCAACACCAAAGTGTTAAATAAATAAAATCACCTCATATCATCGGCGTAGCCAAAGCTATAAAAAGTTGCCCATCGGCAATAATCCCAAGAGTGACCAGAGTCTGTAATCAATGCCCAAGCAAAGATCGATGCTCCAAAGAGCAATAGGGATATACTGAAAAATCAATGAAATCGAATACCGAAATGTAGTGTCCAGAGACACTGTGAATCCACAAGGTAATCGCACTTACATCGTATGGTTCCATAGAACCAACACCGAATGGCGGTACTCGAATGGATATAAAAATCATCAGATAATACAAGTATAGCAGGTGCACCGACCAGAGTCGTTATTGCCAAGTACTGTAAAGTTGTGATCGATCACTCGCACAGATGCGGAACGCGCGAGACGGCGAGATCCTTCCCAGAAGGATATAGGCCCAGATGCACATGCCGAAAAACTACTCCATAGAGCAGGTGTCCAGAGACGGTTGCCCAGAGGCGTGGTGACCCAGAGGTCCAGTACTGGCCGCCCAGAGGCTAATGTGTCACAAACTTCTTAGAGAGGAACCCGTAAAGTGTTAACAATGAGTCCCATACCCCACGTTCGCACTAAACGGTTTACTATCCAATAGCAAGCTCACACTCCAAACAATAAAAAGTCCACCTCGTATCTTCGGTAAACAAGACCCAAAGGTCAAAACGATCAATCGAATAGGTCGGGGATTAACCGGAAAGAAAATACACACAGTTCCATAGGCCGGAGATTTCCTAACCGTTTAAGCACCTTTCCACTTCGCTCGACGTGCTAAAAAGTGAGTGTGAGATTTTTATTATAGAGAATAATGGTGCGAAACGGATTTATAATTGATTTTGAAATCACTTTAAAACGGCTTTTGAAAACTCTCCTATTATGGAGTAAATAGTTTAATAATTAAAAATAACATTATATAATAATTTCGAAAGCCATTTAGGAGTGAAAAATCCTTTTAAAATAGTTCATAAAACCCGTGTATGAAATCTAGTGCCAAATCTCAGAGAAATCGATAAATCGGAAAATCACTGAAAACCAATATTAGTGTTGGAAAAATATTCCGAATGGTTGTGAACCAAAATTCGACAATTTCTGATTAGCAATCGAAGCCCAAAGGTTCGTTGCAAAAACAATCAATTTGAAGCGGTTGCACCAAAATGGTGCATCCCTTACTCGGTTGCACCAAAATGGTGCAACCGGTGGTCGGAACCCGGTTGCACCCAATGGGTGCAGCCCATTGCATAGAAGCCGGCTGCATCGCATGGTGCAGCCCATTTCTGTGAACCAGGCTGCACCATGCGGTGCAGCTGGTTTGGTCAAGCCCCAGCCCCAGCCCCAGCCCGCATGGGCTGGGGAGATGTAGCAAGCCCCCCCAGCCCGCATGGGTTGGGGTGAAGTGGCAAGCCCTCCCCCCAGCCCGCATGGGCTGGGGAGAAACGGCAAGCCCCCATCCCGCATGGGCTGGGGAGAAGTGGCAAGCCCCAGCCCATGCGAGCTGGGGAGAAATAGCATGCCCCCCCAGCCCGCATGGGCTGGGGAGAATTGGCAAGCCCCCAGCCCGCATGGGCTCGGGAAATGGGGACACGGACTTCGACCCGCGTCTGCCACCGAGTCGCGCGGGCCATGCGCCCGCGCGCTGAAAGTTCGCGCCAACCCACTAAGGGCTGGCCCGCTACCGGCTAGCCCTACCGGGCTAGCCTGCTGCGCTCCGAGCAGCAGCCTGGGCGCAACCCAGGCCTGCCCTGGTGCACTCAGACCACTGTTTCAGCCTGTTTTCAGGCTGAAGCATTCCTGCCAGCTGAAAATGCTATTTTTGGTGATTTTGAGGTGTTTTTTTTCAAGTTTTTGGCATCAAATTTCACCAATATCAATCACTAACTACCATATAATGATTACTACACTATATTAAAGGAAACAAAGGGTCAAAGCTTAGCATTACCTTAGGAAGCAATATCACAAGCACCTTATGTGCACACCCCAAAATGAAAGCAAAGATGATCAAAGAGCTATGATTCACATGTTACGTAATAAATCATGTGTTACTAAATGATTACCGAAATCAAAAGATGATTAAACACATATTAGAAGAGGTTTTTAGCAATATACCTCTCTAGAAAGCAATAAAGATCATTATAGCATCAACCCAAGTTAGCAAAAGATGATTAGGAGGCTATAAGATCAAAAAAACACATAAAACGTGTGTTACCAAATAAATTTCAGAAATTAGAAAGATATAAAAACGAATTTGAGGTGGGTATTTGCATTACCTTTGCATAGAATGACTTGCATAAGCTAAAACTAGAAGGAGATGAAGATAGAGGCCATTTTAGTTAAAAAAAAGCTTTAGGAAATGATTAGGGTTTTGATTAGGGATGAATGAATGAGGTTAGGAGAGTTTGAGATAATTTATAGAGGAGGTTTAGGGTGGGTTATTGGGCTAGATTTAGTAACCTAATAAGAAGAGAGTTATTTACATGTTTCCAAAAATTAGTCTAAGTGTTCATATATGTTTATAAAACTCATTTTCTTATCCAAACCCATTTTAAAATCTCTCCTAAAATATTTAACTTTCCAAAAATAACATTTTATCCTCATTTTAAAGTCCCATATTTCCCATTTAATTAAAATAGCCGTTTTCAAATAAATTTTGTTATTCCAAATCCTTTTATGCTTCATTAAAATAAATAAAGAATCCTAACTTTTATTTATTAATTGGTAATGCAAATCCCGGGTTGTTACAAATTCGTAACAGATAATGGGATAGGAGTGGTTAGAGTAGACAAAAGCAATGTAAAGGAGTGCTAAGCTGCTGAATTACGTAAAGCTAAACGCTGTGAAAAGGGAAAGAATGTTGGGGAAGACTCTCCGCATTTAATTTTTAACTACAAGCATAACAATTACAGAACAACCCCAGGCTGGGGGACCATAGTCGCTTCGACCAGGCTATGGACCTTAGGAAGAAGTTAGAGGAGATATGGACAGCACCAGTGGAGATTACGGTAGCTATCCCTATTGACATGGATGACCCGAATCGGATCTTGAAGATCGACTCTCATCTAGGAATCAAATTACAAAAGGAATTAATTAACTTTCTTCGAGCAAATCTTGATGTGTTCGCGTAGACGCATTTTGATATGTGCGGGATATTGCCAGGGATAGCATGTCACGCACTTAGAAAGCTCTGACAAAGCCATTTAGAGGCGAACAATTCAGGACAATTGAAATACAAAGACTAGTAGTTAATTTACCTCTTTCTACCCTATTATGAATTCTTCGTCAGTGCAATTTGTGCCCCGTCTTCTTGAGGAGGTCTTTCTCACAATACAGTGCATAGTTAGGTTATGCAATGTTGACTTATTCAAGAACCTACTTAATTTCCTAGAAGGTTTTCAATCCTAGGAGCATGGTTCTGCTACATCCACGTCTTCGATTTTTTGGGATTACCATACCATCTCTGCCTATCTTCCTGCACTGACAGGTGATGTGAGAAATGCGAATTACGGATCTTAAGGCTAGGATTAACACTAAGGGGGGGGTGAATAGTGTTAATAAAGAATTACTAAATCTTTTTAAGTTTATGTTAATTTAGACACCGATGTATGCAATATACAGACACAGATATGATCACAGAAACAAACAAAGATTCAGAAATAAAATAAAAGCAGTACAGGAAAGAACACGCCGGATTTTATACTGGTTCGGAGTTACCCTACACCCAGTCCCGCAACACAAGTACGGATTTCCTTTCAAAAGAAATTGTACAATTACACCCTCGGTTTCAAGGCTACGAGGTACACCCTCCAGAATTTCTATCCTCTGGGTAGAGATACTTAATTTCCAGGCCACAAGTTTACCCAATTGATTTACCAAGGATAAAATCACACCTTTCCTCTCTTGATTGATTTCCAAGGCTACAATCACACCTTTTCTTACTTAAAAGATTACAAAGAAGCCTATAGCTCTGAATATCACCGAGAATCTTGTAGAGATAGTGATAGAGAATCAAACTAGAAGTAATCGAGTACGATTCAATGTTGATTTCGGCAGAGTAATGGTAAGAATATGTATTAAGAAATGTGGAAGATGAAGAGGAGTGAAAAATCAGAAAATCTGATATAAAATTCATTGAAACTAACCCCTATTTATAGAAGAACAACAGCTATGTCCATTCATGATGAGTTATGGCGAATAGACACTTCATTTGAAATTTAAATTTTGAACTCAACTGACACCATGTCGACATGGTTACCCTAGGCATGTCGACATCCCAAAGCAATTTTTGGTGATTTGATTTTCTTTGAAAATAACTTGATTTTCTTTGAAAATAACCTTTATCTTATATTAAAACTATTTTAAACACAAATATACTTGACTATAGTTAAAATTCATAGGTAAATATAGAGAATAATATATATAGATTTTAACTACAATTTTATATTTAAATCTAAGTATAAAAGTCAAATAATTCAAAAGGATAGTTTAAAATCAGGAGTAATTTGACTTTGAAATTAAAATAATTTTGAGGCTAAAATTATTAAAATCAGGATAGAGGGTTTTGATGTTTTTAAAAGGAAAGTTTTGAAGTCATTTTGAAAACAAGATAATTTTGTAAAATCATTTGAATTAAAATTAGTGGATACAAAACAATGTTCCACTAGATTTTCGTAGGTTCCATCCTACTTAGAGTTCCATCCCTTTACCAGGCTCGAAGTGGATTCCATTCCATGAATAAATTGAATTTTAAGATGCCAGTGATATTCTATGAGTTTTAACAAAAATTCCTAATAAAAATACTTATGCTTGAAATCTTGAACTCTTGATAATCTTGATACTCATGAGTCTTCTATCTCGATATCTTGAATCTCTATACTGTACAGTCTTCATTCTTGATACCTGCATGGTTAAATCCTGCATATGCATATATATCTAAACTTATAATGTCAGTATTTGTATTTTATAATCTATTTTAAGGTTGTTGTCATCAAAACCATCATCTCACGGAGTAACAATCTCCCCTTTTTTGATGATGACAACATTTGTTTATAAATTATTATTTCTATCTTAATAACTCCCCGTAAAACTAATAACTCCCCCTTAATTTATGCCTAACTACCCTATTTTATATTTCTCCTCCTTTGTCATCAACAAAAACTCACTCCTCCTCATTCTTGGACTTCAGTACCTGCATTGATAAACTATACAGTGGAATATATAATATATAGATTAAGAAATAATTATACTTATGAACATGATAACTAATCAAAGACTATATAAATTTCAATGTATATGTATGTTTTATACAACAAACTTCAAACAAATATCAAGAAATCAATTCACAAAAAGTATCAATCCAAACCAAATCAATTCAAACAAATATCAAACAAGGTAATGAAATCAAACATTACGAGGAACTTCCACCCATCCTTCTTCTCCAAATACAGGGTCTGCTTTAATTGCATCCCAATTTTCATTGTCGTTGGTGAGAGAGACAGGAGGATGTGCTTCGTTATCATCCTTACGCAGAGAGGAGATCATCCATCGTATCACATCGAAGTGCCTTTCTTGTTCCTTGATCATCTGCATTTGACTCAATTCTAAGTGACGCTAGTTACGTAGAATAAACGAGAGAATATTCTTGAATGAATTAAGGGTTTCTTCAAGATTTTCGGATAGATTGTGAATAGGATTAGTCATAGTTGAATATGTGAAAGAAATAAAGGACATAGATGATAAGAAATAGATTTTAGTGAAGAATTCTGGAAGAAACAAGTATTTATAGGTGTAGATATTCGTTTGATATGAATAGACATTTGGTGGTTATTCAAATTTCAAATTCAAAATCAATTGTCATTTTTGTCCAGTACATGTCGACATGGTCATATAGGGGATGTCGACATGGGTTAGTGAAAAATTATGACTAATTTAATTTTGTGAATAATTGTGTATATATATATTTATATAATATACTAAAATTTATTCTGGAGATAAGATAAGGTAGATATCATAAAGGAAATTTCATTTGATTGCATACTACGATAATACAATGATTAAGCACACAACAAACTACATGAACATTCGAAATAAAGCAAACTAAAGAAAATACAACAAGATAAGAAAAGATAAAACTAGTTAAAGGATGATGATGAAGATAGTCCAAGTTTCTTGCTGACTTTGGAAATGAACTTGTTCATCTTGGATGAAATTTTGTCCAGCTTCTTACTGACGGATCTTTTAAGAATCCGTTGATTCTCAACAACCGTCTTTTGGTTTTTGAGAAGGGTTTTGGTGGATGGATTAGGAGGATAGTCAATGCTTTCCAAAGAGGTTTCACCTTCTTCTTCTTCAATTTCCATTTCATCCCCTTCTTCTTCTTCTTGCTCTTCCTCTTCTTCCATTTCCTCATGAGCCAATCGCTCTTCTTTTTCAGCAAGGGTTTCATAAGGTTGAAAAACAAAAGGAATTTTCATAAGCGAAATGTTGGAATGATTGAAAACTTTTCTAGAAACAAATTCTTCGCCTTTGAAATCCACTCCAAAATAGTTAAAAAATTCGAGTGAGATAAATTCCATGATATAAAGTATTCTCACCCATTTCAAGATTTTTAGGACGAAATTCATCCAAAATAACTTGCGCCCAATTTATGTCATAATTTCCAAAAATAGCAAAAAGAGCTTTGCAAACTTTTGAAGTAGGATTGTTAAAATTCCCCAATCTTAGGGTCAAAGTATGTTGCAAAATAAGATTGACAATTCTTACCTTTGGACGAAAATCTCGATTTTTGAATTCAAAATTATCAATCCCTTCGAAAATGTGATGAAATGTCTAACGATCGTTTTCATCGATTTTAAAATTAGAAAGATCCATTCCCGTACACTTGCAACTGAGAATGGTATCCAAAAGATCACAATTCAAAACATTTCTAGTGCCTTTGACACTACTTCAAATTTCATCCTTATTTCCATGATAAAATCCACGGTTTAAATTAGCATAGAAAATTTTGACAAGATTTGGAAAACAAACAAAATCATTTTGGGAAGCATCAATAAGACTAAGAACTCCATTGTTTGCAAAAAGAGAATCAATTCATAAGAAGAAAAATCTTGAAAAATAGCAAATTTTCCGGGATGGACTTTGGCATAGTTAGCATAATTGATGTATGCTTTTATTGCCTCCGGATCATTGAATAATTGCTCTTTGATTTTTCTGGAAATTCTCATCGTGGAGGGTTGCTTGAAGAAGTCATTAAAGTAGAGAGTAGAGAGCTCGAAGTTATGAAGAGAGAGTTTGAATTTGAAAATGAGAGTGAAAAGATATGATAAAAGATAGTGAATAAATAGATTCTTAAAGGACATATTCTCTGGTCAAAAGGTAGCTTTTCAGAGAATTGAATGAAGTGAAAAGGTGGAGGGAAATTCAAACATTTGAATTCAAATTTTGAAATTCAAATTCAGGTACCCATGTCGACATCATGGTAGGGACCATGTCGACATGTGCCTTTGAATTTTCATGAATTGGTTTTTCCTAAGTTTTCTAATATATATTTTATTATTATTATTATTTTTAATGCCTATATATATCTGAAATATTATTAAACTTCAAGTATATTTCAGAAAATATTATTATACTACTAAAAAATAATAATAAAAATAAAAATAATAAAAAAATAATGAAATAATAATAAAAAATAGAAAATAAATTTTAAAATTCAAACAACACACCAATTCAAAATCAATCAATCAAGCAACAAATTCTAAGCAAGCAATTTCAACCAATTGTATTGTAAACATGTACCTTTTTCTGAGTCCGTTTCTTTGAATTCATTGGAGTCATGAACAGTTGTGAAACACGAATTCTAATTATTTGTCTTCTGATCATCATCACTTGAGGATGAGTTTGAGTCATCTAGAGTAGCAGTAAATGCACGCTTCCGTTTCTTTGCTGGATCATTGTTCATAGGAGAATTTTGCCTATCTGGATACGGACAGTCTCTTTTGAAATGGCCTGGTTTATCACAGTAGTAACATCTGTCATTATTTGGCACTACTGATTTCCAGAATTCTTATAGTTGTTTCTCTTGAGATTATTCATCTTTCTGTTTTTCATAAATTTCCTAAAATTTCTGGTCATAAAGGCTATCTCTTCATCATTATCGCTGTTTGAGTCTGATCCATCGGTCAATGCATTGAATGCCACTGATTTCTTTTCAGATTCTTTACTTTCTCTTCTCCCGATCATTTAAACTTCATACGACATTAGATTACCAATTAATTCTTCTATCTTTAAAGTACTGATGTCATTTACCTCTTCGATCGCAAGTGTCTTTTGATCCCATTTTGGAGTTAGAGAATTTAAAATCTTTCTAACTTGATCTTCTTCAAAAAATTCCTTTCCCAAAGATATTAGAGAATGCACAATATCCTGAAATCTACTATACATATCTGAAATAGACTCATTAGGATTCATTTTAAATAATTGAAACTGATTTGTGAGCATGGAAATTTTGGTCTGTTTAACTTTGCTTGTTCCTTCATGAGTAACTTGTAAAGTTTTCCAGATTTCATATGCAGACTTATAAACTGACACTCTATTGAATTCATTTCTATCTAGTGAACAAAACAGAATATTAATTGCCTTAGAATTGTTTTGTGTAATAGTCTTCTTCTCAGCAGTCCACTGTGTAAAATTAGTTGTAGGTTCAGAATTCAGTTTGTGTGATATTCCAAGTGTCTAATCCTATAGATTGTAAATATATTTTCATCCTACATGCCCAATATGCATAGTTACTGCCATTAAGAAGTGGTGGTCTGACAGTAGACTGACCCTCTACAAATGAACTAGTGACAGGGATACTAGTGTTAGTAACAGTACCAGTGTTAATAGCCATTTTGAAAACTTTTCAAAAATCAGATTATGAAACTTTGAAAACCTTGCTTTGATACCAATTGTGAGAAATGCGGATTACGGATTTTAAGGCTTGGATTAACACTAGAGGGGGGTGAATAGTGTTAATAAAGAATTACTAAATATTTTTAAGTTTATGTTACTTTAGACACCGATGTATGCAATATACAGACACAGATATGATCACAGAAACAAACATAGATTCAGAAATAAAATTAAAGCAGTAAAGGAACGAACAATTGGATTTTAGACTGGTTCGGAGTTACCCTACATCCAGTCCCGCAACACAAGTATGGATTTCCTTTCAAAAGCAATTGTACAATTACACCCTCGGTTTCAAGGCTACGAGGTACACCCTCCAGAATTTCTATCCTCTGGGTAGAGATACCTGATTTTCGGGCCACAAGTTTACCCAATTGATTTACCAAGGCTACAATCACACCATTTCTCTCTTGATTGATTTCCAAGGCTACAATCACACCTTTTCTCGCTTAATAGATTACAAAGAAGCCTATAACTCTGAATAGCACTGAGAATCTTGTAGAGATAGTTATAGAGAATCAAACTAGAAGTAATCGAGTTCGATTCAATGTTGATTTCGGTAGAGTAATAGTAAGAATATGTATTAAGAAATGTGGAAGAAGAAGAGAGTGAAAAAACAGAAAATCTGATATAAAATTCGTTGAAACTAACCCCTATTTAAAGAAGAACAACAACCATGTCCATTCATGAAGAGTTATGGCGAATAGACACTTCTTTTGAAATTTAAATTTTGAACTCAACTGACCCAATGTCGACATGGTTACCCGAGGCATGTCGACATCCCAAAGCAATTTTTGGTGATTTTATTTTCTTTGAAAATAACCTTTGTCTTATATTAAAACTATTTTAAACTTTACAAATATACTTGATTATAGTTAAAATTCATAAGTAAATATAGAGAATAATATATATAGATTTTAACTGTAATTTTATATTTAAATCTAAGTATAAAAGTTACATATATAATTCAAAAAGACAGTTTAAAATCAAGAGTAATTTGACTTTGAAATTAAAGATAATTTTGAGGCTAAAATTATTTAAAATCAGGATAGAGGGTTTTGATGTTTTAAAAGGAAAGTTTTGAATTCATTTTGAAAACAAAATAATTCTGTAAAATCATTTGAATTAAAATTAATGGATACAAAACAATGTTCCAGTAGATTTTCGTAGGTTCCATCCCACTTAGGGTTCCATCCCTTTAATAGGCTCAAAGTGGATTCCATTCCATGAATAAATTGGATTTTAAGATGCCAGTGCTTTTCTACGAGTTTTAACAAAAATTCCTAATAAAAATACTTATGCTTGAAATCTTGAACTCTTGATAATCTTGATACTCATGAGTCTTCTATCTCGATATCTTGAATCTCTATACTGTACAGTCTTCATTCTTAGTACCTGCATGGTTAAATCCTATATATACATATATATCTAAACTTATAATCTCAGTATTTATATTTTATAATCTATTCTAAGGTTGTTGCCATCAAAACCATCATCTCACGGACTAACAGGTGAGGCCCTAGATCTCTCATAAGGTAAGGGCCCGGTATAAACATTGGGAGCTGCACATCCCTATTGTCGCCTTAGCCCATTCTTCTAGCCCAATAAATGGCTTTTCCTAAGTGAGCTCCTTTGTGTAATATTGTAATAAAATAAGTAGTTGACCTTACCTATGCTTCCTGCTCTGGGGTCCACTTTGGCGTCCTGTCTTCTATTTAATGGATAGAGATATGAGGTGAGATCTTGTATGATCTGATCAATTGGCCCGTCATATCGTGTGTTGTTGTCCCATTTCCACTGCTGAGCTAAGAGATTCATGTAAGATCTGTATGAAAAAAGAAGAGGTTGCCTCTTTTTCCTTCTACATAGGCAGAGCAATCTAAACACTCGATATAATAGAAAAGAGGGCCACAGTGTGTAGATACCTCAATGAACTCATTTGGACACTTCTCAGCCCGAGGACAATCTCTCAAGTACAAATTCATTAAGACCCGTTTTTCTTTTCTTTGCTGATTCCTCTCAATGAAATTTGTCATGTTGCACTAAGTTACTAACGGATGTATACATGCAGTCCAAGAACACTTTGGGGTGAACACCTATCCAAACAAGTACGGTCAATAGCCCAGCATGTCGGCCATTACATTTTGTAGAAAAACAAATCTTTGACTCTACAAGTGCTCTTCCAACCAAGCTAGATAGTCTCCTATCACTAGACTCACCAACCAATCTGGACTTTGATTCTTAATTTTTTAATCAGATATCAAAATCATAATGATTGTCCATTAGCTACCACATGACATAAGCGCTCTTGGGTGGAATTGGCCATCATTCGCTAGGTCTTTGAGTGCCCCAATTAATATCTAGCCACACGGTTAGTGCATTATGTGCATAGTGACTCTACTTTTAAAATCTGGCCTTGTCTACCAGTTCTTTGGATCTATGTTGGATGGTATGATTACGATTGGTGCAAATGGAACGCATCATGCCTTCCTTTATTTGTCCATTCAATCGAAGATTTTTGTAACAACCCGTGATTGTGATTACCGAATAATAAATTAAAATGGGAATTTTAATCTAATTAGAGGTAATAATAATTTTAGTTTGGTTATTTATTCAAAATTTAGTTATTTTGCATAAATAAGAAAATGGGGACTTATGTGTAAAATGTGTTTGTTAGTGGAAAATAAATACGGAAAATGTGAGTATTGAACATTGCAAAATTTTAGATGTTTAAATGTTGCAAATTGTGCTTTGGGATTTAGTTTGCAATTTATTTTGCAAAAATGTGATTTTTAGAGTGTGCTTGTTAAAAAGCGGTGTTTTGGGAAATTTTGGTATTAAAGTGAAAAATGACAAATATTGGTGTTATCAAATTTTATAACAAGGGCTAAATATATTTCAGTAGCTTGTTTCATAATTTTATGAAGTAGAGAAATGATTTAAAATGGGTTGTATGCATTTGTTTTAGTTTTGTAGTTGAAAAATAAAACAAAACAACACAAAGCAAAATTTTGTAAGTCCTAATGGATATTAACAAAATTTAACCTAAGCCCAAAACCCATTAGCCTTACCAAAATAGCCAGTACGACACCTGTCTTCCCCTTCATCCTCATTTCTTTTTTTTCAAAAGACAGTAGAGAGAAAAACATAGAAAATGGCTTCCTCTTTCTAAACAAGCTCCAATCTTTGTCAAAACTTAGGAGAAATTAGATCCAAATTCGTCAAAAGGTAATTGCAATCACATCTCCATTTCCTAATTTCAATTTCGTTTGAATTTGAGAATTTTTTTACTGTAACTTTGTTTTCTTGTCTCTGGGCATAGAGCCTTCGCGCGTATCGCCTCTGGCTTTTTTTTACTGTAACTATGTTTCCTATGTGGGAGTAGAAACTTAGCGTGTATCGCCTCTGGGCGTGTGATATCACTAAATTAATAGTACTTGGCATAAAGACTATGGTCTTAGCACGTGCGACTTTCTGATGTTTTATTATTATATTTCCGTTGAGTAGCGCCTTTTGGCGATGGTTCTATGGAACCACACGATATGAGTGCGACTGCCCTAGGGAAGCTTATATTGCCTGCATTGGCACTATTCTTTACTATGTTGCATTGATTTTTGGATATGTTTCCATTATTGCTTATGATTGCCGATATGGCGGGTTTTGGAATATCTCCTAAGTGGGAGTAATATTCTACAAACCATCTTTATTACTATTGCATTATGCCGACGAGATGAGGCTTATTATTCGACATTATGTGATGTTGATTCCTCTTTGGAGGATTTATTTATTTGCTAAGTGACTACGTTTTCACTATGTTAGTAATGGGGATATTGTTGCACTTCTCTTTGGAGGAGTATTATATCATTATCTTATACCGCATTATTATTATCTAGATTTATCTAACTTATTTGTTTAGCTAGCCTGACCCGTGTATTTTATACTCGGGTCAGACCGAGTTGTTTCAGGTTAGGTCGCTTATGCACTTAGCTTTGCTTTTGGCTTCCGCATTGAACATATCTGCTATATCTTAGACAGATTTTTTGTGTAGTCAACTTTTGTGATACTCCGATATTATTCTATCATATGTATATTCTTTTGACTCATATGTGTGTGTAGTGGTCGTCTTACCACGCCTATGTGCTATATGGATTTGTACTTGATGTTGTATTGTACTGGGACTTATGCTTATGATATCTGTTGTTCTGTGATGCTATTCATTTGAGTTATTATGCTTTTTTCTGATAGATCACTTAGCCATTATAGTTTTGTATTAGTTATTTATTGGATATGTCGAACCAAAAGAGATAGAAAAAAAGAATAGACACCACTTTTCGACGTATTCGATAGATAGCTAAGATAAGATTATACATGGTCGCTTCCTATATACTCTATAGTCCGCATTAGCTGATGGTATTATCCTTATAATACTCTTTGTTAATGAGGCTCTCAGAGTGGGCCGTCATAGTATCAGGGCCAAGGTTCAGAACTAAGTATAATAAACACAGAATAGAAACACTTAGTACAATACATTTTAGTATCATGTAAATATTACAAATCCCTTCCTTGTGTCCTTAGATAGATAAGTAGGAATATGTCTAGGAATGCATTTAAATTCCGTAGTATTCCATGTTGAATTATCTACCTTATTTCTGTGCTTAACCTATATCTTATCTTAACTTCCAACTCATGGCTGGAAGAGGCGGTAGGACTCGTTGTACTACGGATGTTGGGCAATCCAGCAACCCACATCCAGACGACGTCTACATGTCCGCCGATCAGTTTATGGAGATCTTTAGGAGCGCTCTGCCTCCAGCTCCCACTTCCGACACTCCGCTCAAGTATGCTTTTGCATGTCTTTGCAGTGACTTTTCTCATCTTGGAGGCAAGCCGTTTAGTGGCTCCGAGTCTGTTCTGGAGGTCCATGCATGGATCCGTGTTTGCGAACGTATCTTTACTTGCATGGTTCTTCCCGATCATGATAGAGTTCTTGTAGCTTCCAGTATGCTATAGAACCGTGCTTTAGACTAGTATAAGCTTCTCATTTCAAAGGTTGATGAGACCACACTCACTTGGACTCAATTCCATGAGTGATTCGAGCTTAATTTCGTTTTGGAATCCGAGAAAGCTTCTTTTGCCCGCCGCTTCATTGACTTAAAGCAAGGAAAGTCTACCATTGCCGAGTATGTTTCTTCTTTTAAGGCCCTATCCAAGTACGGCCTTGAGTTCATTAGCACCATATAAGAAGAATCTTACGTTTGTACAAGGCCTCAAAAAGTATCTTAACAAGCAATTGATACTTCAGCTTAAGCTCTCCTTCGAAGAGATTGCAGACTCGGCACTTCATGTTCAAGAAGTCGAGAAGAAGGACAGTAGTGATGAGGTTGAGGTTCCCATGAACCCCAACCATAAGCGAACTCCATTTCAAAAGCCCAAGTCTTTTCCTCACAAAAAGAAGAAAACGACTATTATACCTAGCTCTCAGCCTCAGTCCAGTGGAACACCTTCCATTCGAAAGTGTTTCAACTGTGGATCTCCAGACTATAGGGAGTGCCCTATGCCTCTCTTCTGCAGCTTTTGTAAGAAGGAAGGTCACCGTATTTCTTCTTGTCCTACTGCTCCCGCTAGTGCCAAGCCTGGCAAGCTTCATGTTGCTAAGGCTTCTGGAGGTTCACCTCAGCCTAGAGGTACATCTCCTTCTCTTCTTGAAGGTTTTATATTATTTCGTGATCGTTCTATTAGAGTTCTCTTTGATACGGGTGCTTCTTACTCATTTGTATCCAAAGAGCTTGTTGATATTGTTGCTTTGGATGTTTCTTGTATAGTTACTTCATTAAGGATTGTGAATCCTATTGGCGGATCCGCAACCCTTAACTAGCTTTGTGAGAATATTGATATTGTTTTATGTGGCTTTTCTTTCCATGCGAATCTGCATGTGATGTCTCCCTTGGGTTTTGATATGATTTTGGGTATGGATTGTCTTGTTCATTATGAAGCCAAAATCATTTGTTCTGAGCAGATATTGTTTCTTAGTCATCCTGATTCACCCGCTCAGTTGTCTCTTGTTCTTTGGGATGTGGATATTCCCGAAGCTTCTTTATATGCTCTTGATTCACGAGATGATGATGTTGACATATCTCGTATTCCGTTTGTTTGGGATTTTCTTGATATCTTTGGGGCAGTTTCGAGTTTACTGCCTAAGCGGGCTATTGAGTTCCGCACTGATCTCATTCTCGGTTCTCATCTAGTTAGTCATCCTCCCATGGGGATGTCTATAAGGGAGAATGAGGAACTCAAGAAACAACTTGTAGAACTCGAAGCAAAGTAGTTTATTCAGTCCAGTTCTTCATCGTGGGGTGCTACGGTGGTATTCGTAGAGAAGTCTAATGGCTCTCTTAGGCTTTGCATTGACTACCTCAAGCTTAATCAGATGATCATCAAGAATCGTTATCCGTTGCCTCGGATAGACGATATGTTTTGGTCAGTTGAGTGGTGCTAAGGTCTTTTCTCAGCTTGACCTTGCCACTGGTTTCCATCAGCTATGAGTTCGAAGGATAGCATTCCACTTACAGCTTTCCACACTCTATATGGTTCTTTTGAGTGGTTAGCCATGCCGTTCGGTTTGACGAATGCTCTTACATTCTTTTTCGATCTCATGAATCGAATATTCGGGGAATATCTCGATAAGTTTGTTCTTGTATTTATTGATGATATCCTTATATATTCAAAGTCCGAGACAGAGCATGCCCATCATTTGGGGATTGTCTTGGCTACTCTTCGTCATCATCATCTTAGAGCCAAATTCTCCAAGTGCCACTTTTGGGAGAATAAGGTTAAGTTCTTAGGCCACATTGTATCTTCCGAGGCATATCTTTCGATCCCGCTAAGATTGAAGCCATCCAGAATTAGAAGAGTCCTGAGAATGTTCTTGAGATTCGTAGCTTCCTTAGATTGGTGGGTTATTACCGTCAGTTCATAAAGGATTTTTCCTGTGTTGTGCTTCCTTTGACTAGCCTTACTCGTAAAGGCGTTCGATATATTTGGTCCGACAAGTGTGAAGCTTCTTTTCAGCGATTGAAAGAACTTCTCACTAATGCTCCAATTCTTGTGGTTCCTGAAGGGAATCATGATCTTATTGTCTACACCGATGCTTGTGGTAGTGGCATCGGTGTTGTAATTATGCAGAAAGATCGGATGGTTGTTTATGCTTTTAGGCAACTACGTCCGAACGAAGTCCGCTATCCTACTGATCTTGAGTTAGCCGCCATTGTCTTCGCCTTGAAGATTTGGCGCCGTTACCTATTAGGCGAGCGCTTCATTCTTTACACCGATCATAAGTCCTTAAAGTATCTCTTTACTCAAAAGGATCTTAATATAAGGCAACAACGATAGTTTGAGTTCCTTGTCTCATATGACCTTGATATTCAGTATACCCCTGGTAAGGGTAATCGTGTTGTAGATGCGCTTAGTCGCAAACATTCGACTGTTGTTTCTATGATGCTAGCCGAATGGGATGTTCTTGAGACTTTATATTTATGTGATATTCACGATCGAGCTTCACCTTCTGATTCTTCGATTTTATTATTCAGCTTGGAAGCTTTTCCTAGCTTGTTGGATCGTATAGCCCATGCTCAGCGGCAAGATCCAGATTTGTTGCATCTCATCCATCATTGTGAGTCTGAATCCCGTGATGAGGCATCATAGGATTACAGTTTTAATTCTCATCGGTGTCTTCGTAGGAAGAACCGTATCATTGTGCCATCCGATTCATCACTTAGGCGTGGCATCCTCGATGATTGTCATCATACTAAGTATAATATTCATCTTCGCAGTAGTAAGATGTATGCCGACATGTGCTGCTTATATTATTGGGAAGGCTTGAAGCGCGATGTTACAAGTTATGTGAGCAATTGCATGACTTGTCAACTTATCAAGGCCGAGCATTAGCGCCCTTCCGGTCTTCTTCAGCCTTTAGAGATTCCATTGTGGAAATGGGATCAAATTTCGATGGATTTTATTAACGGTCTACCTCATTCGAGGTCGGGCCATACTAGTGTTTGGGTCATCGTCGATCGCTTGACCAAGTCTGCTCATTTCATTCCTATTAAGTCCAATCGGACTGCTTCTCATTTGGTCAAGCTCTATATTAAGGGAGTCATTTGACTTCATGGCATTCCTAGTTTCATTGTATGTGACCGTGATCCCTTATTCATTAGCCATTTTTAGAAGAGTCTTCAGTCGGCTTTGGGTATGAAGCTGAATTTCTCTACTGCTTATCATCCTCAGTCCGAACGGAAAGATTGAAAGGGTGAATCATATATTGGAAGACCTCCTCTGCATTTGCATTTTTGATTTTGGAGGTAGTTAGGAGGGACACTTTCCACTTGTAAAGTTCTCCTACAATAACAGTTTTCAGTCAAGTATTGGCATGGCTCCTTTCGAAGCCCTATAAGGAAGGCCATGTCGTTCTCCATCATGTTGGTTAGAATCTAGTGAGAAGTTTATTCTTGGTCCGGATTCTATTCGTGAATCTTATGAGAAGATTACTCGTATTAAACAGAGGATGAAAGAGGCGCAAAGCTGTCAGAAATCCTATGCGGACAACCGTAGGAAGCCTCTTGAATTCTCTGTCGGCGATCTTGTTTTTATTCATATATCTCCTATGAAGGGGGTTGTGCATTTCAGCTCCATCGGGAAATTGGCTCCTCGCTATGTTGGACCATTTCTTATTACGGAACACATCGGTCCCGTAGCTTATCGTGTGGATCTACCGGCTCATTTCTCCGGAATGCATGACGTGTTCCATGTTTCTCAGCTTCGCAAGTGCCTTCGCGATTCTGATTCTATTATAGATCCGCATATTGTGCAAAACTTAGATATCTCACCCGATTTATCCATCGAGCAATATCTAATTCGTGTTCTTGATTCGGAGGTGAAGCGCTTTCGAAACAAAGAGGTCCCGCTTGTTAAAATTCAATGGTCGTCTAATCCTAAGGATTTTACTTGGGAGACCAAAGAGTTCACCGAGCGTTCATATCTCGGTTTTCTCTCTTCTTCGGTTGCGGGTGAGCATCTTATTTCATCTTCGTTTGATTTCTTTTGAGGATATGGATGTTATGGATAACGTCCAACTTGTTCTTTTAAGGAACGCGGGGACGCAATTTTCTTAAAGGGGGAGTCTGTAACAACCCGTGATTGTGATTACCGAATAATAAATAAAAATGAGAATTTTAATTTAATTGGAGGTAATAATAATTTTAGTTTGGTTTTTTATTCAAAATTTATTTATTTTGAATAAATAAGAAAATGGGGACTTAAGTGTAAAATGTATTAGTTAGTGGAAAATAAATATGGAAAATGCGAGTATTGAATATTGCAAAATTGTAGATGTTTAAAATGTTGCAAATTGTGCTTTGGAATTTAGTTTGCAATTTATTTTGCAAAAACGTGATTTTTAGAGTGTTTTTCTTAAAAAGCGGTGTTTAGGGAAATTTTGGTATTAAAGTGAAAAATGACAAATATTGGTGTTATGAAATTTTGTATCAAGGGCTAAATAAATTTCAATAGCTTGTTTCATAATTTTACGAAGTAGAGAAATGATTTAAAATGGGTTGTATGCATTTGTTTTAGTTTTGTACTCGAAAAATAAAACAAAACAACACATAGCAAAATTTTCTAAGTCCTAATGGATATTAGCAAAATTTAACCTAAGCACAAAACCCATTAAACTTGCCAAAATAGCCAGTACGACACCTCTCTTCCTCTTCATCCTCATTTCTTTTTTTTCAAAAGACAGTAGAGAGAAAAACATAAAAAATGGCTTCCTCTTCCAAACTAGCTCCAATCTTTGTCAAAACTTAGGGGAAATTAGATCCAAATTCTTCGAAAGGTAATTGCAGTCACATCTCCATTTCCAAATTTTGTTTTTGGTTGAATTTGAGAATCTTTTTTTACTGTAACTATGTTTTCTTGTCTGCATTTTTTTCTATAGCTTCTACAGGGTCTCTTGCCCCAGTTTCTTGCTTAAAGTCACGAACTCGATTGCTATCATCATCTCTATTGCAAGAAAAAGGTAAGAATGCTAGCAAACATGCAAAAACAGTGCTTACAGTAAGTTGAAAATGGAAAATTTCGTTTTCCGTAAATGAGATTGTTCACATATTGTCCTGTTAGTAAAATGGCCATAACTTTTGAACCACTAATCGGAATTTGATGATCTTGGTCATTCCAGAAAGCTTAGAAACTAATATACAACTTTATTTTACTCATTTTGCCAGAATTTGAAGTTTACTATGCCAAAAATATGATTTTTTGTCTCTGGCTTGTTAGTGCAGGCCTTAGTCTCTTTTCTCCCGTTGTTTTCAGCGTAGAACCCCGACTTTGCGACGTCATCCCGGGCTCGTCCGATGTCGGAATCTTCCATTCTTGATCTCATTGGGAAGATGAAGTAATGATCTGCACTTATGTATTTTTTCATAAAAATCTGGGTTGGTTAGCTATACCGTCCTAGTTGCCGAAATCGGACCTTTGCGCTGTTTTGAATAAACAGAAAATCTAGTTTCGGTCCAACTTTGAGAAGACGCCACTTCTTCGTTTCAAATCGGAATCGAACGATTCTTTTTGCAGATGGAAGTAGAAGCATAGTCTATGCTCCTACCTAATGTCACCATAATTTGGATTCATTTTCCCTTTGAATACATCTTTGAAGTTGAACCTTTATGTTGTTTTTACATAGCAGTTTATAGTGGTTTTAGTCCAACTTCGAAACGACGCAGTTTCTTCGTTTCAAGTCAGAATTGGGTGAAACTTTTTGCAGATTGGCTTAGGAATGTTAAAATATATTCCTACAAAATTTCATATCATTTGGACTCTATTTGCAATTCCAAACCTGCTGTCGAACTTGGGTTCGCGGCGTGTTTTCACTGGTTTTTTTATTGAATAAGTTCCGGTTTTTTATAATATTTACCGATTTCTTTGAGATTTTTCTCTATATTTTGTACACGGGTTTTATAAAGCAATACAAAGTATTTTTCAAACAAATTGACTTTTGAAATTATTATTTAATATTATTTTTAAGTATTAAATTAATTACTCCACAATAGGAGAATTTCAAAGGCGATTTCTAAAGCGTTTTCTAAACGATTTCAAAAATCGTTCCAAATTATTTTCTAAGTAAAATATACACTCTTTTGCACTTCGAGCGAAATGGAAAGGTGATTAAACGGTTACGTAAAACATGGACCATGGAATCCGCGCGTTTATCTTTTCGATTAATTCCTGACCTATTCATTTGATCGTTTTGACCTTTGGGTCTAGTTTACCGATGACATGTGATGGACATTTTACTCTTTTGAGTATGGAATTTACTATTGGTTAGTAAACCTTTTAGGGAGAACGTGGGGTATGAGACTCATTTTGACGCTTTACAGATTCCTCTCCAAGAGTTTATGACACATTTGCTTTGGTGGCCAGTACTGGACCTATGTGGTTCATTGATTGTCTATGTGGACAATTGCTCCTATGTGGGAGTATTATTATTATTATTTTGGCTTTTTCTATGAGGACAATTGCTCCTATGTGGGAGTAGAGCCTTCGCGCGTATCGCTTCTGGGCGTGTGATATCACTAAATTAATAGTACTTGGCATAAAGACTATGGTCTTAGCACATGCGACTTTCTGATGTTTTATTATTCTATTTCCCTTGTGTAGCGCCTTTTGGCGATGGTTCTATGGAACCACACGATATGAGTGCGACTACCCCGTGGAAACGTATATTGCCTGCACTGGCACTATTCTTTGCTTTGTTGCATTGATTTTTGGATATGTTTCCATTATTGCTTATGATTGCCGATATGGCGGGTTTTGGAATATCTCCTAAGTGGGAGTAATATTCTACAAACCATCTTTATTACTATTGCATTATGCCGATGAGATGAGCCTTATTATTCGACACGAGTGTGTATGCACGCCCAAATGGGCCTGCTCTAATCACAATGTCATGTATTAATTCAACAACACATTTGTATGAGGTGTAGAGTAAATATAAATGGTTGTTGTCACATAAAAGGTAAACAATTATGAGAACTATAAGTAGACAATCAATATATTTATTAGTTAGATGCTTAGTTTTCATTTAAATTAAGAAAAAAGGAGAAACAAAACCATGTCTAAATCCACTACTGACATATTTAACTCGGGAGAATTTGTGGTAGTGTCTGCTTTCAAACAACGAAGGGTAGTTTTCTTTTAAATATAGTTCTTAAAAAGGTATAGTATGGTGGTATAGTTAAATAGTGATTACAGAAAATTGTATATCATAGGAAAATTTATTTCATGCATAAAATCAATTGAACTTGTCATAAGGCATATTATGCATATGTTATGCTTTAATCCATGCTAAAACAATATTCGGAAGTACAAAAGTCCAATCTTGTTATCTAATAAGTAGCATTTCATTATGTACCTTCACTATATCCCTAGTTCTACTTCATGAGTAGGAATGTGTGACCCGTGCTACGCACACAGGAATTGCTTGACAAAATTGATGTGGCAGTTGTCACGTAAGGTCATAATGTCATATGATAGTAAGTTATTTATTATTTCCCGCACTTTTGTACTAATTATCTAATTGGATTGTAATCGAAGATTTGATGGAATTGAATGAATAAATTTTTGGACTGCCTTTGTGTGTGTTAGAATTTTTTTTGTCTAAGTAATGTAAGCATCATTTTCCATCATTCATTCTCTAACTATGCTACACTATACATCAATTTAGGTGGTTATGCTTGGTTCACTGTGTTAGGTATTTATTTGTTGATATAGGAAAATGTCACGAAGCAGTACAGGTTGGCTCTTTGGTTAATTAAGAGTAAATATTGATAGCCTTTACTGTATAATGATCATCAACAAACAAATTAATATATTATACTATTCTAGTTTATGTGTTGTACTACAATTTATATTCGTACAAACGGTGTAATATATCGTACTATTCTAATATGGTTGGAGTACTGCACTTGTACTATATGAGTCTTTTAAGTAGATGTTATTTGCAAAAGAACAATATAATATATAAAACTGTTGTTTTTCTCATGTTTCATTACTCTTATTTAGTATCTTAAAATATTGTCACCTCACGTATAAAATGCACATGGGCAATTGAATTAGAGAGAAGGAAAAATAAACTATAATTTTGACAAAAACCGAACAGATAATTTTTGAATGCTGATGCCGTCCTATCAGCATCCATATTCGCTTTTCTGAATATCGGATAGCCATTCTCTTTCCGAATACGAATGCAGATAAATTTTGAATTTTTCAAATTTTCCATTGAATGTATTAATTTTTATTGCAATTAATGAACTGATGTACTTTAGTAACATAAACATAGCACTCATTACATAAATTATGCAACAAAATCAACCGTCCATTAAGTAGAAAATTATAAAAATGGAATATCAATCAATCCATAACGTCATTGTTTCATACGACTTACATTATTATAGCACTCAGATTGCTGATCATGCATTTAACTGAAAGTTATATGGGCTGAAAATGTGAAATTCACTTAAATTAATATTAAAATGTTGCACTTCCCATCAAAACAACCGTGTAGATTGAAATGAGAATGAGAATATTTACAAAAAGGGATGACCATATATATACAAAAATGAAGATAATCAAGGATGTAACATCATGGATGACTAATCCTCAATTTTTTTAATATAAATTTACAGGCAATACAATAGACCAACACATGCAGTGAACTGCTTGAAGGTTAATTATTTGTACAAACGAAAAATGTAGCAGTAGCAATCTTATAGCATAAATCACGTAAAAAAGTTTGAAAAGAAAGATAGCGTCTATCATGAACTGCTTGGGCCATTCACAACTATACCGAAGCTTTTGAGAACCATTTTCCTTACACCTGTAATAAAAAAAGAAAACTCATTTCTGTTAAAATTTACTTGTGTTGAAGAAGTGAAGCTGAACATACATGCTTAATAAAAATTAGACAATTAGGATAAATTTCGGTTATATATAATTAAGTTATCTCTTCACTTGTATATATACCAAAAACAGAATCATGCATCCAGTCCCTTTTTTGTTAAATGGAAATACATTAAGTCCTATTATTGCCATTACTCAATAGAATTACACCGATACATCAGACACACGCCATTCAATTATTTATTAACCTTTGGAATTTTTATTTCTAGCAAGGTATCATTTTTAACATAAACCTCCATTTTTCTCCAATTTACATCAGTAAGCAGTTCTAGACATCTCACGAATCCATGCTCCCACCAGCATTTTGTTTTCCAGCCCTTAGAATATGCTTTCGGAACTTTCCATTACGTACTTATGTCCACTAATTTTCCTTTTCCTACATATATTTTTCTATATCAATCTTCCCTCCTCCTGCTGTAATAATATAGTTACCAATATATGCAAATTTTAAATCATTAACAACACAGTTAGAATATCTTTACAGAGTTTTACATATTTGGTTAATTTGTAGAAAATCATGCAGGTTTATGTTATGCATTCACGGTGCTAATTTTTGTTTTAAAGAAAGGTATCCTAGTGTTGCTATTTTAGTTAACCGTAAAAAAAACATAGTTTGAAACCCTAAAAACAATGAAATATCAAGTTCTAGATAACATTTGGGAATTCATATGCTCATGATGATGTCCTATTATTTTCCAAGTATATACGCACGTCCAGCTGGACGTGCATTTGATTGTTGAGCCATATTTTTATAGCATAGTAATTAAGAAACAATGAAAGTAAAACCAATGCAATGACTGCCAGCCACATTAATACATTCAAATATAGTCAATTGCCTCATGAATTGGTTTAGTGCACATAAATAGTGAGATTTGACAAAGGGATGTTCATAATATACTCTGGCATTTCCTCAATACTTGAACATAAAAATATAGATAGAATCGGTGTTCAAACTGCTTGGCCTCAATTTCTTGCGTCGATATTTTGAATCTCGCATCTGAGACTTGTTATCTGTCTAAATGTTGCTGTGAAAATATACAATGTTCTTAAATAATAGAAATATAGTTTTGTGACTCAAAATTGCATGAAGAACTTAGTTTGTGCAGTTTACTCATACGTCGTTAGATTTATTTTTATTATTTTTCCATTGATGAATTTTAAGAAAGAATCTTACAAAGTTTCATCATTGTAATTCAATTTTCTTTGATGTATAACTACCAAATCGTTGCTTCAACATCATTTGGTCTCGGAAATTTAATCAACATTCATGGTTCTCTGTTTGAGTTAAAAATTATTCTAATTTTCAAAAATGTACAGGTACAAATATACAATGCATCAGCCGCAAGAGTACAAAAATTTGTTATGCACTAATGAAAAGTTGCAGTTGTTTTTTTTAATGGTTGCAAAGATGATGGGTAAAGTAGGTGGCTAATCATTTAAAAAATTAATTTTTTTTGTAAATATACAATTTCTATTCTTTTATTGGTAGTCGCCGTTTATATTTTTTGTAAATATACAATTATTTTTTTGTGTACGTTTACAGTCGGTGGGAATATTGACATAGTGTACCATTTTTGTGCAAAAGTTGATTGATTGATACCTGACTATCTCGTGTCTATTTTCAATAGCTTAACCGTTAATTTTGCAATTTTCATTAAGTGAACGCATAATACGTGGACCTCACCATACTTACAATGTTACTTACAAAATCTGTTGTACAATTGAACAACCATGCCAGTTTCTTTTCCTCTTTCTCTGTATGTGTGTGTATGTATATATATATATATATATATATATATATATATATATATATATATATATATATATGTCTCATCCAAACCAATGAAACCTTTTCTTTAATGCAACCTTTTCTTTGATCCAACAGCAATATTTTTGCCGACTGAAAATTGTAAAAAGTTGCATATCAACATCTAAAAAGTTATGATTTTATAGAAGTCAAAGTAGCAGTATTAATTGATTTACGTGATCCACAGATTACAGGATCATATAACTGAGATTTAAAAATTTTAGCAGTGTTCTATGTTACTTCGCTAATAAATTAGTAAATAATAGCAATAGAGGATAAATACATGATGATGAACATGATATTTAAATTAACAATTTAGAAACAGAAAGTGTCTTTAGTTTTGACCAACAAAAACATTTGATGGTGATGGTTTTATAAGTATATTGCTAGATTAACATACAACAACAAATAACAACATAATGAATTTATCATAATATATAATCATTACAAACATTCTATTATGGTATCCTTGCATATGAGAGAAAATTTAACTCTCAAAGAAATATATGACAAAAATTTAGTGAAAGTCCATTTTAAAATTTCATACTCAAAACAATTTGTTTACACTTATTTAGCAACTGTATAGTTTGTATTGTATTGTTCATAATTAACATCAATTTCTATAAATATGATTGCTTTTCCCAATTAACTACAACTTATTAAGATGTTTTTAGTGGACATCATTGGTTGAACTCAGTTTGACACATTCCATACATGATTATACCATGCTCTTTTTTGTTCCCTCTTTCACACTGTATGAAACCATGATAAGATCTGATGCACCTAAAGAAGCAACCAAGTATTTAAATATGAAGTTCCAACTATTAGAATTAAAAAAACAACAAATTAGCCAATGATCCATGATCAAAATTGTAAATTTGCTTAGCACCATAAACTGACAAAAAAGGTGCAAGATTTGATAGGGAGAAAACTTAACTTCATCAGAGAATTACACGAACTGGTAAAAGGAAATGAGCATAAAAATTGAAGTTTATGCGCTCCTCTGTGCAAAACCAATTTCTTCACAAAATATCTTATCAGCAAAGGAAAATTTTCTTTATCAAAACATAATATTCATGTCAAACTTTCAGAATAGTTTAGAAATTCAAATAATCAAATTTGAATCACCTGTTAACCAAGGCTTTAATGTATAAAATTCCATACTACAAAAGCTTAGTAATTGTAAGGATAGTACGAAAAAGAACATGGTCAGATCCGTTCATTATAAAGTTAAACGGAATAAACAAATCACAAACACTTACGGAAAAAAATCACAATCAGAACAATCTTGAATATCTATAATACTTAGTTATAGAAAGTATCATATGCAAGAACTTGCAAGAACAATCAAAACAATTACTGACTATTATTCTTAATTACAGAAAACAAATCACAATCAGAACAATACAATACTTGTTGCTATACATTTTTGTTTGATCTGCTTTAACAATCCTGAATTTTTGCTAAAAGCTTAAGCAGTATCAAGAAAAGTAGTTGTCAAAATAGTGCATTCTTAATTCAAAAATTGGGCATCAACCTATGTAGATACAATATATTTACAACTCTTTCACTGTCATGTTAACCCAGGAGGAATAAATTGTATATCCATGCATCATATACTTAGTTACAGAAAGTCTCATATGCAAGAACTTGCAAATACAATAAGAGGTGATCTTAGGCATTTCTTAGGCATTATGATATTCTTTAAATTATAGTATTAGAATAAGAGGTGCAAGCAACCAAAAATCACAATTGATTATCAAAATATACATTAGTTGATTATAACAAATTTGCTTTAAATATGAAAAAGTTTTCAACTCCTATCCTAATAATATATTCATATATACCCTAGAATGTTGTATTCAACATATTAAGAGTGTCAAAGGGTTTCTTAGCTTTAGAAAATTTTTCTTTGTAGCTTAAAATTAATCTCATTCAATGTCTTTGAGTTAAAGATAATTATCTTATGTACTGTTTAACATTAGCTAAAGTTGAAATAGTTAGGCCCATAAATGAGATCAAAAATGGAAAGCTAGCTTTAATGCAAATAGCTAGAACCAAATATTTATGGTCGTTTAGTGGCTCCCTAATTCCTTACCGTAAACATAAGCATTGAACTTATTTCTTTTTTTAACAATCAGCAAATATGGATAAGTTTCTTATGTTAGAACTAAACCTAAAATCCTTGAATTAAAAACCAAATTATATAACCAAAAAAAGTTGCCAATTTTAAACATTTTTTCCCTCTTCCTCAGGCTCAATCCATCAAAAAGCACGTTGAAGAGGTAAACATTGGAGACCTCCATCAAAGCACCGGCACTTTCTATGTGCTACAATCACTTTTGACATGCTGAGATAGATTTTCATGATAGCAGACTTATGCATTAGCACACTTATAAAGTATCGTTGAGTATCATAGGGTTAACGTAGCACTGCTATGTAGCCACATTAACAATGAGTTGGTGTTGCATTAATATCGTTTGAAATCTATTCCATAGTTGAATCTCCACTCTTTTTAATATTTTCATCAGCTAGCTGTTAAATCTAAAAAGAAATTGATTAGTGATATGAAGTATGCATAACATATTTTTGTACATCTTTAATAAATTCCTTGACATAATGTAAATAAAAAGCATATATTTTTGGATAGAACAGCCACTCTTTTTAAATAATTAATCTCATTGGGGCTCACATGAGAATCTCATTTTATTTTATTATACTTCACTTTTTTGTACACATTTTAACATACTTAACCTTCTTATACGTTTATAATATTTTAAACCTAATTTTGACAAATTTTGGCATTCGGCTATAAATAATGAGCATTGGTTACATCATTCCCTAAATTTATTTCCACTTTAGAAAAATTTCTTATATTTATCCGCAATATTAACTTCTTCCCATTTTCCTATTTTTCTATATTGATTACATTATTTCCTAAATTTATTTTTAACTTTGGAAAAATGTTTATATTCTCTGTAATATTAATTTCTTTCCATTTTTCACCTCATGATTTCTAGTACAAAATAAAAATTATAATATCCTTCCATCCTAATCAAATATAACTACTAATTTATACCTTAAATAAACTTGAAGCAAAATTTGAATTCGGTATACAAATCTCAGAGTTTTAAGAAACAAATTATACAGTACCATGTCTGTTAGTTTTCAAATCATATTTTGTGGTCACATATAAATTGAATTACACATGCCTTATCCTTAAAGACATAGATGGATTGCTACTCTGTCAACTTTTATTTATTCAAAAAACGTTAATTTTGGATCTATTATGCTTTTTTTCTTCCTTATTTAAGGTCATAACCAATTAATAGTTATATACCAAATGTGCAAAACAAAGATGTCCCAAAATGGAGAACATTCAGGTATAAAAATATTTCCTGTACATTAAAAATACAACTCCTTATCTTGTAAGAAAATGCAATGGATAAAATAAAATTTGTGCAAGGAACACGTCATATAAAAGGACAGAGAGAAATTTAATAAGCAGTCAATTTTTAGAGATAAATGCATCAGATGATTAAAAATGAAATACAGTCGCAAAGAATTATTAAGAGAATTAATGATAACCAAAGGTGATTATGTCATATTAATAAATACAAAATTTAATTTAAACTCTTCTACCGTACCACCACTATTGAATCTAACTTAATTTTTTTTCATGCCATTAATTTTTTTTCCCTTTTACCTTAAATACATACAACCCAACTTAATTTCTCTACTAATTGCAAAAGCAGGACAACCTTCAAGGCGACATTATATGCTGAATAATGCATAGGTTTCCAAATACTCAAATGCGACCCTTATGTTATAAAACTTACTAATATATTCTTTGCTGTTTTGGCTAATTTAGTTCGATTTTTTTGCAAACGTGATGAAGCTTGTGAATTGTGATAAAGGCATCACACTCTGTTTTATTTTATTTTTGCGTATTCAGGAAAACACAAAATAGATCAAGCTTATCATACACATTTATGTATTCTAGATTCAAAAAGCTCCTAACTCGAATATCAACATGGAGTCAGAGAAGGCGCAAATACATAGATCAATCCTGCCATGCAGTCATGCAGAAAGAAAAATCAAAAGTTGCTCATGCTTCTTTATTAGCATACGTTAAAGATCACATTGATGAGTTCATTCTCGCTTCCATGGATGAAAATAAAACTTGCTTTCAAAAGACAATTCAAAAGGTTAGCATCAAAACTCATGAATTTACATTTAGCTTACGTTTTCATTTACTGGTTTCATACCAGAATATCCCGATGCATGGCTTTGGAAAGGGAATGAAACCGTAAGCTGTTATGTTCAAATTTGGAATTGAAATTGTTCTTATTTCAAATTATATATCCACGTCCACATGGACTTGCATTTAGTCACTTGGGTACTTTGATTTTATATATTATGATATTGGTGTTATTTTTTGCAATCTATAAGTATATTATTTATTATTTTCTTCTTTTTATTAGAACCTTTTTGATGATTATTGCATTCATTGTGTTTGACTTAATTATTATCAGTGTTGCTATTAATCATTACTCACTTTCCTAGTTCTATTTGAGTGCATCCAAATTCTTGCTCAACTATACCATCACCACATCCACCAAGAACGTGAACTGTAATTATACAATTGGCATATTCCTTAATTTGTTTTTACTTGGTATTTGGATTTATATATCTTAAAATTTATAACACCACATTTAATCATTGATCGAATTTTTCAAAAAAATTATCAAATAAAATCTCTATATCCTTTTAGGCCTTCGTATTCGTTCATTTAGAATCATAATAATAACATTTTCCTTTTCATACAACGTGATTCCCAAAATAATCATTTCAGTACGCTATCCTAAGTCCCTACACCTAAATTTTTTTTATAAGCATGTTAAGTTTCTCTTAAAACCCAGGAAATACATTAAATTACAACCATCCCGTGGTCATTGAACTTACCGTGGACAGCTTGAGACATTGATATATATTATTCTATTTACTCCTTGTTTATTTTATCCCGGGTTTTTCCATGATTAAGTCACTATGCAGTAAAGTAACACAATGATATATTATGAACTTACAATAATATCCGTTTTTTCTCTTTTGTACAAATACTGATCTGTGCATGACTCATGAGCATTCATGCTCCACTGCATCAGAATACATCATGGTAATAAAACGATATATATTTTTCATCAGTGAAACCCATAAGTTACAATCCATCAATTATATGCCCTCTCCACCCTGGCATTCAGCATCTGTTTATGCTATGGGTATTGCTGAAACTCAGCTCCCAATGCCTTACTGGCTACTGCTTTTAAGTTTCATATGAATATATATAGGCCAGAGCTAACATCTTACACCACTTAGGGAAAAATGATACACTATTTTTTTTTTTCAAATTAATTTCCTAAAATAAGATACTTGATTTCAAATGGGGGAGAGAATTAATAGAATATTAGAATATATTAAAATAAGTTACTTTGACTAAATTTTGGTATGCGATATAAGGAAAGTTAAGTCAGATATGTTTATTCTTTCAACAAAGGTAGGGACTCGAAATCCACTAAATCCACTCTTGAATTAAAAATTCTGGCAAATTTAACCAATTTGTCAGCACAAATAAAGTAAGAAAAATGGGGGCATACTTTTTTATTACAAGCAATGTAAAGGAATAACGAAATAAAAGAATATGTATCTCAAGAGAGGCTGTCGTTAGCCCTAAATGTAGTTAAAAGTCTTTAATTTAACAATTAAAAAACAGTGCTTGTGGTATCATTTAGTTTATCATGAATACCGATAAATTTGCAATTATACATAACAATTTTGTCTGTTATTAGGGTCATAATGACAAAACAACCTTTATACTGCACTCTTCCATAATTATTCTATGTACATATATCAAATATGAATCGCCATTAATACAAAGAATTAGCATATTTGTAAGTTAAAAGATAGAAGGAGAATTGAACCTTGATTCCCAAATCTTTTAGGCGGCGTTTAATACCCAAGCTATAAAGGTAGAATTATCATTGTCTGCAATTGAGTCATTTTGTTGTGCAACCGTAAGTGCATTGTCTCCATGCATTATTACCATTAAGTTTGCTCCTTCTCCCTTTAGCAATAAATACCCTTGTCTTCTTGTATTTCCACTTTCTCCCTTTTGTTTTTTTATAGAATGATTATTATATAATATATGTACCAAACAATAGAACAAACACTTCACTAATTTGCACTTTACTTTTACAATACCTGATTACAGCCTTGCAATTCCAGATGAACTCCTAAAAAATGAAGCCTTCATGAAAGACTCAATACCATTCTGGCACATATACTCCAGCTTCATAATCTTCACCATAATATCCACAATCTGTATTCCATGCATGTTCCTGAAGTCAAATAGTAACTTTTTTCTTATGATTAGCATATGAAATACATAATATTTTTATACAACATCAATAGGTTTTGCAGTGATAAATAATTGTTCAATGATATTTTAAAGAACTTCCAATTTTTTTTTTTTTGAAACCCAGGATGGGAATAAATCCCAGCCTATAAACTTAATATTAGAAAGATATTACAACAGTACAAACCAAAGTTTACCCATTACAAACACTGCCAAACCCCAACAGTACAATCTAAACCTTCCCAGTTAGTACATAACTTGAAACACCCAAAATATTATGCATCCATTGCATAATTTGGACAACCCAGTACAAATTCATATTACAACATTAGTTATATTTACATACAGACTGCATACTGACTAGAGAAACTATTCCAGACTTCAGGTAGCATCTTCACCCTTCTTTCTACGCACGACTCTCTTGCCAATTGAATCCATGCTCTCTCTAACCCTTTTCTGAAGCTCGGGAAGCATAGCTTTCCATTCCTGCCCATAAGGATAAGCATAACCTATCCAAAAAGAAATATTAGAAATCGAATTTCTGAGAAGCACATCAAAAGTTTTACTTTTATTATTAAAACATCTATTATTCCTTTCTTGCCATAAAACCCAAGAGATGCTCATGATAATGAAATCTGATAAAGTTCTCTCGATTTTGTTGGAAATATGTTTTCTATCTTCTTCCCAATACCAGAATTGATTAAATAAATAAGGAGTTTGAATGCTGAGCAGCTGAAAGCAATTGATTCTGAGTAGATAGGTGAAAGGGCATTGAAAATACAGATGATAGATGTCTTCATCTTTGAAATTGCAGAAAAGACATTTAGGCTCCATTCTTAAACCTTTGTGAATCAAAAGAACTTTAGTATTCAGTTTATTGTTAATAGAAATCCACATATGCATCTTCACTTTAGGTGGCACATGCATGTTCCATAAGGCTTTGCTGTATTTTACCTTGATACCACCGAAATTTAGAATAGAGTAAACTGATTTAACACTGAATTTGCCATTCTTCTCCAATTTCCAGCTAACCTTATCCATGTCTTTGTAAATGATAATATTTTCTAACAAATTTATAAGTTTGCAATACTAAAAAAGCAAGTCACCAGCCAATACTCTGTTAAAACTGAGTATCCATTTCACCTCATTACTGTCATTATGATGATAAAGATCACTGATTCTATCATTTTGATTCAGGGAAATGTTATAAAGATCAGGGAAAATGCTCTTCAGTGAGATATTAAAAATCCAAGAATTATGCCAAAAAAGAATTCTATCACCATTACCCAATTGCCAATGCATTCCAATTTTGAAAATAGGTTCTAATTTGATAATTTCAGACCAATATTTAGGACTTCTAACCAAAGAGAAAACATCTGTATTAAACTTACCAGAGTAATATCTATTTTCAACCCAAGTTTTCCAAAGTGTATTATTATTTTCAAAAATTTTCCAAATCCATTTGCATAACAATGCACAATTAAACTCCTGCAGGTTTTTAATCCCTAAACCACCCTGATTTTTAGGTTTGCACACAATCTCCCAAGCAACTAAATTTTTTATTGAACTCCCATTTCTACTTCCTTTCCAAAGAAAATTCCTTCGAATAGTATCTATTTTGTTGATGACCCATTTAGGAAATTTATAGAAGGACATCCAAAAAACAGGCAATGAAGTGAGAACTGAATTTAATAAAGTCAATCTTCCTGCTCTAGAGAAAGTATGACACTTCCATCTTGCTAGCCTTTGTCCAATTTTGTCAATCAATGGTAACCAATCTTCATGCTTTAATTTTTTAGGCCTAATAATCATTCCCAAATAGGATAAAGGAAAATTGCCAGTCTTACAGTTCAGAGTTGAAGCAATATCCTGAATATTAAAATCAGATCCACCTACAGTCATGACTAAACTTTTATTAAAATTGATCTTCAATCCTGACAGGTTCTCAAAACCATATAGTAAAAGCTTTAGGGTAATAATAAAATGAGGTTTGGGAGAGCTAAAAATTATTGTATCATCAGCATATTGCAAAGAAGAAATACCATCAGTAACAAATGAATTACCAAAAGATTCTAACCCACTACTTCTAACAGTAGATCTAATTAACCTTGCAAAAATGTCTACTGCAATGTTGAATAATAAAGGAGAAAGAGGATCTCCTTGTCTTAAGCCCCTTTTAGACTTAATTTTTCTACCTACTACACCATTCAACAAAATAGAAGAAACCCCACTATTCAGAATCCCCCTGATCCATCTGCACCAAACATTGCCAAAACCTCTTGCTTTTAATACTTCTAAAAGAAAATCCCAGTTTAAAGAATCAAAAGCCTTTGAAAAATCTAGTTTCAAAATTACAGAAGGCAAGTCTTCTTGTATACAATAGTTAACCACTTCTTGAACCATAGCTACATTTTCCATAATATTTCTGTTTCTTATAAAGGTAGATTGGCTGTTGAGAATGAGAGAATTCATTAAACCTCTAAGTCTGTTAGCTAAGACTTTGGTTATAATCTTAGTGATGCAATTCAATAAACTGATTGGTCTGAAATCTTTAACATCATTTGCTCCCTCCATTTTAGCCAGTAAAATAATAAAAGCATAGTTCATATAGCTGAAGTCTAAATTTCCTGTATAAAGATCATTAAAAAGAGCAAGAACATCTGATTTGATGATAGTCCAATATCTTTGAAAGAAAAAAATAGGATAACCATCAGGTCCAGGGGCCTTATCTGCTGGAAGATCTTTAACCGCTTGCCAAATTTCCTCTTCCGTAAAGATTTGCTCAAGACAATTCAAATCTACCTTCTCATTATCATCAAACAATAAATCCCAGTCCACTGATGTAAATTTTCCCTAAACACTACCAAATAATTCTTTATAATACTCAGAGAATTTGTCCGCAGTTTTTATTTGATCAAATTCCTCAACTCTCTCAATAATGATATTATTTATGTAATTAGTTCTCCTTCTTTCATTGGCAATTTTATGAAAATATGCAGTATTAGCATCCCCATTATTAAGCCAATTAACTCTAGATCTCTGTTTCCATATGATTTCCTCTTGATCTATAATTTTCAGCAATTCCTTTTCCTTAAAATTGAGATTGGCATAATCCTCTTGAGATAAACCTTCTGATTCCTCTTTTTTATTAAGCTCCAAGATCTCCTCATTAAGTTTTAACTTCTTCTCTTTCAATTACCAAAGTTGCTTTTCTCCCAATGTTTGATACAATTCCTTAAAGATCTGAGCTTAAACATTATATTCTTAGCAGAATTGTCTATACTGATAAAATTGGTCCATTTTTCTTTAACAAAATCACCAAAGTCATTCTCCAGACACCACATTTTCTCAAATCTAAAAATCTTCTTAAATTTCATCTCATCCTTGCAGTCTAATATTATAGAGCGGTGATCAGAAAGCATTTTAGCATCATATTGCACAGTAAAAGGAAATTTATCATCCCACTGAGAATTAATTAAAAATCTATCTAATCTGGCCATTATAGGATTCTCCTGCCCATTGCACCAAGTGTAAGCTCTATTACTCATAGGTAAATCAATTAAACTACATTCTTCACAAAATTACAGAATTTCTCCATTTCAGAGAAACTTCCTTCTCTCCCGCTTCTTTCACCAATAAATCTTGTAACATTAAAATCTCCTCCAATGGCCCAAGGACCATTAACCTTCTTCAAAAATTCAGAACAACTGTCCCAGAATGCCGGTCTACTATTTTTATCACAAGGACCGTAAACATTAGAAATGAAGAACTGGCTTCCATCTTTCCCATTCTCCAATTTAATATGCAGAACATTCTCAAATTTGTTTTCTTCTAAAATCTTGAACTTATCCCCTCTCCATCCAACAAAAAGACCCCTTTTGCTACCCTTAGCATTAACAACACTCCAACAATCAATTAAATTTCCACCCAGAATGTTAAAATTAAAAACAGAAGAATCAGCAATCTTAGTTTCTTGAAATAACACTACATCCACTCCTAATGAAATAACCATATTCTTAACTCTGACACATTTTTGGGGAGCGCCAAGACCCTTAACATTCCATGTTAAGATCTTCATGTATTATTAGAAACCCTTGACAGCTCCAATGATTTAAAATTATCTATATCCTCTATGCCATTTTGAAAAGTAAAACCAATTTTTCTAGCCATATCAAAAAGCTGTTCCGAAGAAAGAGAATTTAAATTCGCTGGCACATGAATACTCCCAGAAAAAGGATGAGAAGACTTACTTGAAGATGCAGCATGCTCCAAAGCTTTTACTCCTGCTCTTTTGTTAGCTTTCTTCAGAGTGTCCTTTTTCTAACCCAAAAGCCTGGCACTTCTACGCACACTGCTAAAAACAGCATTGCCCTCATTGCTTGAATTATCACTTAGCACAACGACAGAAATAGGTTCCTTTTCTGCTTCAATGATTTCCACACTGGGTTCTTTATTTGTCACCTCCTGAACTGCAATATCTTCTTTAGTACCACCTGCTACCACCACTTCAGTATTTTTGATAAAATCTCTGACTTCATCTGAATTATTAGCACGAAAAACCACTGCATTTATATCATCCGAATCCGTGACAGCATCTTCAACAAATACATTGTTTGGATCTTTCGAATTAAAAACATTCTGGTCATTTGAATCAGAAATGGTCACCTCTGTATACACTTTATCAGGAATCAGAAATGGATCAATTACATGTGCAGCAAAACAATTCCCCGAACTCTTGCTACTACTGTCAGAAATATGCATAACAGTTACTTTATTACCACTAACTTCAATCAAATTATTCTTGCTCTTCATTTTCTTATCCTCTTTTTTCCTCCATAGCAAACTATTATCAGGTCCGAAAAGAGAATGATTCCATGCATCAAAATTCAGATCATTTTCGATAGAAGTCTCCTTAACAGTGACAATGTAACATGCATTCCCAATAAAAATTTCAATTTTGCCAGGAATAGGTATATCAATGTCTCTTTCTATCTCTACATCCAAATAAGAATAATCAAATTTGTCCCCTTCTGCAAAATCCACATTAACCAAGAATCCAAACCCGCTAACAACTTCTTCAAGCAAATCCGACTCCCAACATACACCTAGCAAATCAATAAGACAAATCCAAGTTCTAACTGAAAAATTTCTATCAATTTTCCCTTCATTCAGACTCCAAAGTCTCAATCTAATCACCTTATTGGAAATTTTCAGAACATTTCTCATCGCAGCATCTAAAGCAAGATTAAAACTTGGAAAAAGAACCTTGAATTCTCTATTATATTTTTTTAATTTCCCAATTATAATTGCCAAAGTGAAAAGTTAAAAGATCTGCCATTTCTTGGATCGAGAAATTACCTTGAATGATAGTGATAATAACCCATCTTCTACATTTCCTGTATGCTTTGGGAAAACCATCTGAACTGTCTATAACAACACCATGAGATTTGTTAGAATCTACCCCAGAATTTCTAGAAATGTCCGCGGATTTCATCGTATCTCTGAAAACAATTCCCTTCCCTCTAATTCCCTGCGGTTTTGCGCGATTAGGGCAATTCGATGATCGATGCCTAGATCTGTTGCAGAAAAAACACGTAAGACCATTACGACAACTTTTTGCCGTATGATTTGCCATTCCACACCTAAAACAAAGATTTTGAGATTTTATATTCTGAATTTTTTTATGAATAGAGGAAGAAGAAAAGTTGCGTTTGAAATCAGAAGAGAAATTTCTCTGTTTAACCACATCGGCATATGAAGCAGGAAAGTTGTTTTTAGGTACACGTGTTTGAGTAGGGAAGATACTCGGAAAAGATGAAAAGAAAGAATTATTAAAAAAGAAGAGAAAGAAAAACTTTCCGCCATTTTCTTGAAACCCATGATTTGATAAAAGAAGACTAGTTTGAAACAAAATTATGAACTTCCAAATTTCTTACCATGGTAAGCTAGCAAAGTTGAAATTCAATGAGTTTTGTGCAGATTGGCACCTATACTTGGGTTCTGCAAAGCAAATGGAGCAAGACTCATAGACATGAACATGGCCTATAACTACGGCAAAGTGGCACTGTTCATCCTCTCCGCATGAGCAGGTAGCTCCTCAGGAATAAACGTTGGTCTAATCAGTTGCAGTCTGATAAAAACAGTAGTCGCTACATCCATTGATTTAGTGCACAATTTCAAAACAGGGCACCTAACACTAACCTCGCCCAAATCGATGATCATCAACCAAGCCATAGGCATGGCCCTGGGATGCATCATCGCACCCTTAACCTTCTTCCTCTTCTACAAAACTGTCGACATCGGAAATCCTAACGGCAGCTTCAAAGCCCTTATACTTTTATACTTCGAAACATGGCAATTTTGGAGGTGGAGGGATTTTGAAGGCGATGTTGGAGAGAGGGCAAGGGAATGATAGAAGAGTTTGGACCCGATAATGAAATAGATTTTGATTTAGGGTTTTCTAAAACCAACGGAGATTATTTGGACGGAGGGTATTATTGGCATTTCATAAAGACACGGTTGAAATAGGTCATGTAATTCTTATTATTAATAGTAAAGATTATGTGATGTCGATTCCTCTTTGGAGGATTTATTTATTTATTAAGTGACTACGTTTTCACTATGTTAGTAATGCGGTTATTGTTGCACTTCTCTTTGGAGGAGTATTATATCATTATCTTATACCACATTATTATTATCTAGCTTTATCTAACTGATTTGTTTAGCTAGCCTGACCCATGTATTTTATACTCAGCTCAGACCGAGTTGTTTCAGGTTAGGTTACTTATGGACTTAGCTTTGCTTTTGGCTTTCGCATTGGACATATCTGCTATATCTTAGATAGCTTTTTTGTGTAGTCCACATTTGTGATACTCTGATATTATGCTATCATATGCTGTGCAGTTAATGCGCTCGGTAGATTCAAAGCGGTGGAGGTGCAAAAAGTCATAGCGGGGATACAGCGAGGATATAGCGGGATATAGCAGATGGCTCTAAAATAACATATAAAACTCGTAATTAATGTTTTTACAAATATATAAATGGTAATTAAATGAAAAATTATCATTCAATTGAATTATAAATAATACATAAATAATTTTAAATAAAAACATGTGCGAATATACTTTAAATAAACGAAAAACTGTTATATAACATAATTGAATTTGGCAGAATATTAGAGTATTTTCATTTCTGAAAATATATTAAAAATTAAATCAAATAAATTAGTTTCATAATTTTATAATGTATAAATGCAATTTTTCAATTCATTTTATTAAAAAAGATATAGCGGAAATAACGGGATATAGCGGAAATAGCGGGATTAAAGCGGAAAAGCTATATTCTGGGGCTATATGGAAAAATCGTAGCGGTAGAAATCCGCTATGAGATATAGTGGGGTTGTAGCGGGGTAATAGCAGGGCATTAACTACACAGATCATATGTATATTCTTCTGACTCATATGTATGTGTAGTGGTCGTCTTACCACGCCTATGTGCTATTTGGATTCGTACTTGATGCTGTATTGTACTGAGACTTATGCTTATGATATCTGTTGTTCTGTGATGCTATTCAATTGAGTTATTATGCTTTGTTCTGATAGATCACTTAGCCATTATAGTTTTGTATTAGTTATTTATTGGATATGTCGAACCATAAGAGATAGAAAAAAAAAAGAATAGATACCACTTTTCGACGTATTCAATAGATAGCTAAGATAAGATTATACATGGTCGCTTCCTTTATGCTCTATAGTCCGCGTTAGCAGATGGTATTATCCTTATAATACTCTTTGTTAATGAGGCTCTTAGAGTGGGGCGTCACTAGTTGAAGGTAGTTTTTGAGGGTCGATGTGTCAATAAACTTCTCTTCGTAAATTGACTTCCCAGCAATTGCAAAGACTTTGGCAGAATGGTAATGGGCGACGGGGAATGTAATTCGCCAAGCTGAGGCAAACAAAGCCCTCTACCGGATTAGGAGTGGGAAGGCCAAGAAACCGGGAAAGAAATAGCTATGCTATTGACCGACCCTTTCATAGTTACTTCGAATCATGAGTGTTATCCCAATAATCTTTAAAGGATATGAGTAAGGTTTCATGTCAAGGTTTGAAGCAAGGGTTCATGTCGAGGTGTGAAGCAAGGGTTCATATCAAGGTTTAAAGCATAAAACAAGGGTTTATGTCGAGGTTCGAAGCTTTAGATGTGAAGATGAACATCGACATCAAAGTCCTTATCGACATCGAAGAACACAAGATGGTGATAAAAGAACCATGCCACTCCTATCCAGTGATGTCAAGTTTCTTCAAAGTAGGCCACTTCATGTCGATGATGAGAACCAAGAGTTATAGACATCATCAAGGGTAAGTAAAATAGTATCAACGGTATTTGGGCAATCTCGGCAACTACTGTTATCAAGGTTAATTAATAACATCGATGCCATGCTTTAATGGCATCAAGGATCATCAAGGAAGAACGACTTCGAGCATTAAGGTCATACTGAGGTCTCATCGGAACAAGAGCATAAGAGTTGAATGCGATGACTCTTTACATGCCAAATCCAATAAGGCCGTTATCATCAATGCTCGACGATGCTGAAGCATGGCAATCTTAATGATTGGCAGTATCTGCTACCTGCCTAACTCTACAAACAGAGGCCAAGGAGCTGTATGATGGGGTCGATTTTTTTATTTTCTCTCTCTTATTCTTAAATTGTACTCTAGAAAATCCTAAATCGAATTGGGGAAAGTTGAATTTGATTGCAACCCTTTTTGATCAATAGCAACAAAGGCTTGGATTGGCTTATGGACATCGACTATGATTTATTCAATCATTGTCAATTTGGGCTTGTAAATACTTAGACTCGCCGAGTTCAAAACTCATGAGCTTTAAACTTCACGATGTCTTTATTCCAGTTGCATAGCTCGATATGGGGTAGTTGTGAAGTTCAAAGCTCGGCACGACAATAGTCGATGAGCCTTTAACAACCACAAATGCATACCCTCGACGTGGTCATTCTCATCGAGTATTAGGCAATGGTGAGCTTATAAGCGAATGATTATGTAAGCATTGAATTCTTGAACATGAGAGCAAAAATAGCGGTCTATTATCATGATTGATAGATCATATCCCCACCTTATCACATCTTCTACATTTTCATCTGATCATATGATTTTACATAAGTCCTTGAGAGAATATTGTACCTAGTAGTTCACGTAGAAGGATGCAACATTGCCATACTAGCTTTCTTTGATGATGTCGAGTCCCTTTACGATATCGAGCCCAACAGCCTAAGAATGTAAACGAAGTTTATTTCACTCAAGGATTTATCGTCATCCTTTATTAGTGATTTGATCAGCCACTTAGTCTTATAATGGCAAGTTGGATCTTTGTGCTTTTGACAGCATCATTGATCAATGACATGTGGTTAATTGCCTACATATGTTAAAGTCAAGAGCTAACTTGTCATTATCGGCATTAGAGGTGTTATACCATTTTTTGGCTTAATATTTTTGATGCTAGAATGAGGACCCAAACCTTTGACTTATTAATTTTCCTTTTCGGAATTAATGAATCAAAATTTTATTTCAAGAAAATTGAAATTGAAATGGCTTGGTTGTATGAATGAGGACGCAATACACACGACAACTTTGAAGGAGAATATTGCCCCCACTTTCAACCTAGAAGGCATGGAAATGGGAAAACCATCATTTCCAGTGCAACCTAACAACAACGAAGCTAAGATAAAGAGCTTGGAATAATAACTGCTGGAAATGAAAGGGCTTTTAGAAATGGTGCTTACTCAAAAGTCATCCAGAAGTGCTAGACCTGCGGCGGGTGACGAAGTGAACTCTCCAAGGAGGGCTTTAAACGCTTCTCTACTTAGAATCAAACCAATCTCAACATAACTCCATAAAATAAGAAAGAAGATCAACCTGCCAAGCTAAATTACCTGGAAAAATAGATGAGAAGTCCAAACCGTGATCCAAGAGCTCAACCACCGAAGGATGCAAAACCGAAAGGAAAAACTACCATGATGAAGATGCTTATTTGAAGGACACTATTGAGAAGATATCAAATATGTATTCAATGATAAAGGAAAAAGAACTCTCGATGAAAGATCCAACATCAATAATTCGAAGGGCTCCTTTCACCGACGAAATTATGTCTACCAAGATCCTATTTCATGTGAAGATTCCATCCTTGAGGTATAACGAAACTACTAATCTTGATGATCATCAGATGGCATTTCAGAGTCAGATGGATCTCTATAACGCTTCTAGCGAAGTACAGTGCAGACTCTTCCCTATCACTCTCCAAGGAGCGGCCGTTAAGTGGTATTAGCGGTACCATGAAAAGACTATCTATTCCTTAAAACAGTTTTCTTATGAGTTCTATGCTCAGTTCTACATTTGCAAAGACCCGATTATAGATTACACGGTGCTAGCCAACATAAGACAAAACTCGGGAGAGCTATTAGGTGATTACCTCAAAAGATTCAGTGTGGAGGCTTTAAAAGCTAATGGAATGAATGATAGAGATAAGCAGATAGCAGTGAAATTAGGATTGCTCACACATACCCCATTTTGGAAGGAACTCTATGTCCATGGATGCAAAGTTCTCCAAGACATTTCTTTTCAAGCAGACGAGTTTATTCCAATGGATGGATGTATCATGCTAGGAAAAAGAATCAAACCATGAGGGAGATTGGAAAAGCTGGCTTTTATCATAGTCATAAGAGGTTGAGATAGGAGGATAATCCCAACACCAATTCTATCGCCTTGAATAAACCATTGTCCTATGTCTTTGCAATAACCAAGGAAAAGGTTAATTTTTCGATCTTGTTCGAAGCGAAAACTTATCCAGAATAGAAAAAAGGAGGTGACTACTATGCTTACCATAAGGCAAACTTCCATAAGGAAGATGAATGCCGGGTACTAGCAGCATTTTTTGGAAGCTAATTCGTGAAGGACACTTGAAGGAGTTCATTTAAGAAGGATAAAAGTGTGTTTGCACTGATAACAGTCAATAGAAACTCTCTAATAACGTGTAGACATCATAGAAGATGAAGATTATGTAAATCTCAATCCACCTCTCAACATGATTGATGTGATCCATAGAGGACTTCATCTGGCCATAACCAGCAAAGGCATATGGAGCCGATACATTAGAGAAGCAAAAGGAGTATTTTCTATCTGAGAGGAACCGCCACTTAAGAATCCTCGATTAAATATCCAGATGCCTAATCTTACTATTACTCCACAAGAACTAAAGGGAATCTGACATCCTCATAATGACCCTCTCGTGATCACTGCTCAGATTGGACTCTCTATTGTTACAAAGATTCTTATGGACACTGGAAGCGCTATCAATGTGATCTTTAAACATGCTTTTGACCAAATGGGAATCTTAGAGGACAAGCTGGAACCAAGCCTTGAGCCCATCTTTGGATTTAATAATAAAAGATCAACACTGGTAGGACAATTAAAACTATTTGTGCAAATAGGGATGCCATTACGCATAGAACTTTAGAGACACTATTGCTGATCATTAATCAGCCTTCATACTGCAAAAATTTCTTTGGGTGCCCAACCCTGGATGAAGTCAATGCATTCATCTCACATAAATGCTTAATGATGAAGTCCTTGACAAAAAGTGGTTGAGGAACTATAAATCGGGAGAAGCCCAGCTTTGGCAAAATGTACCTTTCTACTCTTGAGTAATATAAACAAGTGCACTCTTATTACCACGGTTCATCTACTATTTTTAAGCCTTTGGATGAAGGATTTCTACATCTAACATCCAAAGCTAAAGCAAGACCCAATAGAAAAACTAAGCATGTGCTCAAAAAGTATAACTCTTTTGAAAGAAAAAGGAAGAGAGCAGATGCTAACCTGGTGGAAGAAGAAGTATAAAATGGGACTTAGTCACTGAATTAGACTGTCGAGGCAAAATGGAAAGAATAAAGCCTATAAAGGATCTCAAGGAGATATGTGTAAAACCAATTGATCCAATAAAAATAGTCAAAATTAGAAGGGAGTTGGAAAGCAACCTTAAGATAGGGTTAATTCAGTTTCTTTAAGCTAGTAAAGACTTATTTGCATGGACTCATTCTGATATGGTTGGGATTGAGCCAACAGTTATGTGATATGCTTTGAACATCGATTCAATTATAACCCCTATCCGACAAAAGAAGAGGCAATTCGACAAAATTCAGGCTGTTGCTTTGAAATAAGAAGTCAAAAAGTTACATGAGAATGGGTTTATCGGGGTAGTATTCTACCGAAGATGGTTAGCCAATCCCATATTAGTTAAAAAATCAAATGGCAAATGGTGGACTTGTGTTGACTACACCGACCTAAACAAAGCATGCCCAAAAGATTACTAAACCTGAATAAAAATAGACTAGCAAGTTGATGCAACCAGTGGGCCATAAACTTATGTCTTTCGTGGATTTACTTAGGTTATGATCAAATTCCCATGTTCAAACCACATGAAGAAAATACAAGCTTCATTACAGACTGGGGAACTTACTGACATGGTGATGCCTTTTAGGTTGAAGAATGCTGGTGCTACATACCGAAGATTGGTGAATAGGATGTTCAAAAAATATCAGTCGGAATATGGAAGTACACATAGAAGACATGTTGGTGAAATCTCATGAGAAAGGCAACCATTTAAAGGACACTAAAGAAATGTTTGAGGTGTTGCGAAAGCATCAAATGAAGCTTAATCCACAAAAGTGCTCTTTTAGGGTGCAATCAGGAAAGTTCGTAGGATACATCGTCAGCACTCAAGGAATTGAGGCCAACCTAGGTCAAATCCAAGCTATAAAAGACATGACAGAACCGGAAACAAGTAAAGATGCGGTGAATTTAAATGGAAGGGTAGTAGCGTTGAATCGATTTATCTCTAAAGCCACTGATAAATGCATCCTATTTTTTGATGTACTTAGAAAGAAGAAAATTTTCAAATGGGGAGAAGATTGCTAGAAAGCCTTCATAGAATTGAAAGACCATCTTGAGAAGCCACCATCATTATCCGGTCCTGTGGAAGGAGAAAATCTTTATCTATAAATGGCCATCTCAGAACATGTGGTCAATTTGGTGTTAATGAGGTAATAAAACAGAACTCAACTTCCTCTATACTATGTGAGTAGAAGACTAAAAGATGCCGAGACCAGATATCCAGTCATAAAAAAGCTAGCATATTGCCTAATACTTACAGCTCGAAAATTAAGAGCTTACTTCCAAGTGCATACAATCAAAGTGCTAACAATTTTCCACTCAATCGGGTCTTCAGTAAATGAGAAACTTCGGGAAGTTTGGCGAAGTAGGGAATAGAACTCAGTCAGTACGATATCGAATTTATACCCTAAGCAACCATCATAGGCAGGCTCTAGCTGATTTTTTTTTATGAATGCACAAGTTTCATCAAGGAGCAATCAGAAAAGAATAAGGGACAACAACCCAAATGGCAATTGTTTGTAAATGGAGCGTCAAATAAACAAGGTGCAGGAGAAGGATAAGTCATTATCACGCCTGATGGGAATCGCTTGCATTATGCAATGAAGTTAGGCTTCTCCGCCACTAACAATGTAATAAAATATGAATCGATGGTAGCAGGGCTTACTTTGGCTTTGAAACTAAAGATCCCTAGAATTGAAGTCTTTAGCGACTTTCAACTAAGGGTGAATCAACTAAAACAGCCATATCAAACTAGAGATGCCAAATTGGTCTTATATATAAAGAAACTATAAAAATCACTAAACCAATTTGAAGATTTTCTATACATTAGGTCCCTAAAGAAAAAATTCCTAAGCACATTAGCAAAGTTGGCTAGTTTAAGGAGAGCCCTAGAAATCCGAATTGCACCGGTGGGCTATTAGTCAAATCCCACCATCTAAGATAAAGTACCGAATCAAGAGAAGAACCACTTGAACTAACCAGATCTCATGCCCTAGTCCATAAAGGAGAGGAAAAAGAAACCAAAAATGAAGCTCCTTATTAGGGACTCGTTCATCCAAAAATGGATAATCGGTACCAAGGTAATTGGATGACCTCAATTATCGAATACCTTGTTAATGAGACATTACCAATTAATAAGGTAGACAAAAGAAAAATCAGATATTAAGCTCTAACTTTCCCCATGATGGATGGAATACTTTATAAAAAAAGAATACGCCCTTCCTTATTTGAGATGTTTAAGTCCGAAAAAAAGATCGAGATTATTGAAGGAAGCACATGAAGGATTTTGTGGAGACCACTCTAAGGGTATAAAGTTAGCCAAGAAGGTCATAGGACAAGGTTTCTACTGGCCCAGATTCCAATCAAGCCATCGACTACGTGATAAGGATGTGAGAGGTGCCAGAATTATTATAAAATACTTCGTTTGCCTCTTAGTGAATTAACTACGATGTCAAGCCCATGGCCTTTTGATATATAGGGAATTGACTTGATCAGACCCTTGCCAACATTTAAGGAAGGAGCCTAGTATGCGGTAGTCGCAATTGGTTACTTCACCAAGCGGGTGGAAGTAGAACCACTTCCAAATATTACCTCAATAAAGGCGCTCAAATATGTGAGCAAGAATATTGTTACTATATTTTGGATCCCACACAAAACAATATCCAATAATGTGACACAATTTGAAAGTGAAGATTTTACACGATTTGGCAAAAAGAATAGAATTATTAAGAATTTCTCTTCCGTAGCACATCCAAGGGCTAATGGAGCAGTCAAAGCAGCCAATATAACTATCAAAGCCATTCTTTAGAAGCGGCTAAACAAAGACAAAGGAAATTAGATAGAAGAACTGCCACTTGTATTATGGGTGTACAGAACATCCCCTAAAACTGCAATGGGTCATACTCCATACACCTTAACATTTAGATGTAAGGAAATGCCTACAATTGAAGTCGAAATACCTTCACATTGAGGAACCGCATATGCATTCGACCGAAATCAAGAGTTGAAGAAAAAATCTTTAGACTTAATTCATGAATTAAGACATGAAGCAACCATATGAACTGCTGATATCAAAGAAGGATGACCAAAGACTAAAATTTGAAAGTAAGGACAAGATCATTCTAGAAAGGGGATTTAGTACTCCTTAGAGTGATGGATAACACTAAAAATCTGGCAAATGGACCGCTTGGACCAAACTGGGAAGGTTCCCTAATTACACACAACGTGATGTCACTAGGAGCTTATCAATTATGTCGACCAGATGGTAACAAAGTCGCTATAACATGGAACGCAGAACATTTACGACCATATTTTCCAACAATGGATGAATAAAGATCAGATTCTCAAGTGTATTTACATAGTCAAAAGTAGGATTCTCCTTAAGCAATGGAACTACCTACAATGGTATAAAGCCTATGACCACGCCAAGATGGCTAGGTCAAATGAGCTCCAAGAGGAAGGTCGGAGTAAGCCTTTAATCGCATCCGAAATGGCCAGGTAAGGAATCTGCACGCCCTTGATACTGCCTACATGGCCATATCAAGGCACCTCCTAGAGGGAGGACGGAGTAAGCCTTTGACATTGTCTCAAAAGGGCCGGGTCAAAGCACCGACCAACCTTCATTCTCGACTATAAATCCTGTCTAAAGCACCTCCTAGAGAAAGGACAGAGAAAGCCTTTGGTTCCACCTAACAATGGCTTGGCCAAAGCACCAAACCAGCCTTCATTCCCGCCTATGAGGCCTGTTTGAAGCGCCTCCTAGAGGCTGGTCGGGTGAGTCTTTAGTCCTGCTTCATAAGAGCTAACCAAATGCACCGGATAACCTGATTCATCACCTAAGATGGTGATAAGGGGTCAAAATAGTGGACTATGATGTCCAAGACAAAAGGGTAGCACGCACAAAGGATTAACAACATCTGAAGCGCAAGAGTAGCACAAAGAAAGGAATAACAACATCCCAATCCCTGAGAGTAGCATGAACAAAGGATTAACAACATCCAGAGCCCGGAGGGTGGCACAAAACAAAGGATAAGACAACTAAAATCCTGAATTGTGGAACCTTTACTCGGTATCCTGATCCGGCTATTTTGAACTGATTGCATAAGGTAAATTCGACTGATATCGAGAACGATGACCGTGGAGCAAGGGCTGTAGAACTCGAAAGTAAAGTATAGATGGTTATATGAAGCCAGGATTGAACAGAATTCGTAGATAGATGATGTAGAATGCTTAAAATATGGATATTAGCTTGGACAAACAAGGGATCAACATGGCTTGTTAGAACCCTAGAGATCGGCATGGTTGGTTATATGAGAGATCGGCATGGTCAAAGCAAAGGAGGAATCAGCATAGATGGAAATGTATGGATTGACAGAGATGGAAGTGTATGCATCAGCATCGACATAGATGGAAGTGTATGGATTGGCATAGCATGTAAGAGGGATCAAGGGAGTTTGATAGGTAGTAGGGATTGGCATACTGGAGCCTACTATGAGGAATCGATGCCTAAGAACCGACCAATGAAGGGATCGGTATTGATCCCTCTTCATTCGGATTTAGGCCTAGCGACACATATGGTTGGCCCAAACGGATAAGAAGGTCCTACAGCCGAAGTTTCAAAGAGATTATTGGTCACCCTCACATATAAATACTGGCCTAGGGAGTTGTTCAAAGAATATTTACGCTGCTGGTTACATTAGTCTATATTGTAATCAAGTTTTTTCTTACTTCTTGCTCTTTGTTGTTGTAATTAAAACTGTAGTGAATCAATAAAGATAATCTTCAAAGTGGACGTAGGTATATAACAACGAACTAGTATACATTCTTGTGTTCTTGATTATTGCTTTGATTTGCTTGATAGTTTACTATGTTCCTCTATTTTAATTTTACTTTCCTTATTTACTTCTCTATATAAATCTATTCTTGGGTGCTTGTAACTAATTTGGTTGCAAACATTTTGGTTCTTTCATTAAGAGACTGCTTCTCTGCCTGTTGGGATCCCCTTTTTTTCTATTGGATTGGGCAAATCTCCTAAAGCATATCCATAGCTTTCTTCATAAAGTTATTTACACTACTTAGATTTACAAAAATCTAAACAACGAGATTGATAATGGTGAGACGTACCAAATCTACTTCTCAGAATGTTGATGGAAACGAGACCGCTAGCATTTAACAAGGAGGCCAAAGCAACCAACCTGCAAATTTGAATGTTGATTCGGTTGAAGTTCAAAACCCTGCCGATTCAATAACCGGAGCTGAATTTCATAATCTAATGAGAGGGTTGATGGAAACCCATCGACAACTAAATGAGCAGATTTTGACCAATATTAGCCTGACGAACCAGATTACTCAACAACAACATGGGAAGGCCAGAAGGGATCCCACCCCTTACTCGGCATCGGAAAGTTCAAATTCATCGAATGAACACCAAATGCTTAGGCGTTGCAGGCTTGAAGAAGATAACGCAAAAACATTGGAGCGCCACTTGGCAGACCAGTATGGTCTGCTAAGAACGATCGGTGTCGATCCTCCCTAGGGATCAGTACTGATCCCTCCTCCAAAGGAGGGATTCCTCCACTACGCTTAGGGAAGCGCACTAGAGTTCTTTCTGAAAGCTTGAATGCTGGAGTTCGACTGAATGCTAAACAGGTACCCCACCGGAATGACAATGAGATAAAAGTTTAAGGTGAGCATCAAGGGGATAGTGAACCAAGAAGGCATGAAATGGCCCGTAGACATCGATCGGACCATTCACGTGAGGTAGTGTGCGACCACCGCTTAGCACCACCCATCTGGATGCTGGACTTACCAGCAATGGTCAGACAGTTGGTGAGAGAGAACTAAGGCTTGACTAATGATGACTGGGGAATTTTGAGAAGCCACACCCCGTTTACCTACAATGTTCTACATGTAGAATATATGAGAAGATTCAAGATGCCATCAATGTTTGCTTACGAGGAAAAAAAACGACCTCAGGCAGCATATCATGAGATACGAATGGTTGATGGATTCTATGAGAGTTAATGACACGACCAAGTGCAGATGCTTTCGCATAACCAATTCGAAGATAGAAATCATGTAGTTCACGAGACTACCTCCGTGGTCAATTTCGAGATTTAATGAGTTGGCAACCAAGATTGTAGAACAATTCCGAATGCACGCAACTTGTCCAAAAGATGTGATGTCCCTCTCCAGCGTAATTCAGGTTCCAGGGGAATCGTTGAAGGATTACTTGGAGAGATTTCATATCGCCACCATGGAGGTCAGTAACCCAAATGAACATGCTATACTTATGGCTGTGACGAGAAGGATTGATCTGGAATCCAAGTTTGGCGACTGGCCGACAGGTAAACCATCTGCCACGTTGGAGCGCTTCTATTCAAAGGCAGCTCGGTTTTCGAGGAAGGAGGAAGCCATGCCCTTTAGGAAAAATAATGTTGTAGGACCGAGTATAGAGTAATATTGCAATAAACAGTCTGATGATAGTTCCAGGTAAATGTTCAGAATAAGCTGAATCAACAAAAGAAAGATAGAGATAGGAATCGAGAGCAAAAGAGGGATTTTGGGAGACGAAAGCTTAGGATTCCAATGTATGACAACCACATGCCGCTAAACACGTCTTTGGAGAATATTTATCTATCCACTTGCAATACCATGCAGTATAGGAAGTCGCCTCCAAAAGAGTAGTCAGAGAGACAGAAGCAAACTGGGAAATATTGTCAATTTCACGACTATTATGGGCACAATACAAATGAATGTAGGAATATCCAGGATATTATAGAAAAATTGATTTGGGAAAAGAAGTTGCAACCGTTTGTGAAAACTCCACAAGATTGGGAAGGGGGGACATCTGACCCCAACCGAAGATAAGCTCAGCGTAGGGCTGAGGAGCCTATACGGAAAGGGGAAGACTGATGATAAATATAATAGTTAGAGGACTGCACCCTGTGGACAAGAGTTGGAAAGAGATGGAGCACTATGCTAGCATGATAAGGCATGTAGATTTTGAATGTTGCTCGAATACAGTAGATGGAACTCTGGCAAAACAATAGCGCACAATGGCAGATGATATTGTGTTTAGAAATAGGGATGCAGATAAGGTAGAAGCTCCAACAATTGACCCGATGGTCATTTCAGCAATGATTGGTTGCAATAGTGAGAAGGATTTTGATTGATTGTGGAAGTTCAGTGAATATAATCTTCAAAAAGGCATATGATCAGATGAGAATGGAAGCCAAAGACTTAAAACCGACTAAAGCTTGTATTCATAGTTTTAATGGCATTGCAACTGAGGCTGTTGAATATGTGGATTTACCCTTTGAATTGGCAGAAGGTGAATGAAGGAGAGTTCGAATTTTACCATTTATCGTTGTGGATGTTGACTCACCATACAATGTTTTTTAGGCCGACCGGCCCTGGCTGAATTTCGGCCAGCTCTTGCTCCGTGGTGTTTAACTTTAAAATTTTCGATGGATAATGGTGTAGGAGTTTTTCATGGCGATTAGGCGAGTAAATGTGCCTGTAATATTGCTGATTTGAAGGAAGCTCAGCGTAAAGAGAAGGGAAAGGGTATGGAAAAAGCTGTCCGTATCTAAGCCACCGAAGATTGACAACCAGTGCCTGAGCCTTGGCTCAAGTGCCACAGTCGATTCTATAGAGATATGCATCCAAGAGATGATGAAGAAGAGGCCAAAAAGACCAAGGCTGCATCGGTTGTGCTAACGATTGATGTCATGGTCAGTCACGGCAACCCGCCACGAGTCTTGACGATTGGGCCACAGCTTAGCCCCCCGATGATGAAAGAACTTGTTGGTTTTCTACAAGCGAATCTAGTTTATTTACTTGGGCTCACTCTGACATGTGTGAAATCTTGCCTTCCATTGTGAGCCATGCATCGAATATTGATCCAAAGTATGTTCCGGTGAAGTAAATAAGATGAGGCATGGATCTGGAGAGACCTGCTATTCTTAAAGATGAGGTGGATAAACTAAAAGTCAACGGGTTTATCCGCGATGCCTTCTATCTTGAATGAATATCTAATCCTGTATTTGCGAAGAAGGCGAATGGAAAATGGAGAACGTGCATCGATTACTCAGATTTGAACACAACGTGTCCAAAAGACAGATTTCCTCTTTTAAGGATTGATCAACTGGTTGTGAATTACTACTTTTATGGATGTGTATTCGGGGTATAACCAAATCCCGATTCATATCCCCGATCAGAAGCACACCAGTTTTGTTATAGATGTTGGGTTATATTGTTATATAATAATGCCATTTGGATTGAGGAATGCCGGAGCAACTTATCAGCGCTTGGTTAATAGGATGTTTAAAGATCAGATTGGAAAAAAAATGGAAGTGTATGTGAACGATATGCTCGTGAAGTCAGATGATCAAGCGACTACATTGGAGACTTGGTAGAAATGTTTGACATCCTCTAGTATTGCAAGATGAAAATCAATCCTCTGAAATGTTTATTTGGTTTTGCATCAGGAAAGTTCTAGGGCTTTATTGTCAATGCTCATGGAATAGAAGCTAATCCAGAGAAGATTCACGCTATCCGTGATATCTAGGCGCCAAGAACCATTAAACAAGTGTAGAGTCTGAATGGGAAGGTTGCCACTTTAAGCCGATTTATCTCCCAAGCTACAAACAAATGCATTCATTTCTCTGATTTGATTAGGAAGTGAAAAAGGAACTTCGAATGGGCTCAGGATTGTAAAGATGCACTTCAAGCTCTGGTGAATCATTTAGAGAGACGCTAATCTTGTCAAAGCCGATAGATATAAGGAATTGTACATTTATTTAGCTATATCAGCACATGCTATAAGTGCTTCCTTGGTTCGTGAGGAGAATCGGATCCAGAGGTTGGTGTATTACGTCAATAAACAATTGATGAGAGCAGAAAGGAATTACCAAAAAATCGAAAGGGTATATTGCTTGCTAATTGCATCATGGAAGCTTCGTCCCTAATTTTAGGCAAATCTGATCAATATTTACACCGACCAGCCATTACTACAGATCCTACAGCGACCTGAGACGTCTGGAAGGTTACTCAAATGGAACATTGAGCTCAGCCAATTTAACATTGCTTATCTCCCACTAAGAGCTATCCAAGAATAGGATTTGGCGGACTTTGTAGCAGAGTTTACTATGCAGGATGATCTTCTAGAAGGAAGTGAAATTCCTACTGTGCGATGGAAATTATATACTGATGAAGCATCTACTGACCATTGTTCTAGAGTTAGGACTAAGCTTGTAACTCCTGAAAAACGATCGATTTGTTATGCTTTGAAGCTTGATTTCCCAGCAACAAACTACAAGCTTGACTATGAAGCTTTGATTGTTGGACTTAAACTCGCTAAAGAACTTGGAGTTAAATCTCTTGAAATCTTTAGTGATCCACAATTGGTGGTGTATCAAGTTAGAGGAAACTATCAGGCTAAAGGAAAATGACTTGCCCCTTACCTTACTCAAGTTCGAGAGTTATTGACAGAATTTTAATACTATGACGTTTCACATATTCCACACAATCAAAACAGAGAGGTCGATTCATTGGCAAAGTTCGCTAGTATCGGCGATGCACAGCAGATGGGATTGGTACCGGTCGAAGTATTAGATACCCCAAGTATAAACATGATGGAAATCAATCAAATACTGAAAGTAGAATCCGAGAGGGAATCGTGTATGACTCCAATTAAAGATTATTTACTGCACAGGGTCCTGCCTAATAAAAGAAATAAAAAGTGACAGGTCGTTTGCAAAGCCTCTCGGTATATTATGCAAGAAGGAGTAGTGAATAGGAGAGGTTTCTCGGTACCTCTACTTTGGTGTATCGCTCATGATGAGATAATGTGTTTTTAAAAGAAGTTCATGAAGGAGAATGTGGCAATCATGTGAGAAATGCGGATTACGGATCTTAAGGCTGGAATAAACACTTGAGGGGGTGAATAGTGTTTTTGAAAAATTGTTAAATCTTTTTGAATTTTTGTTAATTTGAACTCAAATGTATGCAATATTCAGACACAGATATGATCACGGAATTAAACACAGATGTAGAAATAAAATAAAAGTAGTAAAGGAAAGAACGCACCAGATTTTATACTGGTTCAGAGTTACCCTACATCCAGCCCCGCACATAAGTACGGATTTCCTTTCAAAAGCAATTGTACAATTACACCCTCTATTTCAAGGCTACAAGGTACACCCTCCAGATTCACAATCCTCTGGGTAGAGATACTTGATTTTACGGGCAACAAGTTCACCCAATTGATTTCCAAGGCTACAATCACACCTTTTCTCGCTTGATTGATTTCCAAGGCCACAATCACACCTTTTCTCGTTTAATTGATTACAGAGAAGCCTATAACTCAGATTAGCACTAAGGATCTTGTTGAGATAGCGATAGAGAATCAAACCAGAGATAATCTAGTTAGTTTAATATTGATTTCGGCAGAGCAATTGTAATGACCCGTAATTTCGCTACTTCGAAAATGAGAGATTTTACTTATTTTTAAATTTAAAAGTAATTTAAATGTAAAAATAAATATGTTATATATAATAAATAATTATCTATTCTTATAGTTAATAAATTTAAAAGCATAAATTTGGATTTTATAACAAATCGACAAAAGTTAAGTTTTGTTAATAATAAATTAAGGCTTAAATAAATGGATTTAAACATTTATTTAAAAAGATAAATCTTATTTAAAACATCTAATAAAGATAATAAAATTATGTTAAAAGATTTAAAAGTTTGTTAATAATCGTTTTACAAAAATAACCAAAATTTATCGCATTTTGTCAGTTTTACATACACTGTAAAATTAGAGATTTTGATATTAATTAAATATGATTTTAAAATATAAAGAGACATGTTTTAATTTATTTAAAGAAGTAAAAATTTCATTTTAAAGTTTGATTTACTTCAATACAGAGCTTAATAAAAAGGCTAAATTTTGACTGTAAACTTTGTCGTCATAAACACCATTTTCAACCAAAACAAGTTGTCGACAAGTTATCGCAACTTGATACATTTTCTAGCTTATAAATGCAATTTTACAAACTATTTAAACACTTTACATTTAGCACTAAAAGACAAAAGGAGTTTACTTTTGAAAATATTTACATAAATGATAAAAATAATGTTAATACATGATTTGACAAAAGAGTGTAAAAGTAAACAAATAAAACAACAACATTACATAACTTTCTTTCCTCTTACACATGATATAACTTATACACCTAGAATTCAAGAAAATGGAAAGTGAAAAGATAACTAACTAAAGGAATTAATGACACATATGCTCACCATTAATGCATACTTACTAATCCATTTAATGCAAGTCAAATCAAGCAAAAGTCTTCTTTTTAAAATTTAGGAAAATAAGGCAAACATCATTTCATAATGCAAATTCAAATCAAACCATTTCTTCTCCACTAAGCAAAGGTCAAATCAAGGGTAAAAAAGTAAATGAAAAGTCAAAAAAAGTAGAGAAGTGTATTTTAGTCATTTGCCATCCAAAGCTCAAATATAAATATGCATCCACACCTTTCATTTTTCACACTTCATTCACTACCTTCTTCCTTACTTTCTTCTTCTTCTTCACCTCCATTTCCATGGCTTCCCACCTCTTCATTTCCCTTCTACCTTCAAGCTACCACCTTCATGCTCCAAATCATCACCTTACACCACCAAAACAAAGCCAAACTACCACCTACCCACCTCCTCCCCACCCCAAAACCCACGGCCAAGCTCCTACACCCACCTACTCCTTCCAAACCCCAAGGCTGTACCCCCCTAAGCCCAAGCCAAGCCCCTACACCCCTAGGCCGAGCACTACCTCACCAAAACCCAAACCTACACACCCTAAATCCTCCACACTCACATAGCCAAGGCCGTACACCCATTCCCCTCCAAAAGCTTTCGGTCAAAATAAAAAAAAATAAAAAAAAGAGAGAAGAAAAGAAAATGAAAGGAAAAACAAAAATGTTCGGAAAGGAAACGGCAAAAGGTGAGACGTTGGAAATAACACGTTAGCAAGAGACGGAAATCTTACGTTAAAGTTTGACGGAGTGGATATGAAGGAGAGGAATTCTCACCGCTTTTTGAATTATTTTGATTATTGCGTTTAATTGCTATGTTAGATAATCACCACTTGACGATATGGATGTTTGATTGATTGTTTGAATATGTTAGATAATCCATAGTAATGTTATGACTTTTACCGTATTGAATATATTAGTGTTATATGATTGTTGTATGGTTGTGATGATAATTTGGACATCAAATTTCTATTAGTTAAGTAATCCCTTTGTTTAATAAGACCATATTTTAGTAATATAAGGTATTGTGGAAAAATAAGTCTATTTTCATTTAGAAGTGAAACTAAAGTTAAAACGAAAGAGAATTTGAAATTTGAAGTGAAATGGATTTGAAAAGAATAGCTAAATGGAAATTGAAATTGAGATGAATAGTGAAATTAAAATTGAAATCGAATTTGAAAAAGTGAAGTTTAGTTTGAGATTAAATTGAAGTTTAAATTGAAATAAGATTTGAAATCTAAGTTTTAAATGAGTTTAATTTGAAATTAGAATTGAAATTGAGTTAAAATTGGAATTTAAAACTTAATATTAAAATAATGGGAACATAATAATATTATAATATGGTAATAGTGAAATTATATTTTAAAATACTTTAAAAAGTGAAAATATTGATTTAAAATGATTTGTAATGATTTTTTAAGTGTCGAAATCCAATTTGAATAAATTATTTCAAGTATTGAAAGATAAGTTAAAACTAGACGCATCGCGCACCCGTATTTCGCGATTTCGCGCCGAAAAGTTCAAATGAATGTGTAGAGTGGAATATGGCTCAGAATTCTTCGAGATAAGAAAATTCTGGACTATTATATCCATATCTTCTAAGCGAAGAAAGTAAATCAAATTTTCGATTGGTAGATTTTGAAATATGTCCAAATCAATTTTCTAGAAAAATCTCGCTAGTGTAGTTTAGTGACCATAACGGAAAATCTGTTTAAATGAACGTTTTTAATTATGGAAAAATATGAAATAAATTTGATAAATCTATTTAAATGATTTAAAAGAGATTTGGATTGGAAAATATGAATTACCGAATGTTTAAAAGTTGTTTAATTCAAATAAGCTTATTTAGTACTTTCCGTAGCACTTCTCTACTGTGAATTCTATAAATTTTGGAATATAATTTTAAATGTAATGATGTTTCCCAGAATAAATTGTGAATGTTTTAAAAAGGATAATTAAGCATTTTGAAAGATAATTTTGAATGTTTATAAGCAATTCCAAAATAAAGTTGGAAATCTGAGTATGCGAAAACGACTAGTACATTTGTCCCGCCTGTGAGATTTGGGAAGATAAAACAAGGTGTTTAACTAAAGTTTGGGATGGAGCAACCAGTGCCCTAAACTTACCTGGCCTATGTTTTCTTTTCATAGGCGAGGGGTGAAACAGATCGAAAGGAAATCCCGGATGCTCTTAGATAAAAAGATTCTGTTAAGTTTTCCAAAATAAAAGTAGATTGGTATTATCCAAAAGTCAAGCAATCTCCAAAAATGAATGATTTCTATGATCCTATTTACTTCAAAATGTTAGTTAAGATTGATTTAGGGTTTATCATAAACGATGTCTTAAATAACATTGTTTTTGACCTGCTTAAAAGTTAAAGAATTTGATCAAGAATTAATTAAGGAAATTTGATATATTTTCCAAAGAAAAAAATAAATTTCTTAGAATTTATCCTAAGTCAAGAGAAAGAGATTTTGAAATCATTTGAAAAGAATTAAAGTGAAAAGTGACTTAATAAATCCTGTATACTCATATTCACTTTCTAGCGATATTGGATTTCGAAGGAACCGGTGTCGAATTTGGGTAAATCCCATCTGAAAACCACTTCCAACCAATGTATAAGTTCGAACGTGAAGAAATGTTGAATATGATGATTATTGAAGATCGTGGATCTTTATAGCGTGAGGACTGCTTGTTGACTTGCGCTGGGTTGCTCCCGAGTTATATATAGCAGTAGTCTCCTCGTTGTGGAAATTTTTTGGATTGCAAGGACTACTCGCTACTAGTGGTAGTAGGAGAGTGCCTTCGGTTTGTCCTGTTCCTGGACAACTTGTATGGACGTTTGTTTGACATTGCATTTCTAAATATTACGTACATTAGTTTTTACAAACGTACATCAGTGGTGGCGGAGAAGGAAAGTTCTCTTAGCTTAACACCCTTCTTGAGACGTATGAGCTCAAGGGTTGTATTTTTGTGAAAGGCAATTAGTAGTTAAACGGAAATGGCAATGTGGCATTCAAATATGTGATATGTGCTTTGTGAAAAGGTAATCGTAGCCTCAAGCCTCATCCAACCTTAAATGACCGAAACAGGATTAGATGCAGCAAGGCTAAGTGGGTTATTCCCAAGTAGGGTATGATCATCCCCTTCTAGATATATTTCTTCCCGCTATGACGTTCAGGATGTATATTAATGTGGTGTATGGAAAATGATCGCTCAGTTAAAGGTCGGTAACGACCGGAGGATGACATATTTGGTACTATCTAGTTACAGAGGTAGGCCGGTCTTGTGTTGGTAGAGGAGCTTTGTGATGGTTCCTCGGGACATCCATCTAGAGGTGTACCCGTTCGAAAGGTATATCCTGCGCCTGGTCATTTGTATGGAAATCCATTCTCCAATAAGAACCTACGGACTTGATTGTAAACCTATTATGTTGGATATTAATCAATGTAACAATTTCGGCTAAGATTAATAAGTTTATTTGCAAATGTTTTCAAAGAATGTCATTAGAAATAATATCAAATGTTTTCATATAAAAGTGTTTTAGTTATCATAAGGTTAAAACCCGTCCGTGTTTATTTGTGGCCGTGGTCTTATGAGATACTCTTTGTTTTCAAAGTATTTTATTCAAAGGCTGATATATGACACTGTCATTAATTATTGAGTTTTTCTCACGCTGGTTTATCAAGCTTGATCCGGGTATTTTCAATACTCGGGTCAGATCCGAGTATTTTTAGGATAGTCGAAGACGATTGGAGTTTCTAGAGGAGAGCTGGAGATATTCATCGACCTATGAACTTATTCTATTATCCGCTTTGTTTATTGAAGTTCGTGCATGATAGGGGTTCTCGCTTCTTGTTAGATAGCGAACGGATGACTCTTACTGCTACATGTCCCTGAGATCAAGTATTGAAGGGTTGGTTTCAGTCGAGAAGCGGGCTGTAAAAGCAAAGCGTGAGGTACCAGTGTAAGCTACGGCAGAAAGTGGCCGTTCTCGATGGTTGAAAAGCCTAGATCTTTACATTTGGTATCAGAGCTTTTGGTTGAGCGAACACCGAAGCCTGATAGGGGTAAGTCTCACCAGAGATAGGATTAGTAATATCCTAGGATGAGTAACTCATTAGAGATAGGGTTAGTAACACCCTAGAATGAGTTATGAGAGTATTATCATATTGAGCGAGTATTTGTTAATTTTATAAAAATGGTTTTGTGTTTAAAAGAAATTAGTAAATGAAATAATTTTAACTTGGGTTTATATTATAAATATTAAAGGGGATATTATTATTTTTGGGTTAGAAATTAAGGATTGATTGTAATTTTTCTTAGCAAAACTAAAATATGAATATCTTGTGATTAGAATTGCATAATTTGACTATAAGACATTCCATATAGAATCAATTAATTGAAAGCTATAATTTAGAATTTTGATCATATACCCCTAGACCTTTGGTTATTAAGAAATAATAATGATTAAGTGATTATCATAATGAATGGATTTAAAAGCTAAGTACAAATATCTTGTGCAGTAAAATTCACAATTTGACTCTAAGATATTTGATGATAATATTAAAGCTACAAGTTGTAACTAGAGAAAGTAAACAGAGAATGCACACTTAGAAAAAATTCTTATCAACAAGGTAGGAAAAAGATAAACCAAAATTGAGACTTTTTATAAATATACTATAAAAGGATAATTTCTATAACTTATAAAGAGATAAGTTAATTTGAAATTTATAAATAAGAGGTATAAGAAATATCATCCTAATATGAAAATTTGAATTAGTGATACATTTAGGGTAACATTTGTAATTCAAAATGAAGTAAGAATAGAAGTGGATATTTTTGAATAATATGGTTAGTAGGGTGATTGTTGGACGAAAAGGTTAATAACAAATACTATGAGAATTAAATTTCACAAATTTGACTATAAGGTATTTGATGGATTTAAGATTAAGAAAATTGATTTAGAAAATGGATAGGTAAATAAGTTAAGTAGTTAATCATAGAATTAGTGAGAAAAAGGTGTACACTGATGCCTTATTAATATATGGATTGGATAAATAATATTAGCTAAATGAAAACCTTAGGTAAAGAAAACTAAGGGTTGAGTCTTATAACTTATTAATTTGAGATAATAGTAGAGTTCCATATTAGTTAAACACCTTATTTGAAGTAATAACAATTTGAAGTTTAGGGATATGTATATATACTCTTAGGAAGTAAAGATACATTATACAAGTTTAAGTCATATTTGTATGCTTAAGTAATAATATATTTAGAAGAAAGCAATGGTTGTGAAATAAACTTGTATTAACAGAAGTTTCGAAGAAATATATTAGGTAAAGATGAACGTGAATAAGTACATAAGTTAAACGTAGATCATTTTGGCACATAAATTTTGATCTAAGATTTGACTACAGAACTTTGAGGTGTTTACACCAATCTGGAAAAAAAATTATCACTCGATTCTTGACGGCGAGCATTGATGGGAGTTTATGATTATGTACACGAGTTTTCTATCATAGTTGAGAGCTATGCAAGAAAAGCAAGGGTTTGTGATCAAGAAGTCTGATCAAAGTCCGTACTAGAAAATCGAGAGATCGATACTAGTTCAAAAGAAACGTTGTGGATTCGAATAATAGATCGAATCAAATATCACATACAGTATGATGTGTTGGGTCTGTCTACTTAGTAAATAGTAGGCACTAAGATATAGTGGTTGGACTGATGTTTTGGTATGTATATATAAACCTCAGATATAGTACATGCTCAGGTCAGATAATGAGTTATGTGATGGTATTCATTTATCTTGATATGGTATCAGTGTGGTTGTTTTGGATGCATAATCTTATTTGGTTGTTGTATATATTATCTTAAATGTGCAATATGCACTAGGATGGGTAGGACCGAAGTTTGACTAGTTGTATGTACATATAAATGTAAGTGCGTGATAGATACTCAGGTTAATGTAGGGAATCTTTGTATGTATGTTTGGCATCATTTGTTTTAGTGTTGTCATGATATCGACCTTCTTTTTTGTTCTATCATCAGTATAACAAAGTCAAAATATTTGAGGATATGAGTATGAGATAGATTCTTTTATCTAACTTTAATTTCGGGGATGAAATGCTTTTAAGTAGGGGAGAATGTAACGACTAGTAATTTCGCTACTTCGAAAATAAGAGATTTTATTTATTTCTAAATTTAATAGGAATTTAAATCTTAAAATAAATATGTTGTGTATAATAAATAATTATCTATTCTTATAGTTAATAAATTTAAAAGTAAAAATTTGGATTTTAGAACAAATCGACAAAAGTTAAGTTTCGTTAATAATAAATTAAGGCTTAAATAAATGGATTTAAATATTTATTTGAAAAGATAAATCTTATTCAATGCATCTAATAAAGATAATAAAAGTATATTAAAAGATTTAAAAGTTTGTTAATGATCGTTTTACAAAAATAACGAAAATTTGTTGCATTTTGTCAGTCTTACATACACTGTAAAATTAGTGATTTTGATATTAATTAAATATGATTTTAAAATATAAAGAGACATGTTTTAATTTATTTAAAGAAGTAAAAATTTCATTTTAAAGTTTGATTTACATCAATATATAGCTTAATAAAAACGTCGAATTTTGACTGTATACTATGTCGTCATAAGCACCGTTTTCAACCAAAACAAGTTGTCGAAAAGTTGTTGCAACTTGATACATTTTCTAACTTATAAATACAAGTTTATAAACTATTTAAACACTTTACATTTAGCACTAAAAGACAAAAGGTGTTTACTTTTGAAAATATTTACATAAATGATAAAAATAATGTTAATATATGATTTGACAAAAGAGTGTAAAAGTAAACAAATAAACCAACATCATTATATAAAATTCTTTTCCCTTACACATGATATAACTTATACACCTAGAATTCAAGCAAATGGAAAGCGAAAAGATAACAAACTAAAGGAATTAATGACACATATGCTCGCCATTAATGCATACTTACTAATCCATTTAATGCAAGTCAAATCAAGCAAGAGTCTTCTTTTTAAAATTTAAGAAAATAAGGCAAACTTCATTTCATAAGTACATATTTATATCAAACCATTTCTTCTCCATTAAGCAAAGTTCAAATCAAGGGTAAAAAAGTAAATGAAAAGTCAAAAAGAGTATAGAAGGGTATTTTAGTCATTTTCCATCCAAAGCTCAAATATAAATATGCATCCATACCTTTCATTTTTCACACTTCATTCACTACCTTCTTCTTTACTTTCTCCTCCTTCTTCACCTCCATTTCCATGGCTTCCCACCTCTTCATTTCTCCTCTACCTTCAAATTACCACCTCCATAATCCAAACCATCACCTTACACCTCCAAAACCAAGCCAAACTACCACATAGCCACTTCCTCCTCACCCCAAAACCCACAGCCAAGCTCCTACACCCACCTACCCGTTCCAAACCCCAAGGCCGTACACCCCTAAGCCCAAGCCGAGCCCCTACACCCCTAGGCCGAGCACCACCTCAACAAAACCCAAGCCTACACACCCCAAATCCTCCACACTCACATGCCCAAGGCCATACACCCATTCCCCCCAAAAGCTTTCGGCCAAAAAAAAAGAGAAGAAAAGAAAAGGAAAGGAAAAACAAAAGTGTTCGGAAAGGAAACGGCAAAAGGCGAGACATTGGAAAAAGCACGTTAGCGAGAGATGGAAATCTTACGTTAAAGTTTGACGAAGTGGATACGAAGGTGAGAAATTCTCACCGCTTTTTTGAATTATATTGATTATCGCGTTTAATTGTTATGTTGGATAATCACCATTTGACGATATGGATGTTTGATTGATTGTTTGAATATGTTAGATAATCTGTAGTAATGTTATGACATTTACCGTATTGAATATGTTAGTGTTATATGATTGTTGTATGGTTGTGATGATAATTTGGACATCAAATTTCTATTAGTTAGGTAATTTCTTTGTTTAATAAGACCATATTTTAATAATATGAGATATTATGGAAAAATAAGTCTCTTTTCATTTAGAAGTGAAATTAAAGTTAAAATGAATGAGAATTTGAAATTTGAAGTGAAACGGATTTGAAAAGAATAGCTAAATGGAAATTGAAATTGTGATGAATAGTGAAATTAAAATTAAAATCGATTTTGAAAAAGCGAAGTTTAGTTTGAGATTAAATTGAAGTTTAAATTGAAATAAGATTTGAAATGTAAGTTTTAAATGAGTTTAATTTGAGATTAGAATTGAAATTGAGCTAAAATTGGAATTTAAAATTTAATATTAAAATAATGGGAATATAATAATATTATAATATGGTAATAGTGAAAATATATTTTAAAATACTTTAAAAAGTGAAAATATTGATTTAAAATGATTTGTAATGATTTTTTAAGTGTTGAAATCCAATTTGAATAAATTATTTCAAGTATTGAAAATTAAGTTAAAACTAGATGCGTCGCGCAGCGGTGGTTCGCGATTTCACGCCGAAAAGTTCAAGTGAATGTGTAGAGCGGAATATGGTTCGGAATTCTTCGAGATAAGAAAATTCCGGACTATTATATCCATATCTTCTAAACGAAGAAAGAAAATCAAAGTTTCGATTGGTAGATTTTGAAATAAGTCCAAATCAATTTTCAAAAAAAATCACGCTAGTGCAGTTTAGTGACCATAACGGGAAATCTGTTTAAATGAATATTTTTAATTATGGAGAAATATGGAATAAATTTCATAAATCTATTTAAATGATTTAAAAGAGATTTGGATTGGAAAATATGAATTATCGAATGTTTAAAAGTTGTTTAATTCAAATAAGCTTATTTAGCACTTTCCGCAGCACTTCTTTACTATGAATTCTATAACTTTTGGGATACGAGTTTAATATAACGACGTTTCCCAGAATGAATTGTGAATGTTTTAAAAAGGTTTATTAAGCGTTTTGAAAGATAGTTTGGAATATTTATAAGCAATTCCAAAATAAAGTTGAAAATTTGAGTATGCGGAAACGACTAGTATATTTGTCCCGCCTGTGAGATCTGGAAAGATAAAATAAGGTGTTTAACTAAGGTTAGGGATTAAGCACCAGTGCCCTGAACTTACCTAGCCTATGTTTTCTTTTCTTAGGCGAGGGGTGCAGATCGAAAGGAAAGCCCGGATGATCTTAAATAAAAAGATTCCGTTAAGTTTTCCAAAATAAAAGAAGATTGGTATGGACGTTTGTCTGACATTGCATTTCTAAAGATTACGTACACTTGTTTTTACAAACGTACATCAGTGGTGGCGGAGAAGGCAACTTCTCTTAGCTTAACACCCTCCTTGAGATGTACGAGCTCAAGGGTTGTATTTTTGTGAAAAGCAATTAGTAGTTAAACGGAAATGGCAATGTGGCATTCAAAGATGTGATATGTGATATGTGCTTTGTGAAAAGGTAATCGTAGCCTCAAGCCTCATCAAACCGGAAATGATCGAAATAGGATTAGATGCAGCAAGGCTAAGTGGGTCAGTCCCAAGTAGGGTATGATCATCCCCTTCTAGATATATTTCTTCCTGCTATGACGTTCGGGATGTATATTAATGTGGTGTATGGAAAACGAGTGCTCGGTTAAAGGTCAGTAATGACCGAGGGATGACATATTCGGTACTATCTAGTTACAAAGGTAGGCCGATCTTGTGTTGGTCGAGGAGCTTTGTGATGGTTCCTTGGGACATCCATCTAGAGGTGTACCCATTCGGAAGGTAGATCCTGTGCCTGGTCATTTGTATGGAAATTCATTCTCCAATAAAAACCTACAGACTTGATTGTAAACCTATCATGCTGGAATTTAATCAATGTAACAATTTCGGCTAAGATTAATAAATTTATTTGCAAATGTTTTCAAAGAATGTCATTGGAAATAATATCAAACGTTTTCATATAAAAGTGTTTTAGTTATCATAAGGTAAAAACCCGTCTGTGTTTATGTGTGGGCATGGTCTTATGAGATACTCTTTGTTTTCAAAGAATTTCATTCAAAGGCTGATATATGACACTATCATTAATTGTTGAGTTTTTCTCATGCTGGTTTATCAAGCCTGATCTGGGTATTTTCAATACTCGGGTTAGATCCGAGTAGTTCAGGATAGTCGAAGACTGTTGGAGTTTCCAAAGGAGAGCTGGAGATATTCATCGACGTATGAACATATTCTATTATCCGCTGTACTTAGTGTATTTTGTTTGATGTTTGTCAGCATTTGTAAGGCCAGGTTCTATAACTGTCCAAACTGAATTTAGGTTAGACTCTAATATATGTATTTAAAAGTTTTCCGGTGTAAAAATATTTGTTCAATATTACATGTTATCCTATTCGAGTGAGATTATGTTCTGTCTACTTTTCTTTATTACCCTTAAAGATCCGTCTTTTCGTGCAATTTGAGTTGGACATGTGCGGTTTTTGTCAATTCAAAGAGTACGAAAAAAGGGACTTTACTTTAATGGTAGGAATATGTATAAAGAGAATGTGAAAGAAGAAGAGAAATGAAAACCAGAAAATATGATTTAAAATTCATTGAAAACAACCCCTATTTATAGAAGAACAATAGTCATGTCCATTCGTGAAAGGATATGACGAATAGACACTTCTTTTGAAATTCAAAATTTTGAAATTAACTGTCATTATGTCGACATGGGTACTTGGGTATGTCGACATGCCAAAGGAAATTTTGGTGATTCATTTTTCTTTGAAAATAACTTCTATCTTATATTAAAACTATTTTAAACTTTATAAATATACTTAACTATAGTTAAAATACATAAGTAAATATAGAGAATAATATATATATAATTTTACTATAATTTTATATTTAAATCTAAGTATAAATATTAATATATTATTATTAAAAGATAGTTTAAAACTAAGGATAATTTGATTTTGAAAATAAAGATTATTTTGAGGCTAAAAGTATTTAAAATCAGGATAGATGATTTTGATTCTTTTAAAAGGAAAGTTTTGAAAACATTTTGAAAACAAGATATAATTTTTGTAAAATCATTTTGAATAAAAGTTAGCGGATACAAAACAATGTTCCACTAGATTTTTCGTAGGTTCCATCCTACTTAGGGTTCCACCTCTTTAACAGACTCGAAGTGGATTCCATTCCACGAATAAATTTGATTTTAATATGTCAGTGCTTTTCTAGGAGTTTTAACAAAATTCCTAATTAAAAAATAAATTACTTGAAATCTTGAACTCTTGATAATCTTGATATTCTTGATACTCATGAGTCTTCATTCTTGATATCCTGAATCTCTATACTGTATAGTCTTCATTCTTGGTACCTGCATGGTTAAATCCTGCATATACATAAATTTCTAAACTATAATGTTAGTATTTATATTTTATAATCCTATTCTAAGTTTGTTGTCATCAAAACCATCATATCACGGACTAACAATCTCCCCCTTTTGATGATGATAACCTTTATTTATAAAATATTACTTCTATCCTATTAACTCCCCCTTAATATATGCCTAACTATCCTATTTTATATTTCTCCCCCTTTGTCATCAACAAAAAACTAACTCCAAACTATATAATTCCCCAAACTATATAACTCCCCCTAATCTTGGACTAAAGTACCTGCATTAATAAACTATACAAATGGAGTATATAATAGATACATTAAGAGATAATTATACTGATATACATGATAATCAATCAAAAATCATATAAATATTGACGCATATTTATTCATGTTTTTCACACCAAATATCAATCCAAATCAATTCAAATCAAATCAAACAATTCAAATCAAACAAACCAAATCAAACAAACCAAACAAATCAAATATTATGAGAAACTTTCACCCATCCTTCTTCCCCAAATATAGGATCTACTTTAATGGCATCCAAATTTTCATTATCATTAGCGAGGGAGAATGGAGGATGTGCTTCATTATCATCCTTGTGCAGGGAGGAAATCATCCATCTATTGCATTGAAATGTCATTCTTGCTCTTTAATCATCTGCATTTGACTCAATTCTGAGTGTCGCTGGTTACGGAGAATGAATGAAAGAATATTCTTGAAAGAGTTAAGAGTCTCTTCAAGATTTTCTGAAAAATTATGAATTGGGTTGGCCATATTCGAGTTTGTGAGAAGAATGAGAGACAAAGTTGATAAGAGATAATATTCAATGATGAATTCTGGAAGAAATATGTATTTATACATGTAGAAATTCGTTTGAAATGAATAGACATAAGGTAGTTATTCAAATTTCAAATTCAAAATGAAATTTTATTTCTGAACGGTACATGTCGACATGGTCATAGGGGGTATGTCGACATGGTCCAGTGAATTTTGATGACTTATTTTGTTTTTATGAATAATTGTGTGTGTGTGTGTGTGTATTTATATAATATCCTAACATTTATTCTGGAGATAAGATAAGCTAGATAATAGAAAGAAATTCCATTTCATTTCATACTAAGACGATACAACGATTAAACATAAACAACTACACGAACATTCGAATCAAAATAAACTAAAACAAATACAACGAGATATGAAAAGGTAGACCTAGTTAGAGGATGACGACGAAGAAGATAATCCAAGCTTCTTGCTGACTTTGAAAATAAACTTGTTCATCTTGGATGAAATTTTGTCCAACTTCTTACTAACGGATCGTTTAAGAATCCATTGATTCTCAACAATGGTCTTTTGGTTTTTGAGAAGGGTTTTGTTGGATAGATTAGGAGGATAGTCGATGCTTTCCAAAGAAGTTTCACCTTCTTCTTCTTCAATTTCCATTTCATCCCCTTCTTCTTCTTCCTCTTCTTCTTGTTCCATCTCCTCATGAGCCAAACGCTCTTCCTTTTCGGCAAGAGTCTCATAGGGTTGAAAAACAAATGGAATTTTCATAAGCGAATGTTGGAATGATTGAAAACTTTTCTACAAACAAATTCTTCTCCTTTTAAATCCACTCCAAAATAGTTAAAAATCCAAGTGAGATAAATTCCATGATACAAAGTATTCTCGCCCATTTCAAGATTTTTGGGACGGAGTTCATCCAAAATAACTTGTGCCCAATTAATATCATAATTTTCAAAAATAGCATAAAGTGCTTTGCAAACTTTTGATGTAGGATTGTTAAAATTTCCCGACCTTGGGTTCAAAGTATGTTGTAAAAGAAGATTGACAATTCTAGCTTTTGGTCGAAAGTTTCGATTTTTGAATTCAAAATTATCATTTCCTTCGAAAATGTGATGAAATGTCTCACGGTCATTTTCATCAATTTTAAAATTAGAAAGATCCATTCCCGTACTCTTGCAATTGAGAATGGTACCCAAAAGATCACAATTCAAAACAATTCTAGTGCCTTTGACCCTACTCCAAATTTCATCATCGTTTCCATTATAAAATCCACGTTTAAGATTTGCATAGAAAATTTTAACAAGATTTGGATAACAAACAAAATCCTTTTGAGAAGCATCAACAAGACTAAGAATTTGATTGTTTGCAAAAAGAGAATCAATTTCATAAGAAGAGAAATCTTGAAATATAGCATACTTTCGGAGATGGACTTTTGCATAGTTAGCATAATTGATGCATGCTTTTATAGCCTCCGGATCATTGAAAAGTTGCTCTTTTATCATTCTGGAAATTCTCATGGTGGAGGGGTTGCTTGAAGAAGCCATTAGAGTAGAGAGTAGAGAGCTTGAAGTTTTGAAGAGAGAGTTTGAATTTGAATATGAGAGTGAAAAGATGTGATAAAAGATAATGAATAAATAGATTCTCAAAGGACATGTTCTCTGGTCAAAAGATGCATTTTCAGAGAATTGAATGAAGTGAAAAAGGTGGAGGAAAATTCAACCATTTGAATTCAAATTTTGAATTTCAAATTCTGTACCCATGTCGACATCATGATAGGGACCATATCGACATGTGCTTGTGAATTTCTATGATTTATTTTTCCTAAGTACTCTAATGTATATATATATATATATATATATACACTTATTATTTTTAATTTCTATATATATCGGGAATATTGTTATATTTATAGTATATTCCATAATATATTACTATACTAATAAAAATAATAAAAAATAATAATAAAATACTAGTAAAAAAAAATTGAAATTTAAATAACACACTAATTCAAAATCAATCAAGCAAGCAATCAAGCATCTAATTCTAAGCATGCAATTTCAACCAATTGTGTTGTAAATGTGTACCTTTTTCTGATTCCGTTTCTCTGAGTTCGTTGGAGTCATGAACTGTCGTGAAACACAAATTTGAATTATCTGTCTTCTGATCATCATCGCTTGAGGACAAGTCTGATTCATCTGGAGTAGCAGTAAATGCACGCTTCCGTTTCTTTACCGAATCATTGTTTATAAGAGGATTTTGCCTTTCTGGATACGGACAGTCTCTTTTGATATGGCCTGGTTCATCATAGACGAAACATTTGACATTGTTTGGCACTGCATTCTGATTTCTAGAGTACTTATAGTTGTTTCTCTTGAGATTATTCATCTTTCTATATTTCAGAAAATTCCGAAAATTCCTTGTCATCAAGCTATCTCTTCATCATTATCGCTGTTTGAGTCTGATCCATCAGTTAATGCATTAAATGCCATTGATTTTTATTCAGATGCTTTGCTTTCTCTTCTCCTAATCATTTGGACTTCAAACGACATTAGATTTCCAATTAATTCTTCTATCTTTAATGTACTGATGTCATTTGCCTCTTCGATCGCAAGTGTCCTTTGATCCCATTCTGGAGTAAGTGAATTTAAAAAAATTCTGACTTGATCTTCTTCCGAAAATTCCTTTCCCAAGGATATTAGAGAATGCACAATATCCTGAAATCTACTATACATATCTGAAATAGACTCATTAGAATTCATTTTAAACAATTGAAACTGATTTGTGAGCATCGAAATTTTGGTCTGTTTAACTTGGCTTGTTCCTTCGTGAGTAACTTGCAAAGTTTTTCGGATTTCATATGCGGACTTACAAACTGACACTCTATTAAATTCATTTCTATCAAGTGAACTAAACAGAATATTCATTGCTTTAGAATTATTTTGTGTAACAGTTTTTTGCTCAGCGGTCCACTGTGCAAAATCAGTTGTGGGTTCAGAGTATTCAGTTTGTGTGATATTCCATGTGTCTAATCCTACAGATTGTAAATATATTTTCATCCTACATGCCCAATATGCATAGTTACTGCCATTAAAAAATGGTGGTATGACAGTAGACTGACCTTCTACAAATGAACAAGTGACAGGGATACTAGTGTTAGCAACAGTACCGGTGTTGGTAGCCATTTTGAAAACTTTTCAAAAATCAGATTATAAAACTTTGAAAACCTTGCTCTGATACAAAATGTGAGAAATGCGGATTACGGATCTTAAGGCTGGAATATACACTAGAGGGGGGGTGAATAATGTTTTTAAAAAATTATTAAATCTTTTTGAATTTTTGTTAATTTGAAAACAAATGTATGCAATATTCAGACACAGATATGATCACAGAATCAAACACAGATGCAGAAATATAATAAAAGCATTAAAAGAAAGAACACACCGAATTTTATACTAGTTCGGAGTTACCCTACATCCAGTCTCGCACACAATTATGGATTTCCTTTCAAAAGCAATTGTACAATTACACCCTCGATTTCAAGGCTACGAGGTACGCCCTCCAGATTCACAATCCTCTGGGTAGAGATACTTGATTTTAAGGGCAACAAGTTCACCCAATTGATTTCCAAGGCTACAATCACACCTTTTCTCGCTTGATTGATTTCTAAGGCCACAATCACACCTTTTCTCGTTTAATTGATTACAAAGAAGCCTATAAATCTGAATAGCACTGAGGATCTTGTTGAGATAGTGATAGAGAATCAAACCAGAGAAAATCTAGTTAGATTCAATGTTAATTTCGGCAAAGGAATGGTAGGAATATGTATAAAGAGAATGTGGAAGAAGAAGAGAAATGAAAACCAGAAAATATGATTTAAAATTCGTTGAAAACAACCCCTATTTATAGAAGAACAACAGTTATGTCCATTCATGAAAAGATACGACGAATAGACACTTCTTTTGAAATTTAAATTTTTGAAATTAACTGTTACCATGTCGACATGGGTACCTTGGGTATATCGACATGCCAAAGGAAATTTTGGTGATTCATTTTTCTTTGAAAATAACTTCTATCTTATATTAAAACTATTTTAAACTTTATAAATATACTTAACTATAATTAAAATAAATATGTAAATATAGAGAATAATATGTATAATTTTACTATAATTTTATATTTAAATCTAGGTATAAATATTAATATATTATTATTAAAAGATAGTTTAAAACTAAGGATAATTTGATTTGAAAATAAAGATTATTTTGAGGATAAAGTAATTAAAATCAGGATAGATGATTTTGATTCTTTTAAAAGGAAGGTTTTAAAAACATTTTGAAAACAAGATATAATTTTGTAAAATCATTTTGAATAAAAGTTAGTGGATACAAAACATTGTTCCACTAGATTGTTCGTTGGTTCCATCCTACTTAGGGTTCCATCCCTTTAACAGGCTCGAAGTGGATTCCATTCCACGAATAAATTGGATTTTAAGATGCCAGTGCTTTTCCAGGAGTTTTAACAAAATTCCTGATTAAAAAATAAATTGCTTGAAATCTTGAACTCTTGATATTCTTGATACTCATGAGTCTTCATTCTTGATATCTTGAATCTCTATACTGTACATTCTTCATTCTTGGTACCTGCATGGTTAAATCATGCATATACATATATTTCTAAACAAAAATGTTAGTATTTATATTCTATAATCGTATTCTAAGGTTGTTGTCGCCAAAACCATCATCTCACGGACTAACAGATCACACTGAGGGGCAAACTCTGGCAAAGAAGATACTCTGTTATGGTTATTATTGGCCAACCGTAAATCGAGAAGCAGCTGATTATGTAAGACAATGTGATAAGTGCCTGATATATGCAAAAGTCCTGAGGCTGTGCCAACAGAAATCACACAAATGGTCAGCCCAAGGCTTTCGCCATGTTGGGAATAGATATCATCGGTTCATTACCCATCTCTAAAGGTGGTGCAAAGTATGTTATTGGTGCACTTGATTACCTCACCAAATGGGTCGAGGCAGAGCCTTTAGTTACAATCACGGCTATGAAGTAATCAAATTTATTGCCCAAAACATCATATGTCATTTCAGTCTTCCAAATACTATTGTAATAGATAATGGGACTCAATTCGATAGTACTGTTTTTAAGACTTTTGTCAAATATACCATATTAAAAAGAGAATTGCAATAGTCTCTCACCCTTAGGAAAATAGGCAGGTTGAAGCTGTAAATAAAATCATCAAGTCTATTCGAAAAAAGCGTTTGGAGAAGGCTAGAGACAAGTGGGTTGATGAACTCCCTACGACACTTTGGGCCTACAAAACCACCCACAAGTCTATGGCTGACCATACTCCATTCGCCTTTGCTTATGGTTTCGAAGCCGTTATCCCTACTGAGCTCGAAGTCCCTTCTCATCGAGTGACTTTCTTTGATCCCAAAACAAATCAAGATTTCCTTTTGGAATCTCTGGCTATTATAGATAAGAAATGTGAAGAAGCTTATTTGATGGCAACCGCACACCGATATCGAGTTCCCTGATATTACAACACTAAAGTTCGACTGAGAACCTTCAAAATTGGCGATTTCATCCTGAAATGGGTTTTTCCTACATCGTCACACATGAATCTAATTCGGGAAGGACCGTATATCATTGAACAAAGACTTGGAGAAGGAACTTTCAAGCTAGCGACTGTCGATGACATTACAATTCTAAAAGCGTGGAATAGCGAACATTTATGATGCTATTTAACTTAACTTATTTCCTTCACATTTCAATTGTATTTATTTTCAGAATTTGCTTTGGCATTTGATTTTTCGAACATGTAATATGGTAGTTTATGTTGTTCTTTTCAATCTAATGAAAAAGTTTCATGCTTCCTCTGTATTCATGTTCGCTGTTGCTTTGCATGATAATTACATAGCAAAACTGATTGATATCGATGTGTACGAACAAGCTTCCAAAGTTTGGAATCAATCAATTGTGCTTACTCCAGCTAAGATCAATCAAGATGAGCTTAATCAACTTGTTCATTTAATAATTTCTATTCACGGTCTGAAGAATAGGGTACGCAATAAGAATAAATATAGACACAATCTAGAGATTGAAAAATTCCTGCGTAGACTTTGGGACTGAAACAAAAATCAAAGTGACCGAGATACAACCAATCGCTCGTTAAATCAAAACCCTAAATTCTAAGCAACAAATTAATCAACCAAAAAAAAGTGTGACCCGACTGCTCTCTAAAACAACTCTAAATGCCCAGAGTGCGGAATGGAGTATAAATATAAATCGGGTGGAGACCGAGTGCCCGCGAAACAACTCCAAGTCCATAGAGTGCGGACTGGAGTATAAAAATCGGGTGGAGACTGACCGCCCGCGTGATAACTTTGAGTCCCCAGAGTGCGGAGTACAATATAAACATAAACTGAGTATGAACCGACTACCCATCAATTTCCTAGAGCGTGGATATAATCATGAATGAATAGATAGTGGATTTCGACTGCTCTCTATTCCGTAAACTCTGACCCGAAACCGATAGAAGGAGTATAAACTCGCTAAGGATGGAATTCGATTGTCTGACTTTTTCCCTCACCAAATTAATGCCAGTCCTGGAAGCATAGTCATTCAAAAAGCCGCTGAATCTGACAGCGTAACACTAAGGTCCGAGCCTAGTGTTTGGTACGACCCAGGCCATGACCACTTGAAGGCCTTCGGGTGGAGGTGGTGAATTTTTAACAGAATTTACAAGCAATAATTTACAAGTACACTAAATTGAAAGTAATCGTTTAACTACTTAAATAATAATTCACAGGAAGCATAACAGAAAAAAAAGCTTTTATTTACATAACGAATGCTGAAATATCAGTACAAGTTATTTCAAAAGATCAGGATTCATACCTGTACAACTATGACTAGTGAAAGAAAAGACTATGCAAACTATATACATTGAGCGGAACCAACAACTACTTCTTTGACTTTCACTCACTTTTGGATTTCTCAAGGGTAGAACCACTCATGCTTCTCTTTTAGGACCATTTGTTGCCTTTGATTAGAGAGGTTGAAGAGGTAGGAGTAAGTACATCAAGGATCGAACCATCTGGTGGAATAATTTGCAATGGCATAAGATGAGGATCATTGACGTCCATCTTGGTAGGTTCAATTTTAACCTTTCTTCTCAATAGTTCCTCAGTTTCGATCTACTCCTTCATGTTGGTCATATCAGTGTTTTCTGAGGCACCAATAATTATTACATCATCAGATTCGTTGGTCGGGAGTGGATCCTCGGTCTTATCTTCAACAAGGGCACCAATGACTTGAGCATCGAGTCCTGAAACATTAGCGGTAGCCGGGTATTCAGCCATTTCCTCGTGTTATTCTGCAACGGCACTACTTCTGGGAGTTTGACTGGGGAACGGAAGGCTTATAAAATTTGATAAACATGGAGATTAGCTCAAATCCATTGCGTATGATGAATGAAAATTTTTCATGTACATAGGAGTAAAGCAAAATACCAGCACCTGGTTGACTTTCCATCGTTGTCGTGGTGCCTCCTTCTAAAATGGGGGATAACAACTTGGATTCGAAGCCAGGCCTGTTTGGATCATAGCCAAGATCATGCACTGTATTAAGAGAAAATGATGTTTTGACCACTTCAGATGGAGAAGGACCTTTAGGATCAGTCCCTAAAGACCCGACAATATTCTCTCCTCCTTCAATAAGTGCAGAAGCATTAAAAAATTGAAGTTTTGCGGCAGCTAGATCTAAAGGCTCGTTCCCGTGAAGAATTTCCTTCACTAATTCTTCCTCGTTGAGTTCAACTTTACCTAGATCTTTCTTCTTCGTCTTGACAATGTGCTCCCAAGCATCAGCGAGTGATTCAAGGTAACCCTCATCGAGAAAACTTAAGTCGTGATGGATCAGAACTTTGGCATTGTATTCAATAATCAACAGATTGAATAAGTGCTTAATCGCATTCCTGCCAGACTCCATGGCAACTTCCACTTAGGAGTTAACTTGTTCAATCATCTCTCTTCGGCCCTCTTCTCAAGATTTTTCTTTATGAGCTTGATTCTGGCAAATTGCTCGTCAAGTTTAGCCTTTAAGCTTCTAAGCATCAACAACTTCCTGGCAATATTTTTGCGGTTCCTCTTGATCTTTGATTTTTCCCTCCCTTTCCTTCTTTAAAATTTCTTCATGTTCCTTAACACTACGAGCTAGAGCATCATTCTTCTTGTGCAAGGATTCTTTTTCTAAAGCTAGTGTCCAACTATGATGAAGTGCTGCGTCGAGTTCCTTTTTATGAGTAGCTTCTAAACGGCTTACTGCCTTTGTTGTTTCCTTGGCGTTCTTCTTCGCTTCAGCAAGTTGGTTTTCAAATTCTAACAATTCAATGTCCTCATGCTTGATTATATGTTTTTTGTGTATAACTTCCAACTTTTGGCAGTTTATCTTGTGTTGTCGCTTAATAGAAACTTCAAAGACATTTTCTGCAAAGTGTATGAATGACTCATGTTGCACAAATACCTCGTTCATGCATGTGAGAGAACTTTCCTTGGCATGCCAAGAAATTATGCAAATGAAAGGAAGGAATTTGAGACCATCAAAAAAAACTTTGGAAAGTGGCTTTGAGCTCAGCCAACTTCTCTGCTGTGGAAATGTCGGGAGCAATGGTCGGCAAAGGCAGATCAAAGGTGGCCAGTGGATGTTTGCCCGATAAACGTTCACGAGATTGTTGGGAGATTGAGGAGTCGGAGTGTTGCTCATGAGATGCAGCGATATTAGTACCACGATAGGAAGGTTGGTCTCTACTTTAAGCAGGAAAGTCTGATTGCTCGCCTTGTCGAGTTGTCTGGGAATGGGATTTTCTTTTGGAAGAGGAAGAGGACTCCCTTGAATGATAATTCTTATCCCATCCCTCGTACTTCTCCCTACGCCGAGTGGACTCTGAATCCTGGCTTGATCGATAGTATGCAAAGAACTTCTAAGGCGATCGAAGGCTATTGATTGAGACATTGCATCGGTAAAGGACGAATAGGAGCGTATTAGTAATTGTCACACGAAGGATCAACAAAAAGTGTATAGTGAAGTGAGTGTGGTTGTGAGTGTCCTAGTGTACCCCCCACAGACCGGTAACTGTAGCTTTTCTCATCGGAGTTTTATCTCCTTTATCAGAAGGTCGAATGCCTTCGCCACTTCTGGTGGGAGAGTTGGGTCCTTCAATGTTAATGTTCGGGACATGATGTCTTCTATAATTTGAAGAATAGGAAATCCCTTTAACGATATTTCCAAGCGCTGAAAGGACGATTCCTCTTCAACTGAGTAATAATAAACTCTGGGTATGTGGCAGTTTTTCTTCTATAAAGCCTATACGCCAACTTATTTTTTCTCTTTGTAGGTGTTTGGGATTTTTCGACTTACGATGGTTCAACCATTGGCGCTTTTTTGAGGCCTGCATTGACATTTCCCAGTGGGAACCCTTAATCTCGCCCTCCTTTTTATCATCCTGAGTACCCTCGGTAGAGGGCACGCCTTTGTCGATAGTATCCCTCTTTTTTTTCTCCAATATTCCTTAATAGCCCGAACATGGATAGTAACTCATCGGTTACAAGGAGTTTGATATCCATATCCTCAACGGGGGCAGCATGGATTACAATGACAGCTTTTGAAAAGTCAGTCCCCACAGGACATGAGCGAACACCTGAAAGAACTCTAGACGTTAATGTATTCAAAGGAAAAGTTATGACTTGAATTAGAGAACTTGAGAGAGAAGTGAAGGTAATACTTACTTACTTCTAACCATGGTCTCGAAAATCTGGGAGGGCATCGCACATAAACCCATTCATGCTTGAGCACCGAGAGTTTGTTCCAATCACCCATCAGAACTTAGCAGTTTGGCGAAGGTTCGAGAAAGATAAAAGAAGGGCTTTCTGATCGTCGTTTGAAGTTGTAGATAAATCTTATATCTTCGGGAGTAGGTGGACGAAATAAAACGTTCATGAACTGCAATAAATGCATAACTATTAGGGTGAAGTTGTGTAGGGGCGTTCCCAAGATATCTTAACATTTCTCAGACAAACGAATTGAAGGGCAGTATGCATCCTGCCCAACACATAAACTTATTGCATGTTGTCTACCCTGCTGGGGGAAAGTGATGTCTATCTTGTCTTGAAGGTACCAAGATGTCCCCAAATGGAATTCCATGAATAGAGCATAGCCGACGAAGAGCAGCCTTACCAATTTGAGAAGCCTGCGAATCCATTGGATTACCTAGAAGAATGGCGCTCTCTACAGTGTAGGAGCAGGGCCACTATTTTCCATTGGAAGGACTGGAATATCGAAAAAAAATTAGCTTGCGGGTTAGAAACTTCTATTTGTTCTACATGATGGATTGGAGAAGGCATTTCAGTTATAGTTGTAGAACTTGACTTTGCTTCAAAACCATGGTGTCACATCGCCAAATCAGGAGACATGTCAGCTGAACACTTCAAGCGTCTAGAATCTATATTAGCTATACTCAGTAGATAACCGAGATTAGAAAAAATATCCCGTTTTCCTAGTGCTAAGTGTGAACTAGTGTAGTGCAGTGCAGTACATAACAAATGTAAAAAGACAAAAATCGAAAAAATGAAATAAAATGATGAGACTTGGGAGTTTTCTCAGAGAGATCATCATTGCTGACCGTCTCAACTAACAAAAAGGAGTGATCGATTATGAAAGATTTGGGATCGACTATCGACATATCGAAGTATGAAGTCTGTCACTTAAGTTCATTTGCAAGTTTGTCGCTTAGTCCATATTGAATGTTTCGAAAATTTGATTGTTCGATATCAATTTCAATAGTTTAAATATGCATATTAGATTGTCCATTCCCATCATATGTTCAAGGTCAGCAAGGAAAACTAGTAGTGATTGTTCGAACAAGTTAAGTTGGAATTAATTTATAGGGTGCATGCCGATCCCTAGGATTTAGATACCGATCCATTTCCCAAGAACTCCTATGCCGATCCCTCTACTTACCATAACCACCGATCCTCCATCAAAAGCCTTTATACCAATCCCTATCCCAGAGTAGGGAATGTCGATCCCTATAACATTATCCTATACCGATTCCTCTTCACGACTAGAATTACCGATCCCTCCCTCAGAGCATATCCTACTGATCCCTCTCTCCACACCTTCCTTACCGATCCCTATCCTTAATTAAATAAAATAAACAACTGATCCCCTTCCCAGCCGACCCTTCCACTGTCGTACTATAACATACCGATCCCTCCACTCCTCCACCATTAGCTTTCCTTCAATCAAGACCCCTTACCAAACCCTTCGTTTATGTGTTCCTAACCATCATCCCATAGAAGTACCACTCTGACCCCTCACTTTCTCTCCTATCTCTGAACTCGTTCCACTAAGTCGCCAATCACCCATCTTACTCAATCTATTTTCACCACAGCATCGAACGCCATCAATTTATCACCAACAAAGTAAAACCAATTATGTTACATTAAAACCATGAGTAAGAAGCGAATCTCACCCAAATCGATTGAAAGAAAGCTGTGGAAAGGAACGGAGTTGGTTTGGTTGAAGGCGTGGCAATGGCTAAGAACAAATGAAGGTATGATTTAACAAGTGGGAATAAAGATTAAGCGAAGGAAGAGGGTTCAGTTAGCAGGAAACAAAGGAGTGCTCAGTGGGGAGATGAGCAAGTTTCTAAGGCAGATGAAAAGTGAAGAAGGAAATGAAGGAAGGCTCATATATATGTCTATGGAAAAGGGTTCGGCCGTAGGAAAGTTGAACAAGTCACAAGGAGAAGGGTCGGCATAGAAGCCTACAGATCCCTATACGTATGGTCACAAGGACGGATCATCATAATGAATGTCGATCCCTATAGATAAGACAAAAAATGAATGAAAAATGATTGTGAAGGTTTGGTCGTAAATGTGAATGTGCAGAACACCATAAAAATTGGCAATGGCCCGTGAGCGTTCGAATACGTCCGGGAACCAACAACAAAAACGTGAATATGAATATGCATGTGAATGGTTTAAAAGTTTAACATTTTGAAATTAACAGAAATTGGAATCAAACCTGAAACATTCGAGTTCAAGAATGGACCGGATCATAAAAAATCTTATAAGTCTTGCATAACCCGATTTATATATGTTGACAGAATATGGCCTTGGATTTATATTATTGGAAATCGACCTAGCACCATGGCAATCAATGAGGAATTCAGTGCGTTGGGAGAATGATTTGAAAAAGGAATAAAAACTAATCGGGATGCTAAAATGGACTTCTTTTCAAGGATTCAGACTTGTTTAGATTCAAAGCACGTCATGTTACTCACAAGATGTACTTTTAGGGGCATGTGTTACCCGGTATCCTAACCTGGCTATATTGAACTAATTACATATGATAGATTCGATTGATATCATAAACGATGTCCGCGAAGCAACAGTTGTAGGACTCGAAAATAAAGTACAGATGGTTATATGAAGATGGAATTGAATGTAATTGGTAGATAGATGATGCAGGATGCTTGAAATATGGATACTAGCTTGGAAAAACAAGGGATCGACATAGCTTAGTAGAACCTTAGAGATCGACATGGTTGGTTACATGATGGATTGGCATGGTTGAAGCAAAGGAGGGATCGGCATAGATGGAAGTGTAAGGATCGACATAGCATGTAAGAGGGGTCGGTAGAGTTTGATAGGTAGTAGGGGATCGTCATACTGGAGCCTATTACGAGGGATCAGGACATAGCTACTTGAAGGGTTTGGCAAAAATAGCTCATAAGGGAAGTTGAGCCAAAGACGAATCAAAAGCATGAGTTCCACAAGTCCAAATGACTTGATGTTTAGAGAGCCACAATATCCAAGCATGAAGAAGCCACCATAGGGATCGCTGCCCAAGAATTGACCAATGAAGGGATCGATACCGATCCCACTTCATTGCGATTTGGGCCTAGCGACCACTATGGTGTCCCATATGGATAAGAACGTCCTATAGCGGATGTTTGAGAGAGATTGGTGGTCACCCTCAACTATAAATACTGGCCTAAGGGGTCGTTCTAAGGATCTTTACGCTGCTGTAACATTAGTCTATATTGTAATCAAATTTTTTCTTGCTACTTATTATTTGCTGCTGTAATCAAAACTATTAGTGAATCAATAAAGATAATCTTCAAAGTGGATGTAGGCATACAACGTCGAACCAGTATAAATTCTTGTTTTCTTGATTATTGCTTTGATTTTCTTGATAGTTTACTCTGTTCCTCTGTTTTAATTTTACTTTCTTCATTTACTTCTCTTCATAAATCTATTCTTGGGTGCTAGTGACGAATTTGGTTGCAAACAGGCACATATAAAGGATTAACAACATCCAAAGCTCGGAGGTGGCACAGAATAAGGGACTTCTACTATTACCATGTATGGATCTCTGGTCTTATCTAATTATTTTCAAATATGGATTTTTGTTCTTTTATTACTATTACCAGATTTGAGTTTCTGGTCTTCTATTATTATTTCTAGATGATGATTTCTAGGCATTTATTATTATTAGATGAATTTTGGACTTCTATTATTATTATTATTATTACCACCAAATATGAGTTTCTAGACTTCTATTATTACTACTAGATACGAGTTTCTGATCTTCTATTATTATTTCCGAATGATAATTTCTGGATTCTATTATTATTTCCAAATGATGATTTCTGGATTTGTATTATTGTTACCAAATATGGATTTTTGGTCTTCTCTAATTATTACCAAATATGGATTTCTAGTCTTCTGTCATTATTTCTACATATGAATTTTTGGACTTCTATTATTATTATCAAAAGGGGATCTGATCTTCCATTATAATTATTTCCAGATTAGGATTTATAGACTTCTATTGCTATTACTAGATACGAATTTTTGGACTTCTTCTATGTTTCCAGATAAGAATTTTGGTTTTCAAATGTTATTATCACCAAACAGAGGTTTCTAGTCTTCCCTCTATTATTAACAAACAGAGTTTTACTCTTCTTCTATTACTGCCAACGTTAATTACCATACTTCTTTTATTATCATTGCCAGAGGATGAGTTTTGGGTTTTTAATTATTATCAGATGAGATTCGGGACTTTCATTATATAACTATCAGATAGATTTTTGATCTTCTTCTTTTATTACAAGCTATGAATTCCTGGTCTTCCATTATCGGATGAGATTCTAGACTTCAAGTAGAATAAATTTCTAAAGTTCCCACCTATGATATTACCAGATGATCTTCTGGGCTTCCATTTGAAAACTTATTATTATTTGCTGCTCTTTCTCTTATAGTAAAATTATAATTTTAACTCACACAAATAATATAGGCAATGAATGCCAGTATAAATTTGTTAAATTCATAAGGAAAAATGATAACAAATAATATCTTGCCTTTCATGTTTTACAGGAAAACAAAGCTAGCAGGAAAATCACATTGAGGATTTGATAATGCAAAGGAATTTCGGGTTTTGCCCTAAAGGGTAAAAAACTTCTCTTATACTAGGGGGTTAAATGTTATCCCAATAATTTTCAAAGCGTTTGAGCAAGGGTTCATGTCGAGGTTTGAGGTAAGGGTTCATGTCGAGGTTTGAAGCAAGGGTTCGTGTTGAGGTGTAAAGTAAGGGTTCATGTTAAGGTTCAAAGCTTCAGATGCAAAGGTGAATATCGACATCAAATTCCTTATCGGCGTTGAAGAACACAAGATGGTGATAAAAGAACTATGCCCCTCCTATCCAACGATGTTGAGTTTCTTTAAAACAGACCACTTTATGTCAGTGATGAGAACCAAAGATTATAGACATCATCGAGGTTCAAGAAGTAACATAGTATCAACCTTATATAGGCAATCTCGACAAATGCTGTTGTTGAGGTTCATCAATAACATGATACCGTGCTTCAATGAAATCAAGGATCATCAAGGAAGAATGGCTTCAAGCATGGAGGTCATACCGTGGTCTCATCATGAAGGAACAAGAGCACAAGCATTAAAGCACGATAACGCTATCTAAGACGAAGCCAATAAGGCTGCTATTATCAATGCTCGACGATGCTGAAGCATGGCGATGCTAAAGATTAGAGTTTCCTACTACCTACCCAACTATATAAATAGAGGCTAAGAAGCTCCATGCTGGGGGCCGATTTTTTCTTTTTCTCTCTCTTATTCTTAAATCATACTCTAAAAATCTCTATATCAAATTGGAGAAAGTTGGATTTTGTTTTAATCCCTTATAATTAGTAGCAATAAAGGCTTGGATTGGCTTATGGGCTTTGACTATGATTTATTCAATTATTATCAACTTGGGGTTGCAAATACTTAGATTTGCTGAGTTCGAAACTTGATATGATTAGCCTTGATGAGCTTTGAACTTCACGATGTCTTTATTCGAGTTGCATAGCTCGATATGGGACGGTCATAAAGTTCAAAGCTCGACATGACCATAGTCGATGAACTTTTAACAACCATAGATGCGTAACCTCAACATGGTCATTCTCATCCAGTTTCGGGCAATGGTGTGCTTATGTATGCATGATTATATGAGCATTGAATTCTCGAACATGAGAGAAAAAGGGAAACTGGTCTATTATCATGCTTGATGGATCATATCCCCAACTTTTCACATCTTTTACATTTTCGTTTGATCATATGATGTGACATAAGTCCTTGAGAGAATATCACATCTAATAGTTTATGTAGAAGGATGCAAATGGAAAATGAGTTTAGGCTTTCTCTCGAGGATCCATCGTCAACCTTTATTAATGATTTTATCAAACACTTAGTCTTATGATGGCAAGTGGGATGTTAGTGCTTTTGATGGTGCCATTGATCCGTGAAATGTGGTAAATTATCTACATATGTTAAAGTTAAGAGCTAACTTGTCATTATCGGCATTAGGGGTGTTATACCATTTTTTGGTTTAACGAGGATGTTCTCATTTTACATGAGGCGGGCCAAATAGAGAAGAAATGCAGAAATAAAAGAAGGCCTATGATTTCTTTTAAGGCTCTTTTGTTGGTTGTCGAAGCTCCTAGTTGTCTAAGTCCCCCCAAGGTGACAACTAGTAGGGTGCTATGATACCTAGGAAGCCTCCCGCTACCTAAGGAGGAAGAATGATGTAATAGGTGTAAACATAATAAGAAAAAGAAACTAGGCTAGAAACATCTACATGGAGTGAATCAATAGCCCTAGATCTGATTCGACTATGAGGCTAGAAATATCTACAATCACTGAGACCGCAACTAATGTTGAATAACTAAACTATAGAATGCAGGAAGCTATTAAACTAATTAACACTTGAAGCATGTAATGATAGTTGAGCTAGACTAGTGATTATTCTTTCACGGCATCCACTCACTTCATTCAAATAGTTTGGACAGGTCAGAGTGAACTGGACCTCTTATTAAGATATTAGGGTCGCCTATGGTCTAGTTGTACAATTACTCTTATTCCAGTATTAGTTCAGAGAGTGACTAATTGAGCTAAGAAAGAACTAGGTTAACCATAGGTGGGACTCTCTTTGATAACTACTAATAAAATCAGACTAGGAGCCAAAAACCGGACAACATAGTAGGTATAAAGTAAACTGCCTAATGTTTTTAAATTTGTCCAACTTTGTACCTTTTCAACATAAACCATATATCTCAAAGAGGTTTTTTGTGAGTTGGTAGTAATGGAATTGTTTCATTATCAAAAACGAAGAACATTTCCCACCAAAGGATCAGTCCAATAATACCACTCACTGGTAAATAGCACAATACTTCTTTGTGAATCTCCGCTATTTGAATATTGAACATCATAACCACGAACAGGAATTAAATAGCAATAGGTCCTATATGAACTATTGAGGAGATCAGAGTGGAGAAGTCAAAACCTAACAAAAGAAGTAAACCAGAAGTGTCGTGAAAGACTGGGATGGGAAACGAAATGGAATGTACCACATTTCTAGCATGTACAACCATCAAACCAAAGACCAAAGTAGGGCTTGATGAAACAAGAAGTAAGCTGGTACGCCATCCTTTCCAACAATTGAACTTCAATGCGTCTTCTTGATCAAGCATTCATGTCGATCTATTATGACCAGCATGGTTATTCGTATTTCATTTTCTTCTAATCGAATAAATTAGAGTTATACCAACCTCTAGTGTGTCCACTTATTCGTTGCCCAAATGTTTATGTGTGTCTATTGGGAAAAATCCTTAAAGACTTCATGTGGGGGTTCGTAGTAAACCCCCATGGATGCAGGAATGATCGTCGTTGGCTCTTTGGATTCTAAAGTGGATGATTCACGCTGACCCGATGAGTTCGGGCTACTGAGTGCTTTGGTAGCATCGGTATCGGCAGCCTCTTTAGCTAGGAGGGCCCTTCCAACAGAAAGAGATTCTATGTCCTTAGCATTGAGATACATAGCCATTAGTTCCTCCTCACAGCGATAGTCTCCGGCCTGTGCAGACCTGCACAACACTTCGTACCAAATGCCAGCATGCATTTTATGATAATCATATTATAGCTATCTCAAGTTCTTTTTCATCACCATATGTGTATAGAAGTACAACATGATTGGCATCGGTTCTTTGCTAGTTTTGGCCTTCTCTTCCTTAAGCTCTTGTATAGAAATTACAAGCTCAAGGTCATTAGCGTCTTTTTTGAAGGACAGCTTCCCCAACTCATCGGCGATTTTCTTTTTCTACTCGTTGAGTTTTTGATTTTCCTCCCAAAGCATAGCAAGCTTAGAATCTTGTTCGGAAGTATTCTGGTCCTAGGCCTAAATGATCTCATTTTTATGCTAGAAAGCCTGGTCCTTATTTGCAATTTGCATCTTCTGCTCAACCCCCACTTCCTGTGCAATTTTTAAGTTATTGTGCGACACCATTTCAATCTTCTCATGAGCATGCTTTAAATCTACCATGAGACTATCAGTGCTTGACTTTTGTTTGAGAGTGATGTCTCTCTCATGACCTTAACTAAGTCCTCGTCTCATTCCTTAATCCTCCTACTATAATCAGCCTTCTCCATTTTGAACGATTGGATTTGTGCGTAATTAATTCGAATTGGATTTGTGTGTAAGTAATTCGATTCACACTAGAAAGGGCCTTGCATAAACATTTTATTCATACCTGACCTCTACATCTTCTTGAATAGCCTAGAGGCTTTTTGTGGTGACTTCCTTCGGGATGTCCTTAATATCCTGGTCAAGCTTCACCCCACATAAAAAGAGATGTGGAAATGCATCTTAAAAGCATGGAGGACTAGGTGAGAGAGTGAGTAAGGGAGCAGAGACTCCCTTGGAGGTAAGTGGGACTACCGTAATCATAGCTTGGGAAACTTGAAGTTGTTGAACCGAGGAAGTTCGATCTTGGGTATGCAGCATAACATCAGCAGAAGAAGGCCTGCGGTGCTCAGAGGATCTTTGGGCATTTACCAGCCTTGTAGGACTTACCTTCATCAATATCTCTTTTCCTCTTCTTTTTCTGCGTCTCCTTTTCTTTATCTTTGTTAGCTCTGCAAACTTAGTCACCCTCGCGGTCTTTCCTCCTTCGCCTCTCTTCCTCAGTTTCGTAGCGATAAGGCAGGATAGGGTTTGGGAATTTAAGCTCGAAAAGAACAGGCATGGTGAGAGAGCTTCTCGTAGTAACTACGACCCATGGAACCTAAAAAAAAGGGAATTAGCATTGGATTTTTGAAGCAAGATTTGATGCAAGAATGAGTGTCCGCGATCCTAGTGAAGTGTATGCTACCAGTGACCCCTTTTGTGCTCTATAGACCGTGTTAGGAAGGAATTAAATTCAAGGTCTCGCCACCATCGCTTACAAGCCTTCTAGGAGAAAAAGTGAAGCTAGAGCCAGTATCATTCAAGATGTCACTGAATGTGAAGTTAACCCCACAAAGATCACAAGTTCACAAAAATATCTCCAATTGATTGGCCTTGAGGCATGGTCCCAGTGGGCGGAATTGTCGTTTGTTCCTCAAGTCTTATAGAAATACTTGGATTGATATGCTTTGGAGGAGGTGAGCTGGGATTGATAGAGCTTTCATAGGGCGCCTCTCCAAAAAACTCACCCTCATCACTAGCTCGATAGTCGCTATCACCGTCGTCCACATCCTAACCCTCCTCTTCTTCCTTCTCAATCAGAAGTTGCATGCCTTCTCTTCTTTCAATCCCTCCATCTTCTTCTGGGATCAGAGACGTCCTAACATCTCCATCTCTATTACTTTGAATGTCAGCATCTGTAGGCCCTTTAAGCTCTTTGAAAATGGGCTCTTCTGAGTGTACTACACCGGAAGGACCTGTAGTACCCTAGGGAAACTCTTGTTGGAGCTGCGAGTGGAAGTAGAAGAGCGTACAGTGCATGTACGAGCTTTGGAACCAATCAGTGTAATGGAGTCGGCAATAGAAAATCTACCAGGACTTAGTAACCCACACCACCGTAGATTGTCATTTGTCAAGAGAAATGCAATGGTGTCATGATGGAGCCTAATCTCTTGCAAATCCTTAAGCGTATCCTTGTACTCTTGACGGTCTTCATGAGTGGGGATACCTATGGAAGATAATGTGTTAAATTAGAAACCCTACATTAGAAGAATCTCAGCATAGGAGGAATAAAAGGAAAAAAGCACACATCCGGATAGCCAAGAGAGGTTGAAACTAAGCAGACATTACACGTGGAAATACTCATTCTTGAAGTATGTGTGCTTATTGTGGAGCTTTTCGATGACTTTGCACTGGCACAAAGCCTCGATTATCATATAGGATGGTGATTCCTATACCATCTTAAAGTGGAGTAAATATGTTAACTCATGGAAGTCTGAGGCTCTATTCAATCGATTCATGAACAGATTATATAAATAAGTCAAGAGAGCATATCCATTTGATTGCACTTGGGTCGAAGCTAGCCTAAGCTCCTGGAGCACCATCATCAGAAAAGGATTGAACAGCGGGACGCCGTCGCTTATGCACATATAATGATTGCATGCAGTATATACTTTCAGGGGGGTTGTGTGCAAACTTACCCCTCCTAGGAAAAAGAAAGTCCTCTTTAGCAATCCCATTTTGAGACTGATATTGTGAAGCATACTGACCATCAGAATCATCGTCACTTTCTTTGGAGGATCATTCAATATTCTTAGACCTACGAGCACATTCAATGGAGGCGGTTAATTCACTACTGGAACAACTGGTACCAACGAACCACACGATTCAGATGTAATGGGTTAGCTTGATCCAATAGGGATTATAGGCGAAGCCTGACCTGTAGAAGACCTAGCATCAAGAAGAGTTAATGTGCCTCAACGGACTTAAGTCTAGGTGACTGACGAGTCATTGTAACAACGATATTTGGCATTCAACAAAGTCAGTTATGTTTTACCTTAAATAATGAACCCATGTAAACATTGCCCGGAATTTAAAGGAAGTCGACGTGTGTTGGCCAATCGGATTTTGATCATTGATCAGGTCAAGTGAGAAGTGTTAATCAATGCAGTTGAACTTGGTGTCCCTAATAGACCATCGTATTTAGATAGCTTTCTCAAGCTAGAAAAATGAGTTGCATCATACATTGAGTTTATATTTCGAAACCTACCCATTATCGCTGAGTAATCGATAACGAAGCCATTTTCCAGAGCAACGCGAAAGCTTTTCTTTTCAGGAACATCAAAAGTATAGAAAAATAGAAAAATAATGTGATGTAATCAACCAGTATGACCGCTCTCGAAAATTAACTGTCATGCCATAATTTAAAAAACTATTGGCACTTAGCTGCATTTTGTCAAGAGATAGTTAGAATCACAGAGATGGACTCGTCGACTTTTTGTACCAAAATTGGGAAACATTCTTAGGATGTGTTTGAAGAGATAAAATGAAGAACATAAATGGAAAATGAGGAAAATCTAACAAACACACCAATGATAAGCAAGAAAAACACGCAGAAACACACAGATTAAGAGTGGTTCGGCGTATGGCCTACGACTACTATGAAATGGCTGACTTTACTGATTATTGCTTGCTGGCTACAACGAGTTACAACCGTAAAATTCGAGTACAATAGTGATTTCGACATAGTCTGGACATATAAGACCAAAAGTCCTTTTTCAGTAGGTCATGGGCTGCTATTTATAGGCATAGGCAGCAAATATCTCGCTCAGATCTCGGAAGACCTCTTCTCACACGTGGTTGGGCCCACACGATCGATCCTCGGTTGTTTGAATTTAATACGTGATCGATACAAATGGAATTTGTATCGATTAGAATTTCGTCCAATCAAGGCGACATTGATCATGAACATTCCTGAGGTGGTACACAAGCTTCTGTGAAAATTTGGTGGCATTTGGACTTGTAGATCTTGAGTTATGATCGATGCAAGTTTGAATTTGTTGAAGGCTGCTAAAATCGCAACGCTTCTATTAGCATTGATCTGTTCGCATCGATCAGTTCGCATCTCTCCTGGGCACGTGCTTTCTAGGTGATGTGGCACTAACTATTAGCATCAATCCACTTTTCTTGCCAAGTGACCGAGTCTTCCACTTCTATGTGCTCAGTTCATATCGACCTAGTGGATTCATTTCATATGGATACTTTCATCTCTATTTCACATCGATGTATGAGGTTGTTTCGTATCGATGACTTAGGTGATGTTTCGCATCAATCACATTAGATACTTCGTATCGATGGTGCTTGCTTGTTTCGTGTCGATAGAAGATATTACTTCATATCGATCGTTGGGTGGCTTATTCGTATCGATTGTTGATCGATCCATACGAACTGTACAATTCGCATCGATATGAATTGACGTTGACCGATCGATACGAATCCGAGTAGACGTGATGGATACGAAATAGAACCAGGCACAGTGGATACGAAATAGAGCAGGCGTGGTGGATACGAAAGGGATCGACGCGAAACAGATGGATATGAAATGAATCGATGTGAACCGATGGATACGAACAGAATTTGATCGATCAACAACTTGAGCATACGAACTTCGATCGAATTGAAAACTGGAACGTTGGCTTTCGTAGCTTTGTTTGTCATGTCATGCTAATTATAGCTCGATCTAGACTCGAGAAAAATTTACCAGCATCCATAGCGAACCTTTGTATAACTGTTCTTCGAGATGAATTGCCTTTGATTTCCAATAAATTCCTTGGTATCGCGGCCTTGCCAAAAGGCAGGATAACATTCCCCCCCCCCCCCAAAGTACGTCTTGTGATAACATGACGTTCTTTGAAAAGCTACAATCTTTATTCTGAAAAGTTCCACTGGCTTGTTGAACGGTTGATGTCTTCTCTTCGAAAGATGTAACCTTCGATTGTTCTTCAATACAAATAACGAACTATTGACTGCCAATTGTTGTACAATGTACTGTTGTAACTGAGTGTTGGATGCAAACTATTGTTTTTTGTTGTAATTGTCATCAGGTGAGGATTCAATTCCTGTGAATTCTTTAAAAATTTGGATGTTAGTCTGTCACACATGTACGTATGTTAACCCGACTCTCATAACGTTCGCATGTTCACGAGTCGTTGTTAGTTTTATGTATCAAATTTCGTATCGACCCTCTCCTGAATCAATGTGAAATTCGAGTTATAACAATGATTGACGATTGTTTTGGGGTATTCCTTCATATTGAATAGGGATCGATACGAATTGGTTGATGATTTTTTTAACATGCCTCATATCGATGGATACGAGTACTAGTGGACCTCAGAGTAATGGATACGTAGTCGTCATTTCGCATCGATAGATTGCTGATGGATACGAATAGCTGTCTTCGCACCGATTGGAGAGGAAGCTTGTTTTAATCGGTCAAAACAACTGGGGGTCGAATCGTCATTTCCCTTCATCCCTCATATCCATATAAAAGCCATTTTTACTTTTCCACTTTCTTTCACTTCCTCATTTTTCTCCTAAATAGAAAGAAACGTGAATTGCCTTCGCCTTCGAATCGAACCATGCTTCTAATCCCTTTAACCATCTATTAAACCTAGGTAATTGGACCACAAATCTTATGTTAGAATGATGAGACTCCGAAACCATGGTGTTTGCACCAAAAATGGTCACAAACAACAATCTCGCGAAAACACCCGTATATGAATACTAATCAGCAATATTCAACACAAATCTCAGATCCTAAGCAATATCAAGCACAACAATTCAGAAATAACAATTAGAAACACATGATTTATAGTGGTTAAGCGATCTTGCCTATGTCCACTCTGAAGCTTATGACTTTATTGATTCTTTTGATGATTTCGATCTGTTATAGCAGATTACAGTAAGTTATATCTCTGATGTTAGCATACAATGGTGATAGAAAGATATAGAATTGAATCCAGCAGAGTCTGGACGTCGAATGGCCAAAAGATCCCTTTTCTGTTGGCTCCAGGGGGCTATTTATAGGCATTGGAGGCTGAGATCGTGCTCAAACTTCGGGAGACTTTTTCTGGCATGTGAGTGGGCCCACGCGACCGACCCCACCAAGTTTTGGCTCGATCTGCGATTGATACGAAACGATTTCGTATCCATCATAAATTGATCCAATCGAGCTGAAACTTGGCAGGAACATTCTTTACCTTGTACGTAAGCTCCCTCGAAAATTTCATAGCATTTGGACCAGTGGTTTGGGAGATATGATCGACTGTTCTCTTCGAATCGATTACTTCAAATCCATGTATTCGAATCGATGGACGCAGGTGTTTTTGAGACGACGTGGCGTGCACTCCTTGGATCGATCCACTCCTTATGCCGAGTTGACCGCTTCGCATCCATGAATTTTGCCTCATTTGTATCGAGTACTGTTATCCAGTTTGAATCAATTAACTCCATGCATTTCGTATCAACTTTTAACGTCTAGTTCGAAACAAGATAAGCGGCTTAGCTCGTATCGATGGTGATGTCTTCATTCAATGGATACGATTTTGATGGATACGAACCAAAGCTGCCTGATGGATTCGAATGAACGCCTCGTTCATCGATTCGAACTAATCATTGGTCGACCGATGCGAAGTTCATGGATGCGAAGACCTGGCCATTTCGATCGATACGAAGCCGATGGATACGAACCGAGGTGTGGTGATGGATACGAGCCTATCGATATGAAGTAAACTCGGTCGATGGATACAAAGTCCATCGATACGAAGTGCAGCCTACTGATGGATACGAAACAGTGCTCTAGGATGGATACGAACGGGTGGAGTTATTTCCTTCAATTTGCATCGATCATAACTCTTTCATACGAACACCGATTAACCTGAAATTTGAAACACTGGCTTTTATGATCTTGCTTGTCATGTCTGGTCAATTGTGGCCCGATCCGGACTCGGACAAAATTCATCGATATCCATAGTGAAGCAATGTATAACCAATCTTTGAGACGAACTGTCTTTGGTTTTCGATCGATCTTTTGGTATCATGGCTTTTCCATAAAGCGGGATAACATTTGCCCCACAAAACATGCCTTGCGATAGGAAGGTGTGTTTTGTAATGCCATAAGTCGGATGTTCATATCCTATCAACAACCTGCAAAGAACTCGATAGTTTCATATGACCTCGGATGACAATCGTTCGGGATCGTATGCCATTTGAGGTGAATCGGGACCGTTAGCGGTCGATGCTGTTCACGGCAAATGGCGAGATGGGACCGTTCGCGGACGGATGTCGTTCGTGGCAAATGTTGATCGTTCGCGATCGACTGCCGTTCAAGGCGGATTGTACCGTTCGAGGTCGGGTGGCGCTCGAGGCGAGTTGTGACCGTTCAAGGTCGGGTGCTAATCGAGGCAGAGTGTGATCGTTCGCGATCGATTGTCATATAAGGTGAGTTGCGACCGTTCGCGGTCGGGTGTCGTGCGAGGCAGAATGTGATCATTCACGATCGGATATCATACTAAGTGAATCGTGACTGTTCGCGGTCGGGTGCCGTTCGAGGCAAATTGTGATCGTTCGCGATCAAATGTCATATAAGTAAATCATGACCGTTCGCGGTCGGGTGCCGTACGAGGAAAATTGTGATCGTTCACGATCGTGTGACGTTCGAGGCGAATTGTGATCGTTCGCGATCGTGTGACGTTCGAGGCGAATTGTGATCGTTCGCGATCGTGTGCCGTTCGAGGCGAATTAGTGGGCCCGGGTGGACTTAGTATTATCGATGCCAGATTTCACGTTTTGGGGGAGTTTCTGAATCAAAGACTTTGGCGGTTCATCGCCATGCAAGAGGTGCTCGTGGACCGTTCGCGATCCAACGGGCAAACTAGTAAATTCTTTTACAGAATTGCAAATATCAAAGCAATGATCATACGAATTCCACAACAGAAATGTCCAAACAAAGTCCAAATGTTCAAATCAAAATTAAAGCAAGAAGTAAGATGAAGATGTCAAAGCGTAAACTCTTACTATGGTGCGGTTAGTAGTCATTCAGAGCATGCCTATGGATCGTGCGCGATCTCTTACATGTGTAAATGATTTAACCGTGTTAGTGAGAGGTTTACGACTTGTTCATCATTATTTCAATCAATCAATCAATTGATAACCAAACGTTGTCCCGGTTTAGGGTCATCTCTAGCTGATGTAGACGGTGGTCGCTCTGGCTCCACCGCTGGAGTTCGCCTCCTCACATACTGAAGTAGCATACCGTTCCTGATATGCCCTTCCACCTCATCCTTTAGATGTCTACAATCGTTAGTGTTATGACCGTTCAGTTCATGGAATAAGCAATATTTATCTGATTTCCTCTAGTCAGCAGTTGGATCCCTTCGCATTGGTCTACGATACGGAACCTGCTCTCTGGTATCCTAATAGATTCGCTCCAAATTCTCACTCATCTCCGAGTATGTAGTGAATCTGGGTTCCTTTCGTGGTTGCATTGATCTGTTATAGTTGTTCTCAGCCTTTCGTTTTCCCTTGCTAGTGTATGTACCTTTCTCAGGGGGATTTCCATCTTTGACCACATAAACATTAAGTTCTTCTCCTTCTTCTCTTTCTACACTTGCGTCTTCCAATCGCAAAAACTTTTCTGCCTCGTGATAGAATTCTCCTAGATCCATAGGCGGATCTTTAGTCAATGAATTTTTGAATTTTATGCCATCAGCTATTTCGGACACAGCTGCCATCATAACCGTGGATGGATCTGGTCGATCCACCGATGTTGCTGCCGCGTTAAACCGCGTCAGAAAACTCCTCAAAGACTCCCCTGCTTTCTGCTTTAAATTTGCCAAACTCAGCACATTCTTGGGTCTTGCAATGTGAACCCTAAATTGCGTCATGAATTTCTCAGTTAAATCTGCCCACGTTCCTATGGAGCCACTCTCCAGCTACCTAACCATAACGATGCGATATCCGTCAGATATAATGGAAAGCACCGGGCCATAACTTCCTGTGATGCCACCAGCACTTCCATGTGCCTCATATACCTTGTCAGATGGACCACGGGGTCCGTCCTCCCATCGTACATCTCTACCGATGGTAGCTTGAACTCTGGTGGGTTCCTAGCCATCCTAATTGCAGGAGAAAAGGCACCCCTGTTCACGTCTTCAAGATCTCTGTTCACTAATCCACCTCTCATGGCTCGCCTAACCATCTCCGCCAATCTATCATTGTCTCCAAGATGCAATCCTCGTTCATTGCTGTCGACCTGCCCCCCGAGTCCATGAGAGCCTTTTGGAATCTGCCCCCTAGCTGAGCGTTCATGCCTCTATTACCTCCAGGTTGCTCAGATGGCCCTATCTCTCTCTCCGGGATTGGATCAACATGCTCCAAGTGTGTGCCTCCTAATCCAGGTGCTGCGTCGGATGGTCCTGCTCCGTTCTGGACTCCATTTGCTCCTCGGTTCTGCGCTCCAAGTTGCCCAATCTGTTGAAATAAACTCTGGATCAACTCCTCCTGCCTCTTCATCATTGCCTCCATCTCATACCTAATAATGAAGATCGATGCCTGATTCGCTCCTGAGGAAGCTTCTTGACTTCCTTCGTGTTCACTTCTCTCTGGCCTTTTCCTTCTACTTGTTTGCCTTGTCATAGCTCCTTAAACCTGAACTCTTAAATCTTCAAATTCAACTTCTCCTGAATCAGCCTTCTCAGTGAAAGCACCAAAGTGTTTACACCAGAAATGGTCACAAACCCCAGTATCGCGTAAACACCCGTACATGAATACAAATCAGCAATATTCAACACAAATCTCAGATCTTAAGCAATATCAAGCACAACAATTCAGAAATAACAATTAGAAACACAGGATTTATAGTGGTTCGGCGATCTTGCCAACGTCCACTCTGAAGCTTATGACTTTATTGATTCTTTTGATGATTTCGATCTGTTACAGCAGAATACAGTAAGTTATATCTCTGATGTTAGCATACAATGGTGATAGAAAGATGTAGAATTGAATCCGGTAGAGTCTGGACGTCGAATGGCCAAAAGATCCCTTTACTGTTGGCTCCAGGGGGCTATTTATAGGCGTTGGAGGCTGAGATCGTGCTCAAACTTCGGGAGACTTTTTCTGGCACGTGAGTGGACCCACGCGACCGACCCCACCAAGTTTCGGCTCGATCTGCGATCGATACGAAACGATTTCATATCCATCATAAATTGATCCAGTCGAGCTGAAGCTTCATAGGAACATTCTTTACCTTGTACGTAAGCTCCCCCGAAAATTTCATACCATTTGGACCAGTGGTTTGGGAGATATGATCGATACGAATTGGAGTGTCTCGGTTGGATGTTCTCTTCGAATCGATTACTTCGAATCCATGTATTTGAATCGATGGACGCACATGTTTTCGAGACGACGTGGCGTGCACTCCTTGGATCGATCCACCCCATACGCCTAGTTGACTGCTTCGCATCCATGAATTTCGCCTCGTTTGTATCGAGTATTGTTATCCAGTTTGAATCAATCAACTCCGTGCATTTCGTATCAACTTTCAACGTCAAGTTCGAATCGAGATAAGCGGCTTAGCTCGTATCGATGGTGATGTCTTCATTCAATGAATACGATTTTGATGAATACGAACCGAAGCTGCCTGATGGATTCGAATGAACGCCTCGTTCATCGATTCGAACTAATCATTGGTCAACCGATACGAAGTTCATGGATGCGAAGACCTGGCCATTCCGATCGATACGAAGCCGATGGATACGAACCGAGGTGTGGTGATGGATACGAGCCTATCAATACGAAGTAAACTCGGTCGATGCATACGAAGTCCATCGATACGAAGTGCATCCTACTGATAGATATGAAACAGTGATCTAGGATGGATATGAACGTATGGAATTATTTCCTTCAATTTGCATCGAACATAACTCATTCATACGAATTCCGATTAACCTGAAATTTGAATCACTGGCTTTTATGATCTTGCTTGTCATGTCTGGTCAATTGTGGCCCGATCTGGACTCGAAAAAAATTCATCGATATCCATAATGAAGCAATGTATAACCAATCTTTGAGACGAACTATCTTTGGTTTTTGATCGATCTTTTGGTATCACGGCTTTGCCAAAAAGCAGGATAACATATGGCCGCCTCATTCGTTTCCGTGACCTATTCTAGTGAAGTGGCGGTTGTGGATGGTCGAAATGAGGTAGAGGATGATAGAGGGATGATGCCCGAATGGATTTGAAGAAGACGAAGTTTGGGATATGAAGGATCTGTGAGGGGATGGCTTGGCCCTGTTTTCCTATTGATGAAGGAGGAAGGATGGATCGTATCGGTTCGGAATGAGAGTTGTTCAAATCGATCTGGGTAATATGATTTTGTGACGATGAAGTGGAGGTCTTCGTATCGAGTGATGATGTGGTTTCGTATCGACTCAAGATGATCGATTCGAAAGCTTTGGACTTGCTGATCGATACGAAGAGGTTGCACTCAATCGATACGGATTCCAGTATTCCCGATCGATACGAACCATATGCCAAGAAACTAATATGAAGGCATCTTTGATAATCGATACGAACTTGTATCTTGATGGATACGAATAACTTCCTTGACCGACAGGAATTGGAGCTCTGGTGATCGATACGAGTTGAACCTTGATGAACTTGAAACCCCTTGCATATTTGAACATATGACTCCGGCGAGCTTCTGTCTTGCATCACTGGACTTAGTTGTTTCACCACATATTTGAATGCCTTTATAAGCTCGTCGATGGAACTGGTAACTTGACAAAATTTAACAAATTTTAACTTGGATCGGTCTCAAAAGTATGGATGGCATGGTCGTGATGGTCAGCGACGACGGTCATTCTGGTTGAACTTCGAAGTCTCGTCGTTCGAACAACTTGCTAACCTTTATAGAACTTTCTTAAGTACTATATAATATTGCATTGCACAACACACTCATGAATTTCACACTCGGGGATACACGGGATTATTATCATCTATTGATGGTTTTTACTGAGTTGATTAGTTGTGGAACCTGGTAGTTCACAACAGCAAGAGGATCAAAGTCCACTTCCCTCGACACTGGAGATGTCGGCCTTACAGCCGAAGTTATAGGTCCAGATCTGGCCTAGATGTCAGGAGCAACTTTTATCGCGAATCCACAAGATTTTGTGCCATCCAATATGTTTGAAGATATGCTGAGGCGAATATGCTTGAGACATGGTCTACCATTAGACAACATTCCGCTACCTGGACCGAATGACAGGCCACATGCTCCCCTAGAAGGATTCACAGCCTTTATTCGACATTCATGCACAGCGGGAACACTTCCTCCATTCAACCAGTATATTCGAGAAGTGTTTGTTTTCTTTAGAATCGCTCCGCAGTAACATCCAAATGGATATGCACTGCTGAATAGTTTGTTCATTGCTATCATGGAACATCTCTTTCGACCATCGAATCCGGAAGAAGTCAGATTCCTGTTCAACATCAAGAGTCAAGGTGACAATCCTTCATTCACATTCCTAAAGGCGGTTAGGAATTGCCAAGTGGTGACTGGATCCTGGACCAGGCTTTGCTACTTCAAGACGGAGTGGTTCTATGTTTGATGCCCTCCAGGGTTTACCAGTTGGTGGTTAGTTTAACGTAAGTGCTGCAATTTCTCTAGTGTCTAACGAGATAGTTGTAACTGACATTGAAACTAATATATTCTTTCGTTCACAGCTACAATTCCATGACCCAAAGGTGCCCAATTTAAAGAGATGGTATGGATTCTTCAAGAAGTGTCGGGCGAGATGAGAGAGATCGACTCGATGCTGACGATAAAAACTTGAGGATTGTCGGGTTATCGATCAAAATCAGAGCATAAAACTTGAGCGATCGCTTAGAGCAACCCTGGTGAGACAGGCTCGGCATAAAGCACCCGGGATTGTAATTTCTAAGGAGGGCGATGAAGAAAATATGCCCAGTGAAGACGAACCCGTAGCTGGGCCTCTAGACAGTTATTGGGATTTAGAGGGAATGAGGAAAGGCAAGGCAGTACCACATAAATGTAACGTTATAAGTCTTTGAGATGGAAATCCGTAGACGTGTCCCTGCCAGCCTCTAGTGTTAGAATTTTGGAGGCTCCTTCCTCACAAATAGAGAATCCATTTGAAGGGCTCACCGACATTCCAATTCCGGACTATGTGTCGCTCTAATACGAGACCGGATTGGAAGGGTTTCAAAGTGCCTTATATTTAAGCAAGCCACTTCCTAGAAGTGTGGCCGACATAATCGGTTGGTCGAGAGGTTTAACACATGCATACATATACTTCACGGCACTACACGATTTCCAAATATAAGTTGTTCATTTCTGAAGATCACTGATTCTCTTTTTCTTCCAATTTTACAAATATAATGACAAGGCGAGAATTTATGCTAGGAAGCCTTCACTCGGCAAGTCTGTCTTCCAGCTCGTTGTCCCATAGAAGGGAATTCAATAGAGACTGCGATCGCGGTTTTTCTAGACAGGAGCGCTATGATAGGGAGAGGGACAGAGATAAAGAATACTGACATCGACCCCGTCACGATCCCTACCTCTTCGAGCACCAACGCAACATTCCGGCCATGGAAAACAACCTTCGGATCCTTCACGCCAAAGGTCGCCTTCTCAAGTACAAAGGTCCGATTCACAGCGCTGGAGGACTGAAGTTGGAACTCTCACTACTACTGAGCAAGCTATAACCGAATCCACTCGGGAGGGAGCGATCAGAATCGTTTAGCTGAAAAAAGACTTTCCAAAAATTTGTTTTGATGGTTTCGTCTTCCCTCCACAATTAAAGAGAATTCCAGTTGAGGTGGAACAAACTATGCATGATTACATCTATGATGTTTATAGCCAATATAGGGAGTGGATGAAAACCGTAGGAAAAGTATCGGCGGTGGCTTTCCAATGAGCGAAGAGGATTGAGAAATTGGAAACCGATCTTGCTCAAAAGACTACATTATTCAAGTGCTTCACGATGATAGTGAGTCTTCCAAGAGATCGAAAATAGAGGCCAATAAGAAAGCCGATGTGGAAAATCAGTTTGTGAAAAGGATGTGACAAATGCATTTTGCTTTGGTTGAGGAGATGGGCTACAGAAACACTACTGTTACGGCCGAAAGGGATGCTGCGCTGAAGTACCTTGAGAAGCTTAAGGACAAATTTGCTAAAATCATCAAGGAAAAAGATGATGCAAACAAAAATGCTCAGGAAGCGTGTGAACTGGCTGTGATGTTTAGAAATGAAAGGGATGCGGCAACACTTAAAATTCAAGAAGCCGAGGCCAGGGTTGAAAATGAAGTGAGGACGACGGAGACCAGGTTGGAGGCTGATATCGAAGATCTTCTTGTCACATACAACGCCAACATTTTGAAGCACCAAAATATGACCTGGCTCGATAACTATCCATCACACTTATATAGTGCCTAGGGTTGCGTGGTGGAAGACAAGAAGGCCGAGCATCAAGCCATAGTTGACGAATTCGAACTAGAGATCTGGGTGCTGAGCGAAGATGAAAGAAGAGTTCTCCATTATATCATGATCATATAAGAAAACGAGAAATTCGACACTCAACATTCGAAAGTTGGAGAGGGTTCTGGTGTTGTGCATCATGATGTGGGTTCTAAAACTCTTGCGCTAACCCAGCCCGAGCCTACCTCTGTGGTTGATCCTTAGTCTGTTCCTACATATAACCCCGATCAACCGCAGTTGTCTCTAGTTCGTGAGCAAGTTTCTGAAGCTACTTCGCCACCTGCAAGTCAACCTGAGGAATGTACTCTAAGCACCTCTTGTGCTTATTCGAAGTTGGAAGCGTTGATCGAAGTAAACACTGACTCTTTTTCTTTGTCATTATTCAGTGATAGGAGTTACATCTGTCGTGCCTCCTACAACTCAATAGCCGCATCCCGAGAAGGAGGCCATCACAACAGAAGCGACCACGATAATGGCCACTACGCCAACTGACGGGGAGCACACTTAGTTTTGATGAAAAAATGATGGGGGAACTTCTAGGTCATCATAGTGACCCCTTTGCCGATCTGCAATTTGTTGTGGGTGGAGGCGTGCCCATGACCAGCTCCTTAGGCCCAACTGCTAGCGCCCCTAGAGATGCCCAAACAATGCACGAAGAGGAGATCATTGCTGAAACCAACGCTGAAATGGAAGCGGCTGCGTAGGCCAGTAGCTTTGGAGGTGGGATGGTTGGCCCTGTTCCAGCTCCTTTACGAATGATTTCTCCTAGTGGGATGGTTGTTGACACAACTGTGCCTCCTCCGCCTTCTAACATTGATACTATCCCTCCGACACTGCCTTTAGGAAGCATTCCAATTCATGTGAGTTCAGAGGAGGAGATTACTATAATGCCCTCGACTGGAGTTCAACCGCCAAAAGGCAAGGGCTCAAAGAGGCAACTAAGTGGCAGCTCCTGCAGGTCAACGCCGAAGAAGAAGCTGAGAAAAAAGAAAGAATAGACATGTCTTTCCAGCTCATTTTTGGTAGATAGATATGAATCCACTTTAGCTTTTTGTAAGCTGTGTAAAGATGTGGGTTTGGCCCCCACTAGTAGGATTTTTTTTGTAACAATTTTGTACTTATTCTTCTCTTCCAAAGAATAGTTGAAATAAAAAATTATTTTGTCTTTAGCTCAGTTTATGTTCATTTATTAAAGTATTTCAAAGCTCGAACTTCCATTCAATACACTCGCGAAGTTTTTGTCTTTGAACCGGACTCGGGTATAGTCGCTAAGTTTCAGAGCTACGACTTGGGTGCTGGCATTAAGTTTTGCTCCCAATTTTAGGGATAAGTCAAAAAGATCAGTTAGTAATCGTTGTTTGCCTTTAACACATCGATCTAAACTTTATGAAACAATGCTGAAGCCTACGAGTTCGGGTAATCGAGCCACACTTTCTCATTAATTGGTAATTGCATCCATACTTTAGGGATTGCACTTGTTCGCCGGCGGTCGATTATGCCCGCTTGAGATTTAGAGATATGTCCATGATTTGGGGACTTGAATTATTTTATGAGCGATCAGTCACACTCGTTTGATGTTTAGAACTCTGTTCACACTCTAGGGACTCAGATTGATTCGTGGATGATCAGTCACCCTTTATTCATAATTATATTATGGCCGCACTCTAGGGACTCTGAGTTACCTTATCGGTGGTCGCTTCACACGGTTTGTGTTTACAATCCAATCTACACTCCGTAGATTTTAGAGTTAGTCGATGTTTATACTCCAGTTCGCACTCTGGGAATCCGAAGTTAGTTGATGTTTATACTCCTGTTTGCACTCTAGGAATCTGGAGTTAGTTGATGTCTATACTCCGGTTCACATTCTGGAAATCTAGAGCTAGTTAATCGGTGGTCAATCTCACCCATTTTGTATTTATGTTTACACTCCAATTCACACTCTGAGAATCTGGAGTTGACCGACAGATAGTCAGTCATATCTGGTTAGGCTCTAGGATTTCATTCACACTCCGGGAATGACAGATGTAACGGGATTGTAGATGGTCGGACATCCCGAGTTAACAAGCGAGGTCGTTAGATGGATGGATCCATCCTCGTCAAACTGGGTTAAATACGAGTGAAGTCATTAGGTGGGCGGATCGACCCTCTTCGAAAACGCATTTGTAAGTTTATATTTCAGTTCGCACTCTGGGAATCTGTTGTTAGTTAGAGGATTGTCGTGTATCAATCCTTTTTTGGCTTCAATGTGATGACTTGTCCCCATGCTTGGGTTTCACTTAGCGAGTGACCGGTCGTATCACAGTCACTCTCTATTTAAATAAGTCCCACCATATGGTGGAACTTAACTCTCCGTGCATACTGATGATCGTATGATGCATTTCAAAAAATCACAACTCTGGCTTGAAGAGATTGCATTCTATTGCTGAAATAAGAAAATACGGCAAAATCAATTCCCTTATTAAAAATTCAGTTTCGAAATGCATAAACAAATTGTAAATGAAAAGGAGACTAAATAAATAAACAAAGCCTATTATGTGTAGTAGCGACGTAGACTTTCTCCGTTCCAAGTTCTTGGCAGAATGAGACCGTCAATGGTCAATAATTTGAATGTGCCATCTCTGAGCTTTCGTTCAATGACATACGGCCATTCCCACGTTGGTTTCATATGTGAAGGAACCGAGTAAATTCTCTTAAGGATGAGATCGCCAAGTTCAAAGGTTCGAGGTCAGACTTGGCATTGTATAACTGGGTGACTCGACTTCATTATGCGGTTGCCCTCAAATCGGCCTCTTTACGCTTCTCATCCAATAAATCCAAAGATTCGACAAATAATATAGCATTCGTTTTCGGATCATAATAAGTCACACGATGAGAATGTGCATTCATCTCGATTGGAATAACGGCCTCTGATCCATAGGCAAGAGAGAATGGAGTGTGGTCGATCGTTGATTTGTGGGTTGTTCGGTAAGCCCATAAAGCCATAAGGGGTTCATCGACCCATTTGCCTTCAGCGTTTTCTAGTCGTTTCTTTATAACAGACTTTATAACTTTATTAATAGCTTCAACTTGTCCATTCGCTTGAGGGTGTGCAACTACGGAGAACTTCTTCTGGATGTGGAATTGTTGACAGAAAATCTTAAATTCAACACTATCGAATTGGGCTCCATTGTCTGTGATGATGGTGTGCGAGACCAAATCGACAGACGATGTTGCGTACTACGAAGTTGATCACTTTCTTTGTTGTGATTGTAGCAAGGGGTTCAGCTTCTGTCCACTTGGTAAAGTAATCAACTAAGATAATGGCGTAGTTTGCACCACCTTTGGCTAGAGGTAGAGAACCAATAATGTCAATGCCCCATACTGCAAACGACCATGGACTGGCCATCTGAGTTATTTCGGTAGATGGGACTCTAGGAATCTGAGCCTATTTTTGACATCTGTCATGTTTTCTGTCGTAGTCCGATGCATCGTGATTTACAGTCGGCTAATATTATCCATATCGAAGCACTTTTTGGCAAGATCTTCCCCCTCGGTGTGATCGCCACATTCACCTTCGTGCACGTCATGCAATACTCGTTTGATTTCATCGTGAGCGATACATCAGAGTAAAGGAATAGAGTACCCTCTTCTATACATGACTCCATTCCGAATAGAGAACCACGGAACATTTCGAAGAACTTGTCTCTTTTCACTCCTACGCGTCCCAAGCTCGTGATAGTTTTTGAAAGTGGTCATCCATGACTCCTTATCGAGAATGACTTCAAATGCCTAATCTATTTCCATCTGATCGATGCTCGGGGAAGATAATGTTTCCACGGGTTTGATTCTCATTTGTTGTGCATCTTTCTAACGAATTGGCTTTCTTCTTGCGCTCTCGGGGTATGCAATAATTGGCACAATGATCGAACTATTTCAATATCTCTTGAACCTGAGCAAGGTAAGAAGCTAGACTTCGGTCTTTGGCCTAGTACTCACCCCAAACTTGACACACGAGCAATTGCGAATCACAATAAATCTATAGAGCAATAATTCTTAAATCTCTGGCAAGTCTCAATCCAGCAAGTAGGGATTCGTCGTTGCTGGTCAATGTAGACGGTGATAGGATGGGTTGGAAATACGGTCGGAGCTTCCTTGAGGCAATGATAAGACAATAAGCCAACTTTTCCAGCTTCGGATAATTTCTCTCTGCTCCCATTAGTCGTTTACTAATGTAATAGACCGGCCGTTGTATCTGATCTTCCTCCCGAATTAGGGCAGCACTGATTGCGTTTTCTGACACCGCCAAGTAGATGCAGAATCTTTCGTGATCAATGGGCTTTGACAGAATAGGTGGTGTGGAGAGGTGTTGAATTAGTGCTTGGAATACACCCACACATTCCGTAGTCCATTCAAAGTTTCATTTCCCTTTTCTGATCAGGTCAAAGAAGGGAATGCATTTGTCAGTGGATTTTGAAATGAACCTGCCCAGTGCTGCTACTTTCCCGTTGAGGCTTTTGACTTGCTTTATAGTTCTTCGAGTCTCAAGATTTCTGATCGCACTGATCTTCTTGGATTGGCTTCAATTCCTCGAGCATTGACGATAAATACAAGGAACTTTCCAAAAGCGACTCTGAAGTGATACTTCAATGGGTTGAGTTTCATTCTGTATTCTCGGAGGATATTGAATATCGATTCTAGGTCTTTGATATGATCAGTGGAAAATCGCGACATCACAAGCATGTCGTCCATATATACCTCCATGGTTCTTCTGATCTGGTTAGCAAACATTCGATTAACTAATCGTTGGTAAGTTGCCTTGTTCTTGAGTCCGAACGGCATGACTTTGTAGTAGTAATGCCTCAGATCGGTTACAAAGCTGGTGTGCTCCTGGTTAGGCAAGTGCATGGGTATTTGATTGTAACCAAAATAAACATCCATGAAGGATAAGAGTTCATGTCTAGCTGTTGAGTCTATGAGCTGATCCATTCGAGGAAGTTGAAAACTGCCTTTAGGGTAAGCCTTATTCAAGTCTAAGTAATCAATGTATGTTCTTCATTTCCCGTTTGGCTTTCGGACAAGTACAGGATTTGACACCCATTCCGGATATAATGCATCTGGATAAACCCATTCGATTTGAGTTTTTCTACCTCTTCTTTAAGGGCGGCAGATCTCTCAAGATCCATACCATGCCTTTTTTGCTTGACCGGGACATGCAACGGGTCAATATTCAATGTGCGGCTAGCAATGTCCGAGGATATTCCATATATTTTAGAATGTGTACAGCCAAACACGTCGAGCTTTGCCCAGAGAAATTCAGCCAATTACTCCTGCATCTGTTGGCCTAGCTGAGATCCAATCATTATCATTTTAGAATTGTCATCATCATCGATCGATACATCGATCGTTTGCTCGGCTGGGGAAGCTTGTCCGTCTCTACTTTCGTCCTCACTTTCCATATCTCTCGGGTCAAGATCCCATGGGAATTTGTTGAGGTGCCCGGGCCTAGGCCCAGGCATTAGCCGTCAATTCTCAATAAAGCAAACGCAAAGAGATTCCTTTATGCCCTTTCCCTTTTCTTTTCGTTGCGCCTCTTGTAGCTCGACAACAAAACAGGCTCATACAACAGCTCGGTCTCCCTGAACGACTCCATCTCCTTTGTCGGTAGGGAATTTTAAAGTCAAACACCAAGGGGTAATGGCAGCCCTGAATTAAGCTAGGGCCGGTCGGCCCACGAAAGCATTGTATAGAGAGTCTATATCCAACACAACAAACTGTAATATCCGAACTCTCCGGTGTTCTCCAATTCCCAACTCCACCGGTAGTTCCACCACTCCAGTGGGTGTAGTTGCGTTCCTATTGAAGCCATGAATACAAGATCGATAAGGCTTCAAGTCTTTTATTTTCGTTTTCATCTGATCATAGGCTCGCTTGAATAGTATGTTCACAGAATTTCCACTATCTCCTAAGATCCTCTTCATCCAAGCGGGACCTACCTTAGCTGAAATGACAAGTGGATCATGGGGGTTCGACTCTATAGGCATCCCTGTCTTGAAATATGTTGTCATCCATCATCATTTCTGTTATTTGGCCGGATCCCTGCCTTCCAAACTACTACAACATTCGAAGCTCGCATGCCTAATAGAACTGGCATACGACTCCATTTCCTTCTAGCTTAGGTTTGCTGGATAAGGACCACCACTAATAGTATTTATCACCAACCTTCCATCGGTGCGAGCGGGTTCCTTTTGTCTTGGCTGATTTGGTATATGGTTCTGATTCGATGGGCCCGCACCTCCTAACTGCGGGGCCCGCACCTCCTAACTGCGGGGCCCGCACCTCCTAACTGCGGGGCCCGCACCTCCTAACTGCGGGGCCCACACAAACTGTTTTAACTTTCTCTCACGTATCAACTTCTCAATGATATCCTACAGATGACGGTACTCGTTCGTGTTATGTCCATAGCTCTTGTGGAATCTACAAAACTTCCCCGTTTGTATTTGTTTTTTCGATGATTGCTTCGGAGCAGGTTTCTTATACTGAATAGTATTGCAGGTCTGTAAATACACATTTTCCAGCGACGTATTTAAAGGAGTATAATTGTCAAACATAGTGGCTCTAAGTCGCAGCCCACGATTCTGATCTCGTTTTCTGTTTTGATTTCCATTTCCTCTTTGTTGATTCTATTTATTCTGTATGTTCAGTTGTACCTTTTTGGAACTCTCCCCAGTTTTTTTAACAACAACATTGCTCTGGATTCCTTCCACACTGGGTCCTACATTATCCTTTTTCCTAGACTGTTTCGCATCCTCCCCTCTCAAGAACTGGGCTGCCTTGGAATAGAAATGGTCCAATGACACAGGAGATTTTTTGGCCAACCAGTTGCCGAATTCAGAGTCGGGATCAATCCCCTTATTTAGTGCCATTAGAATTGAGTTATCATTGGGATTACTAATCTCAACACATGCAGCGTGAAACCTCTCTAGATATCGTCTAAGTATCTCTCCAGGAGCTTGAGTGACACTAGACAAAGTATTAACATCTTTCGGCCTTGTGACATGCATGCGAAACTATTCAACAAACTTTGTCGCCAACTATCAAAACACGAGATTGATCGATGTGGTAAATGAGTAAACCACATAGTTGCTATGCCCCCTAGGAAAATCGAAAAGCTTCAGCATTTGACCGCATCATTAGCTCGTGCAGTGTTCATCAACCATTCATACTTTAAGATATGCTGATTAGGATCAGAGCTCCCTTCATAAACGGGCAAAGTTGGCATCTGAATCATTGAGGTGGTTCAGCATAGAGTATATCATCAGTGAAAGGGGTATGACTTTGAGAGATTCCCCAGTCATTGTTGGTGAGACCCTGACTTTCACGTATCATCTAACGGATCATTGTCGGTATATCCGGCATTTGGACGTTCAGGGCATGCTGAGCCAAGGTGTGGTTGGGTTCCATAATGCGAGGATGGGTCGGACGCCGTCGACGATCCATGTCTCGCCTCCTTGGTTCTAGGCCTTCTGGGACATAAGGTTCAGGAGTATATTCATGTTGGAGATGGTTCGAATCTGTCCGGTTTTGGGCATCAACTCCCAATTTAGTAGCAGTGGTGGCAGTGTGGTTGTCAGTAGCATGATATGGAACAGTACCTCCTCAGGAGGAGGGTCCAGTCTGATGCCTGGTCGACGGGCCAGCTCTCGGTTGTCCAAGGCTTAAGGTGCGCTGTTGTCCAATAGCTTGTGTATAACTTCCGTCCAACCGTGGGTGAAAGGATCTATGGTGGTAGTCAGAAGAGGCAGAACTCTCAGCAGATGAATAGGAAGTCTGATCCTTTTTGGATCTCCTTCCCTTTGACGATTCAGTAGATTAGTCAATTCTACGTTAGCACAGAGTTGCTGAGTAAGCTGCTGGCGGCTTTGAGTCGGCTCTTACATTAGCGATTGAAATGCTTCCCCAGTGACAAGGCTTTGCAGATCTCAAGGTCCGACAGCATTCTCATCGGTGGGAGGAAGTTGTGTGGGGTTCTGCTTGTCCCGCCCTTCTGGATCCGCGGCTGTTGAAGTAGTCTTAATGTTGACCAAGATGGATAGGAAAGTTCTTTCCTAGACTTGGCACAAATCGAAATAGGATGGAAGATCTTTAGGCTTGAAATATGGATCTTCTTCTAAGATTTACGCAATCAGATATTGATAGTAGATCCAATGAGCAAGAGAAAATCTGGGTTTTCTCAATGAAAGCACCAAAATGTTTATACCAAAATTCACACAACACTCTTCAAATGTGTTTGAAGAGATAAAATGAAGAATATAAATGGAAAATGAGGAAAATCTAACTTATACAAACACGCAGATTTAGAGTGGTTGGGTGTATGGCCTTCGTCCACTATGGAATAGCTGACATATTGATTTTTGCTTGCTGGTTACAATGAGTTACAGCAGTAAAATTCGAGTACAATAGTGATTTCGGCAGAGTCTGGATGTAGAAGAGCTAAAAGTCCTTTTTCAGTAGGTCGTGGGCAGCTACTTATAGGCATAGGCAGCAAATATCTTGCTTAGATCTCGGAAGACCTCTTCTCTCATGTCGGTGCTTGGCTTGTTTCGCATTGATAGAAGATATTACTTTGCATCGAACGTTGGGTGGCTGATTCATATCGATTGTTGATCGATCGACACGAACTGTATAATTAGCATTGATACGAATCGACGTTAATCGATCGAGAAGAATCCGAGTAGACGTGATGGATACGAAATAGAACCAAGCAAAGTGGATCAAAGTAGAGTAGGCGTGGTGGATAGGAAAGGGATCGATGCGAAACAGATGGATTCGAAATGAATCGATGCGAACCGATGGATACGAGCAGAACGTGTTTTTTTACAGAATTTGATCGATCCATAACTTGAGCATACGAACTCTGATCGACTTCAAATCTAGAATGTTGGCTTTCATAGCTTTGTTTGTCATGTCATGCTAATTGTAGCTTGATACGGACTCGGGCAAAATTTACCAGCATCGTTAGCGAACATTTGCACAATCGTTTTTTGGGATGAACTTCCTTTGATTTTCAATCAATTGCTTATTATCGTGGCCTTGCCAAAAGGTGGGATAACAACGACCAAGGCAAAACCTTAAAGATTGAGTGCAACACAAATCCAACCATCTCCTTCCAATTGCAAATAGCTACACCTCACCATCGCCATCACGAATTCCATCACCAATCACCAACCTTCAACAACTTGGAATTTTTGCCGATGGGGAGCGCTCAAGATCGAATGAATTAGATGATATCGGAGGGACTACAGGTCAACCAATGGTGGTGATTGGAGCTGGAAAGCAATGCTAGGAGGTTAGCACTTAGACTTGGTCGGAGGTAAGATGAACGACGGTGGCATGAGTGGAAGCTTAAAGGACTTGGACGCAAGAGGACTCGACAACAATGGACCCGGCAAAGGAGAAGTCGGTGAAAAAAGTGAAGTGAAGATTCTAAGTCCGCAAATATACAAGGAAAAAACTTTGTACCAAGAGGAAGTTCTCGGTACCGAGAGCATTTTGCTCCTCGAAATCGCATAGAATGCAAGGAAAAAAGCAGAGTATACACATCTAGAGCGTGAAGTGATCTTTGGAGCATAGATCCAATCCTTAACATGAAGAATGGAATTCTAGCCATACAAAGCAGTTGAAAGGATGTCAACTAAATAGGAGCAATGTTCTAAAGAAATGTTCGAGCTATCAATTAGAGTTCAATAAATAGTAGTCAAGCTTGTTTCGATCCAAAGCATGCTTCGTTTTCAACGAAAGCAGGGAAAATGTTAACCGAATTTTACCAAGCAGAATTCGATCCTAAAAAATAGGATCAGAAGAAGATGAAACGATTCGAGAACTTAGGAACACGATAAGAAGAGCAGAAGATTAGAGAACAAGAAGTTGCAAGTGGTTTTTTGGCTAAGGAAATCACTCGGTACCAAGTGCTTTCACTTGGTACCGAGTGGTCCAATCAAGCTAATTTGGCCACTCATGCTTCACGTACCTCATCTACATCTTCAACCACTCAGAGTCATGTATTTTTCTCAGAGAATAGTTGAGTGATTCAAAAGACTAATGAGAAGAAAGCCAACAAAGTAGGACAATTCAAGTGTTAACGAGAAAAACGACTAGAACCAACTCAAAGTCAATAGAGCGAAGTTCAAAACGCATCAAGATGGAGATAGCAGAGCAATGCAAAAAAAGTTGATGATTTACACTTAAGTAAACCACTCAATACCGAGTGATTGATCACTCAGTATTGAGTGGTTTTAACGGCACGTGGGTTCACGTGCTCACGTGAGCATCTCTAGGCACCCTCCTAGGCTTCGACTCAAGCGGGCTTCTGACTCCATGTTGCTGCTTCCCTATAAATATCATCCCTACTACAATTAAAGAAGAATCTGGACTCTAATCTAAACTCTGCTTCTCTTCTTCTCCTACCACTCTTTATATAGTCACTTGTAGCTACTCTTGGCAGTTCTAAGTCATAAAACCTATCAAACCCTGGTACTGGTGACTTGTAATTTCATACTCTTTGTAATCAACGATCAATAAAATTATAAAGTGAATGTAGGTTGGAGATTGCCGAACCACCATAAAAATCTCATGTCTCTCTTTTCTATTTCTTTTATTTTCAATACTACCTGCTAGATCTAGGTCTTATAAGTACCGTAAAATCAATCTTAGGTATTGATCCATTTTTGGCATCAACAATATATAATATATACATATATAATAATACATTATAATTGACAATTAATAGTTATATTTTGACTAGAAATATACCTTAATCCAATGCCTTGAAGTACACCTTGAAAGGATGATTTCTTCCCATTTGGAACTGTTCTAGATTCAACAAAGGGCTAATCTTTGAACCGTTGACCACTAGCTATCGGATAGTGACTGAATTTACTTGATTTGAAATTGATGAGATGGAGAGAGACCGGCAGGAATTTCGGCCAACAAGCACAGAGGAGGAGGCAACAAAAAGATTTTAAGCAAATCAGGTTAGAGATGCTTATATAATGGATATAAAGTGGAGAAGTGTGGATCCAATCTCATATGGATTCTCTTTTAATCTAAGCCATCCATAATCAAGTAATTTTAACCTAATTTTAGCCGCCTTATACTCGTATTACTGCCGAAATTTCCAGCCCTAATATGGGCCTTAAACCATTTTAAGCCCTAATAAAATATTATGCAATTAAGTTGAAATTTAATCACTTGTCGATATCGTATATTGATTGATATATTTATAACTATTATAAATATATTTATTCATCAAATCATAATCAAATTTTATAATTAATATTTCACAAATATTAATTAATTTAATTAATTTGTAACGATTATAAATTAATTAAATCGTTTAGTTAATGGACAATTCATGGTTTCAGTTGTGTGACTCGTCGGGCTTAAATTTTATCAGCAATTAACATCGAACTATTCGAATATTAGTATTCAAACATCACTAAGCAGATGATGTGATATTTTGGCCAAATTTATTACTTTCTTTGTTTCGATAAAATCCAATTTTTCTTTATTGGCCGTTACCCAGTAGTGACTTTTATCTATACAAATTCTCTTCGTCAAAACTATATCACTTTGGACTTATGGAATTTGGTAATGGTCAAAATTCCATTATCATCAGTATTCAGCTCTATAGTCTAAACACAAAGTCCTTAGCTCAATAATAATAATTATTTTTATTATTCGAACTACTCTAGCCAAATATTTTGATTCTGAGTTAACTGTGATACTAACCCCATATAACCAAGAAGATGAATCCTCTCTTAAATAGTATGAAGATGAATCCTCTCTTAAATAGTATTTCACTTCCGATACTTTCACTCGATCCAACTATAGTCACTCGATGGACATCGTACCATGATTTGACTATAATCAAAGTAAACTTTCATACTGAAGATCCATAGTATTTTCATGTCGTGAGAACTGTGTAAATCAGCTATATCGATATTTTATATTTGACCTTAGTTATATTAACCAACAAACAACTATCGAGTGAATCGTTCCATAGTTATCCAATAACTATCAATATGTAACCCGTAGGTACACCCAGCGGTCATGGGAAATACACTATCCAACTTGGAGAGAATTACGTACTCTAGTCTCAATGGATACATAGATATCTTGTCTCGATGCAAGTTGACCAACAACATTTAAAATGATGTGTCTTCTAATGTTATTATACAATACTCACGATTACAACTATTTGTAATTACTATCACAAATACACCATTTATATATTTTCTGTTAAATATATTTTAATTAAGCTATTAATTATTTATAACACATTATATCAAATATATAATAGAAAGAAAATTGCCTTTATTACGAACAAAATTTGATTATAGAGTTAGTTAATTTACAATAAATTATAAAATTTCCGCTAGGGCATACCTTTAACTCTATCAATCTCCCATTTGGACCTGGAGCCAATTATGGAATCTCAATTCCATTCATTCAATCAGCTTCTCGAGTGGTGACTGAGCTAGACCCTTGGTAGATGCATGCTATGTTGTCCTTAGTATCTATCATTTGTATCACAACCTCTTTCTTCTCAAGAAATTCTCTATTCAGGTGGAATTTTAAAATAATGGGCCGTGATTTTTGTACTCTAGGAACTATAGCAATGTGCATTGCCATAGGATACTCGGTATTGGGAATTACTACGAGCTCACCTACAAACTTATGAATCCAGACTGCCTCTTTAGCTGCTTCATTAAGAGCAATGTACTAGGCCTCCATCATGGAATAAACAACTATTTCTTACCTGGAACTTTTTCAACTAACGACTCCATCGTTAACTATAATGACATAATCTGATATTGACTTGTTGTCATTATATCACTATGAAAACTTGAATCTGTATACCCCTTCATAAGGAGGTCTCCATTCCCGTATATGAGGAATAATTCCTTAGTATTTCTCAAATACTTAATTATACATGTTATGGCCATCCAATATTTTTCCTTAGGATTAGACTACCATTGGCATACGCATCCTAATGCATATGCCACATTCGGTCTAGTACATAGTATAACATACATTATGGGTCATATGGATGAAGCATATGGGATCCTCTTCATACGCTCTTTCTCCTATCGGTATGAGGAGGGTTCTTCATAGAAAGGACGATTCCAGATTGCATTTGAATATTTTCACGCTTGGAATTCTCCGTGCTAACCCTTTTAAGTATGGTATCTATGAACAGGGACTGGAACAAATAATAGTCTCTTAGATCTATCTTTATAGGTCTTTATACCAAGTATATAGGTTTCTTCTCCCAAATCCTTCATGGAGAAGTTCTTGGAAAGTTTCACTGATTATAACAATGAAGCCTCATTGCCAATCAATAATAGATCATCGACATAAAGCACTAAGAATACAATAGGTGTTGCCTTGTTCCTTTCTATATATGCACGCTTCCTTTATGTTCTGATAAAAACCAAATTGTTTGATTACTTTAACAACTTGAAAGCCTTTCCCTCACTCTCACTAACCACAAAACCTTGGGCATGACATATAAACAGTTTCTTCTAATCACCTTATAGAAAAGCTATCTTTACATCCATTTGCCATATTTTGTAGTAGAATGCAGCGATGGCTAGCATGATCTAAATGGACTTATGCATGGCTACGGGTGAAAAGGTCTCACCATAATCAACACCTTGAATTTGATGAAATCCTCTCGCAACTAACCTAGCTTTGTAAGTTTCTGCTTCCCCATCTACGTTTAAACTTTTTGTAAAAATCCATTTGTAGCCAATGGCTTTTATCCCTTGGTTACATTCGAAAAATTCCAAACTTTGTTTGGGTACATGGAATCCATTTTAGATTTCATAGCTCCAAGTCAGAGTGCGGAGTCTTTACTCTGCATTGCTTGTTGGAAGGATAAAGGAGAGTTGTCATCTAAGACACACATCTAAGACAAAATCCTTCTTCTCGCCATCCATGGGAAAACCATAGTATCTCTATGGTTCATGAGATTCCTTACTAGACCTTCTAATTCGTAACATGTATTTATATACAGGTAAACTTGATTCTCCCACTTGATCAGCCTCAGTGTTCACTTCTTAGATTTCATCCAAGCATACAACCTCATTGTTTGTTTACTTTGACAAAAATTCCTTTTCTAAAAAATAGCATGTCGAGAAACAATGCCTTTTGTTTATCATTATTGTGGAATATATATATATATATATATATATATATATATATATATATCCCACAGAGTTTTTGGGATATCCTATAAATTTACACAATACTGATCTTGTCTTAAGTTTATTCAAACGAACATTCTTAACGTATGTCGGACTACCCCACGCCTTCAAATATTTGAGGTGGGTTTTATTACCATACCACATCTTATATGGTATTTTAGGCATAGATTTAGTGGGTAACAAGTTCAACATATATGCCATGGTTTCTATCTCATATCCCAAATAGGGCAGAGGTAACTCAACTATACACATCATGGAGCGAAACATATCTAAAATAGTTTGGTTCCTTCGCTATGAGACACCATTCTTTTACGGAGTATAAGGTGGAGTAACATGAGAGATAATCCCATTATCTTTTAAATATTTTTGAAAATCCTGTCCAACATGTATGCCCCCTCGATTTGATCCAAGAAATTAATCGTACGACCTATTTGATTTTCTACTACAGTTTTATATTCAACAAATTTCTCAGACATTGGATTTTTTCTTCATAAGATACATATCCTAGACTTCATAAATCATCAGTTTGGGTAATAAAGTAAGAACCATTATATTTGGTAATCATAAGCATCGGGCCATATACATCACTATGTATTAACCCTAAGAGTTCATTAACTCTGTCATTGCTCCCACTAAATAGGAGCTCGATCATTTACCTTGACATGACTCACATGTCAAAGATTCAGAATAAATTGACAGTAGAAACCTTCGGTTTTCAATCGTTGTTACATAATATGACCTAGCGTTTAATGCCAAATATAACCATCATTTATATTGTTAGACGAGTTATTCAAAAAAACACAATTAATATTAATCACATAAACTCCATTTCAAGAATACCATCATAGACTTTATTTCCATCCAAACTAATGTTCTTAACGTTGTTTACATAATGAAATATATATCTATTCTAAGTCAATCTAGAAACATAAATAATTCCATAGATAATGATTTTTTTTACAAAATAACAGTTATTTAATACTAATACTAATCCGCTAAGCAGCTTTAAATGATAATAACTTGTTGCCGTAGCATCTAACATATATCCATCAACAACTTGAAGCTTCATCTCTCCTCTAGCCATGTAGTGCCAGTTCCTAAGCTCTTGTAATTGATTACATATATGGTTACAAAATCCAACATCTAAAACCCATGAAATCTTATTGATTAGAAAACAATTTTGAATCATAAATGTACCTAATGGAGCCGTAAAACCATTGTATTTCTTTTCCCTAATAATCTTTAAGTAGTCAGGATAATTCCTTTTCCAGTGATCTTTCTTGTGGCAGTGGTGACATTCACCCTTGTCATCTACCTTCTTATTTTTTCTTTTATTATCTTCTCTTTTCCACTTTTTCAAACTCTTCGAAAATGATGCACTACCCATAACAACAAGTACAGTACCTGATCCTTAAATTGTGACTCGATCGACCTCAACATATTGAGGAGCTCTAAGAGATTCACATTCAATTGGTCTATGCTACAATTTAGTATGAACGGTTCATACAAGGAGTAAGTGAACCAAGGACCAAATCTACTCGCTATTCGTTGCTTTTTTGTACGTCCAGTTGTGAAAGCCTATCGATATAGCTCTTTGTCATTAGCGTGCAATTGTCCACTTTCCTTTGGTCACCTTAGTATTGAACAACTTCTTTGTAAGCTTGTACCTTGTGGAACATGAGTATTCACCAAAAAGAGCCTTTAGACTATCAAATATCTTATGCATAGTCAAATTTTCGTGTTGTCTCTATAATGGCTTGTATAATGTTGACAGTACGAAAACTTGGACAATCTTAAGGTCCGACGCCTATTTTTCATAAGAAAGTCGTAGTTCAGTTCCACATCACTGGCGGGTTGTTCTTTAGGTTCATATGTAATGGCAGTCCAAAGGCACTCATAAGTCAACGCTATTTTAATTTCTCTTAGCCTGTCTGTATAGTTAGGTCCAGTAAGTTTCTCGCCTTTGGAAAATAGTTTTGGAGTTGTTATTTTATGCAAGTTTAAGTGGTAGATTATAAGGACAAATCATAGTAGATGTTCTTATAACATTAGTAAGGTTAAATTTTATGTTTCTTTTTTACTAATAAGCTTCCACTAGTCTTTTATGTTTCGTCAAACCCTAAGTCAAAACATAAAAATCTTTAGACTTCATTAGTAGATGTTAGGACTCTTCCGTCTTGGAATTTTGACTTTGAATTTTCTCAACAAGTTATAGCTCCACGGATAATGGATAACTCCTTATTGGTTGTATCATATACAACTCCTAACTCTATGGTACCTTGTTCTAATCTCACTTTGACCTTGATTTTTCTCAACAGATCAAAATGAAATTATTCACATGTACCTACCATATTGGAATGGCCTAACTATGGTATTGTACCTTGAGTTTGCTCAAAAAATACATATAGTTATCTTACCTCGTCTATTCAATATATTAATAATACTACACATAACATCCCTAACTTGAGTTTGCTCAACAACTAAGGAGTATGCAAGTAATTTATACATGTACGTATGTATGTATGTATATGTATATGTATATGCATATGTATATGTATGTATGGTAGAGGACGGCATTATATTAAAGAGTCATAATCTTCAATATATTATACTGTGTGATATCGATTTATGGAATATTGTAATTCTTATGCATTACTCTCGTGATTCATGTTTCGGACACATAAGAAATCATGGTATACGTACAGTTACTTCTGTACTTATTCCTTAAGTCTAGTTAGGGTTTCTTTAACGTTCCACCTTTAATTTATACATTCATATTATATAAGTTTATTATTATGTAAATTTTATATTTCATGTAACTTATATAATAGTTTGATGTATAATATAATATTAATTAAATCTTATTTAATTAATTTTAATCAATTAACATTTTTATTAATTTTATATTGATATATAATATTTATATTTAATGTTTTATTATATACTATTACCTTTACAATATAACACATATATCATATACATGTGCATAATATTTATTTAATTAACCTTTTAATTTATTTATTTAACTAAACTATTATAATTAAATTATACTAATTTCAAATTTTATTTCATTTATATATATGTATACTTATGTCATTTCAAACATTTTAAATTACATGACGTGTATCATAATATTACATATCATTAATTAACTTATTTAATTAATTAATTTTTTAATCTTATTAATAAATTTCTAAATTGGTTTGCATTACTTTTCTAATAATGTTATAACTTAACGGTATATGTATATCTTATTTTTTATATTTTTAGTTTAAAATCTTATATTTTTAAATTTTCAAATAATTTTAAAAACTATTCCAAGGCCCAACTCAAATGGGGCCTCTTCTATTTGGGGTAACCTTTATGCTTATTTCAACTTTTAGGCCAGGCCGGTAGCCAGGTAGGATAAGATATTTGATTACTCAATTCCAGTCCTAGACATTACCTTCTAGACACCATACAAAACGGCTGCAAGCTCAATAGTTAAACCTAACATGACTAATTTAAACCACATAGCCTATTGGGCTTTAATACCATTGTTGGAATAGGGCTAGCCCATAGCGGAAGTTATGAGTGAATTTCAATCTTTTTTACCCAGTTGGACCTTGGGCCTATGAAGTCTAATTCATTCAGAACATTTCTAAATTTTATTTAAATAAAATCTTTTATTTTATTTAAATTATGTATTTTGTTGAATTTATGTCTTGATATATATACATATATATACATGTGTATCACACACACACAGAGACACTATATATATATATATATATATATATATATATATATATATATATATATATATATATATAACGTCCTAGAATTTTATCATTTTAATTTTGAATATCCAATTAATTTTAAAAGCTTAGTAACTCCTTTTAGTTAATAAATAATAATGGTTGACTTGTTATAGAAAAATATTTAAAAAATTAAATAGTTCGAATAAATATCAATAGTGTGATGAAAATCATTTTATCCTTAAATGGTCTTGAAATGCAGGAAATTATCATCCTGTGGCCCATATTATATTATAAATAAACCTTAACCCTCATTCCTCTCTCAATTCTCCTCATCTCTTTTTATTTATAGCAAACAAAAATGAGCCACCATCTTACCCTAATTTTTCCTAAAGATTCGCTCAACAAAATCAAGCGACGTTGGATCTGTTGCGTCGTGGGAGGAGACTTTCGAATCTATGCGGGATTTGTCTTATGCGATGCCACTTAGTAGAGCTCAACATTACCATGGTTGAACTAGGGTTAGCTATCATGGAGATAGGGGAGAAGTTAGGCGATGAGGCGAGTGTGAATGCATTTCTCTTGATGACATGAACATTTCCCTGAAGTTTGGTCAACTTTGATGGCAAGAGGCGAACTACAACACCCAAGAACAACGTGGGGTTGCTACTATCTCTTTTGAAGGTAAGGGTGCGGTCATGACATAGCTGAGTTGGTCGCATAGAGGTCGGGAAGCAGAGCACGTCGTAATTGACGGTGCAATGATTCATAAAGCGTGGAGTGAGATAGAGAGGAGAGAAAGTACGTGCATTTTTAGGTTTCTGTATAGGTTCGTGCATGCTGAAGGATTTAGGATTTAGGAAGAAGATGATTTAGGGGTAACTAAAGTAAATGATGATTAATTAGTTAGTTAATTAAAGTTTCAAATCCAAATTCTTATAAAATTCATATCTTCTACATATGAGGTCCATTCGAGACATAGTCTTTTGCATTGCGCTCGTAGGTGCGTTAACTATGCACTAAGGCTGATTTTGTTAAGTTTGGAGCAAGTAGGATTTCGATCTAAAATCAAACGTTGTTCGATTTTAGATCGAGCAGGAATGTGTAAGTGCTAACTTTAGTTTAGATGGGTTAACTCACGTTTGGCTAAACGTTATATGATATATGCTAGTTAGAAATTATTGTCTGTATGCTTGAATTATTTCTTTAGTTGATTTCCCGCTTTGGAAAGCGGATGACATACAAAATGAAATACATTGGATTTATGAAATTTTATAAAGGAATCTAGATTTCTTGCCATTATGATTTTAAATTTAGCTATATACTTGTTGTATGAATTATTGAATGTCAAAACTTGGTAGCTTGGCCATATTGGATAAAGGCATATTGAAAATTTGAACTATGTTGTTGTGAATCTTTAAAAGCACTTGTTAAGTGTTATGGTAGCTCTAGGCCTCAATATAATATTTTGAAATACAATTGATTTGTAACAACCCTTGTTTGGAGATTACCTGTATATATTAAATTATACTGGAGGTTACGATTTGATATTGTAAATTAAAATATAATTGAAAATTTTAAATTGTTTATAGCTATGACGCCTCACCCCGAGACCCACATTAACAAAGAGAATTACTGGGTAATTCTGTCTTCTGATGCGGAGAATAGGGCTGGTTTGGAGCGACCATCTATAATCTTGTCTTAAACATCTACTGCATACGTCAATAAATGCTTTATATTTTTTTCAAGTGGATCAACATATCCAATAAATGCTTAATACAAAACTATATGTGGCTAATGGATCTATCTAAACAAAATACAATAACAGTGTGCATATTACATCACAGAACGTAACCATCATATATATAGATACATATACATAAATACATCCCAGTATGACAGAAACTGATACACAAAAGTGGTACAGAGACCACACTATATACATCTAATCAAATACATATCAGATCAAGCGGAAAGAAATATAAACTACATAAAAGTGCTAGGCCGATATCCAAGCAGATGCATCAGAGCTAAGTCCCGTAACTGATAGCTAATCTGAAACAACTCGGTCTGACCCGAGTATAAAATACACTGGTTAATCTAGCTAAAACAATCAGTTAATAAGGATAGACGATAATATGAAGCATAAGACACAAGGTGATAATTCTTTTCAAATGTGAAAAGGCAACAGAAAGAATACAATCCATGACTTAAGTGAACTAATGTCACTTAAGAATACAAAGACCTCAAAAGAGGTAAATTCAATAATAATACTCAAATAATATAAACATTTGCCTCATATCATCAGCGACATCCCAAAATGTCTATATGGTTTCCATGAACCATATCTCCTCAAAAGGAGAAACATCAATATTTCATCAAAATATTATATAAAAGATGAAATATTTCATCTTTTATTAACAATATTTCATCTTTTATATTAATCAAACAATATTTCATCTTTAATATTAATCAAATAATAACAATATTTCATCTTTTATATAATATTTTGATGAAATATCGATGTTTGTCCTTTTGAGGAGATATGGTTCAGGGAAACCATGTAGACATCTTGGGATGTCGCTGATGATATGAGGCAAATGTTTATATTATTTGAGTATTATTATTGAATTTATCTATTTTGAGGTCTTTGTATACTTAAATGACATTAGTTCACTTAAGTCATGGGTTGTATTCTTTCTGTTGCCTTTTCTCATTCGAAAATAAATATCACCTTGTGTCTTATGCTTCATATAATCGTCTATCCTTATTAACTATATTGTTTTAGCTAGATTGACCCGTGTATTTTGTACTTTGGTCAGGCCGAGTTGTTTCAGGTTAGCTATCTGTTACAGGACTTAGCTCTGATGCATCTGGTTGGATTTCAGCCTAGCACTTTTGTTTAGTTTATATGTCTTTCCACTTGACTCTGGTATGTATTTGATTAGATGTATATATTATGGTCTTTGAACCACTTTTTGTATCAGTTTGTATCATACAAGGATGTATCTATGTATATGTATTTATACATGTGATGATTACTGTTCTGTGATGTAATATGCATTGTGTTATTATATTTTGTTCTGATAGATCCATTAGCGACCTATAGTTTTGTATTAAGCATTTATTGGATATGTCGATGCACTTGAAAAAAAAAATATAAAGCATTTATCGACGTATGCATTAGGTGTTTAAGACAAGATTATATATGGTCGCTCCTAACCAGCCCTATTCTCTGCATCAGTGGACAGAACTACCCGGTAATTCTCTTTGTTAATGTGGGTCTCGGGGTGGGGCGTCACATAATTACTGCTTTGATTTGAAAAATGGTTTTAATTCAAAGAATGATTTTAAATGTGACATTGAAATTTCTATGGTATTTTATTTGGAATGGTTTTTGAACTTCTCTATTTTACTCCATACTTTTTGGAAATGTTTTAAAATTATTTTGGGAAGTATTTATTTTACAAAAAAGTAAATATAATAATGAATGCTTATTTTAATGGAAAATAAAGGGAAGTGTATCTTATATAATAAAGTGATTATGTTTTGAAAGAAGACAGAAATAATTTGGAATAAATATTGGTGAATCGATGTATATAAAATTTTGTGTAGAAAAGTAGATTTATCAATGGTATTTTATAATAAAAGAATATATTTACAAATAACATTTCTAGAAAGGAAAACGATATCATCTTTAAAAATTAAAATAAACCACATGTGTTAATTTATAGTGATATATGGAACGATCATTTTATGTAAAGTATTTAGTCCGATATTGTAACCAAAGATTTGCGATTAGTATATGAGATTTAAAATCAGGAGTTTTATAAAGGAGATTCATAAAAATAAGTTTTATAAGTATAAAGGAGATTTATAAAAGTAGTTTTATAAAGAGAAATAATATTTATAAAAATGAGTTTTGTAAATATAAAAGAGATTTACAAAATGGAGTTTTATAAAAGGAATGAGATTAGATCTCCATAAATGATCTTCACTACTTATGGTGGTATAGAAAGTATTCTTTTCATACTTAACACCAAATTCAAGGTATAGAAAATTGTCTTTATATGTGAGAATTAAGAACGTCTGTCGAGGAAAGCATAGTTTTCTAACTTATCCGACTTCATTGTTAATCGATGGATAGTACAAATTTGAAATCAGAAAGTAGTAGTAAGTATATTTGGTCTAATTTTTATACGACCCTATTACTTATACTAAAAGTATTTTGTTATTGTTGTCAACGGTTTTAAATGACATTTGTTTTAACCCAAACAAGTATGGTTTTGAAAATGAAATCTTTCTTAAGATTCTGGAAATATACTTATACCGTTGAGATAAGTATATGGTTACATTTTCTAAGTATTGAAAGTATAGTGTTTTGTGAGTATACTTATACCGTTGAGATAAGTATACAAGTACTTTTCTAAGTATTAAAAAGAGTAAGGAGGGTTTGTAAATATATCTTTTGTAAAGGATACTTTAATATGAAATTTAAAAAGAGATTTTAATTAATGAAAGGATTAATTAACGAGGCTTAGTGTTTTTTTATATGCTTAATCATACTTGGTTTCCGTGTGAAATTAAATCTACGATTTAGTTATTTACTTATTTGATAGTTAAATAATCGACTACCAAATCTTGGACCATTTTTGAACTATCAATTATTAGTTTAGAGAGACTGGGGTCGGAGAAACATGATTTATCTAAAAACAACTTCGAACCAGCATTAGCCTTCGAACGAAAGACATCTTGAAGATGATGGATTCGAAGATGAAATTTTATTTAAAGTGCAAGGACTACTTACTATTAATCACAGGGTGATTCCAAAATGGATGTAGTAGAACTAGTATCTTCGATTTGTTCATATTCTAAACAATTATATGGATGAATGTTGGCATTACATTGTTGCTTGTAGGACGATGTTGGCATTCCAAGTGAGATTTGCTAAAAGGTAAAACGTAAACTTAAGCCTCACTCCTAAAAATAACTAAAATATAGTAGATGCAGCAAGGCTATGTAGTTCGCTACCATTAGGATGTGATCATCACTTTTATATAGATTGATATTTATGGATTACATATGCTTGTGGCTACAGAAATGGTTTGTCAAGTTGGCAGCTAGGATGGTGATCATATTTGGTACTATCTAGGAAAGGGTATACCGGTTTTGTGTTGGTATAGGTACAAATTTGGAGGTACATTTTATCTAGAGGTATGCTATACGGAAGGTTGTCCCCAACCTTGTCATTGTTAAAATCCATTCTCCAATATGTGCCTTACGTACTTAGTTGTATACCAAATATGTTGGAATGTGAGGTGCAAGAATTTCAATTATGTTATATATTTATTTTATACCTTAAACATTATTATAATATCACTGATTTTCTAACAAAATGGTATGGTTATCGTAAGGTAAAAACCCATTTACATGTGGCATGGTCTTACGAAATACTTTTAGTTTTGGAAGGTTTTATAAATATAACAATCCATATGATTTGAGTTTCTCATGCTCGTTTACCTGACTGATCCAGGCGTTATTTTCTTATAATGCTTGGGTCAGCCCGAGCACATTTCCAGATTTAGTTATGGATGCTTTGGGACTTCAGGAGACGAGTTGGATGCCTCTAAGATGTATTCACATATTTTATTTTCCATTGCAGTTCTTGTTTTGTATTTATCACCATTTGTGAGTACAGGCTATTGTAATTGTCAAGGTGAATGATAGGTTAGTTTACTCTGATTGATAAATGTATATTACAGTTTTCTTTTGTAAAGATTTTGTGTATATTATATATTGCTCGTCATGATGTGAATTCTATACTATCTTTTATTTTCTTTTAACCTAACAATCTATCTTTTCGGTACTTGAATGCTCTGTACATGAGTACCATGGATTTACCAGTATCGACCTTTGAAGGTTGAAACGCCTGGTCGTCACACTTGGTGTTAGAGCGTAGGTTTAGCGAACACATAAGCCTTGGTGGGGTGGATTCATTAGAGATAGGGTTAGTAACATCATCGAATGTGTTTGAGAAAGTGCGTGTGTGTATACATGAGAGTGTGTATTTGGTAGTGCTATAAAAAAATTATATTTTGATGATTGATTTGTTTAGTGGTTTATGAATTTTGGGCAAGACATAGGACATCATAGTATTGATAGAGGTTTTTAAACACTTGAACAAGGCAAACCAATATAGTATTATTTTTGAATTTGGTAAATGAAATAATTTTGCCTAGAATTATATTTTATATAAAAAAATAATTTTTGAAATTTAATATAGTTATGTATGATGTGTTTGTTAGGAAATGATAATATTCAATTAGTACCATTTATTATTTGATTATTTATGCTCGACCAATACAAGCATTGGCTATTGTTTGTTACTTTTGAATTGTGTTTGACCATTTTATGAGCAGTTTTACTTTTTTACTGTAGGGGTTGGATAGATAGTAATTATGAGAACATAGAAATAAACACCTTATGAATTAAGTTTCACGATTTGATTATAAGGCATTCGATGATAATGTTGGGTTACAATTTAATTTTAATAAGAGTTTTTTATTATAATCTAAACAATGACATACATTTGCGACATGATTTTAGATAAGAAAGTGAAATTATATAAATATCATTTATAAATATGGTTTATCAATTAAAATGATTTAAATAAGAATTTAAGAACTTACATCACAATGTTTTGAAAATTGTTTTTCAAGGCTTTATGGAAAATAATAATAGTATTATATGAAAGTATATATTAATTGAAATAATTTGAAATGATTTTGAAGGAGATAGAGAGTACCGAACTCATTTCTATCGTTGGAAAATAGTTCTGGTGATGAATATTAATGTCAATTAAAGCAAATTGATATTGTATATATGTTCATAGGATGTAGTGGTGTATTATACAAATATGAACTAAAGTCTTGAATGTTTATTAACGTAAGTAATGTGTTATGAAATGGTTCATAAATGATTTTCATATTAAATGAAATAACATTGGTGTAAATAAATATGAATTAAAAATAATTGGTGTGGTTAGGAAACCAATGGAATACATACGTAAGTTGTACGTACGTCATTTTATTCGTATAACTTTTCTTGATCCGAATTAGAGTACATGATTTCGAGGTGATTTACACTGATCCAAACAAGGATTTCTCACTCTATTCTTGGCGGCGAACACTTGATCTGGATTCTTGATATGGTTTTGAAATTTTCTATCATAGTATATGGCTATGTAAGGAGAATGGAGGTTTTTAATCAAGGAACCTTATCGGAGTTTGCACAAGGATATTCGACCGAGCGATACTAGTTTGAAATAGAAATTTATGTGATCGAGTAAGTGATTGAATTTGATATTGTGTTTGGATGGTCCATGTGCATCGTACGGATGGTTTGAGATGGCACGTTTATGTGAGATGATTTCTACATATGATTTAGCGTGCTTAAATCCATGGTTAATATCGCAATTGTATTTAATCCCCTTTAATGAATACATGATCAAATATATGGAAACAAAGGCTGGCTTGCTACTTTTGGTTTCATGAGTAGAGTTTGATTGCTCGACAAATATTACATGTTCATGCTTAAGGGGTGTGTTTTCAATGTGTCATACACAATCTATAAGTAATATCGTAAGTATATATTGTTATTGCGTTATTCTCGGATAAGGAAGGTCCCAAATATGGGCTTATATTGATGCTACCATTTTTTCGAACCTACCGACGCGAAGGAGGTGCTGTCGAAATTTTCTATAACATAAGGAACTTTATAAGCCTAAGGGTAGGAAATCATTTTCTTCCTTTGGAAATTTCAAGATGAAATTCATTTAAGGGGGAATATGTAACGACCTAGAATTTTATTATTTTAATTTTGAATATTAAATTAATCTTAAATATTTAAATTATTGAACTTAAATTTTAATAGCTCCTTTTAATTAAAAATAAAAATAGCGAACTTGTTATAGAAATATATTTACAGAAACAAATAGTTCAAATAAATATCGATAATGTGATAGAAATTTTTTTTATTGACAAATAATCTCGAAACGCATGAAATTATCATCTGGGATGCTGTCTTGGATTTTAAAGAAACTAGTGTCGCTGGAACCAGAATAATAAGGCGATGTACACTGATGAGTTTTGTGACAATCGGACGTCTCGTGTGATCGTACAAGCTAAAAATGGCCAGCGATCAAAAAAAAAAACCAAATAGTAATACGCACACACACACACATATATATTATAAATAACATTTAACCCTCATTCCTCTCTCACTTCTCCTCTCTTTTTACTTCCAGTAAACGAAAATGAACCACCATCTTCCTCTAATTTTTAAGGAGATTCTCTCAACGAAATCGAGCGAGGTTGGATCTGTTGCACTCGTGGGATGGAGAGCTTCGAATCTACGTAGGATTTGTCTCATATGACGCTACTTGGTGGAGCTCGACATTACCTTGTCCGAACTAGGATTAGACATAGACGGCTATAGGGGAGGAGTTAGGCGACGAGGTGATTGTGAATGCATTTCTCTTGGCCACGTGCATGTTTTCCCAAAGTTTGGTCAACTTCGATGGTAAGAGGTGAATCGTGACACCCATGAACAGTGATGGGGCTACTATTTTTTCTTTTTGATATGAGGGTGCGGCTGTGACGTGGTTGGGTTGGTCACGGAGAGGTCGAAAAGGGGAGCGCGTTGTAATTGACGGCACATCGATTCGTGAAGCGTGGAGTGTGTTAGAAAGAAGAGAAGGTGCATGCATTTTTCAGTTCCTGTATATGTTCGTGCACGATAAGCGATTAGGAATTTGAGGAAGAAGGTGATTTAGGGGTAATTAAGGTAAATGATTATTAATTAGTTAATTAATTAAAGTTTTAAACACAAATTCTTATAAAATTCATAACTTCTACATATGAGGTTCAATCGAGATGCGGCTTTTTGCGTTGCACTCTTAGGAGGTTTGTTGAATATGAGCTTATATGTTTTTTTGTTTGATGATAATAAACATATATATTCATTTAAATGTATTCGGTAATGTACTATTTTGTTTTTCATAGATTAAATAAATATTTGTTGAATAAAATAAATTACACAGAATTTGAATTTGAATTCAAACAGAACAAGTTACACAGATTTTGAATTCAAACAGAAATTTTATTCAAACAAATATTTATTACAATCTTGAATAGTACAAATTCATGCTCTCACTATACATATACATTTTTGATTACATCACGATTACATCACAAATATTTTTACATTGATAACCTCACTACATATCACTCACACTCGTATTTTGTCTTCAACTGCATTCCGGTTTGAATCCAGCATCTGAGTAATCTGCAAAAATATTCACTAACGCAGTAAAATTGAAAAAGAAATATTTTTGCAATATAAAATGAAATACGATTTTTGAAAAAAATGTTTTGCCTCAGTTATTTGGGTTGTTCGTCATCATTCACATTTGAATTCATCACACACGAACTGTACATGCCACAAAGTCGTGCACATAGATATATACACCTGATAACTCTACAGGGACAGGTAATCATGAGTGGCTGCAATACACACGTGTACATTTATACACGTGTGCACTGCCTCGCCAACTCGTGTGCACAGTCAACCAATACATACAACATGTGCAGAGGACAAGTGTACAAGTGACTCAAGCAAATACACATGGAACAGTGAAAGCAAGCTATTGCACAAGATATAGAGCCACAACAAGTCCAGCAACAAGTCCAGTTGCAACATGGTGAACAAGACACAGTGCTGAGCACATGCAAACTACAATGCAAATTCAAGGCCAATGCAGGTAACGGCTTGGTACAATGCAAATACATGGAACAATACCAAAGTATGGAGTGTGCAAGTGCAAATGACCAGAGCTCAGCATACATGAAGTAATGCAATGCCCAAAGACCAAGTCGAAGTCGAATTGTTGTCAACAGTTCTAAGTATCCAACAACAATATGAATGCTATGTTCAATCATGATACAGACCAGAAACACAAGTACAGGGAACAACCAGGTGAAGATGCAAGAACAAAGAGTGTACACAGCTCATGTATGCATCAGTAACCAACACATGAAGATCAACAACAAACCCAAATGCACATGTCAACATCAAGTCTCAAGTGATACAAATATCAAGAATCAGTGCAACAGAAAGTGGTGTAAATACAACTCGAAGTAATGCTCAGGTTCAATCTCTAAATACACAGCAGTTCATACAAAGAAGCTATGGTCAATGCAAAGCAAAAGTGAAGATACAGTGAAATTCTACAAGTCAAGGCCAAGCATGATGCAGTGGTGATGCAATACATACAACAAAAGAAGCAGTGCCAAGAATACATGTACTCAAGGCAAAATGCACAAGTGAAAACCAAAATGACACAGCAGTTTGTTTTTTACCAAGAAAAACAGTGACATACTGCAACAACCAAAGCCTTGACTACAAGAACATCACAAGTAAATCGATACAGCACTGACTCAAATGCTCAACTACAAGACGTAGCAACTGCACAGCCCAATGAACAAGACACAACAAAGTTCATAAGTGCAGACCAAATGCAGTGACAAGTTGAAGCAGTAGTTTCTGCAGTGGCAACGAGGAAATTCATGTGTAAACAATCAAAAATATATTCTTTGAAAAAGTCAAAGCAAAGTAGAATAGGAAAGTTGTTGCCGTGTGAATCAAGAAAATCGAACGCAACACAATCAAAGCCGTGCGCATCAAGGTTGTAGTTATATCAGGAAAATCGTACGCATCAAGCAATAGAAAATCAGGAAAGTATCGAATTAATACGAACGAATTCAAGTGTCTCAAATTCATATTTACAATCCCAATTCATCATCATCGGCCATCGAGTTTAATCAAGTGAAATCAAGTCAAAGCAAGCAATTGAACCAGTAACGAAAGTAATACATACCGCAATTTAGTGAACTCGATCAAGAGAAGCAGCAGCAAACAATTTGCAATCTCGAAGAATCAATTATCAGAGAACAAGCGACGCAAGTCTTCGGTCATCAGAGAACGAACATGAGAAAGATCATCAGAGAACGAACATGAGAAAAATCATCAGAACGAAGCCCTAATTCGAGAAAGAAGCTGAAGCCCTAATTCGACAATAAGAGGCCGACATTTTTTCACAAGCAAAAGAAAAGGGGACGGTGAAATTCAAGTGGGCCGGCCTTGTTTTATAAAAGGGCTTAAGTTTTTTATTTAGGGTTCAATTAAAAAAGGGGTTTTTTAATTATTTTATTTTGAGCAAAAATCACGCATTCAAGTTGTAGTTTAATTTTTGCTCCGGTGTTATTTTTGGAGTTGTTTTTTCTTTTCGAGTCGAAGAATCTGTAAATCACCACCTAGGGATTAGGTAGTGTCAGATATTTAGAATTAGTTCAGTGAGCAGGGAGTGCGAGTTTGCAAAGCTCTATAGGCGGGAGCAGTGTTTTGCGAGTGAGCGAAACTCTATAGGCGGGAGCAGGGTGTGCGAGTCTAGTAGAGTGTTTGTGAGCGGGAGCAAAAGGGTCTGCGAGTCTAGTAGAGTGTTTGTAAGCGTGATACTGTTTAATTCTAATAGAAATCTATGAATGCAGCAGTAGGCAGGGGTCGCCGAAGCTGGGTAAATTTTGTGTGTGATTTACTTTTCAGCATATTTATTTCTGCTATTATATTTCTGTGTTTAATTCGAGAAAATTTGCTATAACCCTATTCACCCCCCCCCCTCGAGGGTTAATCTAGATCCTACAAGTGGTATCAGAGCCCGGTATATTTTTTTTTTATTTAACTCTAGAGTCATGAATCCATCAAATAATGCTTTCTCTGAGGGGCAATCTATTGTTAGGCCACCCATGTTTAACGGGAATGATTATGCTTATTGGAAAGTTAGGATGAGTATTTATCTTAGTTCCATTGATTATGATGTTTGGGATATTATTGAAACTGGCTATAAACTTCCCACTATAATCGTTGGTGATACTGAGATTCCTAAACCGAAGGATAGGTGGGATGCTAACGATAAGAGATTGAAAACGACAAATGCTAAAGCCATGAATGCTTTGATATGTGCTCTTGATAAAAATGAATTTAAAAGAATTTCTCATTGTACAACAGCACAGGAAATTTGGCACACTTTGGAGGTGACACACGAAGGAACTTCTCAAGTCAAGGAGTCTCGTCTAGCCCTATTCAGCAATGAATACGAGAACTTTGTGATGGACAAAGGCGAGAACATAAAAGACATGTTTGGACGCTTTTCAACTTTGGTGTACAACGCTAGAGCACTTGGGAAGGTATTCAATGAGGTAGAGCTTGTGCGAAAGATACTACGAGTCTTACCAATGAACTTTGAGGCAAAAGTCACGGCAATCCAAGAATCGAAAGATCTGAGTAAGCTAAGCATGGAGGAGTTGATTGGAAACTTGATGACATATGAGCTTGAGCTAAAAGCAAAGGAAGAACGCAACAACTCCGAACCAAAGAAGAAGACGATTGCCTTAAAGAGCAAAGAAGAAAGCGATGAAGAAGGAGAAGATCCAATTGAAGAGCTTGCAATGGCTGTCAATAATCTTAGAAGATGGTCGAAATTCAAGCCACGCAAGAAGAAAACAAATCGTAATAGGCCAAAAGATTCTGACAATTCCGATAATGAACCGACATGTTATAACTGCAACAAGCCTGGCCACATCAAACCAAAATGTCCACTTCTCAAAAACAACAAAGGAAAGAAAAAGGCGAAGAAGGTATTTGCAGCGACTTGGGATGATGAAGAAGGAGAAGAAGCTTCGGATAGCAGCGCAGAGGAGGCTAACTTGTGTCTTATGGCGAAATCAAATTCAGATTCAAGCTCAGAGGAATCTAGTGAGGAAGGTGAGTATTCCTATAGAGATCTTGTTTTTATGTGTTCTGATCTTACTAAAGTAGTTGATGCTCTTGAATCTAAAATTGAAAAACTGAAAACTGATAGGAGAGAACTTGCTCGTAAAAATTTTAGGTTAGAAACTGAACTTGAAAATATTCAAAACCTAGAATGTAAAAGATGTAAAGTTTTAGATTCAGAATTGACAAAACTTAAGAATAACTCTGAGAATCTTGAAAAAGAAAACTTGAATCTTAAGGAAGCCATCGACACTAGGAAAAAGGATTTTATAAATCGATGCACCTCACTTGTCACTGAAAATACAACACTAAAAACCAAAGTCCAAGATCTTGAGAAATCTTTGAATAACTTTTCAAGAGGCGAAAAATCTTTCAACATGCTATTGGGAAATCAAATTTTTGCTAACAACAAAAAAGGACTTGGTTTTGGGAAAACACAAGCCGAGGATAATGCAAAAGGGAAAAGTGTCTTTGATATATGTGAAATAATTGGACATCATTCTGAAAATTGTAGTCATAGGAACAAGAACACTAAATTTATACAAGTTTGGGTTCCTAAGAATTCTACAAACAAATTTCATGTCTATTGGAACAAGAATGAAAAGTCTAAACAAGTTTGGGTTCCAAAGGGTTTGTTTATTCATAATGTTACTGCCACTAACAATCATGGACCTAGAAATAGGTCACAAAAATCTTTCATCGTGTAGGTGTGGTGGCAGGCTAAGGAACGACAACGGTGTTCTCTGGATTTTGGCTGTTCCAGAAACACAACAGGCAACATAGCAAAGTTCCTTAGCCTAGCATAAAGGTGACAGAATCACAATGGGCAATCACGAGAAATTATCGTAAAGGTAAAACAGGTGAAGGTATATTAAATGTGATAATCTGCACCATATTCTGAATTAAATCAGCCAAAATTGTGATAATGATGTGTGATGTCTTTAATTCTGACTTATTGATATGATTTTTTCCTTTGACTTGTTCTTACTTTGGTTTGTGCTTAAAAGTAGACCAACCATCCTTTCATCATTGAACTTAATATGTATGGTCAAATGATGGTATTTTATTGATCCTTAATTACTCATGCTACACGTAGATATAATTTGACATTTTGATCACTGCTTGTAAATTTGCACGATTTCAAATTCATGTGAAAAAGGATTTTAAGAAATTGTTGAAACTTCAAGAAATTGGTTTTGAAATAATTATGATGTTGACTGACTGTTGATTACTCATGTATATAATTGTTTATCCTATGCTTTCTGAAATTAACACCATGATATTTGGTTGAGTGTGAACATGGCTTCAATTCAAAATCCAAAGAATGTCATTTAAATTGTTGCTAAAATTGGGTTTGAAATTTTTGATGCACACTTCATGTCTGGTTCACCAAATCCAGTTAGTGATATTTTCGATTGAAAAAGAAATTCAGATGCAATTCATACTAGTAATCTAGTTGATAGAAAACTTACGAGTTGAACGTGATTTATTGTGAAACATTCATTTGCTGCATCGTTTTTTCAAAGAAAATATCTGCATATTTTTCACTTGAAATAATTTTTCATATAACCCCTTCGAGAAAATAATTGTTTGACCATTTTTTCAGATTAGTTAATTTCATTTGATTTTAAATGACAAATTTTGACTGATCCGACTCCCTACTAATTATCAAAGAGATAAATAGTGATTGAAAAAGTGATGAGTGTTGATATTTAACATACATTACTCAAGAGAGTATATTTGGAAAATTTCTTTAGGAATTAAAACAAGAATTATAAAAAAAATTGTTGGGTAAAGATTCCATGACCATTTCTATATCTATCATTATTTCTATCGACCATGGTTTATCAAATATTCAATATAGTTTGTCGATATGTGGTACTATAATCAGGAATCATTTGTTTTTTCATGTCATATTTTTAAATAAATAAATAAATATCCAAAGTATTCACTCTCATTTAAAAGTCCTCACGGTTATGCATGGGTGAATTACTTGAATTTTTTTATTATGTGCTTCCATGCTCATTTAAAAGTCCTCACGGTTATGCATGTATGGAACGCATATCAAAATTAATTGCTTAAATAGACAAGTTGATTCTAATCCCATTTAAAAGTCCTCACGGTTATGCGTGGTTAGAAGATACTTGATTTCATTTTCAAAATTAAATTCGAATACTACTAATCTCATTTAAAAGTCCTAACGGTTATGCATGATTAGTAGATATTCAAATTCCTGATATAAATGTACCACAAGTTGATTCAACTGTATGATTTTATATGAACACCATATCCATCATTTCTAAAATTGGAATATGCGCCTAACAAGGGTAGTTATTATTTTTGTTTGATTCTTATTGAAGTTTAATATTTATATTCAATTTGAGATTAATGTTGGATTAATATCGATCACTTTATCTCTATTTTTCTCTCACACTATTATTCTTTTGCTGATAACAAAAGGGGGAGAGAAAAGTTAAGATTTTGTCAAATAGAATCAAGCAAAGGTCAAATAATTTTTCCATATGCATCTAGGCTCATTTGAATATATTTCTATTTGTATGCATATATGTAGGGGGAGAAATTAGAGTATATAATTGGTTAGAGTATATAATTGGTCAAATACATTTTAACACAGTCAAAATCTTAAATATATGTTTGTTATCATCAAAAGGGGGAGATTGTTGAATATGCGCTTATATGTTTTTTTGTTTGATGATAATAAACATATATATTCATTTAAATGTATTTGGTAATGTACTATTTTGTTTTTCATAGATTAAATAAATATTTGTTGAATAAAATAAATTACACAGAATTTGAATTTGAATTCAAACAGAACAAGTTACACAGATTTTGAATTCAAACAGAAATTTTATTCAAACAAATATTTATTACAATCTTGAATAGTACAAATTCATGCTCTCACTATACATATACATTTTTGATTACATCACGATTACATCACAAATATTTTTACATTGATAACCTCACTACATATCACTCACACTCGTATTTTGTCTTCAACTGCATTCCGGTTTGAATCCAGCATCTGAGTAATCTGCAAAAATATTCACTAACGCAGTAAAATTGAAAAAGAAATATTTTTGCAATATAAAATGAAATACGATTTTTGAAAAAAATGTTTTGCCTCAGTTATTTGGGTTGTTCGTCATCATTCACATTTGAATTCATCACACACGAACTGTACATGCCACAAAGTCGTGCACATAGATATATACACCTGATAACTCTACAGGGACAGGTAATCATGAGTGGCTGCAATACACACGTGTACATTTATACACGTGTGCACTGCCTCGCCAACTCGTGTGCACAGTCAACCAATACATACAACATGTGCAGAGGACAAGTGTACAAGTGACTCAAGCAAATACACATGGAACAGTGAAAGCAAGCTATTGCACAAGATATAGAGCCACAACAAGTCCAGCAACAAGTCCAGTTGCAACATGGTGAACAAGACACAGTGCTGAGCACATGCAAACTGCAATGCAAATTCAAGGCCAATGCAGGTAACGGCTTGGTACAATGCAAATACATGGAACAATACCAAAGTATGGAGTGTGCAAGTGCAAATGACCAGAGCTCGGCATACATGAAGTAATGCAATGCCCAAAGACCAAGTCGAAGTCGAATTGTTGTCAACAGTTCTAAGTATCCAACAACAATATGAATGCTATGTTCAATCATGATACAGACCAGAAACACAAGTACAGGGAAAAACCAAGTGAAGATGCAAGAAAAAAGAGTGTACACAGCTCATGTATGCATCAGTAACCAACACATGAAGATCAACAACAAACCCAAATGCACATGTCAACATCAAGTCTCAAGTGATACAAATATCAAGAATCAGTGCAACAGAAAGTGGTGTAAATACAACTCGAAGTAATGCTCAGGTTCAATCTCTAAATACACAGCAGTTCATACAAAGAAGCCATGGTCAATGCAAAGCAAAAGTGAAGATACAGTGAAATTCTACAAGTCAAGGCCAAGCATGATGCAGTGGTGATGCAATACATACAACAAAAGAAGCAGTGCCAAGAATACATGTACTCAAGGCAAAATGCACAAGTGAAAACCAAAATGACACAGCAGTTTGTTTTTTACCAAGAAAAATAGTGACATACTGCAACAACCAAAGCCTTGACTACAAGAACATCACAAGTAAATCGATACAGCACTGACTCAAATGCTCAACTACAAGACATAGCAACTGCACAGCCCAATGAACAAGACACAACAAAGTTCATAAGTGCAGACCAAATGCAGTGACAAGTTGAAGCAGTAGTTTCTGCAGTGGCAACGAGGAAATTCATGTGTAAACAATCAAAAATATATTCTTTGAAAAGTCAAAGCAAAGTAGAATAGGAAAGTTGTTGCCGTGTGAATCAAGAAAATCGAACGCAACACAATCAAAGCCGTGCGCATCAAGGTTGTAGTTATATCAGGAAAATCGTACGCATCAAGCAATAGAAAATCAGGAAAGTATCGAATTAATACGAACGAATTCAAGTGTCTCAAATTCATATAAATACAATCCCAATTCATCATCATCGGCCATCGAGTTCAATCAAGTGAAATCAAGTCAAAGCAAGCAATTGAACCAGTAACGAAAGTAATACATACCGCAATTTAGTGAACTCGATCAAGAGAAGCAGCTGCAAACAATTTGCAATCTCGAAGAATCAATTATTAGAGAACAAGCGACGCAAGTCTTCGGTCATCAGAGAACGAACATGAGAAAGATCATCAGAGAACGAACATGAGAAAAATCATCAGAACGAAGCCCTAATTCGAGAAAGAAGCTGAAGCCCTAATTCGACAATAAGAGGCCGACATTTTTTCACAAGCAAAAGAAAAGGAGACGGTGAAATTCAAGTGGGCCGGCCTTGTTTTATAAAAGGGCTTAAGTTTTTTATTTAGGGTTCAATTAAAAAAGGGGTTTTTTAATTATTTTATTTTGAGCAAAAATCACGCATTCAAGTTGTAGTTTAATTTTTGCTCCGGTGTTATTTTTGGAGTTGTTTTTTCTTTTCGAGTCGAAGAATCTGTAAATCACCACCTAGGGATTAGGTAGTGTCAGATTGTCTATTTAGAATTAGTTCAGTGAGCAGGGAGTGCGAGTTTGCAAAGCTCTATAGGCGGGAGCAGTGATTGCGAGTGAGCGAAACTCTATAGGCGGGAGCAGGGTGTGCGAGTCTAGTAGAGTGTTTGTGAGCGGGAGCAAAAGGGTCTGCGAGTCTAGTAGAGTGTTTGTAAGCGTGATACTGTTTAATTCTAATAGAAATCTGTGAATGCAGCAGTAGGCAGGGGTCGCCGAAGCTGGGTAAATTTTGTGTGTGATTTACTTTTCAGCATATTTATTTCTGCTATTATATTTCTGTGTTTAATTCGAGAAAATTTGCTATAACCCCATTCACCCCCCCCCTAGGGTTAATCTAGATCCTACAAGGTTATCTACGCACTGGAGCTAATATTGTCGAGTTTGAAGCAAGTAGGATTTCAATCGAGCGGGAACGTGCAGGTGTCAACTGAAGTTTAGGTGAGTTAACTCACCTTTGTATGAACACTATATATTATATGGTGTTTATAAATTATTTTTTGCATGATTGAATTATTTCTTCAATTGATTTGGTTAAATTCCTGCTTCGGAAAGCGGATGACATATAAAATGAAATATATTGAATTTATGAAATTTTGTAGAGGGATCCGGATTCCACGCCATTCTGATTTTAAATTTCAGTTATATACTTGTTGTACAAATTGTTGAGTGTCAAATCTTGGTAGCTTGTCCATATTGGATATAACTTTGATATGTTGAAAAACTGAACTCTGTTAATTGTAGATCCCTAGAAGCACTTGTTCAGTGCTATGGTAGCTTTAGCCTTATTATGTATTATGAAATACTATTAATTGCTGTTTTGATATGAAAAATGGTTTTTAATTTGGAGAATGATTTTAAATGCGACATTAAAATTTTCTATGATATTTTATCCAGAAATGGTTTTTGAACTTTTCTATTTTACTCCAACCTTTTTGGTAATGTTTTAAAAGTATTTCAAAAAGTATCTATTTCACAGAAAATTTAATGTAATGCTGAATGTTTATTTTAAGGGAAAATAAAGGGGAGTTTATATTTTTATAACAAAGTGATTCCATTTTAAAAGGAGATTAAAATATTTTGGAATAAATGTTGGTGAATCAATGTATGTAAAATGTTGTATACAAAAGTAGATTTATGAATGGTATTTTATAAATAAAAGGATAAATTTATAAATAATATTTTTAGGAGGTGAATGATATTATTTTAACAAATTCAAAAATAAATCACATGTGTTAATTTATATTGATATATGGAATGATAGATTTATGGGAAGTATTTAGTTCGATTTTTGAACCGAAAATTTGTGATAAGTATATGTTTAAAAAAAATGGCAAAAACACCGAATATAAATCTGAAGAGAATAAAAAATGAAAAGAACAAATTAAAATAAGCAAGAAATGAACACATAGAGATTTATCGTAGCTCGGCAAACTCCGGCATATGTCCACTTAAAGATTGTATTGCTTAACTTCTGACTTGGTGTCAGAAGTTCTTAAGGGTCAGTACAAATCTGACATTTATACTTTCAAAGCTACAAGAATATAGAGTAGAGTGGAACTAGAGCCAAAAGATCCTGAAAAATGAGCCCTGCCCCTCTATTTATAGAGGTAGGGAGCCTTACATCTCGTACAAAAGATCTCCAGGTTGTTCTCCATGTTATAGACTAGTTCTTTAGAATATGGGTGCAATATCATCGAATGTTATGGGTCGATACGACTTTATGGGTAGGGGCCGTTACTGACCTCTAAGTTTGTAACGACCCGTAAATTTTAATAATTTTTATAACGTAATTTAATGAATTTTTCTTGAAAATCAAACAATTAAATTTGACAATGAACATTTGATATTTGAAATGCGTCTATTTAAATGTAGCAAATATCAGATTTTCATTGGAAACTATAAATGTTAGTTTTATTATGAAATTTTCAATTTCAGTTTAAATCAATTGAAGTTAATATAAATAAAATATTATTGAAATCTGAATATATTTATAAATTAAAAATATAGACTATTTTTTGAGTGAGACGTCATATTTTGTTGCATCAAATTTGGACTGCTATTGCCCCTTTATCTTATTTCCGGCGTTTTAGCAATATTTTTAGTACCGAATATCGACTTTTGACAGGATAGTCGCATCGCTCATATCAATGTACCATTCTGTTCGTATCGTCATGCTGATCTCCATAGCATATTCATTTGTGCATTTCGGTGTTCGGTGCACAGTGAAATCTGTGAAACGATTAGCTGAATCGATAACCGTTTAAGCCTTTTGGTTTACAGGTGACCTTTAATTAATCTACCGTGTAAACCAATAGCCTCTAGCATTTAATTTCTAAATTCAACGGTTGACCTTCCTATTCCCACTACTTTTATTTGTTGGTCCATTTTTGTTAACTTTTCATATTCTTGGTTCTGTCATTTCTTAAATATATATATATATATATATATATATATATAGTGCTTTCATCTATTAGCCTGTTATCGTCCCCTCCCCTCCGTACATTTCTCTTCTTTCTTTCCTCTTTTCTGTTCATACCTTCGAGATTATAACCATATATATATATATATATATATATATATATATATATATATATATAGTTATTTGAGAAAATATTATAGTATATATAGTTATAAATTGTTGCATGCACGTCCCTTCCTCTATCCTATTCTTTCATATTCCTTGCCGATTCATACTCCATCCCTCCGGAGCCTCATCGTCCCACATCCATCAACATCAGCGAACCCTCCTCCATCTCCAATTTGCAGCAGCACGCTGCTTTGTTTCAAATGAAAAAAATATTATATATATCTATATTCGATAAATGATATAGTTATACGTTAGGGATCCCTACTGCTTGTTTTTGATGCCCCGCCTTTACTCCCCTCCTTCGCAACCACTCCCTGACCATTCAGCCTTCCCCCAGATCCGCATCTCCAAACCCATGCCATTCAACCTCTCCATCAATGAAGCCGAGCCTTTTTCCCACTTCATCAATAGCCTCCATCCGAAGCTTCCTTCACCCGAAACCTACTTGCTGTCCTCCCCTCTACGACCCACCAACATATTCATCAACCGCCAGAAACCCTTCACCCTCTCTACAGTGCTTATCAGCCTTCCCTCTCCTTTGACTTGCAACCAGACCCGACTCCACCATGAACGAGACCACAACCACGTCCTTTCCACCATCCAATAGCAGCCCTCTTGCGTGCTTGCATCACCACCGATCACTGCAACAAACCTCCCCTCGCCTATGAATCTCCAACCGCCTTCAACGAACACCTTCCCTCCGCCTCAAGCAACCGACCAAGCCCTACTTCCTTTGCTTTATTTTGTGGCTTTGTGTATATAAGTGTGTATATATAAAATTTGATTCCCAGTTATATATATAACAAGAAATATACACACATGAAGTGTTTAAAGATTATTTATTTACAATATGTCAGTGTGTTCATATTTTGAGTTTAATGTATTTATACATTATTTCAAAGTATTTATATAATATGTTAAATAATAATATAGTTCTTATATATATAAGTAAGCTATATTGTTTATACATATATGGTTAAAGAAGATTTTATATAGTTTTGGTAAGAATTGTATTTAGTTAAATTTATACTATTATTTTTAAAATAGAAAAAAAAATATTTGACTTCATGTTATAAATTTGTAATAATTCTATATACATAATATGTTTAGAATATATACTTGGTCTACCGAATCTAAATTCACCTTGCCAGGTTCTCCACTGTACAGATTTATAGCAACAGATTCAGCTTTGTCTCTTTGTCGTTTGCATATCTGTGTGCGCATCCGAGTTCATTGCTTCTCATTTTTCGTGTTTATCATGTCGTACTTAGGAATTTATGCTTGAATCCATCACGTCTCGTTCTTGTTATTTCTCTAGCCTCGAAAGGTAAGAAATCACTCATGATTAACATTCTTATATTTAGTAAATTTAATTCACCTAAAATGATGATTGAAATATGTTATTGGATTAGAATTGGTAGTTATTTAATTGTTGAATATGATATGTTATCGTTTAAAATTGTTAACCTGTGTAAATTGACATATGACACCATAAGCTGTTGTATATATTATATTTTAATTTATCACTGATGATATATGCCTGTCGTTGATATGCAATATTATTATCATATTTGTTCTCACTCTGCAAGTTCCCTGTTAGTTTAGAAATCCCTATGGGTTGAAATGGTACATACCTGAATGATATTATAGATTAGGAGAAAATCTTTATGGGTTGAAATGATAAACCCAAGCGATTTTCATTGATGTTGAAATTTTGGGACCGCGGGTTGAAATGATGTACACTCATAAATATTAAATTATTGTAGATTGAAATGATAAATACCTGTACCACTTGACCATAGGATAGAAAATTATATACGAACACCGCTGGTCTATTTTGAAAAAAAATGATTGCCAAAGTTTGAAAGGAAATATATGGATTTTTATTAAATAGTGATTTTAAAAGAAAATTATAATATAAAGAATTTATTTTAATATATGTGTAAAATTTAGACTTATAAAATTATATTTTTGGAATTTTAAATTTTATAGGTAAGTTATGAAAATATAATTTTTAATATTTTTCTTATGATTTTTAAAAAAAAAATATAAAATAAGATTTAATACAAAATACATTTAATAGTAAGATTTAATTTAATAAAATTTAATTTAATTAGTTTATAATATGTTTAAGTAATTATTTAAATTTATAATTTAAGAATAGTTTTTTCTTTAATAATAAACGTTGGGAAGATAAATTAATGTTGACCTGGAATTTAAATTGGTTAATAATTGAATTTAAATAAGTATTGATTTGAATTTATTGCTTTTGAGATTTTAAAACATACGATTGATAACTTGATTTGATAAAAAAAGGATTAAATGAATATTCTCAATTTTAAATAAAATTAAGACTGAGTATTTAATATTAATTTAAGTTTCTAAATTGAGATTTCATTTAATTGTTATTAAAATGATTAAGTGAATATTTTCCAATTTGAATAAAATTAAAGTAAAGTGTTGAAATCTAAATGAAACTTATATTGAAAATGTTATGAATATTTAAACTTTGAATTTTATTGGAATTGAAGAGATAGTTCAAACTCGGATTCGAAATTAATAAAAATTAAAATGTTTTATTGAGAATTTGAATTGAATCTTTAACCTTTTAAATTGAAAGTGTTGAACTGGGATTGATTTAAATTGAATTTTGAAATTTAAGTTGATTTGAATAGATTTCTGGAATTGGATGAAACAATTCTAATTTGGAAACAATTTCAGTATAATCTCTTTAAAAAAATTAAAATTATTTTATAACTATTTTAATATATAAATTATTTTAATATATAAACTATTTAATTTATAAATATTTTAATATATATATATATATATATTATTTTCAATATTTAAACTGTTTAAGTTGGAACTGTTATGATTACGAAAGTGTTATGATTTCAAAAGTGTTATGATTTCGATAGTGTTATAATTTTGAAAGTGCTACGATTCTAGAAATGAATATTATTTAAAGTGAACAATGATATCGAATTGATATGGTTTTGAAATGAATATGATATTTTGATATGAAGTATGAACTATTTGAAATGAAATGGCCACGGTATGAAATAAGCGTTTGGTTGTTAAAGAGACCGGGATCAGATATTGTCATAATCTCTGCTAATACCGAAAACCACTTTAACAATTGTGTACGTGATGAAGATTCCAGAACGAAGTAGGATGGTTTAGCAACGATTCTATATGAGTTTTAGTGCAACCCTGACTTTCGTGAGTCAGCTTGATGTGGATAAAACAAGAGTCATGCCAGGCCAAGTGAGGTCATTCCTCCGATCGGGCGCATTTCTTCGATACCATTCTATTACCTTGTGATTTGATTGGATGCACCCTTCGATTTGGGAGTGTGTCTCGAGGTGGGCGGTAGTAGCTACTATGCGTTACCACCAGTCCTGATCCACAAACGGTATATCTACCTTAGCATTGCCTCGTGTGCCTTGTCACATGCCCTATCGCGCCTTCTACGAATTTGGTTTGTACCATACCTATGGGGTGCCCTCTAATGGCCCCCCAGTTTACGAAGGAATTACAATCCTATATAGACTATGGGAATATATAAAATGTTTTAAGGGGGATATGGGTAACGCCTTAATGCTATTTTAATAGTTTACTTTGCTAAAGACATATTATAATAGCGTATATTACTACATAGTAGATAGTTCCATGGATCCTTAGAGGATGGATATCCCAACTATCTTTAAGTTACTTGTATTTCAGTTGACATTTCACTTGAGTTGAATTTATTAATATAAGAATGTTAATCCTGACTAGAGTGTTTTGCATTTTTCTTTATGCTCGGGTCAGATTGAGTGCCACAGCATTTGAGACTCACCTTTGGAGATTGAGCTTTGTTTGAAGATCTATCTATCCAGCTTCCAGTTATTTCAGTTTATTCCAGTCATTTATGTTCAGACTCATATTTGCTTATGTATTAGAGATTCAATTGTATTTTAGATTCTGTTCTACTTTGTTTCAAACTCTGATGTTTATAGTAGCTTCATGAACTGCTATTTTTCTATTCTGCTGCTTATTGTTGTAATACTCTGTGTCTGTGATTCTGTAATTGGTTTATTTACTGTATATGCTAAGTTTTACCAAATATAAATTAACAATATGATATTTTGAGAAATTCAAGTCTGACATGAGTGGATGATTGTCGATCTGAACGGTTCGAAATACCAGGTCGTTACAAAGTTAGCCAAATTGACTGCCTCCAACTCTCTGGTTCGGCTCATTTAGCAGTTAGCTTCGTGATTCCATAATTTTTTGCATTAATAATAGCTTGTTTTGGATTCCAAGTGACGAAGTTGTAGAAGAATGAAGCTGCTAATTCAGAAGTTCATGGAAATTTACAAAGAATTGCAATGAATTTGCAACACAACATTGGAAATATGTTACTAACATTATGCAGGATAGGTAGGCAGAAAATGGACCATGACGATGGTGTAATTAGGGGCCGGTACCGACCTATAGGGTGGGGTCGATACCGACCCAACACTTATGCAATTGGGTCTTTAGAATCTTTGGAGTGCACTTGTGTTTGCATTATGACCATTGTTGTACTTTGGTTTTTGGGCTCCGTGATCATTTCTCTTGGCGTCCTACCATGACAACTTCGATGTTTGGTTCGTTAAATCTTTCTATCCACAACATGGTTAAAAGGCAGGATAACACTTGTCCTTCAAAGCATGCCTTGCAAATGGAAGGTATGGTTTGCTCGAGAACAAATGTGATGTTAATCCCCGATAGTTGCGCTCTCTGGCTATTTCAATCTGGGTGAATGGTCCAGTTCCTTTAGGTTTTTTTGTCAATTATAGGTCATTCTAGACCTACAGCCTTAGACTCTAAAATCTACCTAGTGTTGTCATAATTTCAATTTAATTTGGAGTCATTACATCACATGTCAAAACCATCCAGTGATCATCTAGGAATTACATCATTAACATTATGATTTCATTTCAAGTTATTGCATATCAAAATCATTCCGTGTTCATCTGGAGTTTATCAGTTTCATTTTAATTTCAAGGCGTTCAAATCCTTTTATCAACATCAATATAAATATTAAATTTTGATCTCTCCAAATCATTTCAGATTCAGTTTTCAATGTGTGATATCTTCGAATCGTTTTATAGCTAATTTAGTGTGCGATCTCTCTGGATTTTTAATTGAATTCATGGTTGTTCGAGATCAACAACCAAATCCATAGTCGTTCGAGGCTGATAATCAAATCCATGGACTTTTCATACCGTTAATCAAATCCATTTCCATTCGGGGGCGATAATCAAATTCATGGTTGCTCGAGATCGATTATCAAATCCATGGAAATTTAGGGGCAACGATCATATCCATGCTCTCTCTCTAGACCTTGCTGTGCCCAATCCGCTCGCTCTCTGACAAGGGGACTAAACGACAAGTAAGCTCATCCGGTCACTCTCTGGCGAAGTGACTGCCTCATGGTCTCTAGTCTTAACTCTCCAATCAGGATTTAACATGAGCAAAGTCCATGGTCTCACCAGAGCCTTACCGAGCCCCATCCACTGACTCTCCAGTGAGGGGACTCAACGACAAGTAAGTCCATCCGCTCACGCTTCGGTGAAGTGACTACTTCTTGCACTCTTGTCCTGACTTTTTGGTCGGGAATTTACAGCAATTAATATCATAGAAGTCCATCCGCCCACTCTCTAGCGAGGGGACATGCACCTTGCACAACAACCTTGTCTTTTCAGATGGGACTTTAGTGCGATTAATGTCAGTCATCATATTCAATGTAAATTGCAATAATCAAATTCAAATGTCAAAAATAATATTAAATTTAAAATCGAGGTAACTGCCTTGTCGGGCATTGCAGTCTAGCATCCAGCCGAGAGCATGCCTGTGGACCATTCCAGATCCTATACGCGAGTAAGTGCCTAGACTGTATTATTGTATGGTTTATTGAAAAGGGAAAATAGAGTGAGAGAACTAGACCTGATTCCCTATCATCTTGATCATGAGGCGACCATCATTGACCTTGATTCAAGGCCATTTCCATTTGCTATGGTCAATGGCTACTCATGTTCCACTACCACATTTTGATTCATTATATGTTGCAACGACCATTTATCTCTGATTTATTCCTCGATTAGATCCTGCAGGTGCCTGTAATCATTTGTGTTATGCCCATCCAGCTCATGGAATAGGCAGTATTTTCCAAATGCCCTTTCATGCTTCATGGCCTCTCTTCTCACTGGCTTTTGATAGGAGATTTATCCCTTAGTATCCAAATAAATCGCTCCAGGAATTTATTTAAGTTCGTGTAAGAAGAGAGTTTTGATTCCCTCCTCTGTCGCTATAATCCGTCAAAGCTATCATCCGTCCATCCTTTTCCTTTATCCTTGCTTGATTCTGCTCCGAGCAATCCTCCACCTTCCAGAGCATTAACCTCTTCCTCATCAACTTTAGCGTCCTCCTGGCGTAGAAACCTTTCAACTTCATGATAAAACTCTATAAGATTCCTCGGAGGATCCCGTTCCAATTCAACCTTGAAATCTACCTTAGAAGCTATTCCTGAAACTGCCGCCATCAAAACCATTGAAGGGTCTGGCTTATCGACCGTGGTAGCCATCACATTGAATCTTGTTAGAAAACTCCCGAAGGTATCTTTGGCCCTTTGCTTGATATTTGCTAATGTCATTACATTCTTGGGTTGTGAGATATGGATCCGGAATTGCTTCACAAATTTGTTTACTAACTCGGCCCATATGCTAATGGAATCGCTCTCCAGCTGTCTAAATTATTATGCTACCAAACCTGTCAAATATAGAGTGAAACATCATCCCATTATCTCTTTAAACGCACCCAACACTTCCATGCATTGGATGTATCTCATCAAATGAACTGTTGGATCTGTCTTCTCATCATACGTTTCCAACGTTGGTATCTTGAAATTAGGTGGATTCCTAGCGTATCGAATATTCAAAGTGAATGTACTCATGTTAACATCTTCCATGTTTAGACTAGGCAATCCAACTCTTATAACCCATCTTACCATCTCAATAAGTCTGTCATTGTCATTCAAAGGGACTCTAAGGTTAGCATTTCTAACCTGCCCTCCGACTATGCGAGGGAATTCTGGTACATACTCTCTGGTTGTGCTTCTGTGTTCTGATCCACGTTCAAACCCTTCGCTTCAGCTCCAATATGCACGTCATTCCTTCCAAAGCTAGGACAACCCGTTCCCCCAATTCCTTAGAGGTTGGTACCGACCCATAAGGATTGATCAGTATCGACCCGTAAGTTTGGGTCGGGGTTTGCTTTGGATCATTCTACTTCAACTCTAGCTACCTGCGCTCCAGCTTTCGGTCTCTGATTTTGATTTTCTACAGCTCCTGTTGTTTCCATCTATTCCATCCTCCTTAAGAAGTTCTCCATCATTTATTCTTGGTGAGCCATCATCCTTTCCTGCAATCTGTTCATCATAGTGTCCATCTCATCCCTGGTTATGTAGACTGATGGCGGGTTAGCTTCTAAGGACGCCTCTTGGTTGATTTTCTTCAAAAATGATCCTTCTCATTGATCGTTAAGCCATTTAGAATCCTTTTCAAATATAAAATCAGCGAGTTCGAGTGTGCTCTCAGTGAAAGCACCAAAATGCTTGAAGCAAAAATCGCATAAAATCACATAGAAATTAGAAGAGAATAAAGAGTGAAGAAAATAAATTAAAATAAGTAAGAAATGAACATATAAAAATTTATAGTGGTTTAGCAAACTCCAACCTACGTCCACTAAATAATTTTATTGCTTAACTTCTGACTTGTCATCATCAAAAATGGGAGATTATTAGTCCTTGGGATGATGGTTTTGATGACAACAACCTTAGAACTTGTTATAAAATATAAATACTAACATTATAGTTTAGATATATATGTATATGCAGGATATAAACATGCAGGTACCAAGAATGAAGACTGTACAGTATAGAGATTCAAGATTGAAGATATCAAGATTGAAGACTCATGAGTATCAAGATATCAAGAGTTCAAGATTTCAAGAATACAAGATAAGTATTGAGTCTAGAATTATGTTAAAACTTCTTGAAAGCACTTACACCTTTATTCGAAATTTATTCATGGAATGGAATCCACTTCGAGCCTGTTAAAGGGATGGAACCCTAGTGGGACGGAACCCACGACAATATCTAGTGGAACATATAGTGGTCCTATTTTGATATCCACTAATTTTATAAAAATGCTTTTCAAAAATATATCTCTTGTCTTTAAAAATTATTTTCAAAGCTTTTTTTTCAAAAAGACATCTCTCTTGTTTTAAATATTTTAGCCTTAAAACTATTTTTATCATTTTTCATATTTTGATTTCAAAATTGTCCTTCTTTTTAAACCATCCCTTGTTTTAAATATTTATCTTTAAAATATTTATGTACTCAGATTTTGAATTACTTTATAGATTAAGATTATATATTAAAAATTACTTTTATATGTTTAAACTATATTCAAATATATTTACAAAGTTTTTAAATTGTTTTGACAAAAACCAATTTTAATAAGAAAATCAAAATCATCAATTTTTCCTATAGCATGTCGTCATCCTTCATCCCCCCATGTCGACATGATGCCCGTTAAATTCAAAATTCAAATTTTCAAAAGAAGTGTCTATTCGTCGTATCCTTTCACGAATAGATATGGTTGTTGATCTTCTATAAATACTAATAGTTCTAAATGAATTTTAAATTAGATTCCACTTATTTTCTTACCTCTTCATCTTCCATATTTATTATAAAGAATCCCAAACTGTACTCTGTCGAAATACCAAGTGAATCAAACTTGATTATCTCTTGTTTGATTCTCTGTCACTCTCTCCATAAGATCTCAGTGCTATTTAGAGTTATAAGATCTTTTGTAAATCAAACTGTTGAGTAAAAGGTGCGGTTGAGCCTTGAAATCAATTGGGTGTGATTGTAGCCTCGGAAATCAATTAGATGATCTTGTAGCCTGGTTAAATCAAGAGAGTTGCCTTGAACTTGAATACAGGAGGGTGTACCTCGTAGCCTTGAAACCGAGGGCGTAATCTGGGAGATTATTTTGAAAGAAATCCGTACGCTTGTATGGTACTGGATGTAGCGTAACTCCGAACAAGTATAAAATCCTAGTGTGTTCTTTCCTTTACTGCTTTTATTTAGTATTTGCATCTGTGTCTGATTCTGTGATTATATCTGTGTCTATGAATTGCATTTGTTAGTGATTAAATTACACAAGTTTCAAAAATATTTATAAAATCATAAAACACTATTCACCCCCTCCCCCTCTAGTTTTATTCCTGCCTTAAGATCCGTAATCCGCATTTCTCATGATATTAAATGGTTATTTATTGCTTTTATTATTGTTACCCTATATTTATGATAATTTATTATGTGATACTGCAGAATGTGATGTTTTCTGGTTATGTTGGTTGCTACTATTGTACAATGTATGTACTAACAAGTATTTGATGCGGAAGAAGGGAGAAATATATAACTATGCGAGCTTAACTTGAAAAGGGTACATAGGCAGTCTTATGCAATAATCCATGTTCACTTAAGGTCGAGATGTATATAGTTAGGCATAGTCCAGACATTGTTGATCACCTTTTTATCTTTATTGGATTTATATATATATATATTTGTAAAGTTGTCGGTGAAATCGAATGATGGAAAAGTGGTGTAAATGAAGGCGACATCTGTATGTTTTCGAATTGTTATATTTTTTCTGTATCATAGATACATTATCTATAGACTTTGTAATGACTAATGTATAAAAAGATATAGATGTTTTATTTTTTGTATTAGGCCTTGTATGTTGTTTATTGTTGAGATATATGTTTTTGATTATATAATTTCACCATGAGGTTTTTTCCTTTTTTTCATAGATTTATATTTTGAATTATATAACCAACGTATCACTATTTCTGATATATGAAATTAGGATTCAAGTGAATTTTGACATTATTTGTCACTAATTGTAAGCATTAGAAATACTGGGTCACAAAGGAGCTACATACTTGTGGTTGATTGAAACAATCACAGATGACTTAATGAGAGTCTTCAATAGGTTAAGACGATAAAGTCAAAATAGAAGATCTCATGATAACAACGTGTGGTAGCTTTCAAATTTGAGGATACTGTTGATCTTAAGCGGTTAGACTGTACTTTAATTACAGTCAAGCACATGACATGGCGACCATGTTACGGTCATGGTTAGATACACATTGAACTATTTAATATGAAACAGTAATCAAGAGAGGGTTCTCTCCTTTATTTTAAAAGGTTGGTATCACCGTAATAGGCAATCAACTTATGTAACGACTTAGACTTTTGAACACTTTGTATTTAATATCAAAATTATTTAAATATTTGATGCTTAGGTTAACCTTGTTAATCTCCTTTTTATTAATAATTAATGATATTAAACTTGTTTTTGAAATTTGTTTATAAAATTAAACACTCTAAAAAATATCGATGATGCGAACGAAAATCATTTTATCAATAAACATCTTTTTTTGTAAAAGTTGTTTGAACTTGTTATGCCTTCCTAAAATGTTAATATGTAATTAATTATCTAATAAAAATATTTTCACTTAATATGGTTAACTTTATTAGTTCTAGAAGCTTCGAGAAGGTCTTAAGGTAGAAGATATTTAATGGAGATATTTTCATGTGTGTGTGAGGTGGAAAAGTGGTCACATGGAGGCACATGGAGGTAAGATAGGTTTTGACTAGAAAAAGAGACGAAGGAGGTCATGATAACCTCTTGCGTTGCTTATATTAAGGACCCTAAGGCTCTTGAAATCATTCTCACATTTTTGCAAACAAATCTAAGCACTTTATTCCTTTTCCCTCTTCAAAAATTCCAAAGAACAAAGAAATTCAAAACAATTCAAAAACTTTATAAACTATAGTATAATCCTTACAACAACATTACAACTACTATTGACAACTTGAAGCCTGAAGGATGGAAGAACACAAGCCACTATGGACCATGGTCGTGAGCACTTATGGACATTTATGCCTAGGCCGTGAGCAAGTAAGGAAGGTAGGTATATTTTGGTGTTGTTTTGGTTGAGGTAGGAAGTGGTTGCAAGGTTGAGTCTTAAGCTTAGTTGTGTAATTGTTGAAGGGTGAGCTAACTAACCATTTAAAAAGTATATTAAGTATATAATGCTTGTTTATATTATAGTATTCATTTGACTATATATTACTATTGTTCACTTGTGTATTTCTAGCTTTGAAAAAAAAGGCATGTGTAAATGATGTGTTTGGACTTGTATGAGGTGTGGCATAACCTTGGGCACATAGGGATTGGTTGTATTTTGAATGAATCGTACTTGAATTTGTTTTTATTTTATAGTGACTAGTCGCTATAAACGTACTTAGATATCGCTTTGTGTTCGCAGTTTCTATACAAATTTTTAAAGAGAACCTTAGGAGTTTCTTGTCATTGTTGTGATGTATTATGTATATATTAGTTACTATAAAAAGATTGGATGCTAAAGAGTTTGTTATCATCTCGTGTAACGACCCAGAATTTGACCACCTCCAAATATAACATTTAAAGTGATTTTAAATATAAGATATATAACATTTATGATTTAAACATTATTAGATAGGATTTGCAACGAGAAATATACATAAAAATAGGAATAATTGTTTATATCAACAAAAGCGACAAAATCCTGATTTTAGAAAAGTAAGTTTCAATGGTTAAATAAATTATTTTAATTAATTTATGAGTGTTTATGTTTTTAAATAACATTATAAAAATTTATTTTAAAATTTGGTTTACGTAAATAAATAGTTTAACTAAAACATCAAAATGTTACCGTAAAACATTTTATCGAAAATCATTGTTTTGTCGATTTAAAATTGTTGCAATGTTGTTGCACCTTCATATACATATTCTTATAAACATTATAACATATAGGAAGTGATTAACAAATAGTTAATAAAGTTTACTTTAACTAAACAAGATTAGAAACATCTAGAAAACAATTATGAAAAGTAAGCACAAAAATGCAAAAAAGGTATACTTTTGTAAAATAAAGTTAGAAAATCTTTTGATTTGATGTGTAATTAAGTAAAATTTGACTTGACTAATAAAAGATTTAAATTTAACATTATATTTACTTAAACCATTAATGCATGTCACATCCATGTTTTCTTTAAACGTAATTATTGCATAAACTTCACACCACATTTATACATTTTCTTTTCATATCAAATCTATAGTAAATACATGCTTAATGACAATGCTTGAAGTGGTTTGACTAGTTGATTTTGCTTTGAATTTGATAGCCTATATTGTTGACATCAAATAAGCTATGCTTAAACAATCACAAATAATAATTACCTCTTCATCAACATATGATGATGGTAATGAAGTGAATGTTGAAATCAAAATTTGATGGTCTAGATTCCTAATTCATAGTTAATAGACCATACATAAAATAGGTTTTATTTTCAACTTTGTTATCATTTTTCATATGAGTTTGTAAGTGGTTTAAGGGGTATGCTATAGTTGATGGCTTATGTTGAGCTAATTAATAGCACAAATATGCAACACTTATGATAAGCATATCAATTAAACTTACTAATGACGAAAAAAAAGATATGATAATTTCATGTTGTGTTGATTTATATGATCTAGAGAGTGGAAATTATCTCTAAATTATCTTTCTACTCTCATATTTTTATCACTTTCCTTTTGTCATTTTCTTACATTTTTGGCTAATCACTCTCAACTTTGGTTTAATTTGATTGAATAGAAATTTAAAATCTAACAATTCCTACAGATCGACCCATACTCACCACGTACTAATTTTTTTACGCCGTGCACTTGCGGTTAATTTTAATTTTAATTTGTTCGAAGCTTTTCTAGCTCAATAGATATCCTATTGACAAACAGTATCATATATTCCGTCTGGTATATTCCACTGACCCAATCTGGGTATATTCCCTTAGACTTAGTCTGGGTATTGATACCTTATTTGAATAAGTTTATTTGAAAGATGTTTTCCAAAAGAATATCATTAAAGATAATATCAATTTATTTTGCTAATAAAAGTGTTTTGATTATCATAAGGTAAAAACCCGTCTGTATTTATGTCTGGGCGTGGTCTTATGAGATACCCTTCTTTCCAAAAGTTTTGATAACATTGTCGTGATCTGTACATTTAAAATTTCTAGTATCTAATGCTAGTTTATCAAGACGGATCCAGGTATTTTTAATACTCGGATCAGATCCGAGTAGTTTCTAGTTTAGTTGAAGATGGTTTGAGTTTCTAGAGGAGAGCTAGAGATCTTCGTTATCGTATGGACGTATTCTATTATCTAGTGCATCAATTGCATTTGTTTGGTTGTTTTCAGCATTTGTAAGGTCAGATGTTTATAACTGTCTAGGCTAAATCAAGATTGGACTCTGATATATGTTTTTTAAATTTTCTGCTGTAAAGATTATTGTTTAATAATATATGTTATTCCATTCGTGTGAGATTCTATTTTCTATTCCGTTCTATCTTTGTTTTTCTTTCTACCCTTGATGATCCGCTTGTTCATGTAATTTGAGTTAGACATGTGCAGTTTATTGTCGATTCAAAGGGTATGGAAAAACGGGTCGTTACATATCAAAAGTGGTAAAACTTTCATGCTTATAAATTTGGCCCATTTCATGGCCATTCACAACAGTCAACGGCATAAACTTAAAAACGCTAACTTTTCTAATGAATCACTTTTTATAACATTCCGGAAATACTAACTTTTCTATTTGAGAGTATTTTACTTCAATTTTTTTTAATAGTATTTTCTAACATATATTAGAGTATTTTAGAAGTGGTTTAGATTTTTTTATGGATCTTTAATAATTAATTATGAATTATTAAAGTAGAAGGTGTATTTTTATAAATAAGAAAACATGTTTTTTGATAGTTTTTAAATAAATATAGTTTTTAGACCAATTTTAAATATTTAATTAAGTATTAAAAAGATTATGTAATATAATATCTTTTATATTGTTTTTAAAGTTTTATTAAAAATACTAGCTTAAATAAATTAGTATACATACATGTGTGTGTGTGTCATTTTAAAGGTTTTTAGTATATATAAGTTTGAAAAAGTAAGTTAAGTTTTTTACAAAAGAATAAATGTCTGTTATCCCGCTTTTTGGCAAAGCCGCGATACCAAAAGATCGGTCAGAAACGGAGAACAGTTCGTCTCAGAAGCTGGTCATACTTCGTTTCGCCATGGATATCACTGAATTTTATCCGAGTCCAGATTGAGCTACAATTGATAGGACACGGCAAGAAAGACCACAGGAGTCAGCATTTCAAATTTCAAGTCAATCCGAGTTCGCATGCTCAAGCTATGATCGGTTCAACTTGGAGGGAACATGCTGGTTTCGAACCCACCATGATGGGTGTCTTCGAACCCATCATCATGCACCGCTCGAAACCATCACCTTCGAACCGAAGGACATCGAACCCATCGGTTTCGAAACCATCAAAGCGCCTCACCTTCGACCCCATTACCTTCGACTCCATCGTGTTCGAATCCATGTGCCTCGTATCCATGGAGGGGTTGCAGAGCTCATATGCATCCAAGGAACACAAGTTCTAACCCATCACAGAAGCCATGCTTCGAACCCATCACAGAGGCCTTCTTCGAACCCATCTGTGATACCATCTTCGAACCCATCACAGAGGCCTTCTTCGAACCCATCTGTGATACCATCTTCGAACCTATCCTGTGTAACTTCGTTCGAACCCACTGGGTCAACCAACCGCGATGACATGTATTCCATCGGTTCGAATGCGCCGAGATACATGGAGTCGAAGCGATCAACACGGAGTGAAGTCCGGATCGATTCGAAGTTTGTGCTCCACGTCACCACGAAGCCGCGTGCCATGATGGATTCGAAACCATCGTTTCGAATACATGGGTTCGAACCAGACAGCTATGCCAAAAACCCAATTTCGAATCCATCATATCTCCTAACCTATTGATCCAAATGCCACGAAATTTTCACTGAAGCTTGTGTACATGTTGAAGAATGTCCACGCCAAATTTCACCTCGATTGGATGAATTCTTGATCGGTTCGAATGGAGTTCGAACCGATGCCAAAGTGGGCCCAAACTTCCTGAGACCGTGCGTGTGGGCCCCCTCACGTGCCAGACGTGGTCTCCCGAGTTTTCAGCGAGATACCAGCAGCCTACGCCTATAAATAGAGCCCCAGGGCCAACAGAAAAGGGATCTTCTGACTCGGAGGCGCCTAGACTCTACCGAATCAATATCTCCATCATCCTACATCATAATTTGATTGTTGATTTCGAATTTCCAGTTGTAACTTGCTGTTGATCGCTGTAACAACTTGTAAACATTGAAAGAGAATCAATAAAACATCAAAAAACTTCACAGTGGACGTAGGCAACACGCCGAACCACTATAAATCGATTGTCTACGCATTTTCCTTACTGTTGATTGGAGTTTTTGTTAGATAATATCTGTTTTGAACTTGCATTCTTGACTATTATCTCTTCAACGACTCCCGAAGAGTGTTGTGCCCAATTTTGACACAAACACTTTGGTGCTTTCACTGAGAAAACCCAGATTTTCTCCTGCTCGTCGGATCTGTCATCGATACCGGATTGAATAAATCTAAGAGAGAGATCCAGATCGTTAAATCCAACTTCCTTCCCTTCTATTCAGATTTGCATAAAGTCTAGGAAAGGAACTCAACTCTAAAGATGGTTAGCACAAGAACCACCTCGAACGCCGTCAATCAAGAAGGACAGGATAGACAGAATCCTGCCCCTCTACCACCATCTAATCAAGATGCCGCTGGACACCCAGAGCCGTCGGGTCCGGTTACCCGACAAGAATTGCAGTTGTTACTCCAAGAGCTGACCCAGAGTCGGCGACAACTAGAAGAACAGCTACGCGCTAACGCTGAGCTAATCAACAAGCTGGATCGCCAAAAACGAAAGAGATCCATGAGAGATCGTGCTTCTCGCTCCTCCAGCGAAAGTTCTTCATCTTCTGATTATCATAACCGACCTCCACGACCCCGGTTAGATGGGAGTCGTATGCCATCCGCTGGAAACCAACCGACATTGACCGTTGGACAAATAAGAGTTGGTCCGTCAGCCAGTTTCCAAACCGGACCCTCCTCCCGAGGGGGTGCCGCTCCTTTCCACGCCGCTGAATACCGCACCGCTAGCGTTGTGGCTGAACCAGGGGTCGACACTCAAGATCAGTCGGACCTGGACCGTCGTCAAAGCGGTCATACTCCTGAACCGTACGTCCCAGAGGACTATGAGCCAAGAAGGCGAGACTTGGACCGTCGACGATATCCGGTCCAAGCTTGAAGTACGGAACGTGATCATACTCCGGCACAAATGCCGGATCTTTCAACTATGATACGTCAGATGATCCGTGAGAGTCAGGGATTCACAAACGACGATTGGGGAGTTTCCCGAAGTCACACTCCCTTTACGGACGATATTCTTAATGCTGAACCCCCACGGCGATTCCGAATGCCCACTCTACCCATGTATGAGGGAAACTCCGACCCCAACCAACATATTCTAAAATATGAATGGTCGATGACTGCTGCCAGAGCCGACGACGCTGTGAAGTGTCGTAGTTTCCCCATATCCTTGGGGGGCATCGCCACCATGTGGTTCACCCGATTGCCTCCTCGATCCATCTCCTCATTCGACCAGCTGGCCACATAATTCGTTGAGCAATTCCGCATGCACGTCGCAAGGCCGAAAGATGTCAACACTCTATCTAGTGTCAGACAAGCACCCGGGGAGACACTCAGACACTACTTAGAAAGATTCCATACTGCATGTGCAGAGATTAGTAATCCGAACGATAACTCCATCCTTATGGCGTTAACTAAGGGGATCGACCCCGATTCTGAATTTGGCAATTGGCTAGCTGGGAAACCACCTGCGTCATTGGACCGTTTCCATGCCAAAGCAGCTCAATTCCTGAGACGGGAAGACGCGAAACAGTCTAGGAAGTAAACTGACACAGGGCCAAATGCGGAAGGAACCCAAAGCAATGTTGCAATAAAACAATCCGGTGAGAGCTCCGGAAAAGTTCAGTTGAACATTAAAAATAAACAAGCTCGGCGAAGAGAGAGCGTGAATCAACATAAAAAACAAGATCAAAATCGTGGCCCACAACGCAGAAATCCGATGTTCGACAGTTATACTCCTTTGAATACTTCACTGGAGGACATGTATTTGCAGACCCGTAATACAATTCAGTATGAAAAACCTGCTCCAAGGCCGTCGTCGGAGAGACAAATCCAGACGGGAAAATTTTGCAGGTTCCATGAAGGCAACGGGTACAATACGAACGAGTGTCGTCACTTACAAGATCTTATTGAAAAACTAGTCAGAGAAAGGAAGCTGGAACAGTTTGTGCAGACACCGTAGCCCAGAGAAGCGGGCCCATCCAATCCAATCAATGAACCCAATCGACCGAGGCAGGAGGACTCGACTTGTCCCCGTGGGAGATTGGTGATAAACGCCATCAGTGGGGGGCCTACTTACTCAGGAGCCTGGAACGACGAAGAACCTCGTCACTGCCACACATGACAGGCTCCTTCAGTCTATGAATGCTTTGTAGCTTCCTTTACATTCTGAATTTTGAATTTGTAATAAGGCACTGACTTTGCTACATTTTCTCATTTCAGCAAATAAAATGCTATCTCTTCAAGCTAAAGCTGTGATTCACCGAATACGACGTTCAACAATCACGATACACGAAGAGCTAAGTTCCATCGATCAATGGAACTTATTCAAATAGCGAGTGACTGCGTTACAACCGGCCACTCACTAAGTGAGACCCCAGCTCGGGGGCAAGCCAACACATCGAAGGCTGAACTGGACCGACACACGACAGTCCATTCCAAAATTCGCTCCCAGAGCGCGAGCGGACTCCAACTTCCCACAGCGTGAATTGGAGTATAAACATTCCATAATTCGTTCACAGAATGCGAACGGACTCCAACTTCCCACAGCGTGAATTGGAGTATAAACATTCCATAATTCGCTCCCAGAGCGCGAGCGGACTCCAACTTCCCACAGCGCGAATTGGAGTATAAACATTTAACAATTCGTTCCCAGAGCGCGAACGGACTCCAAATTCCTGGAGCGCGAACTGGAGTATAAACATCCCATAATTCGTTCCCACTGCGCGAACGGACTCCAACTTCCCACAGCGCGAATCGGAGTATAAACATCCATTCCAGGTTCCCGGAGTGCGAACCAACCCATCAATGCGGACTCCAAATTCCCAGAGTGTGAATCGGAGTATAAACATCAAATCCATCGTTCCCAGAGTATGAACGAATTCCTAAAAAGCCCAAATAGGTGTGATTGACCATCTATCGACAAACTCCAGGTTCCCGAAGTGTGAGTTGGAGTATAAATGTCAATTCCGGGTTCCTGAAGTACGAACCCAAACATACATGTTTTATCCAAGTTCCCGGCCTGTGAATTGGAGCACAAACACCAAGTTAAAGTTCCCGTAGTGCGAACTAAAGTGTTAATACCAACTCCGAGTTCGTAGAGTGCAAGTTGGAATGTGAACATCATTCCCAAGTTCCCGGAGCACGAACCGTGTTACAAGCATCAATAACTTTCGGACTCCTGGAATGCAAACCAGGTTACGATCTCAAATTATTCTAAGTCCCCGGAGTACGGACGTGTGCTCAAGACTTGCAACAAGTGCGATCAACCACCAAAAATACAAGTGCTGTTCCCCAAAACTAGGGGGGCACGAAAGCTAAATATTGATCATTAACCGAAGTGATACAACGTCCGAAGTTCAACTCATTCGTCAATCACAACGTGTGAACAAGATCTTCAGACTTGGCAAATGAGACGAACTCTACTTAAACGGTTAAAACACCACGAGTACACCGGACCGAAAACAAGACACTGCAAGTACTTAAGCACAAATAAAACAAGAGTTGAAACAAAGAAATAAGATTTTATTTCGACTAACTTAAAACAAGGACTTACACGCAGATAAGTTCTTCCAAAAAAGAATGCCTACTAGCAGGGGCCGAACCTGCATCTATACACGACCTACTGACAAAAAACGAAGACAAGTACCTATCTACCAAAACATCTACTTGAGAAGCTGATTTATTTCTTCTTTTTCGTCCTTTTTACTAGTGGTACATCATCAGTGTCACTAGGGACAGAAATTCTTCGTTTTGAATGTCTCCTCTCCGGCAGTGACTCTTCGACTGGAGGCATGGTGTCAATATCCTCCTCGGAGCTTGAATCTAAACGGGGGCTTCTCGCCGAAGGAGTAGGGAGGACTGGATCCACAACGGAAATTGAGATAGTGCCACCCGATGGTGCTACCATAACAGATGCTGGACTCTGTGCCGCTGTGCTGCCACCGACGTTACCACTCTGCCCCGCAACCTCTATTTCGACGTTGATCTCAGCCAAAATTTCCTCATCTCGATAGCTTGGGCCTGGCTGGGGGCATCCGCAGTTTGCATCGAAGAACTTGAGGACGGCGGGAGGCTACTAACGATGATAAATGGCAAGTCAGAGAAAGAACCACCCTGCTCACCGAGCAGCTCGCTCACCATTTGTTCGTCAACAGATAAGGATCCCCCCTGCGCCGCCTCAGCAGATACCGCAGTTACGACGGTAGTCTCGGTGGCGATGGCCTTATCTCCTCTGCTTGGTTCTTGAGCCGCGACAGTCGGCGCAACTCCAGTCGCTAGGCAAAAAATAAGAAGTTATTAGTAACTGCTACAAAGCAAACACTCTATTTAGAAAGCGCTTGAGATAACTTCGGAATACCTTCCCCAGTTTGGCTCGCAGACGGCTGAACGGCCTCGGAAGTACGCTCATGAATAGGAGATAAGCGCGGCTGTTCTGGGTCGTAAGCAGGAACAGGTTGCAAACCGACCGCAGATACAGACACCGACGAAGATGGTGTGGTGACTTCAGTGACAGCAGAGTGGTGCCCAACACCTGACCCCTCTCCGACTTCCAGGGAACGACCACCGATCACTTCCTTCTCATGAGCGATGATAGCGTCATGAAGAACCTTCTTCTCATCGTCTGTGAGCAGCCGATTCTCAAGTTCGAATCGATCGACCGCTTCACCTGGGTGCGCTTCCTCTTCCTCCTCAACCAATCGGTCCCAAGCGCTGCGAAGGTGAACTGGATAATCTTGAAGCCAGGCTAAGTTTCTGTGCTTTAACACATTGGAGTTGTAGGTTATGAGCAAATCTTCGATATCGGCTTCTAGCCTGGCCTCTGCCTGTTGAACCTTCTCCTCCACCTCTGCTTCGACCGCCTAAACTTTGGCCACGGCCACATCACTTTCGGTGCGAAGCACTACAGCTTGCTCGCAGGCTTCTTGCGCCGTGTTATGCGCGTCATCTCTATCTTTAATAATTTCGGCAAATTTAGCCTTGAGCTCATTAAGTTCTTTTAACGCCGCATCCCACTCAGTAGTGACGACAGTGTTCCGGTGGCCCATGTCTTCCACCGTAACATAGTGCTCCTTTTTCATTCTATCCATGGCTGCTTGAGCTTCATCGACCTTTGTAAGAGCTTCCATCTCTGATTTTCGAGACGATTCAGCCTCGGTATTCAGCACTTGTATGATACGGTCTTTTTGAGCCAGCTCGGTTTGAAGCTTTTCAATGGTAGCCGCTCGTTCGAAGGCCAACGCGGATGCTTTATCGGCCGCCCTATACCACGCCTTATACTGGGTGTAAAAGTCATGCACATAGTCGAGCGCTAACCGCTCGGCCTCCGGCGGGACTCTTTTCAGGTTCGGGGGAAAGACGTAGTTGTCGAAGCAAATATTCGGGAACTCCCTCTTTAGTTGCGCAAGTCTAATTGCCCCTTCCCCCGAGATTTCAATAGGAGGCTGTTCTGCGACTATCGGGGTCATCGCCTCAGATCGGGAAGATTGAGAAACCGACGTATATCGAGAAGACTCGGAAGGATGAGGGACATGAGCAGGAGGTTGTACGGGATCTCTGGAAGGAGGAGGAGTACGCGATCGTGATCGGCGCTTATAGCCTCTGTCCGTGTCATATCTCTCGTGACTAGAATACCCAGAGCGTCCCTGATCATAACCTCTATCCCCTTCTCGTCTGCGCGAATCGTAATATGAAGGCTTGCGGGCGTGTCGAAGACTCCCAAGCATTGAACCTCGCTTAGACATGATATCTGCAAAGCAAGATAAAATAGAATTAATCACCTTTCAAGACAGATAGTTTTCAGTCAAAGGTTATGCAGTGTCGTGAAATGTGTATGAATATGCATTCCCCCCGACCAACCAGAAGTGTCGACCTCGCTAGTAATAAGAGGCTCGTTCAATTCTAGAGTGCGATGGAATTCCTCCAACTCGGCATCATGTTGAAAAGACACATCGTCCGGGATTGGAAGATCGGCAAGCCCTTCAAAAAGATTTTCAGTTCTCGGAGGGGACATCTCCGAGACTCTAACTCCGGGAGCAGAACGGGCCGTGACAACAGATTTCCATCTCCCCTTCTTATTTGACTTAACCGTGGCAGCCTTGCCTTTTCTCTGCTCCGTGACATCCGGAACTGCATCCGTAGGCCCGGTCAGCGGCTCATCATCGGTGTGGGTTCTTTCAGCGTCAGCTTCCTCAGTTATAGTAACTCCGGGTTTCTTGTGTTTGACTCGTTTTTTCGAGACGACCCTTAGTGCCACCTCAAAGCTTATGCTCTGCCCTTGTTCGATCAAACCGCAGGCCCGGAGATTCCTATCCGTCAATAACACGTCGATATCCCTATCTCCACTCGGGACTTCTCGAAGCACTCGCACCATCCCCCTAAAGTGCTCGCCCTCAGGTCGCGGAATCACCGCTGTAAAAAAGGATAAAATATAAGTTCCACTTCGGCTGCAATTGTCGTAGTAATTTTTTACGAACTCGGCTATACTCACGTCTGAATAGCCATCGTCGGGCAAATCTAGGAGGACATCTGACATAAAACCATTCTGTCCTATAATAGCTCAACCTGGTCCAAGACCCGGTAACCACTTGGCAGTTTCTCACCGCTTCCAGGAATGTGAAGGAGGGATAATCACCCCGAGTTTTGAAATTGAACAAGTATCTGATCTCAATTGGGAGCGGTGGTCGATGGAGATATTCCATAAATGCAATGAACAAGCTATTGATCGACGCATATCCGTTCGGGTGCAACTGAGATGGGGCGATCCTCAAGAACGACAATACTTCCCTTATGTACTCGTTGAATGGAGGAAGTGTCCCGGCCGCGCACGCGTGGCGGTTAAATGCTGTATAACCCTCTGGGGGATTATGCGGTCTATCATTCGGCCCCGACAGTAGCACATCATCCAGCGACAGGCCATGCCTCAAACATATTCTCCCCAACATGTCTTCAGAGATATTGGATGGAACGGAATCTGATGGATTGGCAATAAACGACGCATCGGGAAGTTCATCCGGGGCTGGACCAATAATCTCAGGATCAATATCCGGAATCTCTAGCTTCGGAGAGACTGTAACTTGAGTCCCCTGCTGCTGTGAACTTGACGGTTCCATAACTAGCTAACTCACGAGAAACCATCGTTAGACGACAAAAACCCGTGCGTTCCCCAGTATAGCGTGTATGAGTGTATGTTGTGCAGTGACATGCATTACTTGAATAAATTTTGCAGAGTTAAAGAAACATGCAAACGACAAAGCTACGGAGTCCGACTATAATGACTGTCATCGCTGACCGTCATCACTAATCCGTTTCCATGATGGAAATTGATCCAGATAAAAGTTGTTATGGTTCCATCGACAAGCTTCGAAAGGAGGTCTTATATGCAGTTTAATATTCAATTCCAAATGTGCAAGAGTGAAGCTCGTCGGAGTTATGCCTAGAAAATATCAAACTTTGGTATCCATCATAGAGGGTTCGAAACCATCACAAGGACTTCGTTCGAACCCAACCGAACATCTCTTCTTTCGAACCCATCCTGACGCGCTTCGAACCGATAAACAGATGACGAGTTCGAACCGATAAGGAAACCTCAACTCCGCATCATTCACGTTCGAACAGATCCACTTCGTATCGATACGAAGTTGTGGACTTCGAAACGATAGCCTATGGGTTCGAACCCATCGGTTCGAATGGACCCCTCGAATCCCTCAATCGGTGCGAACTGCGCATCCCAACAAGGACATTCCAAGGATCGATTCGAAATCCAATAAAAAGGCGCCACCGTCATCGAGTCGAACTCGAGCCCACGCATCGGTTCGAATCCTTCCCAAACCAGATCTGGTTTTGCCAATCTCGAGGCTACGCAATCGATAAAAAGAAACGGGTTCGAAATAACTTCGCCGTTTGAATCCGAGGCTAATTACCTAGTTTGAATGATGAATTCAAGAAATTAAAGATTCGGATCTTGAATGATTCGAAAGCGCGACACAGTGTTTTTTCTCTTTTGAAGCTTCGAAACGATGCACTGCACAGTAAAAATCAAGCAAGAGTAAAAGTGAAAAGTGAAAAAATGCCGAGGTCCTTGCTATTTATATGGGGGGTTGGAGATGACTGGGTCGATTCGCGTTCCGGTAGACTTGACCGATTACAACAGGTCAGAATGCAGAACCGGTTCGAAATCCACTTTCGAACCCATACGTTTGAGGCTCCATCGTGTGAAGCACACGGACCACTGCCACGAACAAAAGTCTCGAAACCATCCTTTCGCATCGGTTCGAATGTCAGTTTCGAACCCATCACAACACAAGTATACTCCATCCTTTCAGACCGCTTCGAATGTCAATTTCGAATCCATCATAGCAGCAAGCGTACCGCGTCCATACAAACGTGGATTTCGAACCCATCAATGCTCGAATGCATCGGTTCGAAACATTACGCTCGCGCAATACAAATTCGATTCCTTTAACCTTCTACATCGGTTCAGGAGAGGATCGATACGAAGGAACCTTTCAAAACAACCACCAAGCGTTGTCTCAATTCAAATTTCAAAATCGGTTCAGGAGAGAATCGATACGAAATTCTATAGCAAACCAAACTGACAACGACGCGTGGACGCACGACGTTAACAAGGATCAAATTAACATATGCGCATACATGTCGGACTAACATTCGATTTTGAATATTCACAGGGATCAAACACTCATCCCGTTACAAATGCGACTGCCGACGGCTAAGCACTATTATACAGCAATCAATCATATCAACGCAAGGTTACAGCAGTACAGCATACGAGTTTCGACAAAAAAGAAAGCAATGACTGTTCAGAGAGAAATGGCAGCTATTCAAAGCACGTCATGTTCCCACAAGACGTACTTTGGGGGGCAAAATGTTATCCCGCTTTTTGGCAAAGCCGCGATACCAAAAGATCGGTCAGAAACGGAGAACAGTTCGTCTCAGAAGCTGGTCATACTTCGTTTCGCCATGGGTATCACTGAATTTTATCCGAGTCCAGATTGAGCTACAATTGATAGGACACGGCAAGAAAGACCACAGGAGTCAGCATTTCAAATTTCAAGTCAATCCGTGTTCGCATGCTCAAGCTATGATCGGTTCAACTTGGAGGGAACATGCTGGTTTCGAACCCACCATGATGGGTGTCTTCGAACCCATCATCATGCACCGCTCGAAACCATCACCTTCGAACCGAAGGACATCGAACCCATCGGTTTCGAAACCATCAAAGCGCCTCACCTTCGACCCCATTACCTTCGACTCCATCGTGTTCGAATCCATGTGCCTCGTATCCATGGAGGGGTTGTAGAGCTCATATGCATCCAAGGAACACAAGTTCTAACCCATCACAGAAGCCATGCTTCGAACCCATCACAGAGGCCTTCTTCGAACCCATCTGTGATACCATCTTCGAACCCATCCTGTGTAACTTCGTTCGAACCCACTGGGTCAACCAACCACGATGACGTGTATTCCATCGGTTCGAATGCACCGAGATACATGGAGTCGAAGCGATCAACACGGAGTGAAGTCCGGATCGATTCGAAGTTTGCGCTCCACGTCACCACGAAGCCGCGTGCCATGATGGATTCGAAATCATCGTTTCGAATACATGGGTTCGAACCAGACAGCTATGCCAAAAACCCAACTTCGAATCCATCATATCTCCTAACCTATTGATCCAAATGCCACGAAATTTTCACTGAAGCTTGTGTACATGTTGAAGAATGTCCACGCCAAATTTCACCTCGATTGGATGAATTCTTGATCGGTTCGAATGCAGTTCGAACTGATGCCAAAGTGGGCCCAAACTTCCTGAGACCGTGCGTGTGGGCCCCCTCACGTGCCAGACATGGTCTCCCGAGTTTTCAGCGAGATACCAGCAGCCTACGCCTATAAATAGAGCCCCAGGGCCAACAGAAAAGGGATCTTCTGACTCGGAGGAGCCCAGACTCTGCCGGATCAATATCTCCATCACCCTACATCATAATTTGATTGTTGATTTCGAATTTCCAGTTGTAACTTGCTGTTGATCGCTGTAACAACTTGTAAACATTGAAAGAGAATCAATAAAATATCAAAAAACTTCACAGTGGACGTAGGCAACACGCCGAACCACTATAAATCGATTGTCTACGCATTTTCCTTACTGTTGATTGGAGTTTTTGTTAGATAATATCTGTTTTGAACTTGCATTCTTGACTATTATCTCTTCAACGACTCCCGAAGAGTGTTGTGCCCAATTTTGACACAAACAATGTCATATTGGATTATAACGCTTATTTATAATAAATGGTTTTTAGAGTTAATTTAATAGGATATTGCCTTGTTTAAAAAGTGTAGATATATTATATCTTTAACGGAATTGTTTTAAAGATAATGACAAGTATGAAATGGTTTTGGGTTTGTTGTGACAATATGTTAATAACATTTGTCTTTAACCCTTTTTGATTATACTTAGTAGTATAATTAGATCTTTAAAACCTTTTAAAGATAATTGTAAATGGAATGGTTTTGGGTTTGTAGTAATAATATTTTGATGACATCTGCTTTTAATCCATTTAATTATACTTTTGGAAATGTGAAGTCTTATTTAATATTTGTGAATATTTTTACACCATTTAGGATACAAATATTGTAACAAACCTAGATTTTAAATATAATTTTAAATTAGACTTTATTTTATTTTGAAATTATTTTAAATTTATTTTTATTGCAACTTTTCGTTTTTAAATATTTTTAAAACTGATGATAAAAATTTTCCAAAGTTTATTGAATTTATTTTCAATTTTTAATGCCTAGTTTCCATTTTTTGCTATTTTCTTAATTTAATTATATTTATTTAAAATTTATTTATTTATTTTTATTCATTCATTATTTTTTTGTTTTTATTCTATTTATATCCATTTTTATATGTATCTAAAATTGCAAAATGAATTAGGAAATTTGAAAGATTTTTGACCTTTAATGTGCATGCCTTTTCACATTCACTCTTACCTTTTCATCACCAATCAACATATCCCTTCAATTTGCTACCATGTTACCTTTCTTTCAGCCATCCACTTCATTATTTCTCACGCACAAAATAACTCTCAAACCTTAAAATATTCAGCCATTTCCTGAAGAGAAAAAGTTTGGTAAAATTTTATTTTATTTTCACTTTTCTACTTGTTTTGTATTGATTTTGCACTTGCATCTCATCTATGTAGTTCAGCCCTTCCATTTCTAGCATTATGGCCGCCTCCACCACCACAAACAGCCACCATCCCCTCCTTTCCACTGCCCTTCCATGGCCGTGGCCATCTGTGTTGAAGATCCACCAAAATATTAAGCAAACTCCTTAAAAACATCATAGCGAGCTCACATTTTGTTCCACCACCACTTTGGCCGACCTTATGCACCACCACCACCAGTAACTTGCTGACTCAACTACCTGCCACATCACCCCATGAACTCACCAGACCTGGTAGTGCTTAATCATGCCTTGGCCGAACCATTTTTTCCTTGAAACTCATTTGTGTTGCCTTGTATTTGTGTGTACACGCACACATCTCTCTACTCCTTCATATCATGTTATGGCCGACCCCATATGAACCAAAACCTGATCCAAATCCACACTTTGGCCGAGCATTTCCAACCTATGGTTGAGCAGATGATTGTTGAATGCAAGTGCAAAAGTTTGGCTATGTGTTGTGCATATATTTCTAGCATTGTTTAATATTTTGGTTTGAAATTTATGTTGTATTTTGTGTTGTTTGATATGTGACAAGGCAATTAGCTTTGGCTCTCCCGCACTCAAATCGTAGTCGTGCTTTCATGCCTTTGAAGATCTTTGTTTTGTGTATTTAGTTGTCATGTCCAGCTTATACAGGTGAGTAATTTTCACCAGAAAAATTTATACTTATATGACTAGTAAACTGAACGCAATAGAATCTATAAACCATATCATTATGTTATATCTGCTATGCTATGATCATATGATTTTCACCCATGCTTATTTACCTGTTATAACATCTGTTACTATTATATAATGATATTCTATTGTTTCTATCAGTTTATCACATTGCAAGTTTCATGTAGATTAGAATCACTATGGGTTGAAATGATACATACCCGAACGGACTTTAGAATAGGGGAAAATCGTTATGGGCTGAAATGATAGGCCTGAACGATTTTTAATTATTTCATTTAACGTGGGACTGCGGGTTTGAAATGATAAAACCCGTCTTTCCTTTGTAAATTACGGATTGAAATGATATATTATCTGTATTACTTTACCTAGGTTAGAAAATTTTATACAGATCCGTGGTTAATATATATTTTTCTAAAATTTTTAAAGTATTTTTAGAAATGTAAATATTATAATATTTTGATTTAAACTTAATTAAAAATGATTTTGCAAAGTATTATTGATTTTTTAAAAATTTATATGTGAAATAAATTAATGGTAAAGTTAGAAATTTGAAATGCAAGTTATTTTGGAAATTATGATTTGTTTATAAATGGAATTTAAATTAAGTAGGAAAATATGATAAATGGATTTAAAGTTTGATTTAAAATGAATTTAAATGATTTTTATGAAGTATAAATGATTTTTGAATAAACTAAAATGTGAAATAAATGAATATTTAAGTTGAATTTTGAAATATAAGTTAAATTGGAAATTTGTGAATTTTGTTTAAAAGTGAATATAATGAAGAATAGGTTATATTTAGAAATTTAAACTTAAGTGTTAAGTTAAAATTTAATTATCAAGAACTGAAAATTTAATGCTTGAATTTTATAAGTAAATTATTACTATATTTTTATTTTTGAATGGAAATTTCCTTTTATAAAATCATAAATATAAGGGTATTTAAATGATTGTTTTAAAAGTGAAAAATGTATGATTTTATAAGTTTAAAATGGTTTAAATAAAAATTTATTTGTTTACGAAATTATATTGAATATTTGGAATTTAATTAAAAGCATTCTTGAAATTCTGTTATTTCTAATAAAAAGAATATTACAGCATTTTGTAAATGTTGTAGCTATTAGAAATGAATTAAATTGCTAAATTGAATTAAGGGCTATTATAGCACTTTGTAAGTGCTATAATTGTTGAATTTAACTAAGTTTTTTTGAAACTAAAGTAACCCTATTACAGCATTTTTAATGCTGTCTTTTGTTAATTGAATTGTTTTAAAAGTAACTTTCCGTAGCATTTTCTAAGTGCTGCGAAAGTTGAACTTTTACTATTTTAATAACCTTAAGCGAATAAATAAACTTTGAGAAGTTTAAAATTTTGAAAATTTAATATTTAATTATTAAATATAATGACTTCATTTTTAAATGATTTAAATGAAGTAATTCGATTTGAAATATAAATTATTAAATGTGAATTGGAATGGTATTTTGAATTTGAATAAAATGAATATGGTTTTGAAAGATATGATATTTTGATATTTTGGAAAGGATTTGAATTGATATTGAATTTTTTAAATGATTTTTGATTTTTGTACCATTTTTAAAATTATAACTACGGGTTATAATAACGATTGGTTGTTAAAGAGACCAGGATCGGGTATGGACATACTCTCTGTCGATACCGAAAACCACTTTGACAACTGTGTACGTGGTGGAGACTCCAGAATGAAGTAGTATGGTGATGATACTCTTGAGGTACATTACATGGACCCGACTCCCGTGAGTTGGCTTAAGGTGGCTAAAACAGGAGCGATCTCGGGCCAAAAGGGGTAGCTCCTCTGGTCGGACACACTTCTTCGATACCATTCTATTACTGTTGTGATTGATTGGGTGCACCCCTTGATTTTTGGAGTGTTGTTCAGGGTGGGCGTAGTGGCTGCTACGTTACCGCCAGCCCGTGTGCATAATTGGTATATCTACCCTGCTTTGCCTTGTGTGCCATGTCGCCTACCATACCGAGCCTTTACTATGGGTTTTTTTTCTCCCGTAGCCCATGGACTATTTAGGGTAGTCTCCCGATCTGGAGACTGGATGGACTACTGGGACAATTATGTGTTAAGGGGAATATTGGGTCACTCCTTAACGCTATTTTAAAGTAAGTTTATTTTACTATAGACATTATTATAATAGCGCAATATTACTATATAGTAAATAGTTTAACGGATCCTTAGAGTATGGGTGGTCCCAGGCATCCTTTAAGTTACTTGTATCTTTATTACAGTTCACTTGAGTTAGTTTACATTATATAAGTATATATATCCTGACTTAAGTGTTATGTGTTCTGCTTTACACTCAGGTCAGCCCGAGTATTCACAGTTTTGGATTCTCTTTCTGGAGCTGGTCTTTGCTGGAGATTCTGCCTATATATATATATATATATATATATATATATATATATCAGTTTCAGCTATTCTAGTTTATCTCATGTATTAGTGAACTTCTTTGCATTTTGGGATTTCTATTATTTTGTTTTTAGACTGATATTATGTATTTGTTTTGAGACTTCGTTATAGTGGCTTCATGAGCTACTATGTTATTTTATATTCCACTACGAGTTATTCTGGTTTTTCTGTGTCTGTGATTCTGTATATGATTTCATTTGCTCCAAATTTATTTACAATCTGTTGTTTTGCATCATTCAAGTCCGACATGTGTGGATTATTGTTGATTTGAATGGTACAAAATACCGGGTCGTTACATTGGTATCTGAGCTTTGGTTTTTTGCAAAACATTACCTGCGAAGAAAAAACTCATTAGAGATAGGGTAGAAATACCATAGAATGAGTGAAATCAATCTCAGAATCATATCTTTAAGAGAGAACGTATTTTCAAAGTATAAAATGATTTTCGAAATGTTTTCAAAATATTTTCAAAGATTATTTTGATATAAAAATTTTCTTGTTTAACGGATTTTCAAATGTGTCTAACTACCTTCCTTTCGTATCGACCTTGTTAGATTTTTCTTTCTTTACGATATTCATCCAAGTGAATTCTCTTGTCTTATCTTAATTTATCTTTGGCTTTTCTTTATCTTATCCTGAATTCATTCTTGATTTTTCAGGATGAATCGAGGAAATGCCAGAGGTAGGGATGGTGGTATTGCCCCAGCTCCTCAGCCTGTTGCTCCTGTCAGATTCACTGTTTTCTCTAAGGAATTCACTCAATTTGGTGGAACCCTATTCACCGGTTCAGAGAGCATCATTGAGGATCAGTAGTGGTTGCGGATTCTGCTCTAGATTGGTGGTAGTCCGTTACGGCTAACACTGTCGAAGCTGGTATTACTTGGAAGCAGTTTAGGGGTCTTTTGTGTAATCTTGAATTTTTCTCCTATTTTTCCTTTTCTTTTGAATCCATCTTAAGCTTGTCCTATATCTCTTTTCTAGGGAGGCTTTTGTGGCAAAATGGATGCCAGAAGCCGGGAAATCTCAGCTTTATCATGAATTTATGGATCTTAAGGAGGGTAGCATGTCTTTTGCTGAGTATGAGAGGAAGTTCAATGAACTTTCCAAGCTCGGTCCTAGCCTGATTGACACTCCTCTCAAGAAGAATGAGAAATTCATTACTGGTGCTCGTCCAGAGTACTATAGTGGCCTCATTTCTCATGTTCACGGCACTTTCACCCAGCTTATGGATATGGCTATTCACTATGAGAACCCTATATATAAAGGTCCTGATGCTAATTCCAAGAACCGTTAACCTGATTTTCATCAACAGAAGAAGAATTGGAAAAAGCATCCTGGTTTGGGATCTTCATCATCTGCTCCTGCTCAGAGGAAATCAGTTGATCTCTCCTCTATCACTTGCTTTAGGTGTGATCAGAAGGGACACTATGCCAATAGCTGTCCAACATTAGCTGGTGCTGCTGTTCCTCCACCTGCTCAGTTGGCTAGGAGTGATCTCTGCCACATCTGTCTCCAGCCTGGTCATTTTAGGAAGGATTGCCCTACCCAGCAGAAGATACGCCTTCTGGTATATTTGCTGTCACTTCTGCCTCATCTCCAGTTCCTCCACCTGCTCCTGCTCCTAGTGATGACCAAGGTACTCTTCAGGGTACATTTACTTTATTCCATCATCCTGTTCATGTTTTATTTAATACTGGAGCTTCCCATAGTTTTATTTCTGTTGATTTGTGTGATAAGTATGAGCATCTCCTTTCTCCTAAGTATGCTTCTGTTCCATTATGTGTTTCAAATCCTATTGGGGGACTTGCTAACCTTAATCGTATTTGTAAGCAAGTGAAACTTCTCCGTTCTGATCATCGCTTTAGTGGTGATTTTTATGTTCTGGGCTGCGATGCTTTTGATTTAGTGCTTGGTCCGGATTGGTTAGGGAATCATGATGCTCATATATCTTGTAAAGCCCGGTCTGTTCACCTTGTTGATGATCAAGGAAATTCCTTGATTATTCAGTGTCGCATGCCTCTGGATTTTGCTGGAAACTTTATTTATTCTCTGGATTCCTCTCCTAGTGCTCTAGATTCGACTCATGTGGTTAGACTATATCTCGATGTATTTGGTGAAGTCACTTCTTTACCTCCGAAGAGGGAAATTAATTTTCGGATTGATCTTATTCCTAGTGTTCGACCTGTTGTTCTTCCCCTTAGAAGAATGGCACCCCGCGAGAAGGTTGAGATGGGAAAGCAAATTGAGAGCTTGTCTTCCAAGGGTCTGATTAGGCCTAGTTTTTCTGAATGGGGAGCCGCAGTGGTTTTTATCACCAAGTCCAATGGTTCTCAGAGGATGTTTGTTGATTATAGGGAGCTGAACAAGCTCACTATGAAAAATAGATATCCAATGCCTGGTACCAATGATATGTTTGATCAGCTTTATGGAGCCACTGTTTTCTCTTAGCTTGATCTTGCCACAGGTTTTCATCAGCCTAGGGTTGCTGAGGATAGCATTCCCAAGACTGCTTTCCGCACTGAGAATGGATTTTATGAATGGTTAGGCATGCCTTTCAGTTTGACTAATGCTCCTGCTTTCTTTGTTGATTTGATGAATCATGTTTCTCGTGATGTGCATAATAAATTTGTTTTAGTCTTTGTTGATGATATCCTTGTCTTCTCTAAGACCAAGGAAAAGCATGAGTCGCATTTGAAATCTGTTCTGGAGACTCTCAGAAATCATCAGTTGGAGGCTAAATTTTCTAAATGCCACTTCTGGAAGGATGAAGTCCGATATCTCGGGCATATTGTTTCTAGTAATGGAGTTTCTGTTGATCCAATCAAGATTGATGCGATCAATGTAAGTCTTTCTTTCTTTCTTCTCTTTTCTTTATCATTTAATAATTCTATCTTTTCGTTTGTCCTTATTTTCTCCCTATTCTGTTTCATGATTGGGAAACTCCAAAGACTCCATTGATATTCGTAGTTTTCTGGGCCTTGCCGGTTACTCCCGGAGATTCATTGAGAATTTTTCTCGGATTGATGCACCTCTCACTGCTTCAACTCGTAAGAATGCCAAGTTTATCTGGAGTGATCAATGTAAGGCTGCATTCAATGAGTTAAAGAGCAACCTAACTTCCGCACCAGTTCTTACTGTTCCAAATGGAAGTGAAGGATTGACGTATACACCGATTCTAGTCGTGAGGGTTTGGGTGTTGTTTTCATGTAGGATGGTAAGGTCATTGCCTATGCCAGCCGTCAGTTGAAAACCCATGAGGCAAATTATGCTGGTCGTGATTTAGAGTTGCTTACTGTTGTCTTTGCTTTGAAGCTTTAGAGACATCATCTTCTTGGAACCAAGTTTGAGCATTTCACCGATCATCAGTCTCTGAGATATATCTTCTCCTAGAAGGATTTGAATCAGAGGCAAGTTCGTTGACTTGAGTTTCTAGCTTCTTACGACCTCGACATTAGCTATACTCCCCGTAAAGCTAATGTTGTGGCCGATGCTTTGAGTCGGAAGAATGCTTTGTTGTGTCAGCGTGTTGTTTCTTCTTCTCCTCTTCTAGATCGTATTATGGCTAAGCAGGATGAGGATGAGATGCTTAAATTGATGAAGGAGAGTGTTCATAGCAGGATTGGTAGTAGTAGTGGTAGTGGAGCTCAGATCGATGATAGAGGGATTTTGAGGATTAATGGTAGGATTTGTGTCCCGAATGTTAATGGTTCGAGGCAGGAGTTGCTTCAGGAGAATCATCGATTCAGACTTTCTATTCATCCTGGTATGTGGAAGATGTATCAGGATATGAAGAGGCTTTATTGGTGGAGGGGAATGAAGAGGGATATCTCTATCTTTGTCAGTCTGTGTGCGACTTGTCAGCAAGTCAAAGCCGATCACCAGAAGACCCCTGGTTTGTTGCAGCCTCTTGAGATTCCCAATTGGAAGTGGGAACAGGTTTCCATGGATTTCATCGATGGTTTATCAAGGACTCGGAGGGGTAATGAGAGTATCTGGGTTATTGTTGATAGACTGACCAAGTCCGCTCAATTTATTCCGGTCAGGTCTACTCATTCTGCTTCTAGCTTATCTGAGATCTACATGAGAGAGATCGTTCGTGTCTATGGTGTTCCTCTCAGTATTGTTTGTGATCGTGACCCTATCTTTACCAGTTAGTTTTGAAAAGCTTTTCAGGAATCTTTGGATACTTTTTTGAATCAGAGCACTGCTTACCATTCATAGACCGACGGTCAAACGGAAAGAGTAAATCAAATTCTCGAGGATCTTCTTCGTGCTTGTGTGCTTGATTATGGAGGATCTTGGGAAGATCATCTCCATCTTGTCGAATCCACATACAATATGAGCTATCAGTATAATCTTGTCTTCTATTTTAACCTTATCTTGATCTTTTTATCTATCTCATTCCATATTTACATTCAGACCAGTCTCAAAATGTCTCTGTTTGCTGCTCTACACGGACGACCTTGTAGATCCCCATCTTGCTGGATTGGATCCAGTAATCGTTTGGTTCTTGGTCCTGATGTGATTTTGGAAGCTTCTGAGAGAGTTGAGGAGATTAAGAAGAGGTTGAGAGCTTCTCAGGATAGGCAGAAGAAGTATGCTGATAGGCGTAGGCGGAATTTGGAATTTGCTGTTGGTGATCAGGTGTTCTTAATGTTTCTCCCTTAAGGAATGTCATTCCCTTTGGTCGTAGAGGGAAGCTTTCTCCTAGGTTCATTGGTCCTTTCCGTATTGTGGAAAGAGTTGGTTCTTTGGCTTATCGTCTGGATATGCCCTAGAAGCTTTCTGGAGTGCATGATGTATTCCATGTCTCGCATCTTCGCCAATATCTTCATGATCCATCTTTATTGTCCATCCTTTTGCTCTTGATAGTTTGGATATTGAAACTACTCTGACTGTCGAGAGGAAGCCACTTCGTATTGTCGACAGAGGTACGAAGCAGCTTAGAAGGAAATCTGTTAAACTGGTAAAAGTACAGTGGAGTATTGACGATCGAGATTGTACCTAGGAAACGGAGGAGAGCATTCGTGCTTCGAATCTGGAATTATTCGTTTTAGGTACTATTTTGTTTTTCTATCTTATTTCTCTTTATTTTCCTTGCCTGTTCTTTTCGAGGACGAAAAGATTTGAGTGAGGGAGAGTGTAACAACCCTAGATTTTAAATATAATATTAAATTTGACTTTATTTTATTTTAAATTTATTTTAAATTTATTTTTATTGCAAGTTTTAATTTTTAAATATTTTTAAAGTGATGATTAAAAAATTTCAAAGTTTATTAGATTTATTTTCAATTTTTAAAGCCTAGTTTCCATTTTTTGCTATTTTCTTAATTTAATTATATTTATCTAAAATTTATTTATTTATTTTTATTCATTCATTATTTTTTTGTGTTTTTATTCTATTTATATCCATTTTTATATGTATTTAAAATTGCAAAATGAAATAGGGAATTTAAAAGGTTTTTGACCTTTAATGTGCATGCCTTTTCACATTCACTCTTACCTTTTCATCACCAATCAACATATCCCTTCAATTTGCTTCCATATTACCTTTCTTTTAGCCGTCCACTTCATTGTTTCTCACACACAAAATAAGCTCTCAAACTCTAAAATATTCGGCCATTTCCTGAAGAGAAAAAGTTTGGTAAAATTTTATTCGTTTTTCACTTTTCTACTAGTTTAATATTGATTTTGCACTTGCATCTCATCTATGTAGTTCGGCCCTTCCATCTCCAGCACCATAGCCGCCTCCACGACCACCACAACCAGCCACCATCCCCTCCTTTCCACTGCCCATCCATGGCCGTGGCCATCTGTGTTGAAGATCCACCAAAATATTAAGCAAACTCCTTGAAAACATCGTAGCCGAGCTCACATTTTGTTCCACCATTCCACCACCACTTTGTCCAAACTTGTGCACCACCACCACCAGTCACTTGCTGACTCAACTACCTGCCACATCACCCCATGAACTCACCAGACCTGGTAGTGCTCAATCATGCCTTGGCCGAACCATTTTTGCCTTGAAACTCATTTGTGTTGCCTTGTATTTGTGTGTACATGCACACATCTCTCTACTCCTTCATATCATGTTATGGCCGACCCTGTTGTTTGCACCAAAATTGGTCACAACACTCTTCGGGAGTCATTGAAGAGATAATAGTGAAGTATGTAAATTCAAAACAGATATTATCTAACAAAAACTCCAATCAACAGTAAAGTAAATGCGTAGACAAGCGATTTATAGTGGTTCGACGTGTTGCCTACGTCCACTGTGAATTTTTTTGATGTTTTATTGATTCTCTTTCAACGATTACAAGTCGTTACAGCGATCAACAACAAGTTACAACTGGAAATTCGAAATCAACAGCGAAATTATGATGTAGGATGATGGAGATTTCGATCCGGCAGAGTCTGGGCGCTTGAGAGTCGAAAGATCCTTTTTCTGTTGGCTCTGGGGCTCTATTTATAGGCGTAGGTTGCTGATATTTCTCTGAAAACTCGGGAGACCACTTCTGGCACGTGAGGGGGCCCACGCGCCCGGCCTTAGGAAATTTGCGCCCACTTTGGCATCGATTCGAACTCCATTCGAATCGATCAGAAAACCATCCAATCGAGGTGAAATTTGGTGCGGACATTCTTTAACATGTACGCAAGCTTCTGTGAAAATTTCGTAGCATTTGGATCAGTGGGTTGAGAGATATGATGGATACGAAATGGGATTCATTGCGTGGCCGTTTGGTTCGAAACCATCCATTCGAATCGATGGTTTCGAATCGATGGTGGCACGCGCCTTTGTGGTGACGTGGAGCGCGAACTTCGAACCGATCTGATCTTCACTCCGAGTTGACCGCGTCGACTCCATGTATCTCGGCGCATTCGAACCGATGGATGACACGTTATCGTGGCTAGTTGACTTGGTGGATTCGAACGAAGCTTCATCGATGGATTCGAACAAGGCTTCATGGATGGGTTCGAACAAGGCTTCATGGATGGGTTCGAACAATGTTCCAATGATGGGTTCGAACAAGAATTCATTGATGGAGTCGAATGACCGGTGCTTGATGGATACGAACTTGTGTTTCCCTAATGGATACGAGCTTTGCAACTTCTCCATGGATACGAGGTCCATCGATACAAACCCGATGGATTCGAATGTGATGGAGTCAAAGCAGAGGCGCTTTGGTGGGTTCGAAGCCGATCGATACGAAGGTGATCGGTTCGAACGATTGATCAGTGATGGGTTCGAAACCTAGGTCTTCCCCTTCAAATTGAATCGATCATAACTCAAGCATATGAACTCGGATTGACTTGAAATTTGAGATGCTAACTTCTATGATCTTTCTTGTCGTGTCCTATCAATTGTAGCTCAATCTGGACTCAGACAAAATTCAGCGATATCCATAGCGAAACGAAGTATGACCAATCTCTGATACGAACTATCCTTCTTTTTCGATCGATCTTTTGGTGTCGCGGCTTTGCCAAAAAGCGGGATAACATTTTTCCCCTCAAAGTACGTCTTGTGGGAACATGATGTGCTTTGAATATCTGCAATTTCTCTCTGAACAATCATTGCTCTCTTTTTTGTTGAGACTCGTATTCCGTATTGCTATAACCTTGCGTTGATATGATTGATTGCTGTATAATAGCGCTTAGCCGTTGGCTGTTGCATTTGTAACAAGATGAGTATTCGATTCCTGTATTTGTTTAAAATCGAATGTTAGTTTGACATATATGCACATATTTTAGTTTGACCCTTGTTAACGTCGTGCGTCCACGTATCGTTGTCAGTTTGGTTTGCTATTGAATTTCTTATCGATTCTCTCCTGAACCGATTTGGAAATTTAAGTTGAGACAACGCATGATGGTTGTTTTGAATAGTCCCTTCGTATCGATCCTCTCCTGAACCGATATAGAAGGTCGAAGGAAACGACTTTGGGTTGTGTAAATGTAATACTTCGAACCGATGTGTTGGAGCATTGATGGGTTCGAAATCTACATTCGTATGGATGGAGTATGCTTGTTTTATGATGGGTACGAAACTGACATTCGAACCGATGTGAAAGGATGGATACGAAATAGTAGTTCGTATCGATAGGAAATGATGGATACGAAATCGTTGTTCGTACCGGTAGGTTATGGATGGAGTTGTGGATTGCTGATGTGAACAGGGGTTTCGAAGTAATGTGCTCATTGTTTGTTTCGCATCGATGCAACTCGATGTTTTGCTGTGTGCTTCATATCGATGAAATATGAGGTTAACTTCGAACCCACAAGGCATCAGGTTAATGGTCTCAAATAGAGATTTCGAACCGATCCACGCTTTGATTGGTTGCGACCGGTCAAGTTTACCGGAAGGGGAATCGTCTCGGTTGCTCTCAAGGCTTCATATAAATAGCAGTGGGTTTGCCACTTTTTCACTTTTTACTTTTTACTCTCGCCTTGCTTTTACTGCATTCTGCCTTGTCTCGATGCTTCGGAGAAGAAGGCACTGTGTTACGTATTCGAACCATTCAAGATCCAAGTCTTTAACTTCTCGAATCCATCACTCAAATTAGGTGATTAGCCTCGAATCCAAACGGCAAAGTTACTTTGAACCCATCCCTTCTTCATCGATTGTTCACTCTGGTGGTTGGCAAAACTAGATATGGTTTGGGGAAGCTTCGAATCGATCCATGGCCTTGTGTTCGAAGCGACGATGGCGGCGTCGTTTTTCTTTGGATTTCGCATCGATCCCTGGGATGACCCTATGGGGGTGACACAGTTCGCACCGATTGACCATCTTGATGAGTCCATTCGGATCGATGGATTCGAATCCATCGGTTATCGGTTCGAAGTTCTCAACTTTATATCGATGCGAAGGGTATCGATTCGAACGTGATCGATGTTAAGTTGAGGGTTTCCTGATCGGTACGAACTAGTCAAACAAAGATCGATTCGAAGTCATCCTTCATTGATCGATTCGAACTTGACACCTGATTATCGATTCGAAGCGAGCTTTTCTGCATCGATTTGAAGTGATGTTAGGATGGGTTCGAATGAGTTCCCTGTGATCGGTTCGAACCCTCTATGATAGATACCAAAATTTGACATTTTCTAAGCATAACTCCGACGAGCTTCATTCTTGCATATTTGGACTTGATAATTAAATTGCATACTTGACCTCTTTTCGAAGCTCGTCGATGGAACCATAACAACTTCTATCCAAATCAAATTCCATCATACAAACGGTTTAGTGATGACGGTCAGCGATGACGGTCATTGTAACTGGGCTTCGTAGCTTTGTCGTTTGCATATTTCCTTTAACTCTGCAATATTTATTCAAGTAATGCATAGCACTGTACAACACACATTCATACACTTTACACTGGGGAACGCACGGGTCCTTTGTCGTCTAACGATGGTTTCTCATGAGTTAGCTAGTCATGGACCTTCAAGTTCGCAGCAGCAGGAGATTCAAAGTACGGTTACCTCAGGACTAGAGACTCCGGATATTGAGCCTGAGATCATCGGTCTGGCCCCGGACGAACTTTCCAATGCGTCTTTCATTGCCAATCCGTCGGATTCCGTTCAATCCAATATTTCTGAAGATATGTTGGGGAGAATATGCTTAAGGCACGGCCTGTCACTGGACGATGTGTTATTGTCGGGGCCGAATGATAGACCACATAATCCACCGGAGGGATATACAGCATTTAACCGCCACGCGTGTGCGGTCGGAACGCTTCCCCCGTTCAACAAGTATATGAGGGAAGTGTTGTCTTTTTTGAGGATCGCTCCATCTCAACTACAACCGAATGGATATGCGTCCGTGAACAGATTATTCATCGTCTTCATGGAGTACCTTCATAGACCACCGATCCCGACCGAGATCAGATACATATTTAATTTTAAAACCCGAGGTGATTACCCTTTGTTCACATTTCTGGAAGCAGTGAGGAATTGCCAAGTGGTCACTGGGTCCTGGACCAGGTTGAGTTATTACAGGACGGAATGGTTCTATGTCAAATGTCCTCCGGGGTTTGCCCGGCGATGATTGTTCAGACGTGAGTGTAGCTGAGTTATCAAGTAATTACTAAGGCAATTGCAGTCAAAGTGAAACTTATGTTTTTTTCCTTTTTTTTACAGCGATGATTTAGCGACCTGAGGGCGAACACTTTAAGGAGATGGTGCGCGTACTTCGAGAAGTTCCGAGTGAAGATAGGGATATCGAGTCGCTTTTGACCCATAGGAATCTCCGGACTTACGGGTTGATTGAACGAGGGCAGAGCATAAAGTTTAACGGGGCATTAAGGACCGTCTCGAAGAAGCGAGTCAAGCACAAGAAGCCCAAAGTTATTATAGCCGAGGAGGCTGATTCTGAAAGAACCCATACTGACGACGAGCCGTTGTTGGAGCCTACAGTGGTTCAGGATGTCGCAGAGCAAAGAAAAGGCAAGGCAGCCATCGTCACATCAACTAAGAAGGGGAGATGGAAATCGGTTGTCACGGCCCAATCCTCTTCCGGAGTTAGAATTTCGGAGATGTCTCCTCCGAGAACTGAATGTCTTTATGAAGGGCTCGTCGATATTCCAATTCCGGACGATGTGTCCCTGCAGCATGATGCCGGATTGGAAGAACTTTCAGAAACCTTAGTTTTGAGCGAGTCTTTTCCCACTGGTGTGGCAGACACATCTGGTTGGTCGGGGGGTTGCACATTCATACATATTTCACAACACTGCATAACCTTTGACTGTAAACTACCTATTTCGAAAGGTGATTAATTCTATTTTATTTTGCTCTGCAGATACTATGTCTAAGCGAGGTTCAATGTTAGGGAGTCTCCGACATACCCGCAAGTCTTCATATCATGATTCGCGCAGATGAGAAGGGGACAGAGATTACGACCAGGGACGCTCTGGGTATTCTGGTCAAGAGAGATATGATACAGATAGAGGCTATAAGCGTCGATCGCGATCGCGTACTCCTCCTCCTTCCAGAGATCCCATACAACCTCCTGCTCATGTCTCCCGTCCCTCTGAATCTTCACACTACATGCCGGCTTCTCAATCCTCTAGGCATGAATCCCGCAATTCTAGAAGCGAGACAATAACTGCTGTCGCTACAAAACAGCCCCCCGTGGAAATTTCAGGGGAAGGAGCAATCAGGCTTGCTCAGCTAAAGAGAGATTTTCCAAACATCTGCTTCGACAACTATATCTTTCCCCCACATTTAAAGAAAATCCTGAAGGAAGCTGAGCAATTGGTACATGACTACGTACACAATTTTTACGCTCAGTACAAAGCATGGTCGAAAGCAGCTGACAAAGCGTCGGCATTGGCCTTTGAGCGTGGGGCCACCATCGAGAGATTGCAGGCTGAGTTAGCTCAGAAGAGCCGTATTATTGAGGTGCTAAACACTGAAGCCGAATCTTCTTAGAAATCTGAGATGGAGGCTATCAAAAAAGCCGACGAAGCCCAGGCAATGATGGATAGGATGAAACGTGGGCATTATGCCACGGTAGAGGATATGGGCCATCGAAACACCCTAGTCACTACCGAGAGGGATGCAGCCCTGAAGGAGTTAAACAAGCTTAAGTCCAAATTTGCCGAAATCGCCAAGGATAGGGATGATGCGAATAACGCAGCCCAGGAGACGTGTGAACAAGCCGTGATTCTCTGGACTGAACGGGATGCGGCAGTAGCCAAGGTCCAAGCGGTCGAGACGGAGGTTGAGGAGAAAGTTCAACAAGAGAAGGCCAGGCTGGAGGCCGATATTAAAGATTTTCTCATCACTTACAATGCCAATGTGTTGAGACACAGAAATTTGGCCTAGCTCCAGGATTACCCGGTACACCTCCGCAGCGCTTGGGGTCGATTGGTTGAGGAAGAAGAGGAAGCGCATCCGGATGAATCGGTCGACCGATTTGAACTCGAAAACCGGTTACTGACAAACGATAAGAAGAAGATCCTCCATGACGCTATTATTGCTTATGAGAAGGAGATGATTGGCGGCCGATCTCTGGAGGTTGGAGAGGGATCAGGTGTTGAGCATCACGCCACTGTTACTGAAATCACCGCTCCACCTTCGTTAAAGCCTGTATTAGTGGTTGGTTCACAATCTGTTCCTGCTTATGACCCAGAACAGCCGCGGTTATCTCCCATTCGGGAGCACGTCTCTAAGGCCGTCCAACTGTCAACGAGTCAAACTGAGGAAGGTACTTTGAACATATCTCAAGTGTGTTTCTATTAAAGCGTTTGTTTTGAAGTGATTACTAATAATTTCTTCTTATCTTTGCTTAGTGACTGGAATTGCGTTGATTGTCGCGACCCAAGAATCAAGTAAAGGGGGTAAGGCCATCACCACTGAGACTACTATCGTAACAGCAGTACCAACTGAGGCGGCGCAGGGGAGCAGATTATCTCTTGATGAACAAATGGTGAGCGAGCTGCTCGGTGTGCAGGGTGGCTTCTCCACAGACCTGCCGTTCATCAATAGTGACCTCCCGCCAACCTCTAGCTCTTCAATGCAGACTACGGATGCACCCAGCCAGGCCCAAGCGACTCGTGACGAGGAAATTCTGGCCGAGATCAACGCCGAAATAGAGGCTGCGGGGCAAAGTGGTAGTATTGGTGGCAGCACGGCGGCGCAGAGTCCAGCACCTGTAAGGGTAGCATCATCATGTGGCATTATCCCACCTTCCGTTGCGGGTCCAGTCCCTTCAACTCCTCCGGTAGGAAGCCTTCATTTAAGTTCAAGTTCTGAGGAGGACGTGGACATTATGCCCCCGGCCGAAGAGCGGCCACCGGAGAGGAGACCCTCCAAACGAAGGATTTATGTTCCTAGTGATTCCGACGACGAACCACTGATAAGAAGGTCGAAAAAGAAGAAATAGATCGGCCTCTCAAGCAGATGTTTTGGTAGATAGGAACCTTTTTTCGTTTTTTGTTAGTAGGCCGTGTATAGATGCAAGTTCGGCCCTTGCAAGTAGGAATTCTTTTTGGAAGAACTTATTTGCATTTAAGTCTTTGTCTCTAGTTAGTTGAAATAAAATTTAGTTTCTTTGTTTCAATTCTCGTTTTATTTGTGCTTAAGTATTTGCAGTGTTTAGCTTCTAGCCCGGTGTTCTTGTGGTGTTCCTACCGTCAAGTAGAGTTTGTTTTATTTGCCAAGTCTGAGAATCTTGGTCGCAAGTTGTTATCGATGAATAATTGAACTTCAGACATTGCATCACTTTGGTTAGTGATTAACACTTAGCTTTTTTGCCCCCCAGTTTCGGGGAACAACATTTGTATTTCGGTAGTTGATCGCGTTCATTGCAAATCTTTAGCACATGTCCACGTTCTGGGGACTTAGGATAATTTGAGATCGATAATCTGGTTCTCACTCTGGGAATTTGAGAGTTATCGATATCTGTAACATGGTTCGCATTTCGGGAACCTGGAATTGACGTTTGTACTCCACTTCACGCTCCAGGAACTCGGAGTTAGTATTGATACTTCGGTTCGCACTCCGGGAACTTTGACGTAGTAATTGTGCTCCAATTTGTACTCTGGGAATTTGGAGTTAGCATGTATGCTTGGGTTCGCGCTCCAGGAACCTGGAATTGATGTTTGTACTCCGACTCGTGCTTCGGGAATCTGGAGTTAGCCGCTGGATGGTCAGCCACATCTATTTGGGCTTTTTTGGAGTCCGTTCGCGCTCTGGGAACGAGTTATTGAATGTTTATACTCCAGTTCACGCTTTGGGAAGTTGGAGTCCGTTCGCGCTCTGGGAACGAGTTATTGAATGTTTATACTCCAATTCACACTCTGGGAAGTTGGAGTCCGTTCGCGCTCTGGGAACGAGTTATTGAATGTTTATACTCTAATTCACGCTCTGGGAAGTTGGAGTCCGTTCACGCTCTGGGAACGAGTTATTGAATGTTTATACTCCAATTCACGCTCTGGGAAGTTGGAGTCCGTTCGCGCTCTGGGAACAAGTTATTGAATGTTTATACTCCAATTCACGCTCTGGAAGTTGGAGTCCGTTCATGCTCTGGGAACGAATTGTTGAATGTTTATACTCCAATTCACGCTCTGGGAAGTTGGAGTCCGTTCATGCTCTGGGAACGAATTGTTGAATGTTTATACTCCAATTCACACTCTGGAAAGTTGGAGTCCGTTCGTGCTCTGGGAACGAGTTATTGAATGTTTATACTCCAATTCACGCTCTGGGAAGTTGGAGTCCGTTCACGCGCTGGGAACGAGTTATTGAATGTTTACACTCCAATTCACGCTCTGGGAAGTTGGAGTCCGTTCACGCTCTGGGAATGAGTTATTGAATGTTTATACTCCAATTCACGCTCTGGGAAGTTGGAGTCCGTTCGCACTCCGGAAACGATTTATTGAATGTTTATACTCCAATTCACGCTCTGGGAAGTTGGAGGCCGTTCGCGCTCCGGGAACGAGTTATTGAATGTTTATACTCCAATTCACGCTCTGGGAAGTTGGAGTCCGTTCGCGCTCTGTGAACGAGTTATTGAATGTTTATACTCCAATTCACGCTCTGGGAAGTTGGAGTCCGTTCGCGCTCTGGGAATGAGTTATTGAATGTTTATACTCCAATTCACGCTCTGGGAAGTTGGAGTCCGTTCGCACTCCGAGAACGAGTTATTGAATGTTTATACTCCAATTCACGCTCTGGGAAGTTGGAGTCCGTTCGCGCTCTGGGACCGAGTTATCGAATGTTTATACTCCAATTTACGCTCTGGGAAGTTGGAGTCCATTCGCACTCCAGGAACGAGTTATTGAATGTTTATACTCCAATTCACGCTCTGGGAAGTTGGAGTCCGTTCATGCTCTGGGAACGAGTTATTGAATGGACTGTCGTGTGTTGGTCCAGTTCAGCCTTTGATGTGTTGGCTCGCCCCCGAGCTGGGGTTTCACTTAGTGAGTGGCCAGTCGTATCACAGTCACTCGCTATTTGAATAAATTCCATTGTTTGATGGAATTTAGCTCTTCGTGTGTCGTGATTGTTGAACGATGTATTCGGTGAATCACAGCTCTAGCTTGAAGAGATAGTATTTTATTGCTGAAATAAGAAAATATGGCAGAGTTAGTGCCTTATTACAAAATCAAATTTCAGAATATAAAGGAAATTGCAAAGTATTCATAGATTGAATGAGCCTGTCATGTGTGACGGTGATGAAGGACTTCGTCATTCCAGGCTCTTGAGTAAGCTGGTCCGCCACTGATGGCGTTTATCACCAATCTTCCACAGGGACAAGTCGAGTCCTCCTGTCTCGGTCGATTGGGTTCATTGTTTTGATTTGATGGGCCCGCTTCCCTGGGCTGCGGCGTCCGCACAAATTGTTCCAGCTTCCTTTCTCTGATCAGTTTTTCAACGAGATCCTGTAAGTGACGACACTCGTTCGTATTGTGCCCGTAGCTTTCATGGAACCTGCAAAACTTTCCCGTCTGGATTTGTCTCTCTGACGACGGTCTTGGTGCAGGTTTTTGATATTGAATTGTGTCACAGGTTTGTAAGTACAAGTCCTCCAGTGATGTATTCAGAGGAGTGTAACTGTCAAACATTGGGTTCTTGCGCTGCGGGCCACGATTTTGATCTTGTTTTTTAGTTTGATTCACGCTCTCTCTTCGCCGAGCTTGCTTGTTTTTAACGTTCAACTAAACTTTTCCGAAGCTCTCGCCGGACTGTTTGATTACAACATTGCTTTGGATCCCTTCCGTACTTGGCCCGGCATCGGTTTGCTTCCTAGACTGTTTCGCATCTTCTCGTCTCAAGAATTGAGCCGCTTTGGCATAGAAACGGTCCAACGATGCGGGTGGTTTTCTAGCTAACCAGTTGCCAAACTCAGAATCGGGGTCGATCCCCTTAGTCGACGCTATAAGGATGGAGTTATCGTTTGGATTGCTGATCTCCGCACACGCAGTATGGAATCTCTCTAAGTAGTGCCTGAGCGTCTCTCCGGAAGCTTGAGTGACACTAGACAGAGTGTTGACATCTTTTGGCCTTGCGACGTGCATGCGGAATTGCTCGACGAATTTGGTGGCCAACTGGTCGAATGAAGAGATGGATCGAGGTGGTAATCGAGTGAACCACATGGTAGCGATGCCCCCCAAGGATATGGGGAAACTACGACACTTCACTACATCGTCGACTCTGGCAGTGGTCATTGACCATTTATATTTTAGAATATGTTGGTTGGGGTCGGAGTTTCCTTCATACATGGGTAGAGTTGGCATCCTGAATCATCGTGGGGGTTCAGCAGTAAGAATATCGTCCGTAAAGGGAGTGTGACTTCGAGAAACTCCCCAATCGTCATTTGTGAATCCCTGGCTCTCACGGATCATCTGACGTATCATAGTTGAAAGGTCCGGCATCTGCCCGTTTTGTGCGGCCTGCACCGGAGTATGATTACCTTCCATTCTTTGGGGTTGGACCGGACATTGTCGACGGTCCAATTCTTGCCTCCTTGGCTCATACTCCTCTGGGACGTATGGTTCAGGAGTATGTCCGCTATGACGACGGTCCAAGTCCGACTGATCTTGGGCGTCGACCCCTGCTTCAGCCGCAACGTTAGTGGTGCGGTATTCTGCGGTGTGGTGAGGAACGGCACCTCCTCGGGAGGAGGGTCCGGTTTGGAAACTGGCTGACGGACCAACTCTGAGTTGTCCAACGGTCAGTGCCGGTTGATTTCCAACGGGTGGCATACGACTCTCATCTAGCCGGGGTCCTGGAGGCCGGTTATGATAATCAGAGGATGAAGAACTTTCGTTGGAGGAGCGAGAAGCATGGTCTCTCGTGGATCTCTTTCGTTTCTGGCGATCCAGCTTGTTGATCAGCTCAGCGTTAGCGCGTAGCTGTTCTTCTAGTTGTTGCCGACTCTGGGTCAGCTCTTGGAGTAGCAACTGCAACTCTTATCGAGTAACCGGACCTGACGGTTCCACGTGCCCAGCAACATCTTGATTAGATGAAGGTAGTGGGGCAGGATTCTGTCTATCCTGCTCTTCTTGATTGACAGCGTTTGAGGTGGTTCTTGTGCTAACCATCTTGAAAGCTGAATTCCTTTCCTAGACTTTGTGCAAATCTGAATAGAAGGGAAAGAAGTTGGATTTGATGAGCTAGATCTCTCTCTAAGATTTATTCAATCCGGTATCGATGACAGATCCAAAGAGCAGGAGAAAATCTGGGTTTTCCCAGTGAAAGCACCAAAGTGTTTGCACCGAAATTGGTCAAAACACTCTTCGGGAGTCGTTGAAGAGATAATAGTGAAGAATGTAAATTCAAAACAGATATTATCTAACAAAAACTCCAATCAACAGTAAAGTAAATGCGTAGACAAGCGATTTATAGTGGTTCGGTGTGTTGCCTACGTGCACTGTGAAGTTTTTTGATGTTTTATTGATCCTCTTTCAACGATTACAAGTCGTTATAGCGATCAACAACAAGTTACAACTGGAAATTCGAAATCAACAGCAAAATTATGATATAGGATGATGGAGATTTCGATCCGGAAAAGTCTGGGCGCTTGAGAGTTGAAAGATCCTTTTTCTGTTGGCTCTGGGGCTCTATTTATAGGCGTAGGTTGCTGATATTTCGCTGAAAACTCGGGAGACCACTTCTGGCACGTGAGGGGGCCCACGCGCCCGGCCTTAGGAAATTTGGGCCCACTTTGGCTTCGATTCGAACTCCATTCGAATCGATCAGAAAATCATCCAATCGAGGTGAAATTTGGTGTGGACATTCTTCAGCATGTACGCAAGCTTCTGTGAAAATTTTGTAGCATTTGGATCAGTGGGTTGAGAGATATGATGGATACGAAATGGGATTCATTGCGTGGCTGTTTGTTTCGAAACCATCCATTCGAATCGATGGTTTCGAATCGATGGTGGCACGCGCCTTCGTGGTGACGTGGAGCACGAACTTCGAACCGATCCGATCTTCACTCCGAGTTGACCGCTTCGACTCCATGTATCTCCGCGCATTCGAACCGATGGATGACACGTTATCATGGCTAGTTGACTTGGTGGATTCGAACGAAGCTTCATCGATGGATTCGAACAAGGCTTCATGGATGGGTTCGAACAAGGCTTCATGGATGGGTTCGAACAATTTTCCAATGATGGATTCGAACAAGAATTCATTGATGGAGTCGAATGACCGGTGCTTGATGGATACGAACTTGTGTTTCCTTGATGGATACGAGCTTTGCAACTTCTTCATGGATACGAGGTCCACCGATACGAACCCGATGGATTCGAATGTGATGGAGTCGAAGCGGAGGCGCTTTGGTGGGTTCGAAGCCGATCGATACGAAGGTGATCGGTTCGAACGATTGATCGGTGATGGGTTCGAAACCTAGGTCTTCCCCTTCAAATTGAATCGATCATAACTCAAGCGTATGAACTCGGATTGACTTGAAATTTGAGACGCTGACTTCTATGATCTTTCTTGTCGTGTCCTATCAATTGTAGCTCAATCTGGACTCGGACAAAATTCAGCGATATCCATAGCGAAATGAAGTATGACCAATCTCTGATACGAACTATCCTTCGTTTTCGATCGATCTTTTGGTATCGCGGCTTTGCCAAAAAGCGGGATAACACCTATATGAACCAAAACCTGATCCAAATTCACACTTTGGCTGAGCATTTCCAACCTATGGCTGAGCATATGATTGTTGAATGCAAGTGCAAAAGTTTGGCTATGTGTTGTGCATATATTTCTAGCATTGTTTAATATTTTGGTTTGAAATTTATGTTGTATTTTATTATTTAATATTATGAATATGGTTCTAGCATATATTTCTATGTGTTGTGCAAATATTATGTGTTTTGCATATTTTTGTTTAATATTTAACTATTATATATAATGACTTCATTTTTAAATGATTTAAATGAAGTAATTCGACTTGGAATATAAATTATTTTTAAATGTGAATTGGAATGGTAGTTTAAATTTGAATAAAATGAATATGGTTTTGAAAGATATGATATTTTGATATTTTGGAAAGGATTTGAAATGATATTGAATTTTTGAAATGATATTTGATTTTTGAAATATAAATACCATTTTTAAAATTATAACTACAGGTTATAATAACGATTGGTTGTTAAAGAGACCGGGATCGGCTATGGACATACTCTCTGTCGATACCGAAAACCACTTTAACAACTGTGTACGTGGTGGAGATTCCAGAATGAAGTAGGATAGTGACGATGCTCTTGAGGTACATTACGTGGACCCGACTCTCATGAGTTGGCTTAAGGTGGCTACAGCAGGAGCAATCTCGGGCCAAAAGGGGTAGCTCCTCTGGTCGGACACACTTCTTCGATACCATTCTATTACTGTTGTGATTGATTGGGTGCACCCCTTGATTTTTGGAGTGTTGCTCGGGGTGGGTGTAGTGGCTGCTACATTACCGCCATCCCGTGTGCGTGATTGGTATATCTACCCTGGCTTTGCCTTGTGCGCCGTGTCACCTACCATACCGAGCCTTTACAACGAGTTAGTTTTTCTCCCTTAGCCCATGGAGTATTTAGGGTAGTCTTCCGATCTGGAGATACGCCGATACTAGATGGACTACTGGGATTATCATGTGTTAAGGGGAATATTGGGTCACTCCTTAACGCTATTTTAAAGTAAGTTTATTTTACTATAGACATTATTATAATAGCGCGATATTACTATATAGTAAATAGTTTAACGGATCCTTAGAGGATGGGTGGTCCCAAGCATCCTTTAAGTTACTTGTATCTTTATTAAAGTTCACTTGAGTTGGTTTACATTATATAAATATATATGTCCTGACTCGAGTGTTTTGTATTTTGCTTTACGCTCGGGTCAGCCCGAGTATTCACAGCTTTGGATTCTCTTTCTGGAGCTGGTCTTTGCTGGAGATTCTACCTATATATATATATATATATATATATATATATATATATATATTTCAGTTTCAGCTATTCTAGTTTATCTCATGTATTAGTGAACTTATTTGTATTTGGGATTTCTATTATGTTGTTTTTAGACTGATATTATGTATTTGTTTTGAGACTTTGTTATAGTAGCTTCATGAACTACTATGTTATTTTATATTCCGCTGTGAGTTATTCTGATTGTTTTGTGTCTGTGATTCTGCATATGATTTCATTTGCTCCAAATTTATTTACAATCTGTTATTTTGCATCATTCAAATCTGACATGTGTGGATTATTGTCGGTTTGAATGGTACGAAATACTGGGTCGTTACAAATATGGATACATTCTTAAGTATTGAAAAAAAAATTGAATAGTGGAATAATAGTATACATGTGTACATCTTTTGTAAAGGTATTGTGTGTATATATATATAAGTATTTACAAAGGAGCCTTAATTAATAAAAAGATTGCTTAGCATAATTGTGCTTTGTATAACTTAATCATGTTAAGTGTGACTTGATCGTGCTTTGTGTGACTTGATTATGCTTTGTGTGTTTGCTTGTTTATGAAAGTATTTAATCCTATAGTTAGCACTCAAAGCCAACAAAGTAGATTTATCCTACCTGTGAGAGTTAAGACCGATGTTTGAATAGGGTTTAGAAGTAACAATGCTCTAACCTATCGACTTCACTCTTGATTGAGAGATGGTATAAATTGAAAAAATCGAAAATGCGATAAGTATACAAGACTTGGTTCCCATATACATTCATCTATTTATACTTGATATTCTATCAGTCGACTATTGTAATTGACCAAATTAACTTTGGAAGTATATGTAAGCATCATATATTAATAAGGTTTGATATCCCTCAGGGAGGAATCATTCGTATGAATCGTCTCTTGCTTTACGAATGTACACATACGAGAGCCCCTGGGGAGGACTTCTTTATATCGTTCATTTACTTCTTAAAGAACCAGAGTTGATTTAACAAAAAATTCATTGATTTAGTTTTGTAGAGATCGGGATCGGATAAATATTTTACATACCAAAAACTAATATATGAGTTCTTTGTTTTGGAATTCAGTTGTGAAGCGAAATGTTATAGAGTTGAACTGCCTATCCTATAGTTAAGACCGAGGGAGAGGTTAGCGTTAACATTTCAAACGATGTTATCGTATTGCATTGTCTATCTTGATGTTGATTCCAGGAGAGAGGGGAGGGTTACTATTCGTCGGACGACTTATGTTGGGTTCCTTTTCGAGATTCGTGGACTGCTTGAGATATTGGAATCCAGATAGAGATTAAAGATGTTGAACGTGACCATGAATCAGAAACAGCAAAAGACATAGTAGGATGCACAACATGGGGCTTAGCTAACCCACGATGAGGCATATCAACCCATATCTAGAGATGCTTTCGATATGTTGGCCGGGGGGAATTGATGATACTTGGCTCCAGGTGATTCATACCAATGTTCGGGCATGGGCCAGTTGTGTTTACCTTATGGTATATTTTATCCAGAGATATAGGATGCTCGGAAGTTGGTTTCTATTCCTCGAGCATGGAGACTTGCTTCATTTTACTAGAGGCATCTCCATGGAAAATTCATTATGCGAATGCACCTTAGCGGTGTTGATTATATAGTTATCCAATATTGTTGTGCATGAGATGCAAGCGGACAACTACTTTTTGATTTATATTCTACATGTTAGACATTACATATTATATCACCTATTATACTTATTAGATGGGTGGTTCTTTTAAGGGGATAATCGTTTTGGTGATCCATGTAGTCTCAAAAGTACTATTATATGTCGGCTGCATATTTCTTGAGTTTCTCACACCAGACATATGTATGACTCGTGGTTTTATATTTTTCTTATTCCCATGAGTGCTCTTTTAAGTAGTCTAGAAAGGAAGGTTTTCATTGATGTTCTTTGAAGCTTCTGGAGATGAGTTGGATGCTTCTATTCACCTACCGTGGTATTCTCATTTCTGCTACAGTACTATGTTGTATATATTAGCGTTTGTGAGGACAAGCTGTTATAACTATCCATGCAGATGATATTACTTAGGATTAAAACTTTGAAACACTATGAATCTTAGAGTGACAGTTTGTACTATCTTTTGATATTATATGTTATCTTTTTTGGTTGGTGCTTTGTACATGTGATAGGAGGTTCTCACACTGGTGAACTAGGTCAAAGCTTTGACTCTTAGTCCTACACTTCCCTTTAAGGGTTGGCTATGAAGTCGAGAGTCTGGCTGTAAAACCAGATATGAGGTTACCATTTATAGTCATACCCTGAAAAGGAGGAATCGTTGCATTTGGTACCAGAGATGAAGGTTAAGTGAGAAAATTGGCTTTGGTTTGGTATAACTCATTAGAGATAGGGTGAGCAACACCTTAGAATGAGTTGAATGTATTATACATATGGCAACATATGTGTAATCGATATATATATATATATATATTAGTAATATATATATATAAGTATGAAACCCTTGTCGACTTAATTGGTTGGAGCATGGTTTCCATGTGTAATACTGTTAACAGCAAGGTAAGTAGTATTTTCCACGATGGTCGATTACAACCACAGCTATTATCAGAGACAAGGGAGGTAGTATCTCACATAATGCAAGTTAGATTATCTACTGAGCATGCTACAGACTACTGGACCATAGCCAACCAAAAACAATTTGTCTTCTTAAAGGTTTGGAACAAGATTCAAATCCATGCACAACAAGACGATGTATACAAACTAATATGGTATAAAAATAACTAGAAAGTTCTATTATACAAAATATATGGCATATATACACCATCTTCCTATAAATGATCAACCTAATATACGGGGTATGAATGTTAATTCGTAGTGTGAATTATGTAAAATGCATAATGAAAATCATCAGCGTTCATTTACTGATTGCGAATTTAGTACTTATCTGTGGAAATCGCTGCTTTTCAAATTGGATCTACAGTCTACAGTGGAAAGCGCATTATAGCAACAGTTATCAAAATTGTGCAACAACATTGTGAGCAAATCTGGGCTCCAACAGCTGGTTTATGTGGCGGCTTCCACAACCACGCATCACATTTGGGTAGAATGATCGAGGCGACGCTTCGAAGGTAAACGCTGCTCGAAGGAGCAACGATGCAAATTAGTCGAAATTGTTGTTTGGCTGTAGTTATGGAGAAGGTTGTGCCATCTCCGGCTATCTCCGGCATAGAGGCATATATTTTTTCAATAGGGGATTGAGTTGGATGACCATGGATAAATAATGCAGTTGGGTTGAAGAGTTTGGTTAGGGTTTGTATGTTTGTCTCATGATGGGCCGGGTTGGGTGGTATTAAGGTGGCGGAGGTGTTTCTATACCCAATCGGGTCGGCTGGTTTCATCGGCTAGTGTTTTGTTTGATTTTGTTATCTTTTTACTTATTTATACTATATTAGAGTTGTTTATAGAGGATGTCGTGCTCTTTTTCCTTGCCACAATGGTAAGGTTTTTTAAGGAGGTGAATCCTGCTATTGACGATTCTTATTCGTTATTAATAATAGAACCTTTCCTTTAAAAAAATATAAGTATAAGTTGATAGTGTAGTCTAATTTATGTAAGGATCAATGATGTTCATCTATTATCCCTTATTGATTAGCTTAGTCCTACATGACCAGTTTATGAGCATTTATTATTGTTTGTTGATTGTTGATTTGTGCTCGATAAGTTTATGAGCATTTTTATCTTTTTACTACATGGGTTGGGTAGACAGTATTTTTTGAAGCATTGAAATGAACACCTTGTCAATTGAGTTTCACAGTTTAACTATAAGGCGTTATGTGACAATTTGAGTTAAAAGTTAAGTTTAGTAAAAGATATTTATTATAATTTAAAGGAAAGATAAGATATTTTGTAAATAAACATTTGTGAAAGGATTTTATATAAGAAAGCAACTTTATATAAGTATGGTTTATAAAATATGGTTTATAAACGTAGAGGATTCAAAGTTATATTTTGAGAACCTAGATCTCAGTGCCTTTGAAAATGTTTTTCTAAAAATTTGGAAAATAATTGTAGTATTATTTGAAAGTGATTGTGAATATAATATTTTGAAAAGATTTTTGAGATTTGTTCGAGTTAGCGATTACTCGTAATCGACGAGTCAATTCGGGAACAAAATATCTTATGTTATCAAGTTCAAATGGCTCGAAAGTGATTAAACATAGGCAAGAGATGTGTTCGGTTGGTAAGCACTTCTCATGGACATTACCCTTTTTAGTAAGGAGATATATGATATGATTTGGTAGGACACGTTTCTATGGTATCATTTTTGAGTTACTCGATCTATATTGTATATTTTCTATGCATTTTAAAGTAAATATTTAGGAAATTGGTTTATAGAATTATGCTCATGATACTTAGTTTTACGAAGTATCTGATGCTACTTTGTGAATGATTTTTGTTTAATCCAGGAAGTATGGTTTGATATACAAAACTATATGTATATATGGTTATTTCAAATAATTTGAAATAAAACCCAGGTATTTATTTCTAAAAGTTTCCTTTAGAGAAATTTGATATAAAATATAGAGTAGTTGAATAAAGAGCAGTTTTGGGTAATACAGATATGGATTTAAATATTATGTGGATAAATTTGAATGATGTAATGTAGGGAGCCCAAGTGGTGGTGGAATAACTCCAATAATTATGAAAACTTTTCATGTTTTCTCTTTGTAGCAAATGTATGTCTAATAAATAAGTGAGACTTTTATAAGTTGTTTTAATGACCATGTTTCGTATGCATTAAGAAAATGTGGTATGTTCATCTTGTTATGATATGATTGCTTGGCAGTTTTCGTTGTTAGAACGAAATGGAATTTTCGACAATTTCGGATAGTTGGAAACTTCTGAATTGTTATAGAACTTGGAGTAAAGTGTTTTAGAAAATGTAAATATGAGTTTAGATAATACTTAAATTGAGAATGTCGTAAGTTAGAACAAGTTTTAAAATGGTTTGAACATCTATTCTAAGTAATCATTGATATTATAAGGCTAACTAATAAACGACTTTACCTTAGGGTTGTCTAAGGAAAGTAGGCTCTAGGTGCAAGTTCGTATACCACTATCCTACACTTTCTAGCTACTTGCCTAATCCGACTGGTAAAGAAGTCAAAAAGGTTGACTCGGTTATAATACCCAGATTTATTTTGGGTTACATCAAAATTTTAGAAAATAAAATGAATTTGATATTTTGTATATACTCTTGGAATGTAGTAGAGTTTTATGCTAGTAATAATTTGGAGTAAGTATCTATAAATTGTTTTATAAATAAAGTTATGACTTTATAAAATATTTATTAACTTGAAGTTATGTTTTAAAGAAATGCTCTATAAAAGGTTTTAGTATTGCATGAAATACTATTTGTGTAAACGAATGTGATTTAAAAAGAAATTTTTATGGTTAAGAAACCAATAGTATACGTAAATCATTTTGTCCGCTCGACTGTCCTTGATTTAGGATTCGAGTAAATGGTTTCGAGGTGGTTTACACTGGTCCGAATAAGGATTTTTCAGTCGATTCTTGATCGCAAACACTTGATATGAATTCTTGAAATGATCCCAAGGTTTTCAATCATAGTATTCTTCTATGTAAGGAGAATATTTTAATCAAGGAATTTGATCGAAATCGCACTAGAGAGGTCAAGTGATCTATACAAGTTTAGAAGTGAAATTTATGTGATCATGATAGTGATCGGATCGGATATTGCGCACAGATGGTCCATATATGGGCTTTAGTATATTTGTATGATATTTTTGTTGGCTTATGGAGAGCTTAGGAAATGACTCTTCGAATTGTTTTGGGGGAAGTATGAATAATCGATAGAGTAATATCTGTTAACCCGCCTTTTGGCAACACAGCATACTTGAGGGTTTAATCCAACCGACTGCATGGTTAGCAAGGCTGGAAGATTATGGGTTAAATTTGAATGTACGGATGGATGATCAATTACGGATAATAAATATGAATCTGAAGCCGAGATTAAGCATGGTTGGTGGATAAACGATGTCGGGTACTTGGAATATGGATTTCGGCAGAGGTCGGGTCGCTTTGGGTCAGCCAAGGAGTTGCTTCGGGTCAGCCAAGGAGTTGCTTCGAGTCACCATAGTCATTGTTTTTGGTCAGCATGGCTTCAACTTCGACTTGTCATTGGTTGAGTCACTTGGGGTTAGCACATTGTTTACTTCGGGTCGGCACCTTGTTTACTTCAAGTCGACATTCAATACCTCGGGTCGGCTATATGAGTTGCAAGGGATCGGCTATAGGAGTTTCAAGAGGTTGGCATTTGGTTATAACTCTGGGTCGGCATTGATTTCACTCCAGGCCAGCATATGGTTTACTTCGGGTCATACTTCGGGTTGGCATGGTGTTTACTTCGAGTCCTACTTGGGATCGGCATATGGCTTCAGGTCAGCATTGGTTTAGACTTCGGGTCGGTGAAGAGTTTACTCCAGGTTGGCGTGGACTTCACTTCAGGTCGGCATGGACCTCGCTTGAGGTCGGCATAGGCAACATTTCAGGTCGGCAATAAACTTCACTTGGGGTCAGCATACGAACTACTTCGGATCTCCAAAGGAATTACTTCGGGTTCTACTTGGAGTCGGCACAGGATGGACGAGCTGGGCTCGGCGATCGTCATGGCGGGCCCATGTAGATGAGAAGGCCCTATAGCCAGAGTTTCGCATGTAAATACAACAAATGTGGCTTCAGAAAAAGGGACCTTCACTTTTTTTCTCTTCATCTTCCACCTAGAGGCTACTCTACGATTTTATCCAAAAATTCTAAATTATAACTATAATAAAAAATGCTGATAAGAAAAAGGATTTTTCTGGAGTGGACGTAGGCCGGAGCTAGCCGAACCGCTATAAATCTTGTCATTTTTACTTGCTTTCATATTAATTTTGGTTATTCTTCATATTATACTTTGTACCTATACTCTATCTGTGATCTATGACTGGATATTGGTGCTTTTACTTATAATTGGGTGTTGGTGGCCAATTTTGACACCAACAATACCCAAGGATATTGAGCATAAGGTACGCTTAGTAGGTTGTTTATCATCCTTATGCAATAAGAGAGTTTTTAAACTAGGCAAATCATGAGCTTTATTTGCTAGTGTTTTGAATACTGTTAAGTATTGGATTGTGCTTTTTTATTTTGTGTATTAGTCGTGTTGGCATTTTGTGGAAGAAAGTTTTAAGTGGAGGAGAATGTAACGTCCTGGAATTTCAAAAACTTCGTATTTAAATATATGAATTATTTACATATTTGAATCTTGGGTTTAATGTGATTAATATGATTTAGCAACCTTGTTGATGCTAATTTTTACTGCTAACTAATGATAGGAAATTTGTTTTTGATTTTTTTTACAAAATAAACACTTTAAAGAAATATCGATAACGTGATCGAAAATCCTTGTATCGATAAAAAGCTTTTTTCTCGGTAAAAGTTGTTCGAACTTGTTATGCTACCCTAAAATATTAGTGTGAAGTTAATTATCTATTCAAAATATTTTCACTTAATATGGTTAACTAAATTAGTTCTAGAAGCTTTTAGAAGGTCTTAAGGTAGAAAATATTTATGAGAGATATTTTCATGCGTGTGTGAGGTGAAATGGTGATCACATGGAGATAGGATGAGGGGGATGGGCTTTGATCGAAAATAAGAGGTGGAGGAGGTCATCGTAATCTCTTGTGTTTCCTATATTAAGGACCATAAGGCTCTTAAAATCATTTTCACATTTTTGCAAATAAATCTTAGCACTTCATTCCTCTTCTCTCTTCATAAATTCCTAAGAACAAAGTTACTCAAAAAAATTCCAAACTCTAGTATAATCCATACTACAAAATTACAACTACTATTGGAAATGTAAAGTTTAAAAGAGGGGAGCATAGAAGCCACTATGCACCATGGCCATGAGAACTAGTAGGCATTTATGCCTAGGCCATGAGAAAGCAAGGATAATAGGTGAATTTTGGTGTTGTTTTAGTTGAGATAGGAAGTGGTTTCAAGGTTTAGGCTTGATCTTGATCGTTTACTTGTTGAAGGGTGAGTTAACTAACCATTTAAAAAGTATATGAAGTGTATAATGCCTGTTTATATTATAGCAGTCATTTGACTATATATTATTGCTTTTCCCTTGTGTGGTTCTTGCTTTGGAAAGCAAATGGCACATGTAAATGATGTGTTTGGACTTGTCGCGTAGCCTTGTAATAAAGAAATAAGGTTTGTTTGTACTTTGCAAAAATCTTAGTTGAATTTATTTTGATTTTATAGCGACTAGTAGGATAACGCACTTAGGAATGGCTTTGTCTTCAGCAATTTCTTTACAAATTTATAGAGAAATCCTCAGGAGTTTCTCACCATTTTCATGATGTATTATATGTATATTAGTCACTGTAAAAAGATTGAATGCTAGAGAGTTTGTTATTATATTAAAAAGTGGTAAAACGTTCATGCCTATAAAACTAGCCCATTTCGTAGCTTTTCACAAAAGTCAACCGCAGCAATTTAAATACAATAACTTTGTCGTTGAATCACGTTTTGCAGTATTCCGAAAAAGCTATCTTTTCTATTTGACAGTATAACTTGCTTCGAAATGACTTTAATCTTAAGTATCATTCTTCAATAATTTTAGTAGTCTTTTCTAACATAAATGAGAATATTTTAAAAGTTTTTTGGAATTTTTATAAATTTTTTATTATGAATTATTGAAGTAGAAGGCTTATTTTTATAAGCAAGAAAACTTGTTTTTTTCTAGTTTTTAAATAAATTACAAAATAGATTTTTTAGTAATATTTAAATGTTTTAAACCATATTATAAGTATTTAATGTATATTTAAGTATATATAGTTTTTAGAAAATTATTTTAAATATTTTATTAAGTATTAAAAAGCTTATGCAATATAATTTCTTTTAAATTGTTATAAGAATTTCATTAAATATATTAGCTTAAATAAATTAGTGTGTGTTTGTGTGTGTGTGTGTATGTATCGTTTTTAAAGGTTTTTAGTATAATTGTAAGTTTGAAAAAATAAGTTAAATATTTTACAAAAAGATAAAGGTTGTTCTAGATTATAACACTTATGTTATAATAAATGGTTTTGTAAAGTTCATTTAAAACTATATTGCCTTGTTTAAAAAGTGTATATATACTTAAATCTCTAATGGTGTTTTTAAAGATAATGTTAAGTATGGAATGGTTTTGGGTTTGTTGTGACAATGTGTTAATAGCATTTGTCTTTAACCCTTTTTTATTGTACTTAGTAATATAATTAGATCTTCGAAAGAATGTTTTAAAGATAATTGTAAACGGAATGGTTTTGGGTTTATAATAACAATGTTTTAATGAAATTTATTTTTAATTCATTTAATTATACATTTGGAAATGAGAAATATGGTTTAAGATTTGTGGATATTCCTATACCATTTGGCATACGAATATGGATATATTCCTAAGTATTGGAAAAATATAAATGAATAGTGGAATAGTAGAATGCATGTACATATCTTTTGTAAAGGTATTTTAAATGTATATACAAGTATTTATGAAGGAGTCTTAATTTATAAATCGATTAATTAAATATAAAGGGATTATGAATTGCTTAAGTAGCTTAATCGTGCTTTGTGTAACTTAATCATGCATTGTGTGACTTGATCACGCTTTGTGTGTTTGCTAGTTTATGGATAGCATTTAATCCTATACTTACCACTAAAAACTGACAAAGTAGATTTATTTTATCTGTGAGAGTTAAGACCGATGTTTTAGTAGTGTTTAGAAGCAATAGTGCTCTAGCCTATCGGCTTCACTCTTGATCGAAGGATGTTATAAATTTAGAAAATCGAAAACGTGATAAGCATACGAGAATTTGTTTCCGTATGTGATCGTCTATTTGTACTTGATTGTCGATCAGTCAACTATTGTAATTGACCAAAATAATTTTAGAAGTATATGTAAGCATTACGTATTGATACGGTTTGAGATCCCAGAGAGGACTCATTCGTATGAATCGTCTTTTGCTTTAAGAATGTATGAACACAAGATTTCCCAGGGAGGAATCCTTTATATCATTCATTTTCTTTTTAAAGAACCAGAACTGAGTTAACTGGAAATTCATCGATTTAATTTTGAAGAGACCAAAATTAGATAAGTGTTCTGCTAATCGAAAACCACTTCAAAACTGATGTACGAGTTCTTTGTTTTGCAAGCAGTTGTGAGGTGAAATGTTATAGAGTTGAACTGTCTATCCTATGGCTAATTACAAAGGAGTGGTTAGCATTAACATTTCAAACGATATTATCGTGTTATACTGTCTACCTAGAGGTTGATTCTAAGAGAGTGCATGGTTAGTATTCATCGGACGACTTAATGTTGGGATCCTTGTTGAGATTTGTGGACTGTTCGAGATGCTTGAATCCAAAGAGAGATTCATGATCTATTCGAGTGATGAAAACTCATGTACGACATGCCAAACATGACCTCGACATTAAAAATGGCTAAAGACAGAGCACGATGCAAAACCTAGGGTTTAGCTAAGCCACGACGAGGTTTATCAACTCCATATCTAGACGCTTTTGATATGTTGGCTGGCGGGACTTGATGATACTTGGTTGGACGTGGTTCATACCAATGTTCGTCCATGGGCCAGTTATGTTTACCATATGGTATAATTTATCTAGAGATATATGATGCACGGAAGGTGGTTTCTAATCCTTGTGCATGGAGATCCGCTTTAATTTACTGGAGGCATCTACGTGAAAAATCCATCATACAAACGTACGTTAGCAGTTTTGATTATATACCTATCCAATATATTTGTGTTATGAGATGCAAGTCGCAAAGCTACTTATTGATTTATATTCTGCACTGTAGATATTATCTATTATACCACCTTATGTTCTTATTAGATGGGTGGTTCTTTTGAGGGATAATCATTATGGTTATCCGTACGGTCTCAAAAGTACTGTTATATGTCGGCCACTTATTTCCTCTCACACCAGACTTATCTCCGACTCATTTTTTAATATTTCCCTTATTTCCATAGGTGTTCTCTCGATGGTTTGGGAAAGGCAGGTTTCCATTGATGTTTTTTGGAGCTCTGGAGACAAGCAAGATGCTTCCATTTACCAACTATAGTATTCTTGTTTTAGCTACATTACTACATTATATATATCAGCATTTGTGAGGACAGGCTATTATAACTGTCCAAGTTGATGATAGTACTTGGGATTATAGCTCTCAAATATTATATATATCCTAAAGTGACTGTTTTTACCGACTTTTGTTATTATATGTTGTCATTTCGTTGGTGAGATTCTTATGTTGTGTTATCTTCTTCCTTGTTCTATTTATTTATCTTTTTATTTTACCCTAACAATTTATCTTTTCAACAATTGAGTGATCGACACACAAGTACCGTAAATGTATTAATGTCGACATTTGGGAGTCAAAAAGGTGAATCGTTGCAACTTGAAGCTAAAACCTCTAGTTAGATTAAATCGATTAGTCGATAAATATTATCGAATTGAACTAAGGACTATAATGTAGTCTATGCAATTAAAAAATGACTATAGTAGCGTTCTTTTAACCTTAGATCAAAGTCGAGATATCTAAGTAAGGCAGTGATGGCGAAAAGAAAATGTGCACAAAATGTTATTACTTGGTGCAGCTTTATAAGGATTAGGAATTGGATTTTGCCTAAATGATATATAAATGATTGAGCCTATGCTCGATATTGTACTTCAGCAAAGTATAGCTTTAGTAATTAAATTGCTTGAAAATTAATTAAGGATCAAGTTCATGTGTATCATCCTCCTTTTTAAGGCCCAAAATTAAGCGCTACAGATACTATAGTCATTTATAATATTAATTTCAGTTGATAAACTATAGTCATGTTAGTGGCATCCATCATATCAGAAGCACAAGAATATGAAATAATTTTAAACACAATTTCCAAAGCAACCTTTCACATTTCATTTCAAGATACACCTCATATTCATTACATAATCCCAAAACATTGCCCAGTTTCAGATAAAATATAATTATTACAAAATAATCAAGAGCGACATGTAAAGATGCCGCCTTGTTTGATTAGAGTTTCTAAATAGACAAATATATCCACTGTCAATATATTAATACAACAACTAGCAAAACATAACGGATAATAGTAATAAATAGACTTATACAGAGCTAGCTTTGTCTCACGCATGTCTCCAGAGGCTTTATTCGCCAAAACCTACTTAACATATAAAGCCCTTACTCCCGACCTACATAAATCAAATTTTGTAACGACCCAGAATTTTTATTATTTAAAATTTGAATATTTAATTAATTTTAAATATTAATAAGTGAATTTATAAGTCGAATAAATTTTATTTCGAATAATTGGATTTAATTGAATAATTAAATCGATAATTTAATATGTTAAATTATGGAAATAATTGAAAATTGGGTTAAATATGATTGAAAATGATTTGTAAAATTTTATTTTATCATATTGAAGTTAGAATGATATTTTAGAACTTTTAAAATCGAATTAAAAGTTAATTTGTGAAAATTGAATATTTTAATATTAAAATCGACTAGTAAAAATAGTCAATTTTTGAACAGTCTCAGAATTGGACGAAACCAGTTCCATTGGATCCGTAATAATTAGTTATTACCGGATTTCAATTTTCGTAGCAATCGGAGTTATCGTTTGATCGTAGCAGCTCGAAACGCATCGAATTATTTTTAATTTTAATTTGGCGAGTTAAAATAGCCATTTTTCAAAATGTCTCGGATTTCGACGAAACCAGTTTCATCGGATCCGTAATGTGATATTATTGTAAGGTTTCAAATTTCGTGTCAATTGGATTTACCGTTTGTCCGGTACAAATTAAAACGCCTAGAAAATCATTTAAATCGGTTTAATTTAAATTGAACGTTTATTGCCATATCTCGCACAGATGTCCGAATTAGCTTCCGAAACATGTTCCATTATGTCCGGAATGCGGGGTAAACCCTAGAAACGCTAGTTACGGCGCGTAAATCGGAGTCCGGAATGAATAGTGTCGTTCGTTCTTCTATAAATAGCACCCTCTCTCTCTAAAATAAAATAAAAACCTAAACCCTAGCCGCCAGTAAACTATTCAATGGCCGAAATTGTCTCCCTTTCTCCTCTCAATCTCTCTCGATCCAAACACTTTTAGCCTTCGATTCCTAAATTGGGTTCGGCATGTACTGGGTTAAACGCGTGATGAGAAGAAGAAGAAGGGGACGGTCTTGATGAGGGGGCAGTGAATCTAACGGCCAATATAAGCTTAGGTTTAAAATTAGTTAATTTATGTTGTAATTTTAATTATAAAATTCGAGTAAACTTCATAAATTCATAACTTTTTCATACGAGGTCGAAAACGCGCGAAACCAGTTGCGTTGGAATCGTATGGACGAGCACTACGCGATGAAATTGGATTGGAGTCGTTTGGAGTTAGTGAGAATTTCGGGTAAAATTAAACGTCCGTTTAATTTTATTCGAAATAAATCGCTAAAACGAAATTGAAATCAAGGTGAGAACTTCTCACTCAATCGAATAGTTTCGATTTTATTTTAAATAGTTAGATTTAAAATACTTGAATGCATGTTTGAATGATGATTGTTATCTATTGATTGTTAAAATAGACATTATGCGCCGTTAGTAAGCAGATGTTATTTATTAAAAACATATACCGTGAATATTTCATAAACAGTGAAATTGGTATTATATATGATAGCAATATATATATATTGGCATATGTATATATTGCAGTTATTGATTTCCCGCATTTTTTAGCGGATGAGACCCTATTGCGCCGTTATTAAGCGGATAATATTTTAAATCCCATATACCGCGATAATTTCGTACTGGAGCGGAATTGGTATTGTGCTAATGTTTGTGGATGCAGGAAAACAGGTTGGAGGGATCCAACTGGATTCCTCAACAGTTTTTATTTGATTTCAGATATTTTGATATTTGATGGATTATCATATCGATATATGATATCGTTGTTGTCGTGATTGACTATTTAGTGTGTAGCATCATTGGACCAAATTTGGAATTTTAAAATGATTTTAAAGTGATTTTTGAAAGTATACGTTATAAATATTTTGGAATTGATTCATATTAAATAAATAAACGTATAAATTTTAATGTTATAAAATAGTGTTAATCGGGATTTATTGAATTTATTATAAAGAGTTGAAAATATAGGATTTATAAAATTTGATTACTTTATAAATCAAAATAGTGAAATTATAAAGGGGATTAAAGATGTTTTAAAAGAATAATAGTATAAATTGATTTATATAAGAGATTTATAAATTGATATTTATAAATTAGAATATTTGAATTATAAAAAAACGAGTTTTTATAAGTGTTAGAATGAATTGTAAATGAATTTCATAAATGAATGAAATTTATAGAATTATACACGGTGAAGTTATAAATGGAATTTTATAAGCAGTAGGTTTATAAAATTTGAAAAATTAATTGAAGAATGAATTTTTGATAAATAAATGAATCTTATAAGTTATAAGATTTATAAATTGGGATGTTTAAAAGAACGATTCTTGTAAACAAATAAATTATAAGTGTTTAACTTATAATATGAACCTTTGGTTTATAATTGAGTTATAAATTGAATAGGTTAATAAAGGAATTTATAAAGGAAGTAGTTATAAAATAAATAGAAATGGAGTTTATAAACGTTGTTTATAAATTCGCAAAGGACTTATTTTGATAAGTAAATTGTTGAAACCTATTAATGGAGTTATATTCACATTTTTGACTGTGAATAATCCTTTAAAATAAAATGAATAAAAGGATGAAATTTGTTAACAAAGTATATTCACGTTTTTGAATAGTGAATAATATGTTAAAGAAAATGTTTAGGATGTGATGTTTTAAACAAAATTAAAACGATCTAATGATGTTTTAAAATGTGTTGAGATTCGAAACTATAGATTTCAACATTTATTATTGAAATAGGCGTTTTCGAGAAATAAAAGGAAATGGTAGACTATAACACTGTTGTTATAGTAAATGATTTCCGAAAGGAAATGTTTTGTATAGTATTGGGATTTATATATCTATTTTCTTTTCTCTCTATATTCTATCTCTTCTTCTCTATCTTCTTCTGTCTTTTCCTCTTTCTTAAACATTGATAATTCGTATTTCTGTTCATCTTGAATTAATCTATGGAGATTAGTGTATATTCAAGGGGTACGGATTTGTGGTTCCTCACAGGTGGTATCGGAGCATATGGTTAAGCGACAACCATGGTTCTGTTGGGTATTACTCATTAGAGATAGAGTCAGTAGTACTCTAGAATGAGTTTGAGTGTAATAATAGCTATGAGAGCGTATTTGTTAGTGAATATAAAATTGTTTTATATTGTGATGATTGGTTTGTTGAGTGGCATATGAACCTTCGTCAGCGTGGTCTCGACAACTATGCCGAAGGGGTTTCTAAACACTTGAATAGAACAATTCGACACAGTATTGTTTTAAATTGGGTAAATGAAATAATTTTACCTTGAGTATATTTTTATATAAAGGAATAATTTTTCAGAATTATTAAAGCATATAAGTTGATTGTTTAGTTGTTTGAAAAAAATTCAAATAAAAGAATTATTGTATAAGCAAATGAATTATAAGAATGGAAGTATAACTAAAGTAATTTACAATTGTGAAGTAAACTTATATATATATATAAGGAGTGAAACTATATGGATGGATTGAATGTAAATTAAGTTGATATGAAATAATGAATGTAAGTGTAATTCATTAAAATCTAATGTTATTGAAAGTTGAATAGTTGAATAAAAATCAATTAATTAAACCAATTATAAACAAAGGAATTTGGTTGTAATTAATATACATTGGTTGTTATATGGTTGTTAGTTGATTGTATATAATTCATTAAGTGTTAATGAAATTGAAAGTTAAATTAATTGGAATCCAATTAGAAGTTAAGTGAATCTTAAATAGAATTGAATTTGATTTGGAAGTGAACCAACTTGAATATGAATTAGTGAATATAAACTAATTGAAAATGAATGTTAGTAAAAACATCCACTGTTAATGAATCGAATGTGATTAAACTGAAAATCTATTTCATTAAATATTAATGATAATATGAATGAATATATATTGGTTATGAATGATAGTTGGTTGATGTTTGCATTTGTTGCTTTTATTGCATTTGCTATGTTGACATATATAGTTATTATGTTGCTATATGTTGTATATCGATACTATTGTCTATATGCATGATTCTCATGTTGTTTGTTGAGTGATTAGTAGGTGCGGATCGCGTTTGCTTTGCATTTGGAGCTCACTTTCGCGCTATATTAGCCGTATATGCTCGCTAATAAAATATAAGGTACATATCTCGGATTCAATATCGTACTTTTATACTTTTTTCCCTGCGGGATGCCTCATTACTTGATGAGATGTATATTTGTGATATATATACTGTCATTTTTTTTTCGGATCGAGCCGCGCAAAAGAGACTATGGCGAATTTTTCCGGAAATTTAAGGCGTTAGAATATATTTGAGAAAATTGGAAAATTTTTGAAAACTTTAACTTTGATTTTGGAGTTGAAAGTTAAACAATAGTAGTTGTTTTTGAAAAGATAACTAAGTATGATTTGAAAACTTAGTAAAGTATTATAAGAAGTTTATCTATGAATTTTGGAAAGTTAATGGATTCTGTAATTTTTCTTACTTAATAATTTCGAGGGCGAAATTCTTTTAAGGGGGGAAGATTGTAACGACCCAGAATTTTTATTATTTAAAATTTGAATATTTAATTAATTTTAAATATTAATAAGTGAATTTATAAGTCGAATAAATTTTATTTCGAATAATTGGATTTAATTGAATAATTAAATCGATAATTTAATATGTTAAATTATGGAAATAATTGAAAATTGGGTTAAATATGATTGAAAATGATTTGTAAAATTTTATTTTATCATATTGAAGTTAGAATGATATTTTAGAACTTTGAAAATCGAATTAAAAGTTAATTTGTGAAAATTGAATATTTTAATATTAAAATCGACTAGTAAAAATAGTCAATTTTTGAACAGTCTCAGAATTGGACGAAACCAGTTCCATTGGATCCGTAATAGTTAGTTATTACCGGATTTCAATTTTCATAGCAATCGGAGTTATCGTTTGATCGTAACAGCTCGAAACGCATCGAATTATTTTTAATTTTAATTTGGCGAGTTAAAATAGCCATTTTTCAAAAAGTCTCGGATTTCGACGAAACCAGTTTCATCGGATCCGTAATGTGAAGTTTTCAAATTTCGTGTCAATTGGATTTACCGTTTGTCCGGTACAAATTAAAACACCTAGAAAATCGTTTAAATCGGTTTAATTTAAATTGAACGTTTATTGCCATATCTCGCACAGATGTCCGAATTAGCTTCCGAAACATGTTCCATTGTGTCCGGAATGCGGGGTAAACCCTAGAAACGCTGGTTACGGCGCGTAAATCGGAGTCCGGAAATTCCGAAATGAATAGTGTCGTTCGTTCTTCTATAAATAGCACCCTCTCTCTCTAAAATAAAAAAAAATAAAAAAAAAACCTAAACCCTAGCCGCCAGTAAACTATTCAATGGCCGAAATTGTCTCCCTTTCTCCTCTCAATCTCTCTCGATCCAAACACTTTTAGCCTTCGATTCCTAAATTGGGTTCGGCATGTACTGGGTTAAACGCGTGATGAGAAGAAGAAGAAGGGGACGGTCTTGATGAGGGGGCAGTGAATCTAACGGCCAATATTAGCTTAGGTTTAAAATTAGTTAATTTATGTTGTAATTTTAATTATAAAATTCGAGTAAACTTCATAAATTCATAACTTTTTCATACGAGGTCGAAAACGCGCGAAACCAGTTGCGTTGGAATCGTATGGACGAGCACTACGCGATGAAATTGGATTGGAGTCGTTTGGAGTTAGTGAGAATTTCGGGTAAAATTAAACGTCCGTTTAATTTTATTCGAAATAAATCGCTAAAACGAAATTGAAATCAAGGTGAGAACTTCTCACTCAATTGAATAGTTTCGATTTTATTTTAAATAGTTAGATTTAAAATACTTGAATGCATGTTTGAATGATGATTGTTATCTATTGATTGTTAAAATAGACATTATGCGCCGTTAGTAAGCGGATGTTATTTATTAAAAACATATACCGCGAATATTTCATAAACAGTGAAATTGGTATTATATATGATAGCAATATATATATATTGGCATATGTATATATTGCAGTTATTGATTTCCCGCATTTTTTAGCGGATGAGACCCTATTGCACCGTTATTAAGCGGATAATATTTTAAATCTCATATACTGCGATAATTTCGTACTGGAGCGGAATTGGTATTGTGCTAATGTTTGTGGATGCAGGAAAACAGGTTGGAGGGATCCAACTGGATTCCTCAACAGTTTTTATTTGATTTCAGATATTTTGATATTTGATGGATTATCATATCGATATATGATATCGTTGTTGTCGTGATTGACTATTTGGTGTGTAGCATCATTGGACCAAATTTGGAATTTTAAAATGATTTTAAAGTGATTTTTGAAAGTATACGTTATAAATATTTTGGAATTGATTCATATTAAATAAATAAACGTATAAATTTTAATGTTATAAAATAGTGTTAATCGGGATTTATTGAATTTATTATAAAGAGTTGAAAATATAGGATTTGTAAAATTTGATTATTTTATAAATCAAAATAGTGAAATTATAAAGGGGATTAAAGATGTTTTAAAAGAATAATAGTATAAATTGATTTATATAAGAGATTTATAAATTGATATTTATAAATTAGAATATTTGAATTATAAAAAAACGAGTTTTTATAAGTGTTAGAATGAATTGTAAATGAATTTCATAAATGAATGAAATTTATAGAATTATAAACGGTGAAGTTATAAATGGAATTTTATAAGCAGTAGGTTTATAAAATTTGAAAAGTTAATTGAAGAATGAATTTTTGATAAATAAATGAATCTTATAAGTTATAAGATTTATAAATTGGGATGTTTAAAAGAACGATTCTTGTAAACAAATAAATTATAAGTGTTTAACTTATAATATGAACCTTTGGTTTATAATTGAGTTATAAATTGAATAGGTTAATAAAGGAATTTATAAAGGAAGTAGTTATAAAATAAATAGAAATGGAGTTTATAAACGTTGTTTATAAATTCGCAAAGGACTTATTTTGATAAGTAAATTGTTGAAACCTATTAATGGAGTTATATTCACATTTTTGACTGTGAATAATCCTTTAAAATAAAATGAATAAAAGGATGAAATTTGTTAACAAAGTATATTCACGTTTTTGAATAGTGAATAATATGTTAAAGAAAATGTTTAGGATGTGATGTTTTAAACAAAATTAAAACGATCTAACGATGTTTTAAAATGTGTTGAGATTCGAAACTATAGATTTCAACATTTATTGTTGAAATAGACGTTTTCGAGAAATAAAAGGAAATGGTGGACTATAACGCTGTTGTTATAGTAAATGATTTCCGAAAGGAAATGTTTTGTATAGTATTGGGATTTATATATCTATTTTAATTTCGAATCCCTATACTAGTGATTTTGGGTTGTTGTAACGATGTTTTACGTAACATTCGTTTTGGGCCAAATAAATATGTTTAAGAGAATGATTTCATTAAAGAATGAAATATGTACTTAATCTCCATTTAAGTATATTGAATATTTTCCAAGTGTTGAAAATAGATGGATTTGGGAATTACCTAATAAGTAAGTATGGAAATGTTTTCCAATATAAAGTGAATATTTAGAGAATTTATCTTTTTGAAGATAAATTGAAATGAATAATTGAAATCGTATGTGCATGGATATTGTGAAATATAAATTCACTATGGAATGTATAAAAGAAAGGGGAACTTTTTTAAAAATAAATATTGATTTATTTTTGAAGTATTGAAAATAATATATCTTGTAAAGATATTTTGGAAAAGAAATAATTTGGAAAATTATTTGGAATCTGGTGATGTTGTGCATATCCATTGATAGTTCAATAACCGACTATCAATATTTCCCTTTGAATGGGTAATTGATGTGATTTGTTTGAATTTGAATGCCACACTTATTTTTGAATAAGCGCTCACTATTCGGGTTAACCGGGAAAGGACCATGGGGTCGTATAACCCATTCCGAATATGTGATACGTCGTTATGAATTGCATTTGAAGATCGGTGTTGAAGACCGGGTATTTGCGAGAGCGATAGGATGACCTGTCGATTGACTCTGCACCGAGTTGCTCCGGTATAGAGTTCTCCATATGTGATGGGAAATCCGATCAGGATTGTGGATATCCGGATTGTAAGGACTTCTTTGTAAGTGCCTTCGGTTTTGTTCGATCCCGGAACAGACTTGTATGGATTGCATGTCTGACATTACAAATTGAGATGTAAAGCTGATTTCTTTCAAATATATTTCTGTTGGTGGCGGAGAATTTATTCTTTTAGCTTAACACCCTTCTCTGAGACGTACGAGCTCAGAGGTTATGTAGTTGAAGGTTATCAGCGATATATTCCCATTTTGATAATGTGACATGCTGAGTGTTGCTGTGAAATGATCATTGTGTTGATTATTTGTGATAGGATCATTTGTTTGATCGTCTATCCTGGTGATCATTTCTATGATCATTTGTTGACCCAAAGCATGGCTTTTGTATAAAGTATGTTTTTGTGGACGTGACTTCGTCGAGCCTCACACCCCGGGAATGGTCAAAACAGGAAAGATGCAGCAAGGTTATGAGGGGTAGCGCCCTTTAGGATATGTGCATTTCCTTCTGGAAAAGGGTGGTATCATGGTATGGAGCCCAGATACTTACTCATGTTGAAAACACTTTATGATTGTGTGAATTGATTACGAGCGCTCGGTGAAAGGTCCCAAAGGACCGGGGGATGGCATATTCGGTCAGTTGTTACTCAGTTAGGGGTAACCCGGCCTTGTGTTGGTAGAGATCCGGTTTGGTTCTCGGGGATGTCCATCCAGAGGCATTCTCATGTGGCAATGGGAAGTTCCTGGGCCTGATCATTCGTTGGAAATCCAAAGAAACAATACGAGACTTGTACGGTTTTAGTTGTATAACCTGCCATGGAATGTGGCGGTAACCTGCTATTGAACATGGTAGCTATAGTAGGCATAGTTCGGAATGTCTATGTTGGCTAAGATTTATATTCTACTTTCGAAATATTTTTTTCTACACTATGCACTAATAATAATATCAAATGTTCTTTTTAATGCGTATCAAGCATCTTTGACTATCATAAGGAGAAATCCCCTCCGATTCTGCGTTTGCATTGTGTGTGTGTGCGGGAGGCCTTATGGTAGTCTCATTTTTAAAAGCATTGCAAATCTATCTTAAAAAAAATATTCCTCTATTTTGATTTTAAAGATAAATAAACTGTTTTGAGTTCTCACACCAGTCACATGACTGACTCGGAGTTTATTGTTTTCCCTCCTAAACTCTGGGTGCCCACCAATTTCTACACGGGCAGTCAAGAGTTAGGTTTATCAGGATATTCTGGAGTTGCTGGATGCAAGATGGATGACATGGCGTATTACTAGTATATAGTATTTCTTTTTCCGCTGCACTATTTGTTGTTGTATATTGTTGTACACTCTGATGATATGATGTAATGAAATGTGATGTAATGTAATAACTGATATAGTTCTTTGTTTAAAGATTATTCATTTATCTATTATATGTTGTTCCGCTGCGAATTGTGAGATTCTGATATTGTGGTGTTGTGTTCTATTCCGTTCTATTTTCTATTTTCTTTCCTCCCTATTCTCTATTTTCAATCTTTTCTCTCTTCTTCTCTCTCTTTCTTCTTCTTAAACCCTAACATTTCGGTTTTTTGGCAACGAAAAATCGCAAACGTCAAAAATTTTAAGCACCGAGAGTATAAAGGGAAAACATAAAATTCGAGTGAAACAAAAAGCCTGGTGTGAATAATAATATGCATGCATGCTATATAGGTAATCATGATTATTCGTCGAATCAGTGGATTATCCGTCCTAGTGTTTAGTTTTCACAGGGTAACTACAAACCTACATGGCTAACTCGGGTCTACCATGTATACCAAATTTTCTAACTGATTGTTGAAGGAAAACTAGATGGTCTGTCCAAATACACTTTTCCTAGTGTTTACCTGACTATCTGAAAATCTTATAGTTTTGCTAGGCATACTATGAACCTAAAGGTTTTGCAGGCCAACCCATAACCTATATTATCTTTATGTATTCATTTCTGTGCATCAACATGATTTTCGTCTTACCTTGGACAAAGCCCTACACACTTGAATTTACTTATACAGCTATGGGATAACAGCTGAAATATAAGGTGCTATCCTACACTAGTCCAATCTGGTTTTCTAATCACTGAGTCAATTCATCCTATCACAGTCTGTCCAAAAGTGATAAGAACAATAATTTCTTCAGTAAAATTGGCTAAATATCCTTTTCTATTTCCTTCAAAATACTTTCTTTATACATGATTGACCCTTGAAATCATACTTTCAAAACAAGGAAAAATATAGCCATTTACTGTATCTCAAAATAATTATGCCATGGTAAATGCTTTTATAAAGTAATACTAATGAATTTCAAAATTTCTTGGAAGTTATCTCACTTCGAAACCATAGGTTATAAAGCCAAAACAATATAACACTTTTATATTGATAAACATGGCATAGATATAGCCGATGAGGGTCTTTACCTCTTAAACATAGGCCATAAGGCCAAAACAATAAAATCTTATGTATTGATGAACCTTGGCGTCGCTATCGCCATTAGGGGTCATTTCCCCTCTTCAATGTAAAAGTAAGTTAAAGTCTTTAACTTATAAAACATAAGGCCATAAGGCCAATAACAAGGATGTCGCACTTTATAGAGTGTCGACGTCGTAGGATATAAACCATAGTTTGCATAGTTTAAGGTCTTAAAGCTTAAAGTCGATATGGTTGAATCTCGGCATCAAATGTCTTAAAGAAAAATAGATAGCTTCATTAGACCTAAGTGATAATACTCAACATCATGTATAGCCGTTATAAAACAGCGGCGTCGTCGCCCTTATAGGAAACACAGTCTCAATAGTGTCGAAGTAGATAAAATGTGGCACCATTGCTTTGCAGAAAATAAGAGGCCTCACTAGTTCCCAAGTCAATATAAGTACTTCGAATGCAATAGGGTCGGCCCCATGCGCTTATAAATATAAAATGCGGCACTGCATCAACGCACGTGGCAAGGTCGATATCTACGATGAGGATGCCGATTTCGAACCTCTTCAACCCTAGCTGATTCACTATATACTAATACAAGTTGATATCAGGTACATCGCTATCAGTTGACATTGAAGTCATAGCAGCGATGAAGAGGAATGACGATGTCGTCATTGCAGACATAGCATTTTCATAATTAATATTAAAACTGTTTATTTGCTAATAAAAGTATGTTCTTTTCCACCAATCCTTATTGTTTGTCAAAATCTTATTGTTTAACAAATACTTTGTCATAATTCTTTTCGAAAATCTACCAATTACTAGAATTTATCATTCCCAAAATAATTTGCAAACCATTAACAAATATTAATATTTTAATATAAATATTAAGCTTTTATAGGCCAATAAATTTATATAAAATCATAAACTCATGGGAAAAATCTCCAAAAATAATAATAAATCTGATTCACTATATTTTTTAATATATAAAAACTTCAAGGCCAAAAACATAATTTAATTATTTTTAATCATTAAACCCGAAATAAAACACTTTTCATCCTTAGGAAATTCACCAAATATTCTCATTAAATCAGAAAATTATGAAATTAAAAGCCCACTTCTAAAATAATATTTCTAACATTATATCAAAATATCAAGTTATTTTAGTGTCATATGATAGGTTTTTTAACTCAAACATATCACTTAATTTCATAAATAAATTCCATAAATTCAACAACAAGTATATAATCATTCAAACTATTATAACATGGCATAATATTAGCAAAAGAATCGAATTAATACTTAAAACCAAAAATAACAATTAAAGCATGAGATGCATAACTATTATTCACCTTGAATGGTTTAAGAAGATTGAGATTTGTATTTGATTTGATTCCTCTAAGCTTTGATCTTGTTTTCACTAGCTTTCCCTTGAAACCCTTATTATTAGCTGGTATAACTCTTATCTTTTGTTTGTGTAAATGAAAGTGAGGGAGAGATGAGAATAGGAAGTAAGTTAAGGAAATATGCTCTTTTCCTATTTTTTCCCCCCTTCATATCCTCATTCTTATAAATGTTCTAATGAATTCCATTAGTTCATTAATTAAGCCTCGACACATGCTAATTGTCACATCTCAATCTCCTTAACCCTTTTACTTTTTATTTAATTTATCCAATTAAATATACTAAATAATGTTAATTAGAATGATTACTCGCCTTGAATGATTTAAGAAAGTTGAGATTTGTATTTGATTTGATTCCCCTAAGCTTTGATCTTGTTTTGCCTAGCTCTACTTCCCTTGAAACTCTTATTAGTAGCTGGCCTAACTCTTATCTTTTATTTGTGTAAATGAATGTGAGGGAGAGATGAGAATATAAAGGTTTAAGTTAAGGAAATATGCTTTTTCCTTCTTCTTTTTTCCCATTCACATCCTCCTTCTTATTAATGTTCTAACTAATTTCATTAATTTATTAGTTAAGGCTCGACCCATACTAATTATCATATCTCAGTCTCCTTAATCCTTTTACATTATTTTATTTAATTTATCCAATTAAATATCATAAATAATTTTCATTAGAATTAGGGTTGTTACATCACACTAGAGAGTGAAAACAATATGTTGTTAGTTAATTTCTAAGTTCAACCAATGTAAAATTAATATATAAACATTATTAATTAATAACAAAATTAAATATAAATATTGTATTAGATTTTAATGTAATTTTAATTATTTATTTATAGCCTAAAAATTAAACGATGTAAAAAAGCCATACGTTGATTTAATTGACGAATGGGTATAAATAAAATTGATTAAATAATTGAACTAATGGTTGAATCAATTTGGCCCAAAGTTTAGAGCCCTAAACCTAAGAGGGGCATAGCATATAGAGCAAGGGGTGACTTTTTTTTAAAGGATTGGAGAACAAGGGACTCAATGGTTGTGATCTGTTTGGCTATAAATAGTCTCCCCATTCCTTCTCTTTGGACATTGAACTAAAAGCTAACCCTAGCCTCCTTTGTTGATGTTGGTGAAGCCTTATAGACAAAGTTACATCCCATGGTCAAGGAGAAAGAACAAGGAGTTCAAAGAAGAAAACGACAAACAATCACCGCGTTCGACAATTGGCAAGGTCATGATAATGTAAATCTTAGTTTTTAATTCACTCATATAAGTGCTTATATCTATATATGCTTGCCATCCCCATTTATTCAATTTGGCCATAAATAATTTAGAAATTAAATATTATTTTTAATTGATTAAGTAAGTAAGTAAAACATTAAAATATTGTATTTATACACATATAAAACTCTTTTTAGTTTAGAAACAATTAATTTTTCGAATCCACACACACAAATATAAATACATAAATATTTTAAAATCTTAAATCATTTATATATATATATATATATATACACACAAACAATTTCAAATAAAAAAAATTCCTCTTGCTTTGGGTTTAGAAATAAATAAATAGAACTTCTAAGAAAAGTACTTCAAATTTAGTAAATATATATAAACTATGCACGCAAACTTTTATATAAGAGATCTTTTCAAGGTTTTAGAAAACAAATAACTTTTTCTAAAAACTCAAATATTTAAAATTTTAAATTTTAGGAAAAGTCTAATAGATATATATATTTTATATGTACTCGGTATGTATTATATTTAATGAAAAAATGCATTCTTTTTCTCATGAGTTTAATGTTTTTTAAATAAAATTTAATTTTGGAAATGGCAAATTGATTTTTTAAGTTCAAAATTTTAAATTACCAAATATATAATTATTTATATATAATTAATACAACTATATATATGGATTTTTAAATCCAAGTAATTTATTTTATATATTTATATTTTTATATGTCAAAAATAATATCAATAGATTTAATTTTTAAATATAATATTATATATATTAGTTTATAATCGATGGTTGAATCAACAATATTTTATATATTACTAATAGCCTATATTGTATGGAAATAAATATAAATATTTATGAACATATATATGTACGTACGTATGTATGTATGTAATTATCATGATAGTATGACATTAAACCTATTTATTAGCCATAAGTCACAGTGGTTAATTAAACCCATCATGACATATGTTCGTCATGTTACCCCTAGGTTAGGTTACCATATTTAATATAGTTATAATGTTTATATTATGAATATGAACATGTTATAATATCAAAATATAAAATTAAATTAAAAATCAAATGAATAATTAAATAAAAATTAAACTAATAATAAAATATTATTATTAAATCACAACAAATAAACATAAAATTTAATCTACAAATTAGTAAAATTAAAGAAATACCCAAAACTTTTTTATTAATCAATACTAAATATGAGTTAGTATAAAATTATTGTTCATTTAAACACGAAATATGATTTGGTGCAAATTAATAAAATGACTATTTTTTAAATCCCCATTAACTGAGTTGTCAGTGCACCTGATTCAGCAAATTCAACCTTTTGGCCAAGTTTTCGATTCATATGATAGACGCGTCATCCATAAAGGTAGGTGGATTCCACTCAGGACTAGGCCCAGCACTCAAACACCATGTTAGCAGTAACATTCCCACGAAAGCTATGTTTGATCACCTTGTAGAGATTGTTGGATCAGGTGCAGTCGTAGTGTGGTTAAAAGGATGAATTTCAAAAGAAATCCTTTTATCAAATTATGTAAGATCTTATTATGTGTTTATCTGAATAAAATTTATTTATACAAAATCAAATTTAGTATTTATTAATAACAAATTTTTAGTAATATTTTAATTTATTTAATTTCATTTAAAATACATATTTGTTTGTGATAATTTAATAATAATATTTTATTTTTTAATTTAATGTTTTAATATTTGAGCAGTTTGCATACAAAATAAAAAAGTCATAAGTATATTAATAACATTATTTAACCTATGGGTATAATAGGAAATTAATCGCTTTGACTTACGGTTAAGGTATATAGGTGATAACAGTATTACTATCAAAGGGACACATACATACGCATCTAATGCTTAATATACCTATACTAATCTAATATTCTTTTTAAATTTATGGCCAATTATTTCATTAATATTTATTTTCATAAGTGCATATAGATAAAATATTGTTATAAATAGGTATGTGTATATGTATATATAATAATATATTTATATGTCCTGCATACATATACATATTCTTATATATATTGAAAATAATTTATTTTAATTAAATAATATATACATATAAGAGTTTAGATATTCCATGATCAAAATTTAAAATAATAATTTAATCAATTCGAATCATTTATTTTTAATCGGAAACAATAAAAAGAACATTTATGTATAACATATATATATATATATATATATATTTAATTCTAAATCCATGCATTTTAAAAAAAAGTAGTTTTGAAAATTTCAAATTATAAATTCATTTTGAATTTTTCTAAAATAAAAAATTTGTTTTTTACCAAGTCAAAATTTTCAAGAAATAGGTTTTATTTTAAAATATTAAGTCGAAAATTATATATATATATATGTATGTATGTATGTACGTGCGTGCATATATATGCACATGTAAATATACTTATGTGTGTGTTTTGTATGTGTGTATAGATCTGAATCTAAGATTCTATTAAAATATATTTTTATAATAATAATTCAAAAACTAAGTTTAGATATATATATGTATGTGTGTGTGTGTATGTACCTGTATATGTATATTTATCTGAATCTAAGAATCTACTAAATTTTTTTTATAATATTAATTCAAAAACTAAGTTTAGATCAAATATATAAATTGTATATATGCATGCATGTGTGTATGTATGATTTCTGATCTGAAAATATAATTCTTTTAAACTAATTCTGAAAAATAATGAATATTATATATATGTTTAAGTTCATTTTTTATTATTAAATAAATATTAAAAAAATTATTTTTTTTATTTTTATCATTATGCTCAATATGATCAAGGGGTTACAGGCATATATGATGATAATTTATACATACATATACATGTACAAATATATATATAACATATATGATGATAGTTTATACATATATAAAGCGTATATGATGATGATTTACGCATACATACATATGTGTGTGCACGCGCACACACACGCACGCACATGCTCGCATAGGCACGCATGCGCGCATGCGCGCATGCGTGCATGCTTGCATGCACACACACACAGAGATATATGTGTGTGTGTGTGTATGAGTAATTAAAATAATGGAATTATCTTTCTCCTTATGATCTTATCGATTGTCGAACACGTCGATTGTCTAGTTCTTTCCTCCGTATACTTGGTTATGGCTTGCAAGACTATCTCCTTAGCTTCGCCATCTTTAATGGAGTCAACATATCAGTTGGTTGAGTTAAGGAATAATGAGAAGGGGGTTGCCTATTTATAGCCAAAGAGATCAAATATCTTCCCTTTTTCTCTCTAAATTTGAAGACTCATTCTTTCCCTCTTAGAACCAAGTCTCCTTTCCTTCTTCTGTGGTATAGTTGGCTTATATTTAAACCATTCAAAATTCTCAAAACTAATTGACTTTTATTACATCAATTATTTAATTATATTAATTAATCTCCTTTTTTCAATCGAACAAATATACCACTTTACAAAATGTTGGATTGATTTTAAGATTCAAATAAATAATAAAGATTCTATAAAATATTAATATAATATTTGTATTAATTTATTATTAACTTATAATATAATAAACTTATTTTAACATTGGTCGAATTTGATTGTAATTGACAAAGACATTTTGTTGACTCTTTGGCTTAAATAAGGTCCTTAGTCAATATTTAAATAATTTAGATATAGAAGCCTGTACGGACTGTGCTAAAGTATAGTATTAGGTACAATTTTAACTGTTATAGATCATTTAGGAGAGATCCAACTTTAATCTATTTTAAGCTCACTTAGGAAAGACATTTCTGTACATGTATTCTTTTTGTCATCACTGTGTCACTTATATATCTAAAGTTTGGTCTAGGGTCAAAAACTCTATTGATATATGTATTTAGTCGCATATCATTTTAAAGTCCTTGGTTCATTTTGATAACATTTATCGATTAATTTATTTTCTCTAGCAAGAGATATTGACTTTAAATTAACCACCAATTGTGATGATATCAAGCTTCTATAATGAAGGAGACAATCTTCTCTTGGGTAGTGCTTCACTCCAAGTAGTTCAACGTATACCCAACTATGGGCGTAACAAGGTTGTCATGCTAAGTATTTAAACATAATAAAAGTATGTCCTGGCTACTTAAGATCGATAGTATCCTTAAGTCAAAATACTATGTTACTATGGGATCTTTTATTTTGACATAGTTCAAATAACTTTAGAAGACTCTAGCCGAGTCGTCATGTTATTGTTCCAAATAACCATAAGTACTTAACCCCTTGGTGTCCCCGATGGTTATGACTAAATCATCGTCAATCATATGGAGAGCATTACGTATGCATTCGTAACTACAATTGATAAAATACTTCACTTAAGGATTGTAATACCCTGTAAAATCAGCCATATGTAAATATAGTGAATAAATTAGATTAAATAAGATAGGGGTAAAAATGAAAATTTTGTAAAATATTGAATTTTGGTAGGAAAGTTATATTGTTGCGTACGTGGTGAAATTATGATCGGTTTCCATATATAATATGCTAACAACGGAGCTCCATTGTAGAAGTTACGAGCGTTTAAATTTTTTTAGGTTTAAAATAATTTAAATAGAATTTAAATTCAAATAAATAAATAAATTTGAATTTAAATTTCAAAAAGTTGACTTAGATTAGACTTGGGATTTAAGTAATATTAAAGTTAACAACTAACATTAAAAGTTAATTAAATAATAAAATAATCAAGCAACGGAAACCAACAAAATCGCTCCTTAGATATTGGAGCAGTCGACCAGTGCGATCCAACCAGGCAACCCCTAGCGGTCGACCGGCCTATGTGGGAAGTCAACCGCTATATAAGGTGGTGTCTAAGGTTATTCGGTGGTTAAAAGCTCCAATTTTATCCTTTTCCAACCTAATTTTACTCTATGGTTTTGGTGAGTTTCAAGCACTATAAAGAAGATCCTAGATCCCTCGCTTTTATTCATAAATATTTTAAGAAAGTCAACGAAGCTCTATCAGTTTATCTCTTACGAGATTCAGAAAACTTCATTAGGATTTCAGGTAAGAAATCCTACATACCTATCTTTGTTCATTATTTAATTTCTAATCCTCTTCTCCATCAGCCTTCTAAATCTAATATATATACCAATCGCTTGTTGTGTATATCGATAAGATGAGATTTGAAGGAGATTATAGTGGGTGTTTCAAATCCAAAGAGAAGCACAGCTAAGGACCAACTTTAAGTAGAAATCTTAGCATTTTTATTTCAGTAATTGATTCGTATATTATGGATTTGAATATGCCTTAGGGATTTCGGGTGACAAAAATAAAACAAAATGAAACCCCCAAAAATTCCTTTAATTCGAAATGTTAATTCTAGAAGGAGATCCATAATTGTTTATGTCGAATTAATGGAATTATATAGTTTTTTGCAATTTTGATAATTGCAAAGTCTATTCCACTCCTCTTTATTCCTTGATTTGATTATGAAAATTTGATAGCATAATAAAGGTGTAAAAGTATGAATCTTAATCATAGTTTGCACCATTTATACATAAAAAATTAAATAGAAATTCCCTTGTTTATTTCTTTATAAAAGAGGAGTTGAATAGAAGATGAAATTAGAACTGCAATTTCTATTATTAAGGTTATTCCATTAGTTTGATGTAACAAATTGAGCTTATATTTATTTACAAGTCTGTTATTGCAGTTTTGGATATGAATATTGAATCCTTGTTATGGATATTAATATTCCTTATTATGGATATTGGAATTTGGAAATTTGAATGAAACGACTTGAATTGATATTGTGGTTAAAGGAATTGACATTTAACGTTAGTTAAGGCGTAATCTCCGCACACATAGAAAATAATAAGTGCCTATTCATTTATATATTAATTGGCATAATAAACATATAATTATAACGTATTAATTGCGTAGTTAATTTGGTAATAATTGTCATTAAATCCTTCTTAGGAAAGTAAATGATTGTTGAGGAAAAATAAAAAGGAATCTTATACAGCCTGATTAATAGACATGATGAGATATGTGTATAAGAGTGTTGTAAATATGACTAAGTCATAGGGACGTCTTCTATGACAAGTATTTTATGATGACACAAGGTTAGTTCCAAATTCTATTAGATAAACCTGTCTTGCCAATCTGGCTACCAGTTCCTACGAATAGTTGAACTAATATGAAACATTATTATGAGTACGGGTCATAATACGAAGGCCTTGTTTTAGGGTCTTGAGGTATTAAGTGGTTATTTGAGGGCCCGTCTCTTATCCCTAAATGAAGTATTACATGGTCGGGATTGGGTTTAGGCATGGTTAAGGATACCTCAGAAAGGCCCGCTTCAATTGGAAGTATTAAGTGTCTGAAGAAATTTCCATGCAATGTCAGTTGGATAGAAACCTATATAGAGTCCGCCTGAGGAATAGGTATTAAACGATGGGGGCCTACCTCAATTGAGGTCTTAAATGGTCGAGCCTGCCTATTTTTCATCAAAATGTATTAAGTAGTTTGGGTTCTATCACTCATATTATTAGACACTTATTATGTTGTTATGGGTTATAGAATTGGGAAACCTACTTCGGAAATGGAAGGTATTAAGTGGTTGTTCGAAGGCCTGCCTTATTTCCTTATATATATAGTATTAAATGGTTTTAAATATGTAAGTCATATTCTTATTTTGAAATATACTGCCCAAATACTAAAATAGTAAGGCTCGAGGTTTTTATTCACCAGAAAATTATTACATTGGCTCCCTCCTCATTACAAAACAGATTAGAGACGGAGTTGATGATGCTTGAAGAAGGCGAGAGTAAAGTTTGTGGTAGTTGTTATCTATCTTTTCAGGTTATTTTCTATTGTACCCACAAAATGTAATTTTGAACTAAATGTTGTAAGGGTTATTGTTATGTATTGTGACATTTAAATGATTTAAAATAAATAGGTATTATTATTATTTCATTTTATTTCTTCCGCTATGAGTTATGAAAGAATAAATATATGGCTCAGTATTATTTTTCTTTTTACCAACCAATAGCCAGCTTTGGAATGGGTCTAAGTTTCGATGGGCCTTTTCTGGGTCGAAATTTAGGTCTGTTTCAGGGTGTGCCCTTAACTCTATGAGCGATGATGCTTAGGGTGAGAGTTCACACATAGATGGTGGGGTGGAGGTGGAGAAGGTTAGGTGTATGAACGAATTTGTAGCTAAGAGGAAGGTTAATTGAAATAATAACAGGTAAATGTATATAGTTTGGAAGTCTTCTTCCGAAGGTGCAACCTCAAAAGGAACCAAGAGAAGGACTGCAAAATAAATTTGTTGTAACCAAATGCTTTAGTTATGACTAGCCGGGGCATTTGAAAAGGGCAGCAAGGTAACACGCAAGGGCGGACGTCTAGTGAAGGCTTATGCTTTAACCGTAGTTCCTGGTGCTAGCAAGCCTCTTTCTCAGCCAAACGGCAAATTTGTTTTGGAAAGTGTTAATTTTATTTTTGATATGCCTATTTGCAACAACCCCCATCTTTACGACTGGATATTTAAATTTATTCATTTAAATATTAAATTGTGAATTAATTAAAGGTCAAAAATCTATTTTTTCTGCATATGATTGAATTAGAATTCAGGACCACTTCTATTGGATTCAGATCGACATTGCGAATCAAAATGATTATAAATATAACTATATTTGGAGTAAGGTATTTTTAAGATTTATGCATTGTTATACATATTTTATAAATGTACGTGCATAGTCGGGTCCAATAGGATCTCAACTAACTATTTGTGTTTTTAGGATGAGGTATGGGATGTGCGGTTGAATAATTTTTGAAATTGGATGATCTATTGGCCAAAACAACCTAGAAATGCATGAAATTATCATCTCCAAGCGCCATCTCAAATGATGACAAAATTTATAACATTGAAACTTGAAAAATGAGGTAATGTGCATCGACGGATCTCATGGCAATCCGATATATTATGTGAATGTACGAGCTCAAAATATATGGCCATTTAATTGATAAATTATATGATATACACATATATATATATATATATATATATATATATATATATGTATATATATATATACACATATTCATTCCTCCAGACATGGTGAAGATATTTTATCTTACTTACTTTTCTTTCTCCTCTCATTTTCTTAATTGTATTAAAAGAAGTTTCAGGTTCGCATTGGTTTTCGGAGCTACGAGCAACGATAGAGGCCGAGGTTGCATCCGTTGGACTCGGGGAAAAGGGAGCTTCGAATCTATATGGATGTTGAGGATTGAGGTGAAGCTTGGCCGTGGTCAACATGTAGAGCCCTCGCCTAGGATTGACATTCGTTGAGGTTTTAGGAGGAGATAGGAAAAGCGAGAGGCATGGCTGTGTTACTCTTGTGAAGCTGAGTTGATTAGGGTTCATCGTGGGGTGTACGATCCCCAATAAGGAGTCATGAATTTTACTTGGTCGATTGGAGAGGAGTAGGTCATAATTTATAGAGGATGGTCGGACCTGAGATGGTCAGGTGCGTTGCAGAGACGGCACGTAGAGGAGTATGTTATTATTGTCGATGTGTCGATTCATCGAGTAAAAAAGGAGAAATGAAAGAACGAAGTTGTAGAGTTTGGCTTCATGTGCGTGTATAGGTGCACAAATATTGGGAAGAAGAAGGATTAGGTAATTAATTACCTAATTAAGTTAATTAATTTATATTCGTATTCTTATAAAATCTGTATCTCTTGCATATTAGGTCCAATCGAGACGTCGTCTTTGCAATTGCGCTCATAATCTCATTATCTATGACATGGTGTAGGTTGGACCGAAATTGAACATTTGAGAAATTATAACTCAAGTGAACGTAACTATAACTCTAAATTTATATTTTAGTAATAATCCTCATAATTATATATATTTAAAAATATTACCTAAAAGAGGTAGAATAATATACTGTAACGATAGCGATTTTTCGTTGCCGAAAAACCGAAATGTTATGGGTTTTAAGAGAAAGAAAGAGACAGAAGAAGAGAGAAAAAGATAGAAAATAAAATAGGGAGAAGAGGGAGAAGATAGAAAATAGAGAGGAAAGAAAACAGAAAATAGAACGGAATAGAATAACAGAACAACATCAGAATCTCACAATTCGCAGCGGAACAACATATAATAGATAAATGAATAATCTTTAAACAAAGAACTATATCAGTTATTACATTACATTTCATTACATCATATCATCAGAGTGTACAACATCAAACAATGCAGCGGAAAAAAAAACTACTATATACTAGTAATACGCCATGCCATCCATTTTGCCTCCAGTAACTCCTGAATTTCCAGAATATCCTGATAAACCTTAACTCTTGACTACCCGTGTGGAAATTGGTGGGCACCCAGAGTTTAGGAAGGAAAACAATAAACTCCGAGTCAGTCATGTGACTGGTGCGAGAACTAAAATAGTTTATTTTTCTTTAAAATCAAAATAGAGGAATATTTTTAAATTCAATTCGCAATGCTTTTAAGAATGAGACTACCATAAGACCTCCCGCACACACACACAATGCAAACGCAGAATCGGAGGAGATTTCTCCTTATGATAGTCAAAAATGCTTGATACGTATTTAAAAGAACATTTGATATTATTACTAGTGCATAGTGTAGAGAAAATTCATTTCGAAAATAAAGATATAAATCTTAGCCGACATAGACATTTCGAACTATGCCTACTATAGCGACCATGTTCAATAGCAGGTTACCGCCATATTCCATGACAGGTTATACAACTAAAACCGTACAAGGCTCGTATTTGGAGAATGGATTTTCCAACAAATGGTCAGGCCAAGGAACTTCCCATTGCCACATGGAAACGCCTCTGGAAGGACGCTCCGAGAACCAAACCGTTCTCTGCTAAACAAAGCCGGGAATCCCTTTTCCCAAGGAATATTACAAACCCTCAGATATGCCACCCCCGGTCCTTTGGGACCTTTAAACGAGCGCTCGTCACCATCATCACACAATCATAACAAAGTGTTTTCAACATGAGTAAGTATCTGGGCTCCATACCATGATACCACCCTTTTCCAGAAGGAATGGCCATACCCTAGGGAAGCGATCCCTGGAAACCTTGCCTCACAATTCATGTTTCGACCATTACCGGTTTGTGAGGCTCGACGAAGTCTCGTCCACAAAAACATACTTTATACAAAAGCCATGCTTTGGGTCAACAAATGATCATAGAAATGATAACCAAGATAGACGATCAAACAAATGATCCTATCACAAATAATCAACACAATGTTCATTTCACAGCAACACTCAGTATGTCACATTACTAAGATTGGGAGTATATCGCTGATAACCTTCAACTATATAACCTCTGAGCTCGTACGCCTCAGAGAAGGGTGTTAAGCTAAAAGAATAAATTCTCCGCCACCAACAGAAATATATTTGAAAGAAATCGGCTTTACATCTCAATTTGTAATGTCAGACATACAATCCATACAAGTCTGTTCCGGGCTCGAACAGAACCGAAGGCACTTACAAAGAAGTCCTTGCAATCCGGATAATCTCTAATCACGTCCGAATTTCCCATCACATATGGAGATCTCAATACCGGGGATCAGCCAGTGCAGAGACAATCAACAAGAAACCCTTACGTTTTCGAAAATATCCGGTCTTCAACACCGATCTTCAAATGCAATTCATAACGACGTATCACATATTCGGAATGGGTTATACGACCCCAAGGTCCTTTCCCGGTTAACCCGAATAGTGAGCGCTTATTTAAAAAAAAATAAGTGTGGCATTCAAATTCAAGCAAATCACAACAAATACCTATTTAAAGGTAAATATTGATAGTCGGTTATTGAACTATCAATAGATATGCCAACATCACCAGATTCCAAATAATTTTCCAAATTATTTATTTTCCAAAAATATCTTTAAAAGATATACATATTTTCCATTCTTCAAAAATAAATCAATATTTATTTTTAAACTCATTTTCCAAATTCCATTTATAAATTCCATATTGAATTTATTTTTCCAAAAATATTCATGAATATACGATTTTCATTCGATTTCTAATATTCATTTTCAATTTATCTTCAAAAAGATAAATTCAAAATATTCACTTAATATTGGAAAAGCATTCCCATACTTATTTATTTATAAGAAATTCACAAGCCTTTTTATTTTCTATACTTAGAAAATATTTAATATACTCAAATCGAAATTAAGTATATATTTCATTCTTTAAGGAAATCATTCACTTAACCATATTTATTTGGGCCAAAACGAATGTTGCGTAAAACATCGTTACGACAACCCAAAATCACTAGTATAGGGATTCGAAATTAAAATAGATATATAAATCCCAATACTACACAAAACATTTCCTTTCGGAAATCATTTACTATAACAACAGTGTTATAGTCCACCATTTCCTTTTATTTCTCGAAAACATCTATTTCAACAATGAATGTTGAAATCTATGGTTTCGAATCTCAACACCTTTTAAAACATCGTTAGATCGTTTTAATTCTATTTAAACATCACATCCAAAACATTTCTTTAACATATTATTCACTATTCAAAAACTTGAATATACTTGTTAACAAATTTCATCATTTCTATTCTTTTTATTTTACAGGATTATTCACTGTCTAAAACATGAATATAACTCCATTAACAAGTTACAAAAATTTACTTATCAAAATAAGTAGTTTGCGAATTTATAAAACAATGTTTATAAATTCCATTTCTATTTATTTTATAACACTTCCTTTTATAAATTTCCTTTATTAATCTATTCAATTTCATATCTCAATGATATACTAAAAGTTCATATTATAAGTTAAATACTTATAATTTATTTGTTTGCAAAAACATTCTTTTAAACTTTCCAAATTTATAAATCTTATAACTTATAAGATTCATTTATTTATCCAAAATCGATTCCTTTAATGACCTTACAAAATTTATCTTATTTTCCTTTACAAATTTTTATAAACCTATTGCATATAAAATTCTATTTATAACTTCATCGTTATAATCCTATAAATTTCATTCATTTGTGAAATTCATTCACAATTCATTCTAACACTTAGAAAAGCTCGTATTACACTTCTAATATTTTTAATTTATAAATATCAATTTATAAATCTTTTAATATAAAACAATTTATATTACTATTTTAAAACGTCTTTAAACTCCTTTATAATTTCATCATTTTGATTTATAAAATAATCAAATTTCATAAATTCTATTTTTAAATTTTTATAATAAATTCAGAAATCCCAGTTTAAACTATTTTATAAAATTATTAATCCTATATCTTCAAAAATCAACTTTTAACTGTATTTCTCAAAAATCATAATTTTTATAACATTAAAATTATAACGTTTATTTATTTTAAGATGAATCAATTTCAAAAATATTTTATAAACGTATATTTCCAAAAATCACTTTAGAATCCTTAAAAATCAAAATCGTTATTTTTAAACTTCAAAATTGGATCCGATGATGCAACACATCAAATAGTCAATCATGACTTTTAAACATCATATATCATCCATGATAAACAATCAAATATCACAATATATGAAATCAAATAAATATTTGTGAGGAATCCAGTTGGATCCCTCCAACCTGTTTCCCTGCATCCACAGACATTAGCACAATACCCATTCCACTTCGAGGTGGAATATCGCGGTATATGGGATTTGATAAAATATTATCTGCTTACTAAGGGCGCAATAGGGTCTCATCCGCTATACAATGCGGGAAATCAATCAACTGCAATATATACATATGCCAATATATATATATTGCTATATATATAATATAATACCAATTCCACTTCAAGGTGGAATATTGCGGTATATGGGTGTAATAAATAACCTCCGCTTACTAACGGCGTATAGGGTCTATTAACATCCAATATATATATATATATATATATATATATATATATATATATATATATAACAATCATCATTCAAGCATTCAATCAACACAACTAACAATTTTAAATCTAACTATTTAAAATTTAAATAAATCCTTTTGAGTGAGAAGTTCTCACCCTTATTCCCGTTTGCAATCCACTTCCAATTCAACTTGTTTTCTTCATTTATACCTTGTATAAATATTATACACAATTTATTAATATTCGAACAGATCGAATAACTAATTTATTTTCATTTAATTGATTTGCTTAACAAATGATCTTTATTTCAAACCAGTTTCTTCTTAAATAATTTATTTTAACTAATTTTCCTTTTAAAATAATTCTATTCAACTACAATTTAATTTTAAAACTAAATTTTCTTCTTAAATAGATTTAATTAACTTACCCTTAAATTGAATTTATCCAACTAATTATTTCAATCTCAAGTTAATGATTTTTATTTTAAACTAAAAATTAAAAATTCAAACTGTTTTCTTTAATTAAATTTGTTTAACTAAAGGTTACAATTTTTAAAATTAAATTCCCTTTTTAAATAGATTGTTTTTGGCTTCCAAACAATTTCTTTTTAATATTTTGATTTAACAAAAATTAAATTCAAAACTATTCTTTATAAATTCCAATCTTTATTTTATATAATCTTTGGACAAATCACATAATTAATTTACATTCGCTATATTTAATTAACCAAAAGTTTAATTTAAACTAAATTTCCATTAAATAAATCTTTCATTTAATAAATTTCCATTTGATAAATATACTTAATAAAATATTAAATTTCTTTTAATGATTGAATTTACAAAGGTTCAATAAAAACTGAATTTCTTTTAACTATAATTTTTCTTCTTTAAATAATTTTTTTGTAATTTATAAATATTCAATATAAATCGAACTATTTGATTTACTATTTTAAAATTTTAATTCATCTAAACTTTTGTTCAATTTGAATGATTTAAATTTTAAACCAAAAAAAATCAACTTTTAAACCAATTCCCTTTTAATAAATTTATTTACATTTGAATGATTGGACAACCAATTTTCATTTATAAATTTATTTCAACTAAATTTCCATCAATAAATAAATTCTAGTAATTAAAACAATTAAATGAGTTTGTTAAACAGTTTGATCTCAATAATACATATTTTTAAAGTTTAAGCTTATAAGTGAAATATATATATATATATATATATATATATATATATATTCCTTTTGAAACTTCATATGTATATTCATAAAAATGAAATTGGTTTCAATTTCTATTCTAATTAAAATACAAGACTTAACTGTATTTAAAACAAAATCATACCCATTTTATATTCAATCACTTTTTTTTTACAAGTTCATATATATATATATATGATTTTCAAATATATATATATATATATGTATATTTATTCAAATTAAATGAAAATAACATTTATACCTTACTGCGTCGAACTCTCTGTGTGCTTCGACCTCCACTTGACTTCGCAGTCGCCCCAAATCGATATCCATCACGCTATGACATCGCCAACCCACTGCAGCAATTTCGAACTGCCGACATGCCTCACGACGCGAGCCTCGACCATGCGTCGCGATGCCGCCATGACTTCAATGTCACAATCGAAGTCGTCCCCCAATTCGTACTCGATCCTTTGTGAAACCCTAGGCGAGCGCCACTTCGTTGCGACTGCTGTGACGCCGCCGCCGTATCCTTCGAATCGCGCGCCGCCTCGACTTCATCAGCCGCCTCCTCCCACGCGCGAGCACGCGCGCGTGCGCCTGCTCTGCTCCTCTATCGCCACGCGCCTCCACGTGAGTCGGCCATCAATATTTCAGTTTTGTTTTCAATTTTTTCTTTTCTTTTTAGAACGAGAAGGGGGGGCTTCGGCCATTGAATTTCTTTGATTGATTTTGATTTTTAAAATGAAGGAGGAAGGGAGTTTGAAGAGAGAAAAAAGTAGCGGCCATTAATTGTTTTGATTTGCCTTTTGAAACTGAAGGGGCATCGGTATTTTAAAAGAAAGTGGGAGGCATGGGTTACACGATCTTGTTCATGATTTCAATGGCGTGATTTTCTGCGTGAGAAAAGGAGGCAACGTGATGTCGTTGACCAATTTAAATTTTAAATTTAAATTGAATCCGATTCAATTTCAACGCGTTTATATGTCGTGTGCTCGCATATCAGCTCCGAAAAATACGAAATTTGAAATCCGAGATAATTCAATATTACGGACTCAATGGAACTGGTTTCGTCGAATTCCAAGACTGTGCCTCGGACGGCTATTTTTAAATATCGATTCAAACGATTAAATTTCAAAACTGAACAATTCACTTTCAAATTCAATTCTGAAGCTTCTATTATCTTCAATATTATCAATATGAATTTTACAAGCTTTTGAAATATTTTTAATCGGCTTAAAATTGAAGATTCAAATTTTTATTCAACTTTCAATAGATTAAATTCTATAATTTAATTGCTAAATTCATTCTGATAATTTGAAATTCAATTCAAACCATCATTCAAATATTTAAAATTAATTAAATATTCTCAAATTAAATTGTTAAAAATTTTTGGTCGTCACATATACGGGTAATTATTTGCCAACTTGGTTGGATTGGATTGGTTAATGTGGATATTCAGGTTAATTGATTAAGATCCTGTATATATAAATATTGTGTTCTATTATTATTGAATAGAATTGGATGGATTTGATATTAATTTATAACATAGTTAAATTAATTAAACTCTAATTTGTAGTTTTTGGTGATAGAAATATTAATATATATTTTATTATAGAAATTTAGGATAATTGATTAAAATCCTGTGTATATAAATATTGTGTTCTATTCTAATAAATAGAGTTGGATGGACTTGATATTAGTTTATAACATAGTTATAAATTAACTAAATTATAATTTTTAGTTATACTAGTGATAGAAATATTATTTTACATTTTATTACTAATCAAAATTTAAAAGTATGACTTTTAAAATAAGCTAGAAGGCTAGAATAATGATATAGGCAGGTTAAACTTATAATAAAAACTTTAAAGTTTATTTAGCTTGGTATTGGTTTATTATTGTGTAATTCAATAATTAAACTACTAGTGAATTTATATAAAGGTGATTTGAAAAGTTAAAGATTACAAAAGAAGTATTTTATTATTTAATAGGGATTGATTAAGGTTATAAAATCCCAAATATTGTTATAGGATGATTTATTAACTTTAGACCCTAAGAAATGGTTTGAGATATATGGTTTGAGATATATGTGTATACATATATAAAAATTATATACATGAGCTATGTAATACTTTGAGGCCTAATTGATAGATACACTTAATTTAAATAGAAGAATTAAGTGAAAATGAGCTGTACTGTGATTGATAGGCAAGTGCATTATTTTATAAAATAAGTGGGAGACGTCTATAAAATAATATGAAGAAGATATAATTATTATATTGGAAACGTAAGTAAGATGCATTTTTGTTGAATTGTTTATATGATTGTATGTGTGAATTATTATTGATAAAGATGGTAGATTTGTTACTTTGGTTGTGTATCGCCTTTATGTATGTAAATATGCATGATATGTGTTTATCAGTTCCATATAGTTGGAATAGTTATACACGCACACACACATATACATACATGAATACATACATATATGCACGCGCACACACATATAGTTTATGTGATTTATATAAGTCTATATGTACAAATACAGTTCCAGTATTTCCGACTTAGAGCTACCAGGAGTTGCGTGAAACATTATGTATATGTATGTATGTATGTATGTATGTATGTATGTTTGTATGTATGTATGTATGTATGTATGTATGTATGTATTGATATGTGATTTAAAGCGTTTATCTATAGCTTTGGCATGTCCGACTTGGGGCTACCGATTGGTGCATAACATCCATTTTACGGTAGAGATAACATGACCTGTAGATGTGATTCAATAGCATGGGTGGGGAGAGATTGAGACGCCATTCTAGAGTAGGCCATCTACAATTTCGCAGTATGGACAGGTGTTGGAATAGGACTTGCGGACCAACGTCTTTTGAGGTGTTAGTTTTTATGAGAGTCCACAAGTAATTATGGCTCTCATAGGTCTCTTTAGTAGCTAATGGCTATTCAGCATGATTTATCATTATGCAATTTAAGCATATGTAATAGGTTGGTATACCTGACTTGGTGTTACCGAATAGTGGATGAAATATATTATACATATGTATAAATATGTGGTTCAAGTGATTTGTGTATATGTATTGACCTATAGATACACGGTTTGGGCGATTTATATATATTGCTTTGGCATGCTTGATTCAGCGCAGTCGGGTAGTGTGAGCCACTTAAAGAATGAATCATGATCCATATAGGAATGACAATACTTGGTATTGTGTATACATGTGGGTAGGGTGTACACAAGGTTTAGCATTTACATACAGTTTTGTTATGTTGGTGTGGACAATCGAAAGGAAAGGATGCTAGTGAGGGAATCCATCGAACCAGTGAAATGACGTTACCTGTAGGCATGGTTCTGTAGCAGGAAAGGAGGGAGATTGGGACGTCGATCTAATGTAGGTCATATACTATTTTCGTATTATGGATAGGTGTTGAGACGGTACTCACAGGACAACTTCTTTTGAGGCGTTGGTTTTTAAGGGAGTACATAAGTTAGTTGTGGTTCTTGATGGGTCTCTTTTGTAGCTAATGACAATTCAAGATGGGTATTAGCTATAGATATTCGTGTTTTAGTTTTGGGTATTGAGATACTATGTTAGTAGCATTGTTATAATGTTGTATTTGTTTTTATATTCAGTAGCATGGTTTGTTATAATATGCACTATTTTAATAAGAGAACCACTATTATGTATCATCTTGACTTATTGATGTATAAATAAAGTACGGCGATGTATGATTAGTATTACCCATTAATCCTTTCCCATATTTATTAGATGTGTATTGGTTAGATGTATATGTAGTAATTAGAGATAGTTCCCCTAAATTAGGCTTTATGTTTGATGTGTGTTTTGTCTTTGTCTATTTATGTCATGTTGTGCAGTTAAAGCCCCGCAAAATCCTCGTTATAGCCCATAGCGCTCTTCGACCATTATGCTAAGAAGTAGATCCACTTTAAGCCCTGCTATTTTCCACTGCATTTGCTAAATCAAAACTTTTTAGCATCCGATTTAGCAAAATTAATATAAAAATATCGATTTGACCATTTCTCTTTCGATCCAAATCAACAAAGTTAGGGCAAAGACCAAACTTAAAGGCATAAGTACTCAATATAAGTTAGAAATCTAATATAGTCAATAAATATAGATTGCATAAATCATGATATTCTTTGGTTTTATTATATAAGATTAAAAAATATCTCCTTTTCTTACAAAAATGAAGTGAGAATGAGAAAAAATTAATTTTAGATATTTGGTTTGTGTTTAATGAAGCCTTTTGCACCTCCGTTATTTTCCACTATATCCCTGCTTTATCGCATCGCTATGGAACCAAAAATCATTTTAACTACACAAATGTCATGACAACTCTCAGGTAATCGATTGAGTAGTTGGAGAGTCAGATGCCTTTGGGGATAGGCTTACAAGATAATTGGAGCATTCTAGAGGCATGAAATCGACATATTAAACATGCATACTTGTTAATGATGTAGTACCTGGGAGACCTTATTTTGCATATAAGACTTGTGGTATCAAATATAATATTCCAAACTCCATATGAATGAAATTTATGTTATCTTACTTTCTGTATTGATATTTATTTATCAGTTGTTTCCACGGCAGTCTCTTGTATTTTGTTTATCCTGTTATGTTCGTGTATATTCAGTATATTATATGTTATCATTCCACTATGAGATGGTATCGATATGCCTTGGTATAATGTTTAATTTTAATTTTTTATGCCGGCGAACTGTTTTTTGTGGTATTCAAGGGTTGGATGTTGTTGCTCAATATTGATTTAGGATATTGGAAAGGGCAGGCTATCACATTATTTATCTTTTGTTTGATATTAGAGTATAATATTCATTTATTTTCAGTAACTTAACTGAAAGCATACATTTAGTACTTTTCATTATATACAAACCTCTTGTTGTGTCGAATTCTATTGGGGAGACAATAAGTCTTAGCACTATTTGTCATAATATTTGTCTAGTTTCATATGGATTGCAGTTTTCTTATGATGCATATCTTTTGAGTTTTTCTGGTTATAGTCTTATATTGGGGATAGATGGATGAGTCGTCATGGTGCAGTCCTTGATGTAAGTGATCGGTAGTGAGTACGAGATATATTAGTTAAAAGGAGCTTGAGTTACATTATGGGCTATAAGGAATAGCTGTTTATGTTCTCTTGACATTTCTTAGGATGAGTTATCATCTGTTCCTATCATTTATGAGAATTATGATGTATTTAGGGTCTCCTCCCCAGAAAGAGACTTGGTTTTGGATTGACCTAAAGAAGAATGCTAAACTGGTGGTTGTGTGCGTTGGGTGTATGGTTTCTTGGGAAGTCCTCTTTCGTTACATGGGAAATAAAGTCGCAGTACATGTGAGAAGTCTCTAAAGCCATTTTGCTTGGAAGGCCAAGTCTTTGAGTGCAAGAGAATGAATAACAATGGAAGACGTGCATGGATTTATTGACTTTACCTTAGGACCAAATCACGTTGCATGACTGAAGTCTGATTGGCCTTGGAAGCGGTGGGAATTTGAGGTTCAAACTCATCATATGTTGAAGATGGTTTACCGGGAAGAGTACGAAGAGGGATGCACCTAATGTCATTTCCACTAAGGTCGATAGGTCGCCATGACTTGATGTCGACTACCGAGAATTGAATAAGTTGACTCTTACCCCTTACCTTGCATCAATGACCAGTTTGATCAATTGAGCTATGTGAAGATATTCTCCCAACTTGATTTTGCCATAAGTTCTTACCCATTGAGAGTAGCGGATGATAATATTGTGATGACTTCTTTTAGGATTGTGGGTTCTTTGAGTGGAAGGTTATGCCATTTTGGCTAACTGACATGCTAGCTTATTTTGTTGATCATATGAGTATGGATTCCCGGTACCAACTCAATAAGAATGTGCTAATATTCATTGATGACATATTTATCTATTTTAGAAACAAAGAAGAGCGCATAGTACATCTAAGATGAATGTTGGAGATGTAAAGGCAATATCAGCTTATGGTGAAGTTCTTAAAATTCCACTTCTGGCTAAAGGAGGCACAATTTTTTAGGCATGTTATGTTTGAGTAAGGGATTTCAATAGATCCTAACAAATTTGCAAAGGTGCAGATTGGAAAGCACTAGAGAATGCAATAAACAATAAGATTTTTTCTTAGTATGGCTGATTATTATCGAAAGTTTTATATGCACCTCCTAAATTTATTACCAAGAAGAACAAGCATTTTATTGGAATGCCAAAAGAAATTCTGCTTTTGACATGGTGAAATAATTATTGGCATGTGCACCGGTCTTAGTTGTTATAAATGGAACAAATGAGCTTATAGTTTATATCGATGCATGGTGGATGAGTTTGGGTGTAGTCTCGAAGTAGAGTGCTAAAGATCAATTATGCGAGTAGGCAACTGAAGAGCATTAAAGGAACCATTCGACACATGACTTAAAGTTGGAAACTATTGTATGTCTAAAAGTCATGGAGACATTAATTATCGGGTGAACGGTTTGAGCTCTTCATGGATAATAAATCCTTGAAGTACACATTCTACTAAAAGGATCTCAACCTACGACAACATAGATGGTTGAAGTTACTTAATTATTATGGTTTCCAGATTTCTTACATGCCCGAAAAGAGAAACATCATGTCCAGCGCTGTAACACTCTGTAAAATTAATGATAATTAATAAATAATTAATAAGGCTCCAAAATTGGAATTTGATCAAATGTTGGAATTTGGCTATGAAAATTGCACCATTGTATTTATGATGAGTTTCTGAGCAGCTTTCATATTTGGAGTTTCACGATCAGAGCTCAAACAAAAAAGTAATCAGTGCTTGAAGTTTCCAAAGTGAAAATAATTAAAAAATAAAAAGGAAATAAATAACATCAAATAATTACTTTAATCTAACGATTACAATTGATTCGTGCATCTATAAATAAAGGCATAACCCCTCACTTCTCTTTTCATATTTTCTTATATAGGCAGCAAAGCTCTGCCATTTTCTATTCTCCACTACTTCTAAAAATTATAAAATATTGTATATAAATATATAATCGAAGAAGGGCAAAAAATAAAAGAGAGGAAGAGAAGGAGAAAACCAATATTGGGGAAAAAGGTAATTTTTATAATTATAAATTTATATTCCCCTTGACTTTAAATCTCTTCTCATATTTGTAATTCTAATAGTATGTATACGCCTTGTTATACATATTTTTTGAATTAGAAAGGAAAAAGGGTCAAGTAAAGGAATGGATTCAGATTTGGATATTTGGAAAGCTTCAAAAGGTGAGTGTGAAATTATATAATATATTTATAACATTGATACATGTATCGTTGGATATTATTTAATTATTATGCCTAAATAAGATCTAACGAATTGTAGGTTTAAAACAAATGTACAGGATTATCACTTACACATTCAATAAAATAGACAACTGGAATAGCAATATATGTACAGTTTAATCTGGAAATTTGAATTCAGTCCCAAATATTTATATTGTAGAATGTTTGTTATTCTAGATCTATAATTAGGTTGTAAATTAGGTTGCCCTAGTTGACTTAGAATGTGAATCTCTATGTTCTGATTTATTTGGAGCGGGTTCTGTGTAATTTCCATAAATTATTCAATTCTAAAATATGTATAAAAGATCATCTTTTGAATTAACAAGGGATGTACCAAAAAGGGAAAGTGATGTATAAGGTATGGATATTCTTTTCCTCAGTTTACACTGTCTTTTTCAATAAAAGAAAAGAAATAATTTCTTGTTATTTCTAATGAAGCAAAGATCTCGCTTTTGGTTAATTTATAATGGTAATCCTTTATGAAAAGGCAGCTTTGATAAATTAAAATGTGAAAATAGTTTAGAAATTAATATTTAGAATTATAAATAAATAAATAAACACATATAACATCTCTTAACGTTAAAAAATAAAAATATATAAATAGCATAATTTATGATGATATTTGTAATAGTTACTTATATCATAATAATTATATGATTAGGATTTATGAACATTAATTATAGATTTAATGGGAAATAAATTTGTAATTAATAGAGAGTCAAAGAGGAATTAAATAGGGATTGATTAGGGAATTTAATATGGCATTTATGGTAGAACTGAATAGGCATAATATATGGATTTTGAAATTGGTAAATAGATTAAATGAATTAAATAAGGAATGATCGGAGGTTGTCCAATTTTGACATAATTGATCAATTATTACGGGTAATGGACATTCATTAGATACTACATGGAAACCAAAGCCTAAGCACATAAATTAGGAATAATTATGTAGCGAACAAGTAAGTATTAATACTATTAAATATAAATATACAAGAAGGCAATATAATTTTCATTGTAGGAAGTTATATTGCTTCAACCATACGTTTGGAACAAACGTGAATTAATGGGGTTAGCCCAACACTTAGGATTTGGGTGATTAGTTCGGTTTAGTTGGTTAGGATGCGAGGTCAGTGGAGTTACGCAACAGAAATATGTAATTCACCTATAGGCTACCACTAGTTGTGTATACTTAATACTGATGTAGGACATCTCCAACCATAGGAGCCATAAGGAAGGGATATGCGTAGGATGTAGGACCTGCTTCTAGGAAAGAGGTATTAAGTAGCTATTATAGGGCCCACTTACTCCTTATTTAGGAAGCATTAAATGGTTGGGGTTAGCGGTTAGGCACGGTAGTATATATCTTGGGAAGGGTCCACTTTGGATTTGAGGTATTAAGTAGCTATTATAGGGTCCTCCTCTCCATGAAGAAGTATCAAGTGGCATGATGAGATTCCATGCGATATCAACTAGGCAGTATCAGAGAAGATTCCGCCTTGGGATAGGTATTAAATGACGGGAACCTGCTTGAAATGTAGGTATTAAGTTGTTAGGGTCTGCTTAGTTCCCATTGAAAATGTATTAATTGGCTTGGTAACTATCTCTTACATTATTAGGACATGATTGATGGTAGTTGTGTGAGACTAGAAAGGCCTTTGGCCTACAATTGAGGGTAAGTTTTAAAGTTGAGAAGCGATACTAATAAGGCAATTATTATAAAGCCTTATCTAGGTGCCATCGGTCTCTATAATTAGTACCAATTGACTAGCGGTTATGTTGCGGAGGGCCCGCTTTGAGGACTGAAGTATTAAGTAGCCATTATGGGGTCTATCTCTTCCCTATTTAAGAAGTATTAAGTAGTCGGGGTTTTGGGTAGTGAAATGTTTGGATGTAAATGAATAGGTATATTACATATAATGATACCTTGGAGAAGGTTAGGTCAAGCATATCATATGTGCACATAAGATTAAACAGATTAATAGTAATTAATAGACATAAATTTTAAATGGAAATCAATTGACGTAAATTAATGGTATGGGTAAAGTATGTAATTTTTCGATCGTCGGAACGTTGCTTTGACCCCCTCCTCATTACAACCACCAGGATAGACTTAGAGAGTCAGGATACTGGAGCAAGATGGAAAATGGTAGATGGAGAAGTCTTCTTATTCATGCTCGATGAGGACAAGGCAATTAAATATCTAAGGAATGATATTATGAGGTAGTAGCCTTAGTCAATCTTATGTTATGCTATATTTTTCAATTCCACTATGAGTATAAATTGATGACACTTTGATATACTTGTGTTTACAATAGGTTCTCAAAATCAACGATCCGTACCCTAATGGATTTGATTTCGGTTTAGTCGAAATTCAGCTGTAATACCCTAAAATTTCAAATAAAACTTAAATAATAATAAATAAATTTGAAAGTGAATTGGAGCATATTTTGGTAAATTTTAATATAAGAGAAAAATAATAATTTTTACAAATTGTTGAATTTGCTAACGAGTGTCCCACCATTTCGTAGCTCTTATTTTTTTTTTTAGAAGGAGTACTCACTTGTCTAAATCGGACGTCGCATGAGTGAGATATTGGAGTTTATTTAAGTGGGTCGGTTTGGGGCTGAGTTGGGCCATGTCTATAATGACTCGTCTTTTCGACCATCAAAAGTCGACACCAAATGCATCCACGGTATTCAAATACCGAACATCCAATCACTGGAAAGGTATATTGTTAGGGTAAATAAAAATAAAGAACAAAAAAAGGGAAAAGTGAATCTCACATTGGAATCGACAACATATAATATACCAAAGACGGTATAAATTATCACTCCAAAATACATAGTACATTAGAGTTAAAAATAAACCTTATCAACTGGACAGTTATAAAATCCTGGCCTTACAATTGCTGATAGGTTATAACATAATACAGTGGAATTAAAATACCATGGAAGGTGAACATCCAGCTCTTCTCCAAGAACTCCATATCACCAAAGCCAACCTGGAAAAATGCTCGATCTAACTCGATCATTATAATAAAATAACACTCGAGTAAGTCTGGAAAACCAGTGTGAGAAAATTCAAGTAATGGGATAAACGTATAATAATTCTATACGACAACACCACTAAACGTGGAATGGGTTTTTACCTCATAAGAACAACATTCGTAGATGAAGAGATGGGAAAAAAAATCAAAACAACAATCCAAAACAGAATAAATGAGCATAAACAAAATCAAAATCCAAACTTAAAGAATGGACACAATTAAACATCAAGAAGAACCACAGTCGCTTCTAGGTGCAATTAAGAAAATGATTCAAAGTGTAACATTCCCGTTTCTAAAACAAATTGAAATTGGAAATAAATTTGATTTTTGGAATTAAATTATGGTTTAATCTGGTGTTTTCCAAAATTAATAGATATTTGTTTGTTTATTAATATAAATGAATGTAAATATGATTTTTAAATGGAATTTCTAATTGGAAATTCTAAAAATAAATATTTTGAAAAATATTTTAATTACAAGTTTAACTGCGGATTAATTTGAAAATTGAATGAATACATATATATATATATAAATATTTATGATTTGAAATTCAAAAATGAATATTTTATAAATAGATTATAATTTGAAAATGTGAATTTGAAATTCAAATGTTAATATATTGGAATTTAATTGCAGATTAATTTGAAAATTTGAATGAATAAATATATCAAAAGACTGTAAATAAAAATTAATTGATTTGAAATCAAATGGATTATAAATAGAATTTGATTTGGAATTTAAGAGAAATAAATGATAAATGGAATATAAAGATATATTTATAAAAAGGTATTTGATTATTTATTCATTTATAAGTACAAACTGATTATATATTAAATTTTGAATTTGAATTTAAGATCTAAAATTAGATTTTAATATAAAATTAGATTTGATAAAAATATTTAAAACATTGGAATATATAAACAATAGTTGTATATTCATGAATATAAAATGTAAAAACATTACATATCACATAATTATGATAGAGTAAAGATTTAAAATTAAAAATATACATATGTAAAATATTAAAATAAAAAGAGTTTAAAATAAAATAAAATAAATCAAGACAAGGTTTAAAAAAAATTGTAAATATATTTTAAATTAATTTGAATAAAGGACTTAAACTAAAAATTTGATGGGCAATTGACAAATGTAAGATATATAGAAACATATATTAACAAGTGTAGTTTAAAGAGAATATGAATAAAACAAGTGTCATACTTTATTTTCTTTAAAATTTAAAACATAAATAATATGAATTAAATAGTAAAACTAGGTTGCATGTTTTCTTTTACCTTCACCCTCAAATTCTTCAACTTCAAAAACCTGGAAAATGGAGATAAAGTAATTGAAGCAAAGCAATTTCAAGCCCGGGAATGATAATCTGGAAATCAAGTAGAAAAATCAAAATCTGGGAAACTAGAAGATTAAAACAAGTACAACATCATGATCATCTTCAGATTTAAGGCAGAAGAAAAAAAGAGCAAATCAAAACAAACTGGAAAGCAAACCTGGAAGCAAGATTTACATTCAACAACAAAGGCAAGTACAACTCCAATGAGAAACATAGCAGATCAAATTAAAATACAAATTCCAGATTTCCTTTCTACTTCTCTGTTTGTAATTATAAGGTGAGCAAACCCTTCAATCTTTGATTTATTTTTCTAATGCTTGTGAGTAAAAAAACCCTTGGATCTCTGAATTTAGATTTGTCGTTGAAAAAAACATGTTAAAGAAGGTTAGAAAATCAATTGCATGTGTATGGAATTGTGAATATATTTCTGTATATAGTTTTGCATGCCTGAGAACAGACCTTAGTCTCTGTTTTGAGTGTAACAGGGTTTAATCCTGTTTAAAAAATCACAAACTCACTTTCTGGTCATCTATTGACCATAATGTTCAAAGAAAATATGTTTGAATTGTCAAGATCTCTTCCCTAAAAATATTTGTAGGCACTAAATATAAATAGGTATTCTGGAAAAAAATCACAACGGAAACTCGTTTTTTGTAAAAATATAATTGATTAAAATTTAAGTTTTGTATGTATGATCTTGTTCACTTTTACAAATCTTGATTTTTGAAATAAAAACCTAGATTTTTAGTGCGATTTTGGGTGAGAAATCGTGAGATGAACGGATTTGATTCTTTGAGCAAATTACGGTGGTCAGCAACTTTGTTCGTCTCGTGAACGGGGCTGTGGCTAGCCGAGGGGTCGTAGGGTTTAGGAAAAATACTCGCTAAATTTTCTGATCACCGTAGTGGGTGATCGGAGTTGATTTAGGGTTTAAGCGCTATGATTGTCAAGGTCAGGAAACCTCGTCAGTGCCGCCTCGTCAATGCATCATAATTCATGGGACCGGGGGGAAAAGCTTCGGGGATCTTTGGGGTAGCTGGGTTTGAAGTTATGTGGCCTCTGGCGATTGGGTTGGTCGGTGCGAGGCACTTTTGGATGATCAAACAAGGGTTATAGTTGCTTTGGGTAGCTCGATTTTGATTCTCGAGTCGTTTGTTCAATCTGATTGATCGAGGCATACAAGTAAGCGATTGTCGTCATGCGGGTGGTCGCGGCAGTGGCTGGTGGTGGTCGGTTAGCCGGTGTAGGTGCACAGTGCACATAAATGTGCCTAGGTATGGTTTGAGACAGAAAAAGGAGAAGAAAAGAACTCGAAGTTGAGCTCGAGGAAGTGTTGGCGTGGTTCGAGTATATACTCGAGTTCACTGTCGAGTCATTTTACTGGGTAAAAGTTTTTTTTAGTTTTTAAAATAAAACAATGGTTTTGGGTTTGCTTGGGAAAGGCTCGGGAAAATTTGTGTTTTACTTCGGGATGGATTCGAGTTATCTCGGGTTGAAGCAGTAACAGGTTTAGATTTTTTTTAACCAATCAAGTTTTAAAGTATTTTTAAATGTATAAGTTTTTTTTTAGGGAAACAGGTTATTATAAACAAATTTTCTATCAATACTACTTTCCTCTAGATATTGATGCCATCCCAGTTTTAAAATTGTTTCTTAAATAAAATTATTTTAAAATTTACCGAGTTTTAAAATGATGTAATTAATACATAAACTTTTATTTTAAACAAACTTAATAATATTAAAGGGTAATAAATTAATATAAAGAACATTATAATGGTTAATTAATTTTTTTGAAGTCAAGTTAAATTATTGTTAAAGGAAATTAATCACTTAAAGTTAATTACTTAATAGAAGTTATATAAATTAAACTTCCAAAAGAAAAGTACTAACAAAATTTTCAAAACAAACTCCAAATCTAAATTTAAATGATTTTAAAACTTGTTTTAGTTTTGAATAATCATATTAAGTTACTCATTTAAATTACCCTAAGTGTCTTCAAATTTAATTTGATGTTGTAATTAAGTGATAGTCGAGATAAATGATTTACCTTAAATATTTGAGGTCTTATTAATAAAAGTAATTAAAAGAATAATTACTCAGTATAATTAATTATGATATAAGTGATTAAGGATAATCACTTAGTTTAATTTTAATTAATTTGATGATAATTGATTAAGGGATAATTAATCAATGTAATTAAGGATAAGTTAATTAAGATAATTCATTAAGAAATGATTTAATTTATGATGGTGATTAAGACTCAATCAATAGTAATTAGTGATAAGTAATTTATTGATTAAAGATAATAAATAAAAGTTAATTAATTTATGAAAATGATTAGGAATAATCATTTAATTTGAGGATAATTGATTAAGAATTAGTTTATTAATTATTGAAATTAATTAAGAATAATTAATTAAATGGTTTGTAATTAATTTAAATTAATTAACCAAGGTTAGTGACTAATCTGATTTAAATTAATCAGATAATTAATTGATATTACTTATGGCTGTTTGGATTGGATGATTTAATTGTTTGATATCCCTGATATATGATGCTTTGCGTTATGAATTATCCTGGTTTGTGCTGTGATCTGTGATGTAATTTGTTTATCTGTGATGTATTTTATTATCTACGATGAACTTATATTATTCATCCATGATCTGTAAATAAAGATAAGCGTTACAAATTATACTGCTTATTGATATTTCTATATTTGAATTTGTAATGGTTGATGTTGTCGTGTAAACCCCTGGATTACACTATACACACACAAATATGGATTTCACGAGGAAATTGGTTAAGTCACAGCGATTTGAATTTAATATTTTAGAAATGGTTTTGAAGTTTGAGTTTTGAATCTGAATGGTTTTACAAATGAAATAAGGTTGAATTTGAAAAGTATTTGAAAAGGAGTTTTTGAAGATAAACGTTATTTTAAATAATTTGATTTAGTTTGAAATTTGAAATATTTTGATTTGAGTTTGAATTCAATATTTGAAAATGGAATTCAATGAATTGGAAACGAGTTTGAAAACTATTAAACCTTTGATTCAAAGATAGAATGAGTTAGTCCAAACTGAAATGGAAATTGTTTTGAAAGCTATGAACAAACCTTTGTGAAAGATTGATAAGCTTTGTTTTGGAATCGAAGAGGACTCTAAATGGTGTATCTTTTATATATAAAAAGATGGAAACGGGAATTGTTATGAAAATTATGAAGAAATCTTTGGAAATTATTTTAAAAACTATGAAATAAGTCTTTGATTTAAAGACCGGATGAGTTAATCCAATTTGCTATAAATAAATCTTTGTTAAAGATTGGTGAACCTTGTTTAAAATTGAAAGGGGTCTTAAAAGTGAATCTTTTGTTTAAAATATTTAAATATGGAAATTGTTTAAACCATTGAAGGTTTTTGAAATGAATCTTTTTGTTTAAAAGATTGGTAAATGGTAATTTATTTAAACCATTTGAAAGAAAAGTTTTGGATTTTAAAGTTGTGACTTAACTGAAATCCCATTATCCATATGTTTTTAAATATTGCGCTCATTATTCGGCTTAGCTGGGAGAGGACCTTGTGTTATATAATCCATTTCGAATAATGATACGACGATATGGATAGCATTTGAAGACCGGTGGTGAAGACCGGATACTTCCGAAAGTGAAAGGATGACCTGTCGAATGTCTCTGCATCGAATGGCCCTGGTATAGAGATTTAAGCACCCATTGTGATGGTAAGTCCGGACGTGATTAGAAATTATCCGGATCGCAAGGGCTTCTTTTGGAAGTGCCTTCGGTTCTGTTCGAACCCGGAACAGACTTGTATGGATGTGTGTCTGACATTACACCTTGAGATGTAAAATCGAATTCTATCAAGTACATTTCTGTTTGGTGGCGGATATTTATTCTCTTAGCTTAACACCCTTCTCTGAGACGTACGAGCTCAGAGGTTATGATTGATGGTTACTATTGATACATTCCCAATTTGGTAATGTGGCATACGAAGTGCTTCTGATCATTTGTTGATCAAAGCATGGCTTTTGTGAAAAGTGTAGCTTTGTGGACAGGACTTCGTCGAACCTCACACCCCAGAATGGTCGAAACAGGAAGAATGCAGCAAGGTTTCAGGGTTAGCGCCCCTAGGGTATGAACATTCCTTCTGGAAAAGAGTGGTATCATGGTATGGAGCCCAGATACTTACTCATGTGGGCACTGTAGTATATTTATTACTATGTGATGTTGTTGGTATTGAGGATCCTCGGTTAAAGGTGCCAAAGGACTGGGGGTGGCATATCTTAGGTTTTATTCCCGGGGAAGGGGGTAGCCGGCCTTGTGTTAGCAGAGATCCGAGTAGGTTCTCGGGGCGTTTCTCCAGAGGCGTACCCATGTGGCAAAGGGAAGTTCCTTGGCATGACCATTTGTTGGAAAACCCAAAGAAACAATACGCACCCTGTACGGTTTTAGTTGTATAATCTGCCATGGGATGTGGTGGTAACCTGCTATTGAACATGGTAGCTATAGTAGACATAAGTGCGAAATTCCTATGCTGGCTAAGATTAATATTATACTTTCGAAATGATTTTCCACTATGCACTAATAATAATATCAAAAATGTTTTCGCGTATCAAGCATGTTTGACTATCATAAGGAAAAATCTCCTCCAATTCTGCGTTTGCATGGTGTGTGTGGCGGGAGGCCTTATGGTAATTTCATTTTCCAAAAAGCATTGCGGATTTCAAATTTAAATTCTTTTGTTTGTTTTAAAGAAAACTTTTTTTGTTTGCTCATACTAGTCCCATGACTGACTTGAAGTTTATTGTTCCCTTCCTAAACTCTACGTGCCCACAATTTTCCACACGGGCAGTCTAGGGTTGGATTTTTCAGATAGTAAATGTAGATATCAATTCGGTAGCTTTCAGCTTTCTCTTTGGTATTCTTTGGAGATCTTGGATATTGGAGTCTTTGGATTCACGGACGAGACTTGCTTAGCTTGGTACAACTTGATGATGGTTCGAGCTAGTGGTTTTGAGTTTGGCTTTGGAGCATTGGATTGGAGTTGCAGTTTGATTTTGGAGTTATCTCTTCTGCTATTCGTTTTCCGCTGTTATTTATTGTCTCTGATATTCTTATCATATTGATATCATTGTTATATATCATTGGATATTGTATTCATTTGAATTTTATATGATATTCATTTCTTTTTCTTCTGCTGTGTTGTTTATGTAATTGTGTTATAAGCTCCGACGAACCAGATTCGACGTTTGGATCTGAGGCATTTGAATACAAGTTCGTATTAGGTGCCGATTTTCGAAGGTCGAGTCAGGGTCGCTACACAAAGATTTTGAATCAACAATTAGGAAAGGAATTTTACAACAAATGACTAAAAGGGTGCACCCCCCATATTGAAAGATACCTCTAAAAATATACTTAAGGACTCCTATGGCTCTTGGAAACCTCCAAGACGGACCCCGCTAACTGTTACCAAGAATCTGAGTATTTCACATCTCCAAAGCATAGAATTGAATCCAATATAGAGCAGATGTGAAGACACCCTAATGGGAATAATCCTACATAACTTGGCCCCCACTCGCTCTTTGGTTTTGGTCATTTTCAAAAAAGGATAGCAATGCTCAAATGAGAAACAAATCGTCTTGGATTGACGAAACACAAAAGATAAAAAGATTAATTCTATGGTTCGAGATAGGAACAAGGAAAATGAATTTATCCAACATAACTAGGAGGCTGCTTCCGCTACACAGAAACTATAACTCTACATAAAATATACTTGAGTGCCCATGCAACACTCTCGGGAACTTCCAAGCTAGACCTCGCTTCACATGAGCATCCGAATATACTCAAGTCAATGCATGCTAGCTATTAACACCACAAGACAAATGTGAATATACTCTAATGGGTGCGACCCATATGGCTTTGTTTACGCTCGCTCTTTGGTTTTAGTTTCCATCGTGTTGGATGCCAATGCTCAAAATGAGCGACAAATCATCTTAAAGTGACGAAGCACAACAATAACTAGCAGGGTGCATCACCCTTATCCGCTCTTTGATTTTAGTCATTTCCATCAAAGGATATCAAAGCTTAAAAGAGCAACACCTTGTCTTGGTGTGACAAAATACAACGAAGGTAGCAGAATCGAAATCGATAGTCGATAAGTCAACTATCGGGAATAACAAAGTGGTTTGCGCATGGGAATTAAATTGCATAACCTTAACACGAATAAATAAATCAAACTTTTAAAACATTTGATTCACGCTTGAACTCAATTTTCACATTTTAAATATTTGTAAAACACACTTAAAAATGGTATTTGAAATATTCTTCTTTTAACAAGCAAATTATATTTCTTAGTATATGAAAACAAGCAGCCAAAAACAGATGTCATTGAAACATTGTTTTTGCTACAAACTCAAAACAATTTACACTTAGCTTTATTTTTAAACAATTCTTCTTAAAAGATCTTCTAAATTATAAACTATTATTTATAAATTTCTCAAACATTTATTATCCTAAAAGATATTAAACCAATTAATTCACTTAAATAACTTTGTTATGTTAATCAATTTACTTTAAAATACCTTTATTAAATTAATTAACCTTAATTACTTTTTAAACCAGTTGATTAACTTTAAACTCCTATTAAACTAGTTAATTAACTTTTAAACACTTTTTAATTTAATCAGCTAGTTAATTTTGAGAAATTGTTAATTAAAAATGATTAAGTAAATTCAAATATCATTAATAAAAATGATTAATTAATTTAAACCTCATTAATCAAAATGATTTATTTGATTCAAATATTAATTAAAATGATTAATTAATTTCAAACATTTATTTTGTGAAAATACAAGCTCAAGTTTTGCACGAATGAAGGAGTTAATGAGGTTATGAGTGACACTATAGCAAAAAAAGGCTAAAACGGCACTTAAACAATTCAAATAAAAAGGCACAATTATTTTCAATCAAACATCAATATGGTAAAATGAGGAAATAAATAAATAATTATTGGCGAGAAACCCCTTAGGGTCTATCCACAATGTCCCCTGCAAAACAATGTTACAGGTAATATAAATAGTCAAATGGGTTCTCTAGAATTTAGATAATGTCATTGGGTTCCCTATTCATTTAAGGTTACTTAAAGGCAATCAACAAAGAAATCCCTTGGATTTAAAACACTCTTTAAAAGAGAGTTGCTTTAAAAACAAAATCGGTCTTTTAGTAATAAAGTAGCTTAAACTTTAAAACTTTTCTTTAATAATTAAATAACATTTAAACTCTTTATTTAAAAATAATTAAACCTTAATTAAGTCTTAATTAAACCTTAACTTAATTGTTAATTAATTAATGATTAAACCTTTTGATAAATTAATAATTAATTAAAAATTTATCTTTATTAAATAATAATTAATCCTTATTTAACAATTAATTAACTAATTATAGTTAACTTACTTGATTAATACTTAAGTACTAATTCCCTTATTAACTAAAGATTAAGTACTAATTAACTTGCTTAATTGAATAATCATTAAATAATTAATTAAATAATTATAATTACTTATCTATACTTAAAATTAGTGTTGAAAACATTTTTCAAAAATATCCTTAAGTAAAAACATTTTAAATTAGCAAAAAGAGTTCGTTTTTACGAACTGCATCTATAGCTACTATCGTTATATGTCTCGTAATTTTCAAAACTTATTTCATATTCCAAATCACTTTCAAAAATCTATTTTGTGTTTTGACTTAATTTAACCCACTTACTAACTTAGAAAAAGTTTTGCATTTAAAGGTAAAGTTTTAAAACCATTCATAAAACCTTTTTTATAAATACTTAAGTAACTAGTTTAAAACAAGGGATTTATATGTCTCTTATACAAGTTTAAATGCTAATTTTTTAACATATACAACACAATGTACATCACTACCATATAATTACATATTATTAAATAAGCAAGATCAAAACTCTCCATCCATACACACATTTCAAACTTTGATTCCTAAGTCATACTAAACATCACACCAAAGCGTGTGTGTATATATATATATATATATATATACATACATACATACTAATCAACATTCAACCAAATAAGCAATGATTTTAACAATAAAATATGCATCAAATTAAAGTTAGAAACTTTAAATAAAATAGTGAGCTTTTACTCACCTAAAGCTATTCAAATCAAACCGGTTTTCGCTAAACTTGCAAAGAACTTAGATCTATGCTTTTTCTTATGGAAAAACAAGATTTCTGATAAACTTTAAATGATGAAAAGTCGAAAATTCAAAAAATGATTTCCATTCACATTTTCGATTTTCTTCGAACTACTTATTTTTGTAAACTAATTTTGAAAACAAATTTCACCATCGTTATTTATTATTTAAAAGAATTTTATTTTAATTATAAAATCTATTATTTGAATATTTAAAATTAGTTAAATATTCGCAAATCAAAGTGGTGAAATTTAGGGTTGTTACAAAGCCCATAATATGACTATTTGAAATAACAGTTAGATGGTTCCTTCAATTGGTAATAATTAAAGTACATACAGTTGCTTATCTCAGAAACAAATGATTCCTTATTTTTACCTTCTCTCTTTCTTCTAAAAAACAAACCAGAATTAAAATGCATTAACAACCTCATAGCTCAACGAAAATCCATGAAACTAGTGATATTATGAAGCTATCGAAGAGGGCTATATATCTACAGTGATTAAGAAATGAAATTATAGAATATGCAAATGCAGCATGCTCGAACAGCAAAGGAAAATGATGAATTTTCATGCATAATTTTCAGATTTCAATGTTAATCTTCCAAAGGGCATATCTCCTTCGTTTTTCAATAGATTTACATGAAACTAGTGACAAATTGAAGCATGTAAAGAGTATTGTGCATAAAAATGAGTTTGGTGGTGGAAATCAGAGGTTTGAAGGTGCATCAAGGCGTAACAGTAACAAAATCTACAATCCATTCACTATCGACAACGTCAAAATTCAAATCAACATATTACTTTCATTCCATTACGAAATTTGATGGCCCACCCCTCGAAATGATCGTATAAATAAGTAATAAAATATAAAAAGGGATATCGAATGAAATATGAAGGTTTTTGATCATAAATTGAAAGAATAGCGAAGGCAGGAACAAATTTAGAGCGGTTGTGAGTTAGCTACACTCGAATCCTCATATAACGAAATTTTATTGTTACAATATGATCTGTTGGCTATAAGTAGAGTAGTAATTCATGTACATAGGCTAAATTTTGAATTAATCATGGTTTAGAGGGATTTGGGTTGATTAAAGTATTAAAACTAGGTTTAAGTAAAATTCTAGAAATCTTCAGTATAATACTTGAATTCATGAAACAATTGATGTATTTGGACTTGGAAATCCAAAATTAGGATCTATGGACGTTCTACAATAACCTGAGGCAAAGTAGTGGTGGCTAGAGCTAAGGCAGTGGCGAAAACTACAAATTTCCCAAACCCAAGAAGACACAGGAAATACGTACACCGGTTGATCGATGGACCATGGCAGATGCACTAGTGCATATTTTAAACTGACAATCTGAACCTAAGCCAAATGGCCCAACTTTAATATAAATGGTACACAATGAATGAAATATATGATACAATGCCGAATTGAAATAAATAAATATTGAATAGCTTTGTTGTGATGTAGTGAGTATATATAAATGGATATATATGGCTTTAACATAAGATTTAGATTCGATGGTGGACGTGAACAAGAATGAGTCTAGGACGCAGGATAGATGCCCTAGAGTATGTAAACGAATACGGGTACAGACCTGTGACACATGTAGATGTCTTGGTAGATTTGAGTGGATGTTAAGTGACTCTGTATGGCATGAGCCTAGTCCAAGGCATGAGTCCCCGAGGTAGCACGAGGACGATAAGCCCCCACTAGGCCGAAGGAAGGTGTGTCCTATCCCGATTACATGATGATGGACAATTGGATTCCTAGATGGCATGAGACTGGACTAGGGTGTGACTTTGTATAAATATGATATAGTGTGGTTAGATAATGTTGACGGTTAGGTATGGTGGACGACTGAATGTATGGTGGCCGAACGATAGATCCTTATCGTGTTATAATATTAATTATTTATCATTCTTAGACTAGAGTATAGTTCACTTACCATACTTATGCTCGATCCACTCCTACTTTTATTTTTATGTGTATCCAGGTTAATGGAGTTGGATAATCATATGATATCAATGGTGGAGATTTATCTGTACATAGTGTTCATGATGTATATAAGTGTTGTACCTTGATTTGACCTTATGTGTCAGTTTGGATTGTATCTATATTTGTTCAGACAAATGTATATAACTCTTCAGTTGTACATGGTGATGTGGCTATGCTATTGATATATTATATTTGATTCATTTGCGTTGTAGGACTCTGAAGGTGTTTAGAAATAGTTAGAATTGTATCTAATATCTTATGTAATTGTGACCTTATCTATGTTTTATCTCATCCCAATGAATCGTCTTTTCGATTCTTGGGTGCTGACGTCGGTTTAGGCGTTGGATCCGGGGGTCAAAAAGGCAGGTTGTTACATTTGGTATCAGGCATAAGTTATACGATTAGGAATATATATTGGGAGAGTGTAATTGTATTTTCTATTTGATATATATTATTTAAGGGTTGAATATATTTGTAGTTGTTCCATTTTAATTATCTATTTATCGACGAGTTGTTAATAAACCTCAATCACAGATAGTCGAGGATGTGTAAGTCGATAAGGATGGAAACTGGAACAAAGATAATGTTAATGGAGTAAGACCAAAATTAGAATGGTACTAGAGTCGATCTTTGGATATTATGGTGGAACATCCACTTTAAGTTCCACCAATATATGTAAGTGATGAGGCGCACATCGGAGTTGATCTGCAATTGATAGTTGGAAGTGGCTAAGCACTTGTGAGAATATATACGAACATTGGATTTGATTGGATGGATGCATTGGACTGGGAGTTAATAAGGGTGATAGGAGAACTGAGTTCTGGAAATGAGATATTTTAAGAGTAGAAATTTTTTGAAAGAGAATTTGTTTTGAAATTTGGAATTTGAGAGTTTTTTATAAGAGAATTCATGAATTGACATCGTATTTATATAAGATTATAGGTATTCTAAGGATTTTTATAAAAGGATTTAAAATATTATTTCAAAGGATTTTATAAAGAATGAACTGAAACATGTATATTCTATAAAAATATGAAAATGATTCTGAGTTGGATATGAATAAAGTCGGTAGCAAAAAAAATTAATTTGTATTTTCAAATATTTAGAAAGCATTGTTTAAAAGTATTGGAAATTAAGTTAAAATAAAGTATACTAATATATTGAATAAAAATACTGTAAATTATGTGAGATGACGTTTTGAAATAAAGAAAAATTATTTTAGAAGATAACTATGGTTTATTTAAGTTTTAAATATATTTTAAAGTTATTAATATTAAGTTATTGAAGTTAAAAGAAATTACTTGGCTTTGAGACGAAAATATGAAGACAAAGTAAATATTTGATGAAAATATTATATTTTATGGTTTTAAGTAAATGAGATGTTTTAATAAAACAATATTTTGAAAAAGTAAGGAAGTATTTTAAAAAGAAAATAGAAGTTTAAATTTTAAATAGTAATGAGTATCTAATCGGAAAATGTTTACTATTACTTTAAAATGTGAACAAAAAATTGAATGGTCAAAATTTGACATCTTTTTGATAGGTTAGAAACCAAATAAGGAGGAGAAGGTTACGCACTAGAAGCGTAACGGCCCAAAAATTTTAACGATTCAAATAACGTAACTAACTGCATTTTTCATGCAAATTAAACGATAAAATTTAGCAACGAAAATTTGATGTTAGGAATACGTCTATTTTAATACAGTAATCGACAGATTTTCATTGGCAAATATAAAAGTTTGTTTGAATGTGAAATTTCTATTTAAATATTAAATCGGTTAATTTTTTGAAAATTAAAAAATTTCAGAATCTGAATATTTTTACATATGAAAAATGTAAATCATTTTCTAAGTGAGACATCATATTTCGTTTCGCCAGATTTTGACTGCTCTAGTCCCGTTTATCTTATTTTCGATGATTTAGCAGCAGTTTTGGCAGCGAATATCGAGTTTTGATAGGATAGTTGTATCTCTCATATCTATGTACCCTTATGTTTGTCATGTCGTGTGCATCTCCGTAGTATATTCATTTGTGCATTTCGGCATCCGATGCGCGGCAAAACCTACGAAACGGTTATTCGTATCGGTACCCATTTAGAGCCTTTTGAGTTTTCTATGTCCTTTCAATTATCCAGCCCTGAAAATGAATGGTCACTAACCTTTGCAATTCCTAGAATTTACTATGTCCTGGATTCGATTGGCATGACTTTTGCTATCCCACCTGTTCAATTTTGGCTATTTCATTTTATCATTGGTTTGTTGTCGTCTCTTTCCCTTTCTCTTCATTTATATAATAAAAGTATGTATAATGTTTGCTTATTTTTGTTTTTGCTCATCTCCCTATTCAATATCGTCTTCCCACCATGTTCCTCTTCTTCATGCCATGACCATGCCCTCGCCTTCCCTTCGATCTTTGCTCCGCCTTTCTCCTCCATGTGACCATCCGCCTTCCTCAGCCTCACCACATCACCTCCTTCGCTCCACTCCCTGACCACACCTAGTTTTCCACCATCAGCACACCTCCAATTCCCCACTCGATCACAGACCCGCCACATAGCTCCATGTCAGCCTGCATTCACACTCCTCTGGCCTTCCATCAACCGCCCCTTCCTTCCACGCATCATTTTCCATAGCACACCCATTTTGTCACCGTTTCCTACCCCACAGCAGCCCAATGCCACCAAACACCCTTCGACCGTTCAGCCCCACATATGCCCGTAGCAAACTTCTCCAACCATGCCACATCACCCTACAAACGCCTTCCATTCTTATCATTGTGCTCCTCCACCTGCTTCATCGTCGCCGTATCACCCCAGGCTTTCACGGCCTTTGCCTCTATGTGGCAGTTCATCCCAGTGCTCCGCCGTGCTAGCTTTCCAGCAACATGCCTAGCCTCTGCTCATTCTACAAACAAATGAAAACAAAGATATATATATATCACAAAGTGTGTGTGTGTGTGTGTATATATATATATATATATATATATATTTGTTTCATCGAATTCGACTTCAAGTTCTAGCTTTGCTGCTGCCCAGATTTGTCACGACAGTTTTCTAGCTTTGTGCATTCGTGTGCGTTTCCATGTGCATTAGTTCGTGTCCGTATCCGCGGATCGTCGCATCTTCGTTCCTATTGTTTTCTCTAGCCTCGAAAGGTGAGCGATCACTCACAATTAACATTCTTATATTTAGTGAATTTAATTCACATGAAATGATAATTGAAATATGTTGTTAAATTTGAATTGGATAGTGACTCGATCATTTAATATGATATGTTAATGTTTAAAATTGATTACCTATGATAATTGACATACGATAACCATAACCTATATATATATTCAATTTTTTAATTATTATATATGCTTGTCATCGATATGTTATGCCATTTTATGCTATTATTTTATTTGTTATCACTCTGCAAGTTCCTTATTATTTGAGAGAATCCCAATGGGTTGAAATGATACATACCCGAATGATCTCATAGATTAGGGAAAAATCGTTATGGGTTAAAATGATAAATCCAAACGATTTTATTGATTTTGAAATTTTGAAATTTTGGGTTGGAATGATATATGCTCATAAATATAAACTATTGTGGATTGAAATGATAAATATCTGTATCACTTGACCATAGGATAGAAAATTTTATATACGACACCGTTGGTCTATTTTTTAATGATTCTCAGAATTTTAAGAAGAAAATATACGTGGTTTAATAAATATTGATTTTTAAATTATTGATTTTTAAAAATATAATATATAGATATTTTAATTTTAATATGCGCAAGTGAATATGGTTTCGAAAGTGAATAATGATTTCAAAAGTGAATATGATTTTGAAAGTGAAGATGATTTCGAAAGTGAATAATGATATCGAAAGTGAATATGATTTCGAAAGTGATATGATTTCAGAAGTGAATATGATTTCGAAACTGATATGATTTCAATGGTGAATATGATTTAAAAAGTGATATGATTTTCAAATGAATATGATATTTTGTTATGAAGTGTAAACTGTTTGAAATGAAAATGACCACGGTGTAGAATAAGAGTTTGGTTATTAAAGAGATCGGGATTGGATATTGTCATACTTTCTGCCAATACCTAAAACAACTTTAACACCTGTGCACGTGGTGGAGATTCCAAAATGAAGTAAGATGATTTGGTGACGTCTATATGAGGTATGAACGCAGCCATGACTCGCACGAATTAGCTTGATGTGACCAAAACAGGAGCTAAGCCGGGCCAAGTGAGGTCGCACCTCTGATCAAGCAATCTTCTTCGATGCCATTCTATTACGTTGTGATTTGATTGGGCTCATCTTTGATTATGGAAGTGTGTCTCAAGGTGGGCGGTATTAGCTACAATACGTTACCACAAATCCGGGTTCAAAAAACGGTAGTATCATATCCTGGGCATTGCCTTACATGCCTTGTCACATGCCTTATTACGTCCACTACGAGTTTGGTTTGTGTTGTACCTATGGTGTGCTCCCTCATAGCCCACCGGTTTGGTGGAGTTTACAGTACTGTATAGACTACGACATTCATATAAAATGTGTTAAGCAGGATATGGGTAACGTCTTAATGCTATTTTAATAGTTTCTTTACTATAGACATTATCTATATAGCGTATTGTACTATGTATGTAGATAGTTCCACAGATCCTTAAAGGATGGAAAACCCAAGCATCCTTTAAGTTATATTGCATTTCACTTGGACGTTTCACTTGAGTTAAATTTACTTGCATAAGAATGTTAATCCTGATTCGAGTGTTTTGTGTTTTGCTTTATGCTTGGGTCAAACTAAGTGTCACAGCATTTGAGCCTCACCTTTGGAGTTTGGAGCTTTGCTTGAAGATCTGTCTTTTATCTATTCAGTTTTCCAGTTATTTCAGTTGTTTCCGGTTGTTATGTTTAGACTTGTCATTTGCTTATGCATTGAGACTTCTTTGTATTGAGATTTATGTTGTATTTTGTTTTAGACTCTAATGTTTATATAGTAGCTTCATGAACTACTATTTATCTATTCCACTGCCTTTTGTTATATTACTCTGTGTCTGTGATTCTGTGATTGATTTATTTACTGTATATGCTAAGTTTTGCCAAATATAAATTAACAGTCTATTGTTTTGAGCAATTCAAGTTTGACATGTGTGCATGCTTTGGCACTTAGAGGGTGCAGCATGATAGGGAGTTCTCGCCTCTAGGTTTGGTAGCGAACGGATGACTTTTAATCCGACATGTCCCATGGAGTTGGTGCTGTCGAGAGGCTGGTCGTAAAAGCATAACACATGTACCGATGTATGCTATGATGGGCGTTGCCCCACTGTCGGTTGACCGTTACAATTGGTATCAGAGCTTTAGTTTAGGAAAAACTTAGCATATGGAGTAAAAACTCATTAGAGATTGGGTATTAATACCATGGAATGAGTAGAATCAATAATAGAACCATCTTCGTCCAAGATTGAAATTCTTAGTAGGATTTTCTTTGATAAGGATTTCTTTTGAATTTTTGAACTTTGCCTTTGTTCTGAAATCCATTCTGTCTTTTCATGTTTGCGTTATTCTTGATACTGGAGCATCCTATAACTCTATTTCTAATCTCTTTAATACATTTGAGCATATCTTGCAACCTCAATTAGCAACTTCATTATTATGGGTGGCTAATCCCATCCGTGGTCCCGCTAACCTTAGTATGATTTGTAAAGGGTGAAACTCCTTTACAACAGGCATCGATTCACCGGAGATTTTTATGTCCTCGGTTTTGATTCATTTGATATCATACTTAGGGTGATTGGTTAAAATGGTATGATGTTGTTATATCTTGCAAAGAGCGAACCATTTCTCTAGTAGACGACCAGGGTAATTCTCTTCTGATTGAATGTCGAACGACTCAGGATTACGCAGGCAGTTTCATCTTTTCGCCTGATTCTCAACCTAGTGATCTTGACCCCACTCTGATAGTTAGGGAATCTCCTGATGTTTTGGTAAAGTCGTTTTTCTTCCTTCTAAGTGGAAAATTGAATTCTGCATCGATCTAATTCCTATAGCTCGACCTGTTATCCTTTCTTCCTTGATGAATAGTTTCTATGAATGGCTAGTCATGCCCTTTGGATTAACCAATGCTCCTGACTTCTTCGTCGACCTCATGATTCATGTTTTCTGCAATGTTCTCAACAAGTTTGTCCTGGTTTTTATTTATGATATTCTCATTTTTTCTAAGTCAGAGAAGGAACATGACTCTCAATTGAGTTGTGCTCACCAAACTCTTAGGAGACATCAGTTGAAAGCCAAATTTCTAAATTCCATTTCATGAGGAATGAAGTCTGATTCCTTGGGCATATTGTTTCTAAAAATGGAGCCTCGGCTGACGTTGTTAAAGGTGCCTTGATTAATATAAGTCTATCCATCTTTCCTCTTTTGCAATTTAATTGTCTTATCTTCCATTTGAGCCTATCTTCTTAGTTAGAGTTCTCTTTGATCAAGGTCTATCTGAATTTGAATCTCTATTCCTGTTCTAAAATCCATTCTTGAATTATCCTATGAGGGAGTGTATTTGTACTTAATATAAAAATGTTTTATATTGTGTTGTTTGAGTTGTTAAGTTTGAATTTTGGATTTCGATCGATTCGTCTAGCTAACGCTATCGATAGGAATTCCAAAACAGTTGAACCGAGCAAACTGACACAATATTGTTTTCAAAATTGGTAAATGAAATAATTTTATTTATGATTATATTTTATATATAAAGGTATAATTTTTTGAAAATTTGATAGTTAAATAAATTGGCTGTTAGAAATGATAGTACTAGATTATCATTTATTATTTTGTCAACAATCCTAAACCATTAACTATTATTGTATGCTATAAGAAGAAGAAATTTTATAAATCTGATTTAGAAATCTGATTTCCAAATGAAATGAATTTAAATTAAGGATTGAGAATTTAATTTCTATTGCTTTTCAAAATTTGGGTTTCAAAGTTTTGAAAATATATATATTTGGAAGTATTTTTAAATGGAAATTGTTTCCATAAAATTTTAAAAGAAATATGTCGATACTCTCCTCTTTTCTCGATGGAAAATAATTTCGATGATGACTGCAGCATCATCGACATTCATCTTCGAGTCTCAAAGTGGGGAGACCACTTAGTAGCTTTGCTATAATTTTGTTTGGAAAATAGATTTGATTTGAATTTCTTGAGTATGATTTGATGTACAAAATATTTATATATATTTATTTATTTCAAAATGGTTTAAAGTGAAACCAGAAATTTAACTCTTAAATTCTATGTTAAAGTGATGGTTTTCAATTATTGAAATGAAGAATATTTTTTGAATTGTTGGGGTGTCTAAAATGAGAAATAGAATTTAAACAACTTGAAACAGTTGAACTAGGGTAAAATTAATTTGTATATTACTCAGTTGCATTCTAAAACATATTAACTTACCTGAAATATTCAAAAAGTTAAAATGTAATGTAGATATGTCATTGAAAATTATACAAGAGAAAACTTAAGTAATAAAAATGTTCAAACTAAATTTTTCTTAATAAAAATGATGTAAATAAAATGTAAATTTGTATAGTGCTCAATTACATTCGGACACATTCATAAACTTACCTGGGAAAAGTACGAACGCGATGAGAACACGTAATTGAATAATATAAAATATAAATGCAACTAATAAAATGTCCGTGATAAAATTTTGATAAGGGAATTTATAAATAAAATTTGAGTGGTTATAATAAATGTTTAATCTATGTTGCAAGATATATTAAGTAAAATAAATTGAATAATAAAAGAGAATGCAATTTAAGTAAATAAATATGAAATTAAGCAACTGTTTGCACAAAAAATGGGCAAACACCTCCAAGTCGTATGAATTAGTTGATTTTATGTTGTTTCTAGTGATTTAGGTGATTTACGCAAATATATAAAAAGCAGGGACTAAATTGTAAAAGACACACAGATTTATAATGGTTCGGTCAGAACGTGCCTACGTCCACTTTATATGATATTCTCCTTTTCCCTTCAGATTACAAGTACAAAGCTTTAATTACAAGTAATTGAAAGTTGTTTGAAAGTTCTATCCGTGCTTGAGCTCTCAAACTTGTCTGCCATTGTTCTACCCGTGCCCTCTATTTATAGAGTGAGGCTGGGGGCAGGGGTTCTGGATCTATATAGCTGCTGATGGACCTGGGCTGAAACGATCTGGCCTGGCAATGTTGGTTCGCTGTAGGTTGGATAGGTGGTCCGGTTAGGATGGTTCGGTGGTAGGAGATAAGTGGACCGCTTAGGATGGTTCGGCAGGAGCTTGGAGAAGGTTGGTTCGGCAAGAGCTTGGAGGAGGTTGGTTCGGCAGGAGCTTGGAGGAGGTTGGTTCGGTAGGAGCTCGGAAGAGGTTGCTTCGGCAGGAGTTTGGAGGAGATTGGTTCGGCGGTGGGTGGTTCGGCGATTGGTTCGGCGGTAGGTGGTTCGGCGAGACCTTGGCTCGGTGAGGCTTTGGTCCGGTCGAAAACATACCCAACACTTGCCCCCCAAAGTAGGGCATGCGCATGTGCATGGTGTACTTTGTTTTGGCTGGGTCACTTCCATCTGGCTTTGTGTGCCGAGCCAGCTGGTCCGGCTTATCCATGTTTCTCCTATAAATATGGGCCTAAGGCCTTCGCCATTTTCCACCAGCCGAACCAGTGTAACACCGAACTAAACTCTTTCGCTTCGAGATAGCCGAACCAATCAACCGCCGAATCAACTCTACTGCCAGACCAGGTGAGTCTTCTATCGCCGAATGAGATTGACCTACCGAATGGACCTCGTGGGTTTCAAGTACCGAATGCCACATTTGTTCTTGAGTTGTCGAATGAACTCCGGGGCCCCAAGTACCGAATGAGATAAGGAGCATAGCGCCGAACGGCCCTTAGTCCTCGTACTGCTGGATGTGTTTGAGAAGTGCGAGGCTGAGTAGTCTTTGGTCCCAAACTTTTATGTTTTTAATTGCGAATGAGACTCCAGGCTGCATGTATTTTGCTTGTTTGTATTCCCGTACTCCTTGTTCTAACAATATGTTCTTCTGGTGTTGTAGATAAATGTCTCACAAAGTGGAAACTCGATTAGAAAAGAGAAAATCTACGGATAGAGGTGAGTCTTCCGCTGTGCCTCCAGTCCAGCCGGGACCAGCGCGACATGGACCTGCCCCGAGGTCATTAGTGGACGGATATGGCCCTCAGGAGCTTCTGAACTCTCCTCCCGATTGCTTTCCGAGCTCCCTCAAAGAAGGGCAACTTGATGTCATCGCTCGCTCCTTTGGGATTGACAAGGAGAGTATGCTGTTGCCGGGAGATGGTGTGATGCCGTATGATCCTCCAGAAGGATATTTCGCTTACAGTCGATACCATTATATGTGCGGGGCCATTCCCCCAATCAATGCCTAGATAGTCAGCTTTCTTACTTATTTGAAGGTGGCTCCATTCCAACTTCAGCCCAATCCCTATGCTATCCTGGTGTGCTTGTTCATCATTTTTCAAAGGAAATATGGGCGTCCCCCTTCCAACCGGGAGATCTGGTATTTGTACAACTTGAGAGGCTATAAGAAGGGGTCTCCATACATCAGCTTGGAAGCGGCCGTGCCTTTCAAGCCGGTCCTGGATTTGTATTCGAAGCTCAGTATGTTCAAGAAAGAATGGTTCTTCATCAAGGACGACTCTGTTTCCTTCCGTCTTTTCACTTTCGGCTGTAAGTTGAACTTCATTTATATTTTCCTTGTTTCGACCGCAATGCTTCTTCTTATATTCTTTTATTTCTTGCTAGCGACAGGTGGCTTTGCGGTCGTGGAGAATGATTCCTTGGCTCGGATGGCTGCGGAAATAAAGGCCATTTCGGGACGGGATAGGTCGGCTTCTTACCTGATCAGGAATGCCACTCTCCTGGAGTACAGCTTAATTCTGCCACGTCAATCTGTGGTTAAGCAGAGGGATACAGCCGAGGAGAGGGCTGCCAAAGCTAAAGACAGGGCTACTGCGAAGAGTAATAAGAGAAGACCTTTCTCGGTACCTCCAGTCGTCGGGGGGAAGAAGCTTAAGAAATCTGATGGACCCTCTCCCAGCACATGCCTAGATGCTCCGGAGGAGGAAAGTGGAGAGGAGGAAAGAGGCGAAGAGGAGGGCGGAGGCGATGGAGAAGGTGATGGTGGTAACGGTGGCGAAGGTCAGGGTGATAGTGGCGTTGGTGCCCCGACCTCTGGGCAAGCGGGTGAGATTCAAGAGTGGACGGATGATGCTTTCCGCTAAGCCTTTGAGGGGTTGGGGGAAGGGCCGGCCTTGGTGGAGAAGTCGAAGAAGTCTGATAAGGCCGGGACTGGTGCCAGCCTATCTTCTGAGAGTATTTCAGCTAAGGCAACTCCAGCGGTTCAAGGTGAATTCTTAACTCCTTTTAACTTCATATGTTTCTTGAATCATAGTTTCATGCATGCTTGTAACACTTGGTTTTTATTCCAGGAATGGGTAAGGTGGCCAAGACATCAGATATTCGACACCGCCTTGAGCAGTACAAGCTATTCAAAGCTTCCGCCAAACCAAAGCCATCAACTAGCCGTCCCGAAGATGTGGTTGGCTATCGTCCTCCTCTCGGAGTTATTGAAGAAGATATGCAAAAGAGGAAGAGGGAGCGATCTTCGTTTGAACCTTCACCTGGCCCTCAGCCTCCAGTCCAGCCCATCCATGATATTACTGAGGAAGATACTAAGTTTATGCCTTCCCCACACCCGTCCGAAAATCCAACCGTCACCCCGATAGACCACCCTGGTTTGGTTCGCAACCCATTTGCCGGCCACCCGGATCTGGACCCGAGTTTTCAAGACATTTCTTTTGACGAGGCCACGGGTGAGCATCTTCTTCCCCGCAATCCCATGGTACGGGTGCTTGATGAGGCTAAGTCCTTAGATCTTGATTTGCTTACTACTCGGATTGTGACCATGGGGGATGAAGCCAAGGCAAACATCGATCGGGTGGCTGAAGAGACCAAGAGGCTAATGGAGCATCACGCTCGACTGGCCAAGGCTGGAGAGGAAATCGAAAGTGCTAACATTCGGTTGCGGCTAAAGGTCTCTGATCAGGTCAAACAGCTTGCCGATCAGGCTATCCAGATATCCCAGCATGAGGCGGCCTCCAGACGACTGAAGAAAACCATGGAAGAGGCCAGCAAGGCTGAGTTGCGAAAAATGGAGGCTGCTTGCAAAGAACGAATTGACATGGCCATCGCAACGGTGGATGAGGTTCGGAGAGCGGATCTTGAGCAGGTAGAGGAGTTATCTAGGAGGCTTGAGGCCGCAGAGCTTGCTTAGGCCAAGCTGAAGGAGGAGATGGAAGTGATGCGGAAATCCCTTCAAGCTGACTGCTCGAGATACCTATTGGAGAGAGATGCTGCTGTTGCACGGCTATCGGCTTCTGAGGCCCGAATGAAAGAGTTTGAGGAGAACGAGGGGATGATGGATGAGATGCTCTAGGACATGTATTTCCGAACTTGGAGGCAGGGCAACCTGTCCTGGATGGACGACTATCCCCGGGTCATGGCTAGAATATATCTTCGGGCTTTGGAGGAGGCCAAGGCCGATGCGGATAAGGAAGGTGGTGCGGCTTTCAGGATGGACATGGTTACGGCCCAATTTACTAAGGAAGAGAAGGTGGCGGTTAAGGAGGGCATGCGGCTGCTTGCTGCGGATGAGGTAGGCGGGCAGCTAGATGATGACGATCAGGGAGCAGACGTTGGTAAGTCTTCCTTTTTAGTCTTTTCACAATTTGATTGCTTATCTTTCGTGACTATTGATGGAGTCTCTTCTGAATTGGGCAGGTGGGACATCTGGCGTACATGCGGGGAGTTCTGACCCTGCAGTTAAGTAGATCCGGATGGCGGGCAGGATAGAGGCGGAGCCCCGATTTGGTTGACTCTTTTATTTGGTCTGTTTGACATTCCTGTATATACTAGTCCAAAACATTATTGTATTTTCAGGCTGTAATTATGTCCTTGCAACGAACATCTTTATGTAACTTTATAACATAAGCAGATTCTGTTATGTTCGAATGTGATTGTTATTTTGATATGTTGTATAAGAAATACAGCTGCGTGTTTATGCATGTGATTTAATCGTATTCGATGCTAAGTTTCTGCTCAAAATATTGTTTCATGTCTTGCAATGCCAATATGATGCGTGAATAAATTAAAGCTACATATTTGTATACAAGAGAAGATAGCACCGCCCTTCGTGTTTTAGTCGTAGAGGGTTGTTTTGAATGTCTTGCGTGACTGAGTATGGAATGTAGCTGAGTGCTCCGTCATCCGGATGTGAGTTCATATTTCCACAAGCGAGAGTTTCCCTATTTTGTGACCTGTACTTTAGGGATTGTTATATAAGATAGGAGAAAAGTTTTTGAATGAAATGGAAATATGAGAAAAAGTAAAACTTACAATCACGGAAGGCCGTCGATATGCTTAAGTTCGTGGCGAACGGGTTTTGTAGTCACTTTCCCTAGCTGTGGGTCTTGGAGACATTTGTCACCCATCTTACGCCTCCGCGGGGAGTTTACCTTTTTTACCACAGCCGCACTTAAGACATATCGGAGCCGAGATCGCGCACAGTAACTACCCGAGCCACTATGGCCCGTAATCGTGGGTATTATTCGATTTACTGTGGCCGGCTAGCGTGGGTGTCGATCGTCAACCGTGAACTACCCCTGGCTGGCCACACCTTATGTTGGGCTTAAAGTAGGTTCACAGTTGCCGGCGAGCCGAACGCCGTAATGAACTGCCATCGGCTATAGTCGGCCTTCTTGATGGCTTATAATCGGCTCATTACAGTTGGCTTTAAGGGCAGTCGCGAGCAAGGAGTTAACCCGCAGCAGAGGGATGCTGGAGCAAAAGTGTCTCATTGGCGAGTGCATAGATTCGCATAGTACCTGTTGGGTCTTGTCCAGGCGAGGATGTGCCGTGAAGTATTCAGGGTGGAAATGTAGGATTTTTGTTCAAAAGCAAAGGATAAAACTCAACAAGTAGCCAAGACATAAAGGAACAAGTTAACATGAGACAAGATTTTTAAAGTGGTTCGGCACGAAAATGCCTACGTCCACTGATTCTCTTTGTTAATTCACTTCATATGGGCAGTACAAGTTAAGAAAAGTATCGACGGAGGTGTTGGATGTTCCATGCCCTCTTGAACACCTCTCCGTCCACTGTTGACAAAATATAAGCTCCGTTGTGGAGATCTTTATGGATTACATAGGGTCCGTCCCAGATTGGATCTAGCGCTCCGGGGCGCCGGAAGATCCGTTTGAGGACAAAATCTCCTTCTCGTAAGTTGCGGTGCTTGACTTTGGAGTTGTATTGTGCTACCGCTTTTTGCTTGTGAGCTGCCGCTTTAAGTGCTGCATCATTTCTTCTTTCTTCAATTAGATCCAAAGACATGTGCAGGAGTTCTTCATTCTCTTCTAGAATGTAGTGGATCCTACGGTGGGAAGGCACTACAGTTTCAACTGGGAGCATGGCCTCCGATCCGTATGCCAAAGAGAAAGGAGTATGCCCTGTTGATGTTCTGTAAGATGTGCGGTAGGCCCAAAGTGCCGTAGGAAGTTCATCCACCCAAGCGCCTTTTGACTTTTCAAGTTTCTTCTTGACTAGAGTTTTGAGGATTTTGTTGACAACTTCGACTTGTCCGTTTGCCTGGAGGTAAGCTACAGATGAGAAGCTTTTATGAATTCCGTGCTCTTGGCACCAGTCGGTGAACTCTTCGTTGTCAAATTGAAGTCCGTTGTCCGATATGATTTTGAGTGGAACCCCGTACCTGCATAAAACATTTTTGATCAAGAAGTTAATAACTTTTGCCGAAGATATTTTATTTAGAGGTTCCGCTTCCACCCATTTGGTGAAATAGTCGACTGCCACTATGGCATATTTGGCTCCGCCTCGGCCCATTGGCAGTTCGCCAATCAAGTCAATTCCCCATATTGCAAAGGGCCAAGGGCTGGTCATTTGAGTAATTTCATTTGTTGGTAGTCGAGGAATCTTAGCAAATTTTTGACATCTATCACATCTTTTGACGAAGTCTAAGGCGTCTTTGTTTAAAGTGGGCCAGTAATACCCGTATCGGAGTATTTTCTTTGCTAGAGTCTGTCCTCCGGTGTGATCTCCGCAACTTCCTTGATGGATGTTGGACAAGACTTCCCTTCCAGCGATACACCTTAATAAGGGATTAGAGAAGCCGCGCCGATAGAGGATGCCTTCTTGTAATGTGTAGCGGGAAGCTTTCCTTAAGATTTTCTTAGCTTCGTTACGTCCGTCGGGTAGTGTGCCACTTTGTAAGTACTTCCGGATGGGGGTCATCCAAGTTTCTTCTTCAATTGCAGCTATCATATTAATTGGCTCGTAGCTCGGGGCCAGTTGCTTTGAGATGGTTATTGTTCGGGAAGTAGTGCTGTCCTTCATGCTAGCTTGCTTTGCCAGTTCGTCGGCCTCCTGATTCTCTTCTCGAGGAATGTGTTTGATTAAATAGTGATCCATTTGATTGAGCAGCAGCTTGGTCTTCTTTAGATATGCTGTGAGTCGTTCTCCTCGAGCCTGGAATTCTCCCAGTATTTGATTTACAATAAGTTGAGAATCACTATGGAGACATAAAGAACCGACTCTAATCTCCAGGGAAAGTTCTGATCCGGCTATCACTGCTTCGTATTCTGCGTCATTGTTGGTGGCAGCGAATTCCAACTTTAGGGCATAGTGCAGCTTCCTTCCCCTGGGGGTGATTATCACAACACCTGCCCCCGAGCCTTGTTCGTTTGATGCTCCATCTACGAAGAGATTCCACTTGATATCTTCTGCTATTTCAGATTGCTTCTTACCTTCGTTAGTAGTGAATTCGGCAATGAAATCGGCTATGGCTTGCCCCTTGATAGTGGTGCGAGGATGGTAGGTGATATCATATTGACTCAGTTCAATGCACCACTTAAGTAGTCGCCTAGAAGTGTCGGGGCGATGGAGTACCTGCCTTAGCGGTTGATCGGTTAAAACTCTGATGGAATGAGATTGGAAATAGTGTCACAGTTTCCGTGACGTGATTAGCAAACAGTATGCTAGCTTTTCAAGTTTAGGGTATCTGGCTTCTGCCCCTATAAATCTCTTGCTTACAAAGTATACAGGCCACTGCGTGCGGTTGTCTTCTCTCACCAAAGTGGCGCTTAAAGCATGGGACGATACAGCAAGGTATATGTATATTTCCTCGCCTTCATTTGGAGTTTAGAGTACTGGTGGTCTCTGGAGGTGTTCGATTAAGTTAAGGAAGGCTGTCGAGCATTCGTCGGTCCATTCGAACTTTCCTTTGTCTTTCTTTAGAGCTTCGAAGAAAGGATGCATTTGTCGGTCGCTTTAGAGATGAACCTGCTTAGGGCGGCCACCTTCCCATTTAGGCTTTGCATCTCTCTTCGAGTGGATGGTATCTTGATATCTTGCAAAGCCCGAACTTGTTCGGGGTTTGCTTCAATCCCCCTGGCATGGACGATGAATCCCAAGAACTTTCCCGACGATACTCCGAAGGAGCACTTTAGAGGGTTCAGTTTCATTCCATATTGGCGAAGTACTTGAAACATCTCATCCAGGTGGTTTATATGATCGTTGGCTTTCCTCGATTTTACCAGCATGTCATCCACATAAACTTCCATAGTTCGTCCTATTAGTTCCGCAAACATCTTGTTGACAAGGCGCTGATAAGTAGCTCCGGCGTTTTTAAGTCCAAAAGGCATTACTCTATAGCAATACAATCCTCGGTCAGTGATGAAACTAGTGTGGTCTTGATCGGGGGCATGCATAGGGATCTGGTTATATCCTGAGTATGCGTCCATAAAAGACAAGAGTTCGTGTCCGGCGGTGCTGTCCACGAGCTGATCGATTCGGGGGAGTGGGAAGCAATCCTTCGGACAAGCGTCATTTAAGTTGGAGAAGTCGGTGCATGTTCGCCACTTCCTATTAGCCTTCTTTACCAGCACCGGGTTGGCGATCAATTCTGGGTAGATGGCTTCTCATATGAAGTTATTGGCAAGTAGGTTCTTTACTTCTTCCTCTAGGGCTGTTGATCGTTCTGCCCCCATGATTCTCTTTTTCTGCTTTACTGGCACCTTGGTGGGATCGATGTTCAGTACGTGGCATGCTACATCTGGGGAGATCCCTGTCATATCAGCGTGCGTCCATGCAAATACATCGATGTTGCGGCGAAGAAAATCAATGAGTTGATCCTTTAATTCTTCTTTTAGTTGAGATCCGATTTTCAATAGTCTACTTGAGTCATGTTTGTCTACAGCTATGAATTCCATAGCCTCTGCAGGCTCGGCGGTGGCCTCCTCCTCTTTGTCCCTGGGGTCTAATTCATTGAAAGGATCACTGGTATATCGAAGAGGAGGGGCTTTCTTTAGTTACTATGCTTCCAAGCTTTTCATGCAGAGAGTAGTCTCTGCGTTTTTCCCCTTATCTTTTCTGCGGTTATTGCGAAGTTCAGTTACATAGCAGTCTCGAGCAGCGTCTTGATCTCCCTCTATTTCTCCTATTCCGTTATCTGTTGGAAATTTCATCTTCAGGCACCATGGGGCTAGGACAATTTGGAAGTCAGACAAGGATGGTCTTCCCAAAAAGGCGTTGTAGGCCGAGTGGTTCTCTATTAGTACAAACGTTTGTTTTCGCACAACGGAGAGGGGATGACTTCCTATTTCGACAGAGAGATCCAGTTGCCCGAGGGGCATCTTTGCATCTCCAGTGAAAGCATGTAGTGGTTTGTTGCAGGGAGACACATCCTTCATTGACAACTTCATTTTGTCGAAAGCATGCTTGAATAGGATATTTACTGAGCTTCCAGTGTCTATTAAAATTCGGAAAACTTTGGCTGGACCGAACCAAGCAGAGATGACCATAGGATCCATGTGTGGGTACTGTCTTCCCTCTAGGTCACGCCTACTGAATGTGATGTCGTCATTCTCTTTCCGTTTCGGGTGGTGTTCTTCCATGACAGAATTAATGTAGCCTTCATTGTTCCTAAGTGACTTACCGTATCTTTCCATCTCTGCCCAGCTTCTGTCGGCGATGTGCGGTCCTCCTGATATGGTATGGATCACTATCTTCTCTTGACTAGAGCCGCTGGTGTTGCGATTTCCTCCGCCCACTTCTGGGAGGGGTAGCCCTGGGTTTTCATTGGCGGGAGCTGGAGTCCTGTTCTGGCTTTTTACATAGCGCTCCAGTCTCCTCCTTCTAATGTGTTCTTCAATCAAGTCCCGGAGATGGTGGCATTCATTGGTGTCATGTCCATGGGATTCGTGGAAGCGGCAGAACTTTCCAGACTAGAGTGCGTTATCTGACTCCTTCTTGTGCGGGGGGCGCTTGTATCTAACTTCGTCCTGAGTGGCTAGGAAGATGTTTTCGATCGTTTCATTCAAAGGATTGTAGGAGTCAAATCTTGGTCCTGGCCGATATAAGCGCTTCTCCCTTCTTGGCCCCAGCATTGTCTCTAGAGTCACTTCTCCGAACATCCTTTGCTGCAGCGGGGACCCTATCTTGGGCTGTCTTAGCCTGTTTCCCTGACTGCCTCTCAGTGGCAGCGTCTTCAAGTCTCGTATACTTTCCAGCTTCATGGAAGAAATCAGGTAAAGTAGCTGGTTTTTCCTTGGTTAGTCTTCTAGAAAATTTAGTATCCGGGTGCACACCACTGTAGAGGGCCATTAGGATAAGTTTCTCATCGGCATCTTGAACTGCAGCCGTTGCGGCATTGAATCGGGTTAAATATTGCTGCACTGTCTCTCCAGGCTTTTGTTTGATATTAGATAAGGAATAAGCGTCCTTGGGTTATTCCACATGAATGCGGAACTGGCTGATGAACTTTTCTTTCAACATTTCCCATGAGCTGATGGACCCTTGGGGTAGGTGGTAGAACCAGGAGGTAGCTAGATTTGCCAAGAAAAGTGGTAAGCATTTACACAATACTCCCTCCGTTGCTCCGCTCATGAGCATATGCTGGGTGTATCTCTGTAAGTGTACGATGGGGTCAGAGGTTCCCTTGTAAGGCTCCATTGTTGGCATTTTCCATTCCCGGGGGTGATGGCAGTTTCGATACTGCGGGTGAAGTGGTTGGTTACCCTAGCACCTATCCCCCGATCCCTTTGCTTCCATTGGACGCACTCTCTGAACAATCGCGCCATCCTTCCATCAGAACTTGGAGCGGATAGAAATGAGTTTGGTTCTTCCCTATGGGACTAATTCCGTCCAGACGATTTGTATGGATGGTATCGTCTGTCACTCCTAATATTCTCCAATGGCTGCCTCTGGTCTTCTGGGGGCATGCTGGGGTCAGCCACAGTTGGCCCTTGCCTTGATCTTCCCCTGCTGGGTTCTGTTCTCAGCACTTCCTCGGGTCCAACTTCGGGCTGGACTCCAGCTCGGCCCCGTCTACTGGTGTTTCCATGGTTAGGTAGCATGACAGGCTCAGCTACATCCGACCCCTGCCTGGTATCTCCCCTGTTGGGTTCGGTTCCAAGTGTTTCCTCGGGTCGGAATTCGGGCTGAGTCCGGGCTCGGCTCCTACCATTGTTGTTTCTGTTGTTAACTTCTTCGAAGAAGAAAGACCTTTGTCGTCTCCCAGATCCTCCAGACCGGGACTCACCCCATGATTCAGTGTTGCGGTTGGATTCTTCAGCATCCCTTAAGCGTGACATGAGTTGGCCCACCAAGGCTTCTTGTTGAGATGCGAAGCGGTTAGTTACTTCAGCCACAATCCTGTCCAGGTTCGTCCTTGTAATTGGTTGTTCCGAAGCAGGGGCTGTTGGATTTGCCTGATTTCCATTTGTTGTTGGAACTGGACGATTGCCTTGATCTCTGATTACTGGATCTGGGATACTGCCAGTTGCGATGTTCTTTCTTTTGTTAGCATCTTTTTTTCGTCCGGGAGGCATGTTTTCCAAGCAATAAACGATGTTGATAGGAAAAGGGTTGAGTGGGAGAAGCTGAAGCTTCGAGCTCCTATCGTTCTAAGTGAAAGCACCAAAAATGTTTGCACAAAAAATGGGCAAACACCTCCAAGTCGTATGAATTAGTTGATTTTATGTTGTTTCTAGTGATTTGGGTAATTTACGCAAATATATAAAAAGAAGGGACTAAACTGTAAAAGACACACAGATTTATAGTGGTTCGGCCAGAACGTGCCTACGTCCACTTTATATAATATTCTCCTTTTCCCTTCAGATTACAAGTACAAAGCTTTGATTACAAGTAATTGAAAGTTGTTTGAAAGTTCTATCCGTGCTTGAGCTCTCAAACTTGTCTGCCGTTGTTGTTCCCCTGCCCTTCTATTTATAGAGTGAGGCTGGGGCAGGGGTTCTGGATGTATATAGCTGCTGATGGACCTGGGCTGAAACGATCTGGCCTAGCAATGTTGGTTCGGTGTAGGTTGGATAGGTGGTCCGGTTAGGATGGTTCGGTGGTAGGAGATAAGTGGATCGGTTAGGATGGTTCGGCAGGAGCTTGGAGGAGGTTGGTTCGGCAGGAGCTTGGAGGAGGTTGGTTCGGCAGGAGTTTGGAGGAGATTGGTTCAGCGGTGGGTGGTTCGGCGATTGGTTCGGCGGTGGGTGGTTCGGCGAGACCTTGGCTCGGCGAGGCTTTGGTCCGGTCGAAAACATACCCAACAGCAACTAAATAGGCAACGGACAAATTTATATTTTGCATACTGTTTGTGATACAAAAGTAAATTCCAAAGAATAGTTGAAATTGAATCATGAAGTGGAATTAACTTAGTCAAATGGATTAAATAAATAAGTTAAATAAAATAAAATTTGTTTTGGAAGAAAAGAAAAATGAATTTAAGTTACAAAGAAAATATGGAATGTGTTTGTGTCAAAATTGGGCACAACACTCGTCGGAAGTTTTTGAAGAGATAATAAATGAAGAAAGTAAATTAAAATGTGGATTATCTAACAAAAACTCCAAATAACAGGAAGTAAATTGCACGAGAGACAACGATTTAGAGTGGTTCGGCGTATTGCCTACGTCCACTATGAAGTTTTGTTACTTTATTGCTTGATATTCGGAGAATACAACTTTTTTATGTCAAAGTACAGCAAGTAGTAAGCTAAAATTCAAAATCAAAGGCGGCGGTGGTGCTCTGAAGCAATTCTGGCAGCGTCCGGGAATTCTCTTACTCTCAAAATTCTTCGATCCCCTTTCTGAATGACCAGGAGCTCTATTTATAGGTGTAGGAGGCTGATATTTCACCTAAAATTCAGGGAGACCGCTTCTGGCATGTGTGGGGGCCCACATGGCCGAATTCTGGAGATCCGGTCCCACTTTGGGATCGATTCGATCCTTGGTTCGAATCGATCAAAAAGGTGTCCAATCGTGATGAAACTTGGCGTGGACATTCTTCTATGTATATACAAGCTCCTGTGAAAATTTCATAGCATTTGGATTTGTAGATCTCGAGTTATGATCGATTCAAGATGGAATTTTTCACCCCATGGATCCGTTCGAATCGATACGGTTCGAACCCATAGGGTCGAATCCATGCTTCTGCACATGAAAGTGATGATGTGGTGCGTATGCTTCGGGTCAATCCTCCTTTTTCTCCGAGTTTTCTGGGTCATATTCCTAGGTTTTAGCTGTGTGGACTTGATGGATTCGAGGTTATCGATTCGAATAGTCGCTTCCTTCGAATCGATCAAATACGTGTTCCTTCGTATCGATCATGGAAGGCCGTGGTTGATCGATATGAAGTTTCCTTTGCTTATTGGATTCGAAGACAATTACGGCATGGAGTCGAAGCCATAATGGGTTCGAACGTGGGCATGTGAAGATGGATTCGAAGCAAGGCTACTTGGACGGATTCAAACCAATGTGTGGTCGATGGATTCGGAGCATGGCTTATTTCTGATCGATTCGAACCTATGCTATTCCTGAGGGATTCGAACCTATATCATTTCATCCATCTCCCATTGGCGATAACTTGAGCATACTAACTCGGATTGCCCCGAAATTTGGAACGTTGGCTTCTACCACTTTTCCTGATGTGCCTTATCAATTGTAGCCCAATCCAGACTCGGGCAAAATTCATCGATATTTGTAGTTGCCCAATCAATCATTCCAAAGTGAGGACATGTGATCTTGTCTTTTTCCAGTCAGTTCCTGATTATCTCGGCCTTGCTAAAAGGCGGGATAACATTTGCCCCCCAAAGTACGTCTTGTGTAAACATGATGTGCTTTGAAACGCTGCAGTCTATCGTTGGACAATTAGAACATGCTTTGCTGAGAGTTGTATTCTTTATTGCTGTAGCCAATCGTCGTATGATCTCGATCGGCTGTTCGTTGTCTACATCATGAGAAATGGACATTTGATCCCTGTGAATAATACAGATCAAACATTAGTCAGACATATGTGCATATATGTACCACCTGGACTTTGGTTAACGTTGCGTGATTGCAAGTCGTTGTCAGTTCGGTTTGTTATCGAATTCTGCATCGGTCCTCACCTGAATCGATCTTGAGATTCGAGTTAAAACACTGTTTTTATGATTGTTTGTAATCGTCCTCTTGTATCGATCCTCTCATGAATCGGTATAAAAGGTAGACAAGTAATTTTTCAAATCCTAGCGATTCGTTTGCTCTCATCGACACCCTTTGATGGATTCGAAGTCACGTATGTTCGAATCGATCGTCTTCGAGTCGATGGTTTTTAATCCAGCCTTTGCTTAGTGCTTCCTCGAATCGATGATGTATCGCATCGATAAAGTTGGGATGGATTCGATCGTGTAAAGGATAGGAAGGTAATGGATTCGAAGTGAAGTATGGACTCAGCCGTGTGATGGATTCGAAGCAACGGCTCTACACTGGGATGGATTCGAACGTAGTGGGTTATTGAGCGGTCGTTCGAATTGATGGAGCATGGCGAGTGACCGGTGGTAGAAAGTCACCACAACCGGGAGTCGAAGAGTCACGCGCTTTTTGTGAAACCCATATAAATACTCAAGGCCAACTTCACTTTTATTTTTTACTTTTTTACTATTGCTTTAACCGTATCTTCGAATCGATCCTCCAGAGCCAGAGACAATTGCATCTTGCATGAATTGATCCAATTTTTCCAAGTTTTCGTCTGTTAATCGAATCCAACTAGGTAATTAAGGAATTTGAATCGAGTGTAGGACGATGAAACTGGACTTTTCATCATCGATTTCAATTCTTTTCATCTGACAAATCTGAAGAGTCATGAGATCTGAATGGAGTTGGTCGACTCGATGGATCTGGGGAGCGAAACCATCCAAGTCGTTTCGATCTTAAGTGTTATCATGGAGAATTATACTGGCTTCGCATCGATCTGAGCATGTGTAGTTCGAATCGATCAAGAATGCAAGATTTCGAATCGATCCAGGAATGAACTATTCGAATCGATATCAAGCACGAGGCTTCGATTCGAAGCAGTGATACCCTGATCAATTCGAAGGTATGTAATGTGATCGATTCGAAGCTATGCAGCGCTTATGGATTCGAAGTGCTCTTCCACCCTAAGGCTTCACCGAGTCGACCTTTCATGGAGTCGAGGTGTATGGATTCGAACGCCTTCGATTCGACTCGTATCGATTCGAGTCGATCGATTCGAAAGTTCTGACATCCGAAACTTCTTATCTTTTGATTTGCTCCAACATCTGAACTACATCCAATCTCAAGTTGAATTTTGATGAACTTAATGAACTTTAGCATACTTGACTCCGACGAGCTTCGGCCTTGCACAATCGAACTTGACAGTAAGACTTGACTTCCTTTTTGAAGCTCGTCGATGGAACTGTGACTTAATCAAAACATAACAGATTTATACTTGAATTGGTCAGTAGCATCTGGTTGGTGTGGAAGTGACGGTCAGTGATGACGGTCATTTCCATTCTCAAATTTCAAAGTTACGTCATTCAGACATCTTGTTCTAGCTTGTAAAATCTGCTTAAGTTATGCACAGCGCTTGCACTGCACGGCATATTCATATACTTCACACCGGGGAATATACGGGCTTCTTTTGTACTTAACGCTGCTTTCTGGTGAGTTAGCTAATTATGGAGTCTTCAAGTTCTCAACAACAAGAGGTACAAAGCTCGCCTCCTCCAGTGCTTGAGATTCCAGAAATCCCTCCTGAAGTAATAGATCCGGCTCCGGACGAATTGCCGGAGGCTTTATTTATCGAGGACCCCGTTGATTCCGTCCAGTCCAATATCTCCGAAGCATTATTAGGTCAGATATGTTTGAAACATAACTTATCCCCCGACGATGTTTTGCTACCGGGCGTTGATGATAGGCCTCACAATCCGCCCGAGGGGTATACCGCTTTCTATCTCCATGCCTGTGCGGCTGGAACTCTCCCTCCATTTAACCAATATATCAGGGAGATGTTATCGTTCATTGGAATCGCCCCTTCACAACTTCATCCTAATGGACACGCATTGCTGAACAGTGTTTTCGTTTTATTTATGGATCATCTCTTTCGTCCGCCATGGCCAACTGAGATTAGACGCATATTCAACTTCAAGAGCAGGGGCGATAGTCCATCTTTCACCTTTTTGGAAGCAGTTAGAAAATGCCAGATTGTGACAGGAGCCTGGACCAGACTCGGTTATTTTAAGAACGAATGGTTTTTTGTTCGATGCCCCCCAGGGTTCGCTAGGCGATGGCTGTCTAGACGTTAGTGTCGTAAATCACACAAGCCTTCTTTAACAGTCGTTATTAACACTTGAACTAATATCGGGCATTTTTCTTGCAGCTATCATCTCAAGGCCTGACAGTGGACAGTACAAAGGCGTTGTCCGAAGTTTACAAGAGGTCCCAAGTGATTTGCGGCATATCGACTCGGTGTTAACTGATGATAACTTAAGGATGCTGGGTTTAATTGAGACGAACCAGAGTATTCTCATCGAGGGGTTGGCGAAACCGGCTTCGAAGACGAAGAAGAAGACGGTGAAAAGGAAACCCGGCATAGTGATAAAAGAAATGAGCGATGATGAGAGGACGCCTACTGATACCGAGTTTGCGGCTGACCTTTCCCGAGTAAAAGAAAAGCGGAAAGGCAAGGCTGTTGTCCCTAAACTTAAGAGATGGAAGTCTGTAGTCGTATCTCGTTTGATCCCCGGAATTACTACCTCTGACGCTGCTCTTTGTCAATCAGGAAACATTTTTATAGGACTGGATGACATTCCCATCCCGGAATACGTATCTCTCCACCACGAGTCCGGGTTGGATGAACTCCGGGAAGCTTTAGGAATAAGCGAGCCTTTACCTGTTAGTGCAGTCGACACTTCTGGTTGGTCGGGGGTTTTGCACATTTGCATACACTTTCATAACACTACACGACTTCCGCACAAATCGTATTGCTTTCGCCTGGTATTTAACTGAATTGTTTCCCTTTTTCAGGTGCTATGTCTGGCCGTCACTCTACATTGGACAAACTCCGACGAGTACATCACCCTTCGTCTTATTACGAATCTCGATATAGAGACTCCGATCGCGATCGTGAACGGAGGCATCAGGGCCAGGAATATTATGCCAGGGATTATCATCGCAGTTATTCCAGTCAGGAGCAATCAGATAGAGTTCGGAGACACCACTCCTCCTCTCGTTCTCCTCCGCCACCTCGAAGCCATATTCAGGTGTCTGAGCCTCTGCGACATCAACCGTCTTCGCAGGTTTCGAGGCTCGAGCCACACTGTTCTAGAACTGAGGTTGCTACGACCACGGCTGCGGAGGAGGCCCCTATTGAACCATCTGGTGAAGGGGCCATAAGACTTGCTCAATTGAAAAGGGATTTTCCGGAGATTTGCTTCGACGCTTGTATTTTTCCTCCTAATCTTAAAAGAATCCCCGAAGACGTCGTGACCACGGCACTTAGCTACACCCACGATTTCTATGCTCAGTACAAAGAATGGTATAAAGCGGCTATTAAAGCTTCAAAAGCAGCCTTCGACCGGGCCAAAATTATCGAGAAACTGGAAGCCGACTTGGCTCAGAAGAATCGCATTATTGACATACTCCAATTTGAGGCGGAATCTTCCCGTAAGGCCGAAACCGAGTCGTTAAAAAAGGTTGATGAGACATTAGTTGAGATGGCGAAGATGCAACAGGCACATTGCACTTTGGTTGAAGATTTGGGCCATCGATACAAAAATGTTGAAGCCGAGCGGGATGCGGCAGTCAAAGAACTAGAGGAATTAAAGGCTAAGTTTGCTGATATGAACAAAGAAAAAGATGATGCTAATACGGCCGTGCAAGAAACGTGTGAGCAAGCTGTGTCTCTCCGAGCTGAGCGTGATGCGGCAGTTGCAAGGGTTAAGGAAGTTGAAACGGAGGTGGAGGAGAGAGTCCAGGCAGAGAGGTCAAGGTAGAAGCCGAATTTGACGAATTCTTGGACACATATAATGCCAATGTGTGTTAGAACATAGGAACCTCTCCTGGCTAGGAGATTACTCGATGCCTCTCTATAATGCCTAGAAGAAATTATTGGAGAACAAGAGGATGTCTTGCCCGGATGGAGTGTTAGATGAGTTTGAGCTCGAGTCATGTTTTCTTAGCAAGGATGAGAGAAAAACTCTTCACGAGGCGATAATTTCTGTTAAGAAAGAAAGACTTGGCATTCATCAAGCGGAGATTGGTAAAGGTTCGGGTGTCGCGCATCATAGCGAGAACATCGAGGTCCCTATCCCTACTTCATCCGAAGCTACCACCGCGGTTGATTCACAAGCTATCCCTGCTTATAACCCGGACCAACCGGAGTTGTCCTCTGGCAAGATTGCTATTTCCGAGCCTGTTCAAGTTCCAAGGCAAGGCAAAGAAAGTACTTTGATTATTTCCCTCATGTATTAAGGTATCGATTTACGAGAGAATTTTCGTGACTGATTACTTTTGCTCTCCTTTGTTCAGTGATTGAGAGTGTTGCATCCGTGCCCCCAGTTCCTCCGGTTCTATATCCTACGCGCGGAGTTATTGTCACCGAGGCGATCTCAACTGTTGCCATGGCCGGTCAGATGGGAGAGGGAAGCTCGATGTCATTCGATGTTCAAATGATTGAAGAGCTACTTGGTCACTCTCTTGACCCTATTCCTGATCCTTCATTCGCGACGAGTGGAGCTGCTCCAGTCTTCAGTTCTGTCGTAACAACCACCAGCGTATCCAACGCAGCTCAGTTGACTCGAGAAGAAGAGATTTTAGCTGAGATAAGCGCTGAAATGGCCACGATGGTGACGGTTGGTGGTCCTAGTAGCGACACTGCTCCTTCGAGCTTATCTCCTTTAATGGTGATCTCTCCCGGTGGCACGGCAACTGTCTCGAGTGTTGCTGAACAAACACCTGTCACCGCCCCCATGCCTTCGGTTCGCCCTCACAAGAGGATCCCTATCCCTTCCAGCTCTGAGGAAGACGTTGATATTATGCCAGAAAAGGAGGATGTTCCAAAGAAAGACAAGAAATCCCGCAGGAAGCCGGGTAGCGGGTCCAGCGGCTCGACTCCGAAGAAGAAACCCCGGAAGAAGAAGGAGTGAGCTTCTTGTTTTATCATGTGGTTGTGAAATAGCAATTCTTTTACCTTTTCTTTTGTTCTTCTAGAGCCATGTATATATGTGGATTCGGCCTCCACTTAATTGAAACTTTTTGACTTGCCATGTAATCAAACTTGTTTTTGCTAGTTGATTGAATGGGAAGTTGCTCTTTTCTTTTACTTAAGTGTTTTGCAATGTTTTTTTTTATATATATGCCAAGTATGGAATTAAATGTTATCCCGCTTTTTGGCAAAGCCGTGATACCAAAAGATCGATCGAAAACAAAGGACAGTTCGTCTCAGAGATTGATCATACTTAGCTTCACTGTGAATATCACTGAATTTTGTCCGAGTCCAAATTGAGCTGCAATTGAAGGGACATGACTAGCAAAGCCACGAGAGCCAACATTTCAAATTTCAAGTCAATCCGAGTTCGTATGCTCAAGTTATGATGGATTCGACCCTATGGATTCGACCTTATGGATTCGACCCTATCGATTCGACCCTATGGATTCGACCCTATGGATTCGACCCTATCGATTCGACCCTATGGATTCGACCCTACCGATTCGACCCTATCGATTCCACCCTATGGATTCGACCCTATGGATTCGACCCTATCGAGTCGATCCTATGGATTCGACCCTATGGATTCGACCCTATGGATTCCACCCTATGGATTCCACCCTATGGATTCAGCCCTATGGATTGACCCTATGGATTCGACCCTATCGATTCAACCCTATCGATTCCACCCTATGGATTCCACCCTATGGATTCGACCCTATGGTTTCGACCCTATCGATTCGACCCTTTCGATTCAACCCTATCGATTCGACCATATGGATTCGACCCTGTCGATTCGACCCTGTCGATTCGACCCTATGGATTCGGCCCTATCGATTTGACCCTAAGGAATCGATTCGAACCAAGCTTGTTGACCGGAAGCGCAATCTTGAATCGATCATAACTCGAGATGTACAAGTCCAAATGCTATGAAATTTTCACAGGAGCTTATATACATGTTGAAGAATGCCCACACCAAATTTCACCTCGATTGGATGCTTTCTTGATCGATTCGAACCCTACTTCGAATCAATCCCAATGTGGGCCCAATTTCCTAAGGACGGGCGTATGGGCCCCCCTCACGTGCCAGAAGCGGTCTTCTCGGATTTTAGGCGAAATATCAGCCTCCTACGCCTATAAATAGAGCCCCAGGTCATTCAGAAAATGGGACGGAGAATTCTTAGAGATAAAAGCACGCCCGGACGCTGCCAGAATCACTCCATACCATTATGATTGCTGCTGATTTCGAATTTAAGCTTATTATCTGTTGTACTTCGCTTTAGAGCACTTGTAATCTTAGAGTATCAATCAATAAAGTGATATAACTTCATAGTGGACGTAGGCAAATCGCCGAACCACTCTAAATCGTTATCTTCTGTGCAATTTACTTTTCTGTGTCTTGGAGTTTTTGTTAGATAATCTTCATTTTCAATTTAATTTCTTCATTTATTATCTCTTCCAAAACTTCCGAAGGGTGTTGCCCAATTTTGGTGCAAACACTTTGGTGCTTTCACTGAGAAAACCCAAATTTTCTCCTGCTCGTTGGATCTGTCATCGATACCGGATTGAATAAATCTAAGAGAGAGATCCAGATCATTAAATTCAAATTCCTTCCATTCTATTCAGATTTGCAAAAGTCTAAGGAAAGGAATTCAACTTTCAAGATGGTTAATACAAGAACCACCTCAAATGCTATCAATCAACAAGAGCAGGATCGACAGAATCCTGTGTCGCCACCTCCATCTAATCCGGATGCTACTGGGCACTCCGAACCATCAGGTTCGGTTACCCAACAAGAGTTGCAGTTGCTACTCCAAGAGCTGACCCAGAGTCGGCAACAACTAGAAGAACAGCTACGCGCTAACGCTGAGCTAATCGACAAGCTGGATCGCCAGAAGCGAAAAAGGTCCAAGAGAGATCACGCTTCTCGCTCCTCCAGCGAGAGATCTTCATCTTCTGATTACCACAATCGATCATCACGACCCCGACTAGATGGGAGTCGCATGCCAGTTACTGGAAATCAACCGGCACTGACCATTGGACAACCGAGAGTTGGTTCATCAGCCAGTTTCCAAACCGGACCCTCCTCCCGAGGAGGTGCCGTTCCTCACCACACCGCAGAATACCACACCACTAACATTGCAGCTGAACCAGGAGTCGACGCCCAAGATTAGTCGGACCTGGACCATCACCAACACGGACGTACTCCTGAATTATACGTCTCGGAAAACTATGAGCCACGAAGGCAAGACTTGGACCGTCGACAATATCCGGTCCAACCCCAAAGAATGGAACGTAATCATACTCCGGTGCAGGCCGCACAAAACGCGCAAATGCCGGATCTTTCAACTATGATACGTCAGACGATCCGTGAGAGTCTGGCATTCACAAATGACGATTGGGGAGTTTCCCGAAGTCACACTCCTTTTACAGACGATATCCTTACTGCCGAACCCCCACGGCGATTCAGAATGCCAACTTTACCCATGTACGAAGGAAACTCCGACCCCAACCAACATATTCTGAAATATGAATGGTCGATGACCGCTACCCGCGCCGACGATGCCATGAAGTGTCGTAGTTTCCCCATATCCTTGGGGGGCATCGCCACCATGTGGTTCACCCGATTGCCACCTCGATCCATCTCTTCATTCAACCAGTTGGCCACAAAATTCGTTGAACAATTTCGCATGCACGTCGCAAGGCCGAAAGATGTCAACACTTTGTCTAGTGTCACTCAAGCTCCTGGAGAAACGCTCAGACACTATTTAGAGAGATTCCATATGGCATGTGCGGAGATCAGCAATCCAAACGATAACTCCATCCTTATGGCGCTTACTAAGGGGATCGACCCCGATTCTGAGTTTGGCAGTTGGTTAGCAGGAAAACCACCTGCATCGTTGGACCGTTTCCATGCCAAGGCGGTTCAATTCTTGAGAAGGGAGGACACGAAACAGTCTAGGAAGCAAACTGATGCAGGGCCGAGTACGAAAGGGATTCAAAACAATGTAGCAATCAAACAGTCCGGTGAGAACTCCGGAAAAGTCCAGTTGAACGTTAAAAACAAACAAGCCCGGCAAAGAGAGAGCGTGAATCAAATCAAAAAACGAGATCAAAATCGTGGCCCACAGCGCAAGAATCCAATGTTTGACAGTTACACTCCTCTGAATACATCACTAGAGGACCTATATTTACAAACCCGTGATACAATTCAGTATCCAAAACCTGCGCCAAGACCGTCGCTAGAAAAGCAAATCCAGACGGGAAAGTTTTGCCGGTTCCATGAGAGCTACGGGCACAATACAAACGAGTGTCGTCACTTATAAGATCTCGTTGAAAAATTGATCAGAGAAAAGAAGCTGGAACAGTTTGTTCAGACGCCGCAGCCGAGAGAAGCGGGCCTATCAAATCAAAGTAATGAATCCAATTATCTGACGTAGGAAGACTCCACCCCCACCGGCTGGAGGTTGGTAGTAAATGTTGTTGAAGGTATCCCTCATCCAACAAAGCGGAGCTGGGATGAGATAAAGTCATATGCCAGCCCTACTAGGCATGCGGATGCTGCATGCCGTAGACATTTGAAAGATAGAGTTCAGATCAAACGACAGAAAGCAATGACCAACGACATCGTATTTTAGTGTAGTGATGATGACAGAATCATAGTCCCAACTACCGATCCACTAGTCATATCAGCTCAGGTAGGCCATGTGTGGATGAAAAGGATTCTGGTTGACAGCGGAAGTTCCGTGAATATAATATTTAAGCGAGCCTACGATCAAATGAATCTGAAGACCGAAAACTTGAAACCATGCCAATCCAGTATTCGCAGCTTTGACGGGAGCGTGGCCATACCCGTTGGAGAACTAGAAATACCAACAGAGTTGGGAACACGACAATGCTGCAAAATCCGGACGTTGCGATTCATGGTAATGGACATAGATTCACCGTACAATGCTTTCTTGGGCCGACCAGCCCTTATTGAATTCAGGGCTGTTATCGCCCATGGTGCCTAACCTTAAAATTACCCACTAACAAAGGAGTTGGTGTTGTTATGGGAGACCAGGCCGACTTAAGGACCATCATACTCCGAAAGCGAGTTTCCCGGTCGAACGATGTCAATGACCAACCCCAAGCCTTCAAAATTGGTGATTTCGTCTGCGGAAGAGTACACTCAACACCATCGCACGTCAAACCAACGTGGGAAGGACCATGTGTGATTGAACAAAAATTCGGGGATGGCCTGTTCTTGCTATCAACATTGGGCGATCCTATTTTGCCAAGAGCCTGGAGAAGCAAGGACCTTCGTCATCGCTACACATGACAGGCTTTATTTGATCTATGAATGCTTTGCAGTTTCCTTCACATTCTGAAATTTGAATTTGTAATAAGGCACTGACTTTGCCATATTTTCTTATTTCAGCAATAAAATACTATCTCTTCAAGCTTGAGCTGTGTTTCACCGAATACAACATTCAACAATCACGACACACGAAGAGCTAAGTTCCATCAAACAGTGGAATTTATTCAAATAGCGAGTGACTGTGATACGACCAGCCACTCACTAAGTGAAACCCCAGCTTGGGGGCAATTCAACACATCAAAGGCTGAACTGGACCAACACACGACAGTCCATTAAATAACTCGTTCCCAGAGCGCGAACGGACTCCAATTTCCCAAAGCGTGAATTGGAGTATAAACATTCAATAACTCGTTCCCAGAGCGCGAACGGACTCCAACTTCCCCGAGCATGAATTGGAGTATAAACATTCAATAACTCATTTCCAGAGCGCGAACGGACTCCAACTTCCTAGAGCGTGAATTGGAGTATAAACATTCAATAACTCGTTCCCAGAGCGCGAACGGACTCCAACTTCCCAGAGCGTGAATTGGAGTATAAACATTCAGTAACTTGTTCCCAGAGCGCGAATGGACTCCAACTTCCCAGAGCGTGAATTGGAGTATAAACATTCAATAACTCGTTCCCAGAGCACTTCCTAGAGCATGAATTGGAGTATAAACATTCAATAACTCGTTCCCAGAGCGCGAACGGACTCCAATTTCCCAGAGTGCAAATTGGAGTATAAACAATCAGCAATTCGTTCCCGGAGTGCGAACGGACTCCAACTTCCCAGAGTGTGAATTGGAGTATAAACATTCAACAATTCGTTCCCAGAGTGCGAACGGACTCCAAATTTTCAGAGCGTGAACTGGAGTATAAACGTCCAACAACTCGTTCCCACAGCGCGAACGGACTCTAACTTCCCAGAGCGCGAATTGGAGTATAAACATCCAACAACTCGTTCCCACAGCGCGAACGGACTCCAACTTCCCAGAGCGTAAATTGGAGTATAAACATCCAATAACTCGTTCCCACAGCGCGAACGGACTCCAACTTCCCAGATCGCGAATTGGAGTATAAACATCCAACAACTCGTTCCCACAGCGTGAACGGACTCCAACTTCCCAGAGCGCGAATTGGAGTATAAACATCCAACAACTCGTTCCCACAGCGCGAACGGACTCCAACTTCCCAGAGCGCGAATTGGAATATAAACATCCAACAACTCGTTCCCACAGCGCGAACGGACTCCAACTTCCCAGAGCGCGAATTGGAGTATAAACATCCAACAACTCGTTCCCACAGCGCGAACGGACTCCAACTTCCCAGAGCGCGAATTGGAGTATAAACATCCAACAACTCGTTCCCACAGCACGAACGGACTCCAACTTCCCAAAGCGCGAATTGGAATATAAACATCCAACAACTCGTTCCCACAGCGCGAACGGACTCCAACTTCCCAAAGCGTGAATTGGAGTATAAACATCAACTACAGGTTCCCAGAGCGCGAACCGAAACATCCATGCTAGCTCCAAGTTCCCAGAGCGAGAACTGGAGGATAAACATCAATTCCCGGTTCCCGGAGTGCGAACCAACACATCAACGTGAACTCCAAGTTCCTAGAGCATGAATTGGAGTGCGAACATCAATTCCAGGTTCCCAGAGCGCGAACCAAAATATACCTCATAACTCCATATTCCCAGAACATGAAACGGAGTATAAACATCCAGTCCAGGTTCCTGGAGCGCGGACCTAAGTATAAATATCAACTCCAAATTCCCAAAGTGTGAACTAGAGTACAAATGCCAAGTCAAAGTTTCCAGAATGCAAACTGTGCTACGAACGTCGATGACTCTCAAATTCCCAGAGTGCGAACAAGATTATCGATCACAGATTATCCTAAGTCCCCGGAGTGTGGACATGTGCACAAGGTTTGCAAAAGGTGCAATCGACCACCGAAATACAAATGTTGTTCCCCAGAACTGGGGGGCAGAAAGCTTAAGTGTTAATCACTAACCAAAGCGATACAAAGTCCAGAGTTCAAATCATTCATCGGTTACGACGTATAATCGAGATCTTCGGGCTTGACAAATACAACAAATTCTACTTAACGATACAAACACCACAAGTACACCGGATTGAAAGAAAACATACAAATGACAAAGCTTCAAAGTCTGGCTATAATCATCGTCACTTATACAAAGCTCATCGATGCGAATGAACATTTTGCATCCACCGAATTCTCCATTTTCCAATGCAGAGTCAATCCTTCAACCTTCTATATCGGTTCAGGAGAGGATCGATACGAAGGAACTTCCTAAAACAACTGGCAAATGTTGCTACAACTCAAATCTTACATCAATTCAGGAGAGGATTGATACAAGAGGATAGTCCAAAAAAAACCATCAAGCGTTGTTTCAACTCAAATTTCAAACCGATTCAGGAGAGAATCAATACGAAATTCGACAACGAACTAAACCGACAACGACTCATGAACACTCAACGTTAACTAAGTCAAGTTAACATATATGCATGTACGTCGGACTAGTATTAGATTTTTAGCATTCAGAGGAATCGAATACTCAGCTTGTTACGATTACAACAGCCAACCACTAAAGCAATATTCTACATCAATCAATCATATCAACGCAAGGTTACAGCAATATGGAATACAACTTTCAGCAAAGCATGTCATAGTTGACCAACACGAGACTGCAGCTTTTCAAAGCACGCCATGTTTACACAAGACGTACTTTAGGGGGCAAATGTTATCCCGCTTTTTGGCAAAGCCGTGATACCAAAAGATCGATCGAAAACAAAGGACAGTTTGTCTCAGAGATTGATCATACTTAGTTTCACTGTGAATATCACTGAATTTTGTCCGAGTCCAAATTGAGCTGCAATTGATGGGACATGACTAGCAAAGCCACGAGAGCCAACGTTTCAAATTTCAAGTCAATCTGAGTTCGTATGCTCAAACTATGATGGATTCGACCCTATGGATTCGACCCTATCGATTCGACCCTATCGATTTGATCCTATCGATTCCACCCTATGGATTCGACCCTATGGATTCGACCCTATCGAGTCGACCCTATGGATTCGACCCTATGGATTCGACCCTATGGATTCGACCCTATCGATTCAACCCTATGGATTCCACCCTATGGATTCGACCCTATCGATTCGACCCTATGGATTCGACCCTATCGATTCAACCCTACTGATTCCACCCTATGGATTTGACCCTATCGATTCGACCCTATGGATTCGACCCTATCGATTCAAACCTATCGATTCCAACCTATGGATTCGACCCTATCAATTCGACCCTATGGATTCGACCCTATCGATTCAACCCTATCGATTTAACCCTATGGATTCAACCCTATGGATTCGACCCTATCGATTCGACCCTACCGATTCGACCCTAAGGAATCGATTCGAACCAAGCTTGTTGACCGGAAGCGCAATCTTGAATCGATCATAACTCGAGATCTACAAGTCCAAATGCTATGAAATTTTCACAGGAGTTTATATACATGTTGAAGAATGCCCACACCAAATTTCACCTCGATTGGATGCTTTCTTGATCGATTCGAACCCTACTTCGAATCGATCCCAATGTGGGCCCAATTTCCTAAGTACGGGCGTGTGGGCCCCCCTCACGTGCCAGAAGCGGTCTTCCCAGATTTTAGGTGAAATATCAGCCTCCTACGCCTATAAATAGAGCCCCTGGTCATTCAGAAAATGGGATGGAGAATTCTTGGAGATAAAAGCACGCCCGGACGCTGCCAGAATCACTCCATACCATTATGATTGCTGCTGATTTTGAATTTAAGCTTATTATCTGCTGTACTTCGCTTTAGAACACTTGTAATCTTCAAGTGTCAATCAATAAAGTGATATAACTTCATAGTGGACGTAGGAAAATCGCCAAACCACTCTAAATCGTTGTCTTCTGTGCAATTTACTTTTCTGTGTCTTGGAATTTTTGTTAGATAATCTTCATTTTCAATTTAATTTCTTCATTTATTATCTCTTCAAAAACTTCCGAAGGGTGTTGCCCAATTTTGGTGCAAACAGAATGTTGATATTAAACTTAAATAAATTTGTTGAAGGGTTAATTAAGTGACAGTTTAATTAAAGGAAAACTATATGGTTTGAATTAATTGTTGTACCTGGTACTATGTATTTCAAATCTATCTTTCCTCTTTGTTGCTTCTATTCTCTTATCTCGTTCCTTTTCGAGGATGAAAAGTTTTGAGTGGGGAAGAGTTCAACGACCCGAAAATTTTAATGATTCAAATAACGTAATTAACTATATTTTTCATGAAAATTAAACAATAAAATTTAGCAACGAAAATTTGATATTTGGAGTACGTCTATTTTAATAAAGAAATTGGCAGATTTTCATCAGCAAATATGAAAAAAAAAATATTGTGAAATTTCTATTTAAAATATTAAATAAGTTAACTTGTTGAAAAAAAAAATATTTTCGAAATCTAAATAATTTTACATGAGAAAAATGTAAATCATTTCCTAGGTGGGACGTCATATTTCGTTTCACCAAATTTGTAGTCCTCTAGCCTCATTTATCTTATTTGTGGTGATTTAGCGGCAGTTTTGGTAGCGAATATCGAGTTTTGATAGGATAGTCGTATCTCCCATATAAATGTACCATTCTGTTCGTCTCTTCGTGCTGATCTTCGCAGTAAATTCATTTGTGTATTTCGGTGTCCGTTACGCGGCGAAACCTGCGAAACAGATAGTCATATCGCTGCCCATTTTGAGCCTTTTGAGTTTTCTGTGTCCTTTCAATTGTCTGGCTGTGAGAATGAATGGTCACTTACTTTTGCAATTCCCAGAATTTAATATGTCCTGGATTCAATTGGCATGACTTTTGCTATCCCTCCTGTTCAATGTTGGCTATTTCATTTTATTACTAGTTCATTATTGTCTCTTTCCCTTTCTCTTCCTTTATATAATAAAAATATATATATTGTTTGCTCATTTTTGTTTTTTCTCATCTCCTTATTCAATATCTTCTTTCCACCATGTTCCTCTTCTTCATGCCGTGACCATGTCCTCGCCTTCCCTTCGATCTTTGCTTCGCCTTTCTCCACCACGTGACCATCTGCCTTCCTCAGCTTCGCCGCATCACCTCCTCCTCTCCACTCCCTGACCGCACCCAGTTTTCCACCATCAGCACGCCTCCAGTTCCCCACCTGATCATAGACCCGTCACATAGCTCCATGTCATCCTCCCTGCACACTTATCTGGCCTTCCATCAACCGCCCACTCTTCCCACTCATCAATTTTCAAAGCACACCCACTTAGCCACTATTTCCCACTCCACAGCAGCCCAAAGCCACCAAACACCCTCTGGCCATTCAGCCCCACATCCGCCTGTAGAAAACTTCTCCAGCCGTGCCACATCACCCCACAAACAACTTTCCATTCTTATCACCATAATCCTCCACTTGCTTCCTCCGCCGCCATATAATCCCAAGCTTTCACGGCCTTCGCCTCGACGCGGCAGTTCATCCCCGTGCTCCGCCACGCTAGCTTTCCGAAGCGAAGCATGCCTAGCCTCTGCACATTCTGTAAAAAAGGAAACAAAGGTATATATATCATAAAAGTATATATATTGCATATGCATACATACATACATACATACATACATACATATATATATATATATATATATATATATATATATATATATATTTGTTCCATCGAATTCAAATTCAAGTTCTAGCATTGATGCTGTCCAGATTTATTGCAGTAGCTTTCTAGCTTTGTGTGTATCTGTATGTGTATCCGTGTGCACTAGTTCATGTCTGTATCCGCAGATCATCGCATCTTCGTTCTCGTTGTTTGCTCTAGCCTCCAAAGGTAAGCGACCACTCATGATTAACATTCTTATATTTGGTAAATTTAATTCACATGAAATGAAAATTGAAATATGTTATTAAATTTGAATTGGATAGTGACTTGATCGTTTAATATGATATGTTAATGTTTAAAATTGATTACCTATGATAATTGACATATGATAACCGTAGCCTGTATATATATATATATATATATATATATATATATATATTATATTTAATTTGTTAATTAATATATATATGCTTGTCAACGATACGTTATGCCATTTAATGCTATTATTTTATTAGTCTCACTCTGCAAGTTCTCTATTAGTTTAGGAAATCCCTATGGGTTGAAATGATACATACCCAAACGATCTTATAGATTAGGAAAAAATTGTTATAGGTTGAAATGATAAACCCAAGCGATTTTATTGATTTTGAAATTTTAGGATTGCGGGTTGAAATGATATATACTAATAAATATTAAATTATTGCATGTTGAAATGATAAATATCCATATCACTTGACCATATGATAGAAAATTTTATATATGGACACTGTTGGTGTGTTTTTAAATGATTTCTAGAATTGTGAGAAGAAAATATATGTGGTTTAATAAATATTGATTTTTAAGTTATTGGTTTTTAAAAATATAATATGTATATATATATATTAATTTTAATATGTGTGTAAAATTTATATTTTTGATATTATGTGTTTTGGAAATTTTAAAATTATAAGTTTAGTTTTAAAATGTAAATTATAAACTTTTATTTATAACTTTATTATTTTAAAATATATAAAATAAGATTCAAAATAGATTTAATAATAATAAGATTTAATTTAGTAATAATTAATATAATAAATTTAATAATAATTTAATTTAGGTAATATATATAATATGCTTAAATATTTATTTAAAATTTATATTAATATTTTTAAATATATTTTTTGTTATAACTTTAATAAATGGAGGTTGGAAAGATAAATTAAAGTTGACTTGAAATTTGAATTGGTTAATAATTGAATTTAAATAAAAGATTGATTTGGAACTTATTGATTTTGAGATTTTAAAGATATGTTTTTATAACTTAATAACTGGGTTTTGATTAAAAGTGATTAAATGAATATTTTCAAAGTTAAATAAAATTGAAATTTGAATATTTAATATTTAAATTTGTAATTTTAGATTTATTTAAATGTTATTAAAAATGATTAAGTTAAATTTAGATAAAGTTAAAGTTGAATTTTGAAATATAAATGAAATTTATCAAATTGAGACATTGGAATTTGTTTGAATATTTAACTTTGAAACCTAGTGAATTGGAAGTGGTATAAATTTATAGTTCAAACCTGGATTTGAAATCAATATAAATTAAAAATGGATTTATTGAGAATTTGAATTGAACCTTTAACATTTTTAACTGAAATTGTTGAACTGAGATTGATTTAAATTAAATTTTTGGAACTAAAGTTGATTTGAATTGATTTGTGAAATAAGAAGAAACAATTCTAATTGAAACTATTTTCAATATAAACACTTTCTAAATAAACTAATTTTAATCTATAACCTATTTTTTTATATAAACTATTTTACTGTATAACTATTTTAATATATAAACCTCTTTCAATTATTCAAACTATTAAGTTCGAACTGTTATGACCTAGATTTAATGGATTTAAATGCTAATACTTTGATATGATGGTTTAACTTATTTTGTGGTTATGATTTTGGAAATGAATTATAATTTTAAGTGAATAATGATTTCGAAAGTGAATAATGATTTCGAAAGTTTCGAAAGTGAATATGATTTCGAAAGTGAATATGATTTCGAAAGTGATATGATTTTGAAAGTGAATATGATATCAAGAGTGATATGATTTTGAAAAGATGATATTTTGATATGAAGTATAAACTATTTGAAATGAAAATGATCATTGTATGGAATAAGCGTTTGGTTGTTAAAGAGACTGGGATCGGATATTGTCATACTTTCTGCTAACACCAAAAACCACTTTAATAACTGTGCTTGTGGTGGAGATTCCAGAACGAAGTAGGATGGTTTAGCGACGTCTATATGAGGTATGAACATAGCACTAACTCCCGTGAGTCACCTTGATGTAACTAAAATAAGAGCCACACCGGGCCAAGTGAGGTCTCACCTCCGATCGAGCATGCTTCTTCGATACCATTCTATTACTTTTTGATTTTATTGGGTGCACCATTGATTATGGAAGTGTGTCTAGAGGTGGGCAATAGTAGCTGCTATGCGTTACCACCAGTCCTGATCCGCAGAATGGTTGTATCCTACCCTGGGCACTGCCTCACGTGCCTTGTCACATGCCTTGTTGCACCCACTACGAGTTTGGTTTGTGTCGTACCTATGGAGTGCTTTCTGATAGCCCATCGGTTTAGTGGAGTTTACACTACTGTATAGACTATGACATTTATATAAAATGTGGTAAGAAGGATATGGGTAATGCCTTAACGCTATTTTAATAGTTTACTTTACTGTAGACATTATATATGTTGTGTATTGTACTATGTATGTAGATAGTTTCGCAGATCCTTAAAGGATGGGAATCCCAAGCATCTTTTAAGTTATATTGTATTTCACTTGGACATTTCACTTGAGTTGAATTTACTTGCATAAGAATGTTAATCCTGACTCAAGTGTTTTATGTTTTACTTTATGCTCGGGTCAGACCGAGTGTCACATCATTTGAGACTCACCTTTGGAGTTTGAAGCTTTTCTTGAAGATCTATCTCTTATCTATTCAGCTTTCCAGTTGTTTCAGTTGTTTCCAATTGTTATGTTCAGACTTGTCATTTTTTTTATGTATTGAGACTTCTTGTATTGATATTTCTGTTGTATTTTGTTTTAGACTGATGTTTATGTAGTAGCTTCATGAAATACTATTTATCTATTCCGCTGTTTTTGTTATATTATTCTATGTCTATGATTCAATGATTGATTTATTTACCGTATATGCTAAGTTTTTCCAAATATAAATTAACAATCTGTTATTTTGAGCAATTCAAGTCTGACATGTGTGGATGATTGTCGATTTGGATGTTTCAAAATAGCAGGTCATTACAAGAAGTGGCCCTAGTGCAAATATGCCATCATCAGTTATAAAAAGGGAGAACGGATTATGAGTTAAAAGTGAGTAGTGATTTTGGGTAAGAAATGTGAAGGTTGATAGTTTAAGAGTAATTCTCATATAGGACGTAAATCGATTGATTTGGAGTAGATTGAATGGTTCATTATGGGAAGATGTTAGATGTAGATAGAAATGGAGCTTGGAGAAATAGTGGATTGGGCACAAGTTTTGCATATGTTGTGATCTCAATAGTTGTGTGGGATTGAATAGAGAAAGAAAGATTATGGTTATGGTTAGAAGGAGAAGAGTAAATCCAAATTATTATGTTGAAGCAAATTAGAGAAAAGATGCTTACCAAATAGAAAAATAGAGTGGTTAAGATTATATGAAAGATATTTGGGCCTAAACTACACTTATTGAATATTAGAAAATTTCGATGAAGATGTATAAACAAATTTTAAAGCTGGTTAGTATGAGAGAAGTGAGTGATATTGGAATTTCAATTTATTGGACCTCGTTAATCAATTTATTGAAAATATTTTTAGATGTGGATAAAGATTAGTTTGATGGTCTAGAATTTATTTAGGATAGGGTACCAGTGACTTAATAATCATACTATGTGATCTGACTTGGTGATCTATCCATAGTAAAGAAATCTAAATGATATTTAGATTACTTTTTTGTTTGATAACATCATAAAAATAAGTTGTTTAAATTGATTGGGGGATGAGTGTCGTTAACCTGATGTTGTAGGTAGCATTACACCATTTATGTTATATGGCTTAGATAGATGTTGTTCTTCAAGCAAGTGATTCTTGTTTTGCGATATATGTTTTTGGGATGATAGTTATAGGTTGTTGATAATTAAGTAATAGATGTGATAGCAAGTATATGATTTAGATTGGATGTGACATGAGTTTGATGGCATGTTCACTATGCTAGGACATCATTTCTTTTTCTGATGTTCCTAGACAGATTATGGTGTAAGATGTTACTATGTTAGTATTTTGTTGATTTGATTTTATTGGCGAGGCACCATCACAATTGAGTTGTCTTATCTATAATATTAAAGAGTAATAAGTCGGCAACATGATATATAGGAATGAAAACGTTGGTTGGCTATTATTAGAAAATGAATTGAATTTGGATTTTTGGTTGTGAAAGGTATCTGTTGGGACTTGAGTGTATATGATATTCCGGATTTGGCTTGATACTATTGATAAATGGACTAAAGTTTTTGGAATTGCATAGATAAATAAAACTTAAAGAATAAAGAATTATGGAGAACTGTAGCTTCTGTTTATAAAGATGTATTCCAAACCTGATTTACGGTAAGGATTATATGAGAAGTATTTTAACTAGTATAGAAAAGAATTTTGATAACATACTTTGAGTTATTGATGAGGAATTGATGAAGCGATGTACTAGATTGAATGAATACTAAAATAAAATAAAGAAATACCATAGAGTGTTGTGGATTTGAATGTTTCGTGGTAATTGAAGAAAAATTGAAAAACCGAAGTGGAAGTATATAGTTTGCATGCGTAGAAGATGCGGATGTGATTCTATTGAAATGGATTGTGAGATTTGGATATAAATTTGAGTGAAAAGTGGATGGATTCTTTTTAATTGTCCCTCAGATTTAAGAGAGACCGTCTACTCAAAGAAACTCTTTTAGAGTAGCTACTTAAAGGTACACATTTTCCGTTGCATATGAGATGTGTGTAGACGATGTATCATATGGTCGGTCTTTTAACCATATCTCTATCTTAGGTTAGAATTTTTCTTAGGATAGAATTCCACTTAGATTTAGGAATTTGATTTATAAGGTTGCATTAGTTTAATAGAATAATATTTCTCTTGTTTGGATGTTTCCTTAGTTGAAGGTTGTAGAACTAAGGATGGAATGTTCAGATAACTAAGGAGGTGATACTTTGAGTATGAAAACTCGTTGGACATTGGGAGAAGTGATATCATAAGCATAATGATACCACTTAAGTTAGATCAAAAGTTAGGATGGAAGATGTATTATGTTCGCCGGGTTAAGCCATTGGTCATTTTGGATGTTCTTAGGTAAAGAAGAATTATCATGATGATTTAAGTCTTTTGGATTTATTTCGGTAAGATACCAACCAGTTTTGAGTTGCCTTGCCTTAATGATCTGAAAGACGAATTTAGGAAACTGTTGCTGGGTAATTTAAGCGTTAAGTATGTGAATTTAGGGATAGTATGAAAAATTACAATTTTGTATGGGCATTCCATGATGAGGCTACCTGTTGTTATGTATTGTGGCATTATCGGTTCGAGATGGTAGCAGAAGTTGTAGACATGCATGTATGATTGAGATTGGTCTTTTGCAATGAGTTATGCCAACGGTGGACTTTGTTGGATTATTTTAGGAATGAAAATTTTGTTAGCGAAAATTGGGAAGTAGAGGAGTGGATCCGATCTTTTCAATTTGATTCCTTTCCAAAGTATTTATTTGATTATTTGTTTAGTTACTATCTAGGTTTGGTTGAATAATCGCTTGGATTGACTATTGTATTGTTTGTGTAGGTTATACTATATCATGATGTGCTTTATATGTTTTAATTTTTATACTTATCATGCATATATCCATCATATGCTATATTGATCTGATTGGTGGTGCATACATATAAAAATTATATGATCACCCTAGGATGCTCGCATCACACTTTATATGTCATATCATCTCATTGATATGTAGGGGCTTAAATGTTAGATATTTGCATACATGTAATGCCATATGTCATTTGCATACATATCATGATTCTATGTTATTGGTTTCCTTTCATAAAAGTACACAAACACCACATAGGTATATATACTAATAGAACACGTGCATCAATTTGATGACATTTGGTATCTAACTTTGTTGGTTATTTATGGATGCTTAGTTTTATTTGTGTCATATTGTTTGGATGAATGGTTGGATGGTTAACTTTGTACGCTAATATATTTGTGTGGTAGGAGAGAGTACGATACATTCTTTGTCCCTTTGTAATTTTGAGATGAAATTCTTTTAAGGGGGAGAATGCAATATTCTGAAATTTTAAATAAGACTTAAATAATAATAAAAAGTAATAATAAATAAATTTGAGAGTGAATTGGAGGGTATTTTGTAAATTTTAATACAAGGGTAAAATAGTGAATTTTACAAACAATTGATTTTGCTGATGGTAGTCGCACCATTTTGTAACTCTCATTTTTCCGATTAAGATGGAGTAGTCAGTTGTCTGAATCGGATGTTGTATGAGTGAGATATTGGAGTTTTATTTAAGTTGGCTAAGCCCATAATATGTATATTTGAAATAACGATTAGATTCCTCCCTCCAATTGATAAAAACTAATATCCGTGCAGTTACTTCTTTCAGAAACAACCGATACCTCATTTTTACTTTCTCCCAACAGCATTGCAAAGCTATTGAAGAGAGATATAGATCAGGGGAGATTGATAGGTAAAATTCTGGAATAAGAGGATGCAGCATACCCGGATAGCGAAGGAAAATGACAAAATTTTCATGCACAGTTTTCAGATTTCAATGTCAGTCTTCTAAAGGGCATATTTCCTTCATTTCTCACTATATTTACACGAAACCAACAGAAAATCAAAGCATGTAAAGATAATTACACAAATAAATGAGTTTGGTGGCAAAAATCGAAGAGTTGGAGGTGCAGCAAGGTGAAATAGTAACGAAATCTCATAATCGATTCATTACCAACAATGTCAAAATCCAAACTAACATATCTCCTTCATTTCTTTATGGAATTTGATGATCCACCCCTCAAAATGACCTTACTATATAGAAAATGAGATTGGGTGAAATATGAAGGTTTCTGGATGGAAATTAGAAGAACAGCGAAGACAGGAGCAACTTTGGAGTAATTGTGAGTGATCTATGCTCGAATCCTTGTATAATGTAATTTTAATATTACAATATGATACGTAGGCTATAAGTAGAGTAGTGATTCATTTACATACATTAAATTTTGAATTAATCATGGTTTATAGGGAGTTGGGTTGATTAAAGTATTAAAAACTAGATTTAAGTAAAATTATGGAAATTTGAAGTATAATACTTGAATTCGTGAAATAATTTATGTATTTGGACACAGAAATATAAAATTAGAATCTAGGGACGTTCTACGATAACCTGAGGTGAAGCGGTGGTGGTCAGAGTTAAGACGATGAAAAAAACTACAAATTTCCCGAACCCAGGAAGACACAAGAAATACGTACTCTAGTCGACCGGTGGACCATGGCGGGTGCATCGGTGCACGTTTTAAACTGAAAACCTAAACCATAGCCAAATGACCCAACTTTAATATAAACGATATGGAACAAAAGAAATATATGATACGATGATGATAGGGAATAAATAAAGGTTGAATAGCTTGGTTCTGATGTAATGAGTATATAAAAATGGGTATATATAGCTTTGGCATGATACTTAGATTCGATGGTGAATGGGAACGAGCCTAGGACGCAGGATAGGCGCCATAGAGTATGTAAACGAATACAGGTATGGGCTTGTGATATAGGTAGATGTCCAGATGGATGTGAGTGGATGTTAAGCAACCCTGTAGGGCACGAGGACGGTCTAGGGTGTGATTCCCTTGGGTAGCATGAGGACGATAAGCTCCTTATAGGCCCAAGGAAGGTGTGTCCTAATATGATTACGTTACGATAGACGATAGACTCCCTGGAGGGAATGAGACTAGACCAGGTCGTGAGTCTGTACAAATATGATATGAGGTGGTAAGATAATGGTGATTGTTAGGTATGGAGGATGATTGAATGTATGGTGGATGAGCATAGACTCATAACATGTTCTAATGTTAATTTTGTATCATGCTTGGACTAGTGTATAGTTCACTCATCAGACTTATGTTTGACCCACTTCTACTTTTATTTTTATATATACCTAGGTTAATGGAGTTGGATGATGATATGGTATAGATGATGGAGATTTATTTGTACGTAGTGTTGATGATGTATATAAGTATTGAATATGGATTTGACCTTGTGTGGGGGTTTGGATTGCAATCTATATTTGTTTAGATATATGAATATAACACTTCAGTTGTACATAGTGATATGACTATATTATTAATATATTATGTTTTTGATTCATATCCCCTATTAGACTCTGAAATTTTTAGCAATGGTTAGCATTGTATCTAATATCTGTCTATGATTGTGACCTTATCTATATTTTATCTCACCCCAATGACTCGTCTTTTTGGTTCTTGGGTGCTAACTCGGTTCGGGCATTGGATCCGAGGGTTGAAAAGGAGGGTTGTTACATCAGCCCATTAAGGTGCAGGTTATTACATTTGGTATCAGAGCTTAGGTTAGTCGATCATCGAAATTAGGATATGCTGAGAGAACGTAATTGTATTTTTGTCTATAATTATATATATAAGTATATTATATGCCAAACTTCATAAATTCCGACTATAGAAGTAGTTGTGACCATATTTCGAAAGGATGGGCGAGGCAACTATAACTTGGGCCAATAAATAGAATTAAATTTATATACCTACTCTAATTACCCCATGGAGCATTGGTTGAACCGCAAAGCATTGACCAAGAAGAGCTTGAGCACGACATATAGAAGGACCTCGGAAGTTGGATGATACTTGACTCCTTTGTTAGTCCTAGGCTGCCTTATGATTATAGATTTTGATGAATTGCCGACTGGAGACTTACATTTCATCTGAACAAATGAGAAATAAGAAACTATATGTTCCAAGCATGCAGAAGTAAGGAATGATATGAGTGAAGCCTATTATAAATATGCAGTGGAGAAAGTTCGCACAAGAAGGTGTTCATTAATCACTACAAGAAGACAAGTCGGATTTTTGATGGAGATGAGTTAAGGATGCATAGTGAAGAAGGAATGTCCAAAAAGAAGGACAATTAAAGTCCATTTCAAAGTCCAACTCCATGTGAAAGAATTTGATAAAATATAATTTGAGAATTCTTTGAAATGTTTTGAGTGGGTTTTTTAAGGATTTGGGAAGTTATTTTGAAAAAGGAAGGAAATTTGAAAATTCATAATTTGAAAATTTGTTAAGTCAATAGTTTCTGATGTAAAGGTATTTTATAAAGAGGGTTTTTCATTTTTCAAATTCTGATTCTAAAATTTATTGAGTCAAAAATTATGAATTTAAAGATTTCTGATAAATGGATATTTCTTTTTTGAAATAAATGTAAAATAGAGCGAAGATTGTGAAAGATGATTTTTCCTATTTTGTAAATTTGGAAGTTTTATTTTAAAATTCTTTTTAAGGGGTTGATAAATAGAAATGGTACTTGATTCAAATGGGGTATGTAAAATAGAAGGGTAAGAACATCCAATGGCTTAGATAGAAATAGCATTAGGAATTTATATATATATAGGATTAGTTATCTAGTTGGAAATAATATAGGAGAAACAGAATAGGAATAGGATATAAAGAAGGATAAATTTAATGGACATGTAGTAATTGCGCATATAGTTTAGATAGACGCTTAGATAGATGTTGCAATTATACATATCTTTTAGAAATCCCTCTCTTGTGCTATGAAAATCTCTATCGGAGGTGGAAGCGGAGATAGCATGGGTATAGGAAAATAATTGGATGGTAGTTATCCTTGTCTACTTCACTTTTCATTGTTTGAAGTTATAAAAGATAAAAAAAAGTTTTAGTATGATAATTGAGTTTTTGAATATTTTGAGTAAAAAAAAATCGTACTTTTAAAAGAAGTAAATCTCTGTTGTAGAAAGTCCTTGAAAATGTAAAGTTGGTTAGCAAAGGGAAATTTTTCATGACTCCTTTTTGGAGACAAAATAATTTATGAATAATAAAAAGTTTCTAAGTTTATATTTTCAAAGATAAAAGTTTTGGATTAGATACTTCATGAGTATGAAGTTTTAGTTTTATAAAGAATGGTGAAAACCAAACCAAGTTTTTAATATGGAGTAGATAAGGATCGCTACCTAAGTAAGATAGGGTAAAGGTTTTAGGCTATAAATAAAATAGCTACGAATGCTCATAGTTTAGCAAAAAGGAATCCCGTTGAATATAAGGAATGCTGATATGAAATTAGGAATATTATGTTATAGATGTGTGGAAGCCATGAGAAGAACCCTCAAAGGAATCGTGAAGGGTACCAAAGTACAATTTTACAAGTCTTGTGGTATACTCGCATGAAGGATCAAGGATATAAAGGAAGTAAATACCAAAGTTTGAGGATACTATCAAGTGATTTTGATTTAAAGAAGATAGTAATACGGTTGAAGAAGAAAGTAGTGAGTGTTAAAGGATGTTGGTTGACACAAAGTTGAAGAAGGAAAGATAAGTGGTAGGGAAGTTATTCAACCAAACAAAATTATCGGACGAGTTATTCTAATGCATATAGTTCATAAGTATTACCCACTACGTTGTGGGGATGCACAATTTGACCCATAATCGAGTATAATAATTGAAGTAACAGACGGACTACATCGATTAAAAGCCAAGAAGGAGAGTTAAAAAAGGTGTGTGATAGTGGAATGGCATACTAGGAATGTCCATTTTAATTTAATAAGGAGTATTAAGGCCATAAGATCATTAACACCGGTTGATGATGAATGGAAGCTTCCAGCAAAATTTTCTTTTCGAGTTTTTGGGTTGTTGTCGCTAATTGTCTCCTTTAGGATATTAGAAAAGCATATGATATGGCATGAGATATATTCCCATTTTATTACTATATTGACTTTATGGATGGGACTATATCGCTATACATACATATGTATGTATATATATATTGAGAAAGTGTAAATAAGAGAATCTCGTAAGGACATTTAACCAGCGAAAAATTATAGGTAAGACTGGAATTTATGATAAACTAGGAAACTAAGTTTGTAGTTAGAAATTAAAAATGCTTTAATCCTAAAAACTTTAGAAGTTTGAAAAAAAAATTTAGCAAATGGATGATGGGGAAAGGTTGTTGCAGTATCACGATTCACCATCCCTATGCCTTAAAAGCTAAAATTTATATTACACTCGTAGGTAATTTGTCGTTTTAGAGAAAAAGAAGAGGAAAGGTTCCCCAAATCAAGGATTAACTGCATAATGCCATGGTCAATCATATGCATTAACTCATTGACTGAGTCCCGATTTCGTTAAGATGTGGCTTGATTTGTTTTAAGGGCAAAGCGGTAGATTTTTTTGAAAATTGTGTTCGAAAGAAATTTGTGTTTACAAGCTTTTGAGAAGTTGTTTTCAAATGTTTTTGGAAGATTTTGCTCATGAGCTTTTGAAATACACACATACACACACGCATAACAAAAATAAATAGATAAATAAATAAATAAAATGGTGTTTAAATGCCTTTTGGGAATTCAATTTTTTCAAACTATTTTGCAAGTTTGGGTATTCATTTGGAAATTTTGTATAAAAGTTTTCTTTTGAAATAAGAATTTTTCTGATTTTTAAATGCCACATGATAGCATAAGGAGCATTAACGTGTTAGTAAGTATGGGTTTTACTGTCTAATTAACGGTGAAATTATACAAAATATAGATAATAACAAGGGAAAACACTATTTTAGCTTAGGAATTTCTATTTTCAAACCTTGTTGATAATAAACGAAAACTTACACTTGGGATAATTATGCTTTAACATCCAAAAATAAACCTCCTTACACAAATTGTACTTGGAAAAGCTAGAAAAGTTTTGAGGGCAAAAGAGAAGGTTTTAAGGTACAATGGAATAGATATCCAAAAGAAGGGTGGAATTGTAAATATTTTCCATCTAAATTCTTTTTCTGACACAGGAGTATAGATTCAGAAACTAGATTTGCAAAAAAATTGGATGTTAAAAATTTTGTGCTAAGTTTTGGATCGTAGGATTTGGACGCATAATCGGCAAGAGTGTAGAAATTTTTGTGTGAAAAAAGGATTATTGAAAACTTGCATACATATAGAACTGCAGGTATACTTAGGTTATTTGCATCGTAATTTCAAAATGTTTTTAAAAGAAAACATTCATATAGGAGGCGCCATTTAGAGTCCTTCTGCATACATGTTTATATATAATGATAAACCATGCACTTGTATAGGTTTGGCTGCAAAATTAGTTGTACATTAATTGATTGGATAGCTTAGATTGGTTGCATGCTATGTTACATGATTTAACCCTTTGGGAATTTCGAGGACGGATTTCTTAGGGGAGATGTAACACTCCATAATATTAACGATAATTAATAAATAATTAATAAGGCTTCAAAAGGGGAATTTAAGCAAACATTAGAACTTGGCCATGAAACTTGCACCAGTATTTTCATGGTGATTTTCTAAGAAACTTTCATATTTGGAGTTTTGCGATCAAAGCTCAAATGAAAAGGCTATCAGCATTTGAAGTTTCCGAAGCAAAAATAATTAAAAAGGAAATAAATAACATTAAATACGGGATCCCACCGATTGACCCTCACCATGGACCGATTAACCGCTAGCGGTCGACTGCCCATAGGGGAGCTGGCAACCGATTTGAATGTGGGGGCTAGGGTTTGAATCTTGACCAACGGACCAAATTAAATAATTTTAGTCTAACAGTTACAATTGATTCAGGCGCCTATAAATAAAGGCATAACCAATCACTTCTCTTCTCGTATTTTCTTATCCAAACAGTGAAGCTCTGCCATTTTCTCTTCTCCACTACTTCTAAAAATCATAAAATATTATATTTAAATATATAATTAGAGAAGGATAGAAAATAAAAGAGGAGGAGTGAATCAATTCTGTGGAAAAAGGTAATTTTTGTAATTATAAATCTATGTTCTCCTTAACACCAAATCTCTTCTTAGATCTGCAATTCTAATAGCATATATACACCTTGTTATCCATGTTATTTTGGATTAGAAAGAAAAAGGGGTCAACTAAAGGAATGGATTTAGATTTGGAGATTTGAAAAGCATTAAAAGGTGAGTGACAAATTATACAATTTATTTATAACATTGAAATTTATATCGTTGGATTTTATTTAATTATTATGCATAAATAAGATTTGATGAATTGTAGGCTTGAAGCAAATGTATAGGATTATCGCCTACATATTCAATAAAATAGGTAATTGGAATAGGAAAAGTATGTACAACCTAGTCGGGAAATTTCAATTCAGTCCTAACTATTATTATTGTAGAATGTTTGTTTTTTCCAGATCTATAATTTGGTTGTAAACTAGGTTTCCCTAGATGACCTGGAACATGAATTTCTATGTTTTCATTTATTTGGAGCGGGTTCCATGTAATTTCTATGAATTATCCAATTGCAAAATATATATATAAGCACGTCAATTGAATTAACAGGGGATATATCAAAAAGGGAAAGAGATGTGTAAGATATGGATATTCTTTTCCATAGTTTACACTGCCTATTTCAATAAAAGAAAAGAAATAATTCCTTATAATTTCAAAAGAAGAAAAGATCTCACTTTTGGTTAATTTATGGAAAGATATAATGATAATCCTTTCTGAAAAGATAGATCTGATAAATTAAAATGAGAAAAGGAATGTTCGAGTTTAGAAATTAATAGTTAAAATAATAAATAAATAAAAAAACCATATAACCATGCTTAACATTTAAAAATAAAAATACATAAGTGTAATTTATGTGATATTCATATTAGTTATTAACAATGTAGTAATTATAGGACTAGGATTTATGGAAATTAATTACAGATTTAATGGGAAATAAATTTGTAATTAATAGAGATTTTAAAAGGAATTAAATGGGGGCTGATTAGGGAATTTGATATGGCATTTATGAGGAAACTAAACAGGCATAATAGATGGATTTGAAATTGGTAAATATATGAAATGAATTAAATGAGGATTGATTAGAGATTGTCTAATTTTGACATAAATGACCAATTATTATGGGTAATAGACATGTACTAGACATTACATGAAAACCAAAGACTAAGGGTATAAACTAGGAAAGCCTAAGCGTATAAATTTAGAATAATCACGTAGCGAACAAGTAAGTATTAATCCTATTAAATATACATAGAAGGCAATAGAATTTTCATAGTAGGAAATTATATAGTTTCAATTATACATTTGGAACAAACGTTAATTAGTGGGCTTAGCCCAACACTTAGGCTTTGGGTGATTGGTTCGGTTTAGTGGGTTGTGATGCGAGGTCAGTAGAGTTACATAACAGAATTTTACCCTTCATCTAGATGCTACTAGCAGTTGTGTATACTTACTATTGATTTTGGACATCTCTAATCATAGGACCAATGGGAAAGAGATATGCGTAGGACATAGGACATGCTTTTAGGACGAAGGTATTAACTTGCTATTATAGGGTCCACCCCTCCCTACTTAGGAAGCGTTAAATGGTCGGGATTCGCGGTTAAGCATGGTTGTGGATATCTTGGGAAGGGTTTGCTTTAGGTTTGAGGTATTAAGTAGCAACTATAGAGTCCGCCTCTCCTATAAAGAAGTATTAAGTGGCCTGAAGAGATTCCGTGAGATGTCAGCTAGATAGTATCGGAGAGGAGTCCGCCTTGGGATATGTATTAAATGAGGAGACCTCCTAAAATGTAGGTATTAAATGACCAATGTCTGCCTAGTTCCCACTGAAAAGGTATTAAATGGATTGGGTACTATCTCTTACATTATTAGGACATGATTGACGGTAGTTGCATAGGACTGGGAAGGGCGTTTGGCCGACAGTTAAAGGTAAGTTGTAGAGTTGAGATGCATTAGTAATATGGAAATTATTATAAAGCCTTATCTAAATGTCATTGGTCTCTGTAGATAGGACTGATTGACTAGCGGTTATGTTGCAGAGGGCCTGCTTTGAGGATTGAGGTGTTAATAGCCATTATAGGGTCCACCTCCTCTCTATTTAAGAAGTATTAAGTGGTCGGGGTTTTGGGTATTGAAATATTCCGATGTAAATGAATATATATACATAATCATACCTTGGAGAAGGTTAGGTTAGGCATATCGTATGTGCATATAAGATTAAATAATAAACATAAGTCTTAAATGGAAATCAATAGTCATAAATTAACGGTATGGGTAAAGTATATAATTTTTCAATCACCAGAACGTTGTTCTGACCCCTTCCTCAATATAACATACTGAATAGTCTTAAAGAGTCTGGATACTAGAGCAAGATAGGAAAGGTACATGGGGAAGTCTCTTTATTCTCTCTCAACATGGACAAGGCAATTAAATATCTAAGGAATAATATTTCGAGGTAGTAGCCTTAGTCAATACGTATGTTATGTTATGTTATACTTTTCAGTTCCACTGTGAGTTTAAATTGACCACACTCTGATATACTTGTATTTGTTACATGTTACCATAACCAACGATCCGTACCCTAATGGATTTGGGTTCCGATTTAGTCGAAATTCAGCTTTAATATCCTAAAATTTTAAATAAGACTTAAATAATAATAAATAAATTTGAAAGTGAATAGGATCATACTATGATATACTTGTGTTTATTATAGGTTACCAAAACCAACGATCCGTATCTTAACAGAGCTGGGTTTCAAATTAGTCGAAATTTGACCCATTAAGATGTGGGTTATTACAAACGCTCTTAGGAAGGCATGTTATGTTAGGCTATATGTTCAAGAGAGTGGAAGTCATTAATGGATATTGTAGATTTCAATTTCCGACCTACCGGCTGTCTTAAGCCCGAATTATTAGCCATCTTATAGGTGATACATGTTGGATCAGATGAATCAGGAAGTGTGGTAAAAGAGGTAAATTTCAAAATTTTACCTTTTTAATTCATTATTCACTAAATCATCTATATTGTAATCATGAATATTTATGTAACAATAAACTAATTTTGTTTATATGAAAAAAAAATTGTGTTTAATTTTTAGTTTTTATTTTTAAGTTTAATTGTTTTGAATTTTAAATTTTATCTTTTTTCATTTTACTTTACTAAGTTCAAAGTTAATTTTATGTTTGCTTTATTTGTTTTGTGTTAAATCAAATCTGAATTTAATTTAATGATGTTATCATTGTATTTGGATGAAATGATTTATAATCAATTTTGCAGAATACTTTTCCAAATATAAATATAATAAAAAATCAATTTTCATATATACTTGTGAGCATTGAATATTAAATATCTGAATAATACAAATAATATCAAAATATATGAATTTTAGATTAGAGGTGTTAATGCACATTTACCTACCTTATGTCCTAAGTATGATGTCATATAGCATACAATATAAATTTTAATATTGTAAATATGTTTGGAATTGCAATATGAACTCAACGATGCAAATTGCACGAAAAATTTAGTTTGTATGTGAAATAAATACTTATTTAAATGTGCAGGGCATACAATGCAATTTAATAATTTTCAAGGGATAAATATTAAAATTCCTTTCTCATACATCAAGGAACCCTAACTGCCTTGCTTGCTACCTTCATTGAATTTTTTCGACTATATGAGTTCGTCAAAGGATAAGAGGTCATCATCATCGATCATCTTACATTGTAGTAATCATCGTATTGTCACTATATGCTCGTTTGATCTAAGTTCGGTGAAACCTTATTCAAAAATGTTGACTGCTACCATGCCTTGAACATCTGCACGACTTCCCTTGGCTTCCTCCGTCATGTCATGTCTGTAAACCCTTTGGTCTGATCTTCAAAGGCTATGAAGTGATGGTAGTAGATTATTGTGCACGATGTGCATAAACATTGTCATGCAATTTCTTAAAGCAAATTGATTTAATTTTTATAATTAATTTCAATGTAAAATTAGTTTAAAATTTCCTAAATTGACGTAAAAATCAATTTTAAAATTTTCTCGATAATCCTGTCGATAGATTACACCTTCAACCATTAGCTTTTCCAAAAGATAACATTTTTCTAACTCAATGGTAGAGTTGCAAAATCCACCATTAATATTTATTCACACTAATGATCTATGTAAATTATCTTATCCATCTAGATGGGAAGAATTTTCGCAAAGGGAAATTCTTCATTTAGGTTCAAACCTATCTAGGATAGGCGTTTAGACTTTTGAATTAGAAATTCAAACATTTGAATCTTACTGATTTTATCCTGCATTATTCATATGTTATAATGAGATTTTTAGAGTTTAGATTTTGGGATCAAACATTTAAAATCAATATCAGGCGTTTACATAACAAACTCAAACATTTGTAATGTTATTTGTTGGATAGTTGAGTTTTGAAATTTGATATTTAGAAGTTTGGGCTCGTTTTAGGGATTCACGTGATGCTTGTATAGTCTGGCTTCACTATAAAGTAATATATTGAGTTCAAGGATGGTTGATGTTGGTTGAGATAGAGGCTACGGATATGGTTAAAGATGTAATTCTATTCGTACGGTATTTTTATAGAGTCATATGGTAGCTTTGAGACATGACGGCTAAGGCATTAAGATATATGATTCCATAGAATATTACGTATGCAGGGTAAGTATGTATCCCTTAACAACAACTTTGGAATTTGGTAATAATAGATCATTTGTGAAGAGAGGTGTGGTTGTCTCGTTGTGTGCGCTAGGTAACACCGATTCGAAGATAGTTAATGATCTATCTTAGTAACAAAGGCAATAGACCTCGAACTTCTTTGTAGTAAAAGGTGATTGATCTCAAGTTACTTGTCCTGGTTGATAGAGTTAATGGTGTACCCTTGGGAAATTATGTAATTTGATTATATCACTTAACTCGCATAGACAAACTTGTTCGAAATAAAGTATGCTTTTAGTTTTACTTTTCTATTATATGTATTTTTATTTGGATATAATTATTGGTTTATATGCATTATATGTACAAGTAGAAAATTCTTAGAAAAAGTATTTTATCGATTGCTGTAAAATGTGTTCATAACCATGGATTTTGAATCGATATTCAAATACTTTTACCTTAAACGTCCTCGGTCAATATGTATCGAAAAATGGAAATTGATTCACCAGTTAAGACTAGCATATGCAATGCTCTTCGTACGATGGATGAGGAATTACTCATAATGGTTAGGGACACCAAGGGTTGCATACCCACATTTATTTAGAAAAATTATAGAACAACTCAACAAGAGTCTTCCAATAGTTAATACAACAAAATCAAAATAAAGATCTTATTCAAAATACATGCAGTGGTCTTTCAGACTTAAGGGTGTTGTCAATCATAGATAGCTAGACTATACTTGATTTGGTCAATCACATGATGTTGCAATCATGTTATAACCAAATTTGGGTACATGTTAAACTACTTGAAGTGAAACACTAACCAAGAGAGGATTCGTCTCCTTTGTTGCATACGGTCAATATAATCGTAATTGGTAGTCATCTTAAAGGCAAGATCTTTGACTAGAGTAAAAGGATTAATAAATACATATTTTTGGACTAAACAAAGAACATTAAAGTGATCTATGAAATTGATTTTAGATGTCATTAAAGTTTTTGACCAGTAACCAAACTATAGATACCTTACTGATATGGTGAGATGAAAAGAAAATGTGAATAATATATTATTACAAAGGTGTACTTAATAAAAATTTGAAATTAGATTTATTTTAAATGATCTATCGGTGACTGAACATATGCTCGATACTTTACATTAGCAAAGTCTGTACATGTTTCGGTATTTAAATTTTTTAAATATCAACCGAGAACCAAGTTCACACTGGAGAGTCAACACAATCATGTTGTCAGCTAATTTTCAAGTTCAACCAATTTAAAATTCATTTATAAATATGATAAATTAATAATAAAATTAACAGAAAGGTTGTATTTAATTTATGACATTTTAATTATTTGTTTGAGTTCTTAAATTAATCAAAATAATATATAATTACTATATATTGATTTAATTAAATACACAAGTGTTAGCATCAAAATTGGTCACTAATGCACGTAGAATTTCATGGACATCAGAGAATTAATGGAATCTAGAGTACAAAGCATAAAAGTAAATTGACACAAAGATTTTATAATGGTTCGACAATCTCGGCCTATGTCAACTTCAAATTTCATTCATTCTTCGTTTGTTTACAATTACATGAGTTATTCGATTAGCTAGAATCCATTGATATAAGTTTATAAGAAAAATAGTTATGGTAGAGTATTAGGAGTAGGAAGAAGAAGATGATGAAGTCTCCGTAAAAAGAGAGAGCAAGAGAGATCCGAAAAATGACCCCTACCCCTGTATTTATAGACGAAGGTAGATGTCAGCCTAACTGACATCTTCAAGCCTGGACCCCTTTGGCCACTTGGGCCCACCATAAGAAAAGATCAACCCAACACACTATGCTGACCTCGCTTATAAACTCTCCAACTTATCAAACATCTATGCTGATACCTATTCCACCAAGCTAACCTTCATCATTTCTGACATCCTGTATCACCTATATGTTAATCTTATTTACCCTAAGCTGGACGTAACTGTTCGGATATCATTCTCTAGTCATATTATTGCAGTCTCATAGCCATATTTCTCATCAAAGTCAAATCTGGTCCTCGTAATCACATTTGTGTGGTCGGGCCAAAAGGCCGGATAACAGCGAGATTAAATAATTAATATATATGGTGTATTAACCAGGCTCGAAGTCTAGAAGACAAGACAAAGGGCACGGCTGGCCATAGGAAGGGATAGAAGGTGCAATTGACTAAGCATTTTGATCTAAAGAGAAAGGTGTTAGATATGTGATCTTTTGATGGCTATAAATAGCTTCACACTCTTTTGTTCTGGATACACAGAAAACAAACCTATAGCGGCTTGTATTTTGACATATTAGTAGATTGTAAAAATATATTATTTTCATAACCAACTTGGGTCCAAATAAGTGATAACTTTGGGGAATGTTGAGTTTAGACATATTTGACCCTTAAAATAAATTTTGGATAGTTTTGATCCAGAAAACATGTAAGACATATAACTTTTAGTAGAAGCTAAGTTAGGATTTAAAACCACATCCAAATGGAAATTTTGATGGTTTGCCTTTCCATAAAGTGGTCATAAAACATTTTTGGACTTACAGTATGAGGGATATTACAATTTTAATTTTGATGGTTTTGTAAGAAGATTAGTAAGTTATTAGCCTAAGCCCATAATGTCGCATGTAACCCATTACAGGATTAGGGTTACTGCAGTATTAGAGACTACCACTAATCACTTTTGTACTTCCCAATAACTTCCCTAAACATCCATTAATCCATCTCTTATCAAAACTCCATCAAATAAATATTAAATTATGCATAATCAAGCAATTAAGGGTAATTTAGTTTGGGGATTATCAAAGGAATCCTTACATTGCTATTTTTAATGCTTTGGAATTTGTGCTTTTGTTATTTATTTTGATCTACGTTGATATTTGTGTATTTGACTTATTTTACATCGACAAGTGAGTGATCTTGCATATCATAGCCTTTTATATGTGCTTATATCTGTTTTAATATGCTTTGGATCCACTTTTAAACCTCATAAAATGATTTTTGATCGTATTGGATCTGGAAATGACTTGCAAATGAATTTAAATAATTTTAAATTGGCTTAACATGTATATCCAACCTTTGATTTATCGTATGAATGTTAGATTAGGATATGATTATATTATATGGATATGATGTTTGTTTTCTTGTTTGAATATATGTTTGGATGTTTGGATTAAAAAGCTTAGCGATGGTGAATTTGGGATGTGATTGTTCTATTGGCAAGGATCTTGTGTATAGAAGTGGCTAAATGATGAGCCATACAGGATTGCACAAACGATGAAAGATCTAGAGTGATGGTACAAACTTTGATGGACGGCTCAAGGGTGTTTGGAGTCATATTAACGCAAAGAGGATTGCACGTAGATCGATCGACACTAACCTACTCAGGTAGGTCGATGTCGATGGATTTTGGTTGAAGTAGGCTCGAAGATGTTGAGTTAGAGAATGACTTTAGGGAAAGCGATAGATTAAATGAGTCTACTTTGATAAATCTAAACACGAGGAAGTTGAAGAAATTAATCGATCACACATTAGAGAAAGCGGCAGAGTGTAGACTCAAGGAAAATTGAAGTCAACTACATGGTTAGAGGTTGAAAACATGGAATGGACTTTGATCCACTATTGATTATCCCCCAAAGTGCGAAGTACTTAGCTAGGGCCAATTGGTATCGATCAACGCTGATTTATTAGGCTTTTGGGATTGGTAAAGCTGGCCTAGAGGAGTGTGCACGACCAATGGAAAATGAAGTTGGTGGGAGGTTTTTGAGATGATAATAACTACTAATTGATGGCATGAAGACGGTCCAATGCAAGACAAACATGGGGTAGGATTATGGTTACTTTGAGGAAAATATGACCTTGCTTCACGGACAACTCACTTCTACTTCGGATTGACATGGGGTAGTCTCGGTATTTTTGTAAAGCAACCAAATATGTTTAGAACTTCGACAACTTGATGATATAAGATGTTTGGATCGAATGATTCAAGGGAAAGTGATCATAGCATCTACTAATGGTTCAAGGAGACAAGTTCAATGATGCGAATTAGTGAAGTGGAACGTATGATTTGTTCTACTGGGACATATGCTAAAAGATCATTGATAACTTAGAGTTTTTGATGTATGCTCATAAGAGAGGTGTATGAGGACTCTCACCTAAATTTTCCGATGTGATCCGCATCACCTGGGTTCTACGATGTGAGTCTAGCTTCCTAGCCATTGAAGTGGCATGGATTAGAGCATTGATGAAACCAAGAAGTTAAGTATTCTCTAGCCGATGAAGTGGTCATACGAGTTATCATATATCCAACACACTCAAATGCGTGATGTGGGATTGTTTGATGGTTGCTATTTTAGCTATGGATGTCATATAATATAGCTATTATCAACGCTAGATACTTAGACATCCTATATTGTACTTTGAGTAGTAGTACATCCATTTGATGATAGTTTAGCATATACTCTTTATATGTGCTAATTTGTTGGATGCAAGAATAAGGCAAATATGATTCTACATACCATTTGTTCCTATTTAGGATGTCATGGCTTTTATATCTATTTTGAAATTACAGATTCGCTCAAACAAGACTTGTCTAGCATGAGGTAATTTGAATTGCTTCTTATCATCAGGAGTACTCTTAAATGAATATATTGAGATTACAAGTATGAGATAGTGCATGGAGCTGTGCGGAGGACTAGCATGAGGCTTATGCTTTCATATATCTACATTTGGAGCTATTACCACTATATTTCATTGTGTGATACTATCAAGTTATACTTGTACTTGCTTATTATTAGAGATAGTTTCTTTTGGAGTTTATTTTTTCCAAATGTGCAAACTCTATTTCCACTTTATTTTGTATAACTGTGATGAATCTAATGGACTTTGATTTATTTTGGTTCATTTAGTTACATTATTATATCGCATGTTTTATTTCTATAATTGTTATTATATTTTATCTATGCGTTGTGAGACATATGATAAGTTTAACTTTGGATTACTATTACTTTACCCTTAACTACCTCTCTACTTATGTCAGGTACTGATGTGGCTCACTATTTATGGCTTTAGATGTATATTTGGATACAAGAGGTGTATATTGGTCATCACATTTAGTATCAGAACTTATCTTGACTGGTTGATCTAAGTTGATACCATGATCCATTAGCGATATGGTAGGAGTTATCTACTTAGAGTGGATCAAGTAATTTAATATAGAACGTGCTTTTTATATATTTTGATTTTCAAAACTATATGGTAGCGCTTGTGTGTGTATCAAGTCACATTGCATACATGAGTATGACTTATGCTAGCATTCCATCACAAGAGATTGATCATTTTTATCATAAATTGTAAGAATGAGCAGGCTGATAAGAAACATAACTAGGAACTCAGTGTTTGGAGCCAACGCTGGAGTGGGCAACAGGGCAGCTGCAAATCCCAGTATGCGGATTATGGTCACTACCGTGATGATAAACATGGTGCAGAATGCCCATAGAGGAGTTCCAGGTCAAGACAGTGGTGGTGCTCCAATGCAAGCGACATAGGCTGATTTTCCAAGCTTAATAAAGACTTCTCTAATCTTAGAGGCAAACCATTATTTAGGAACCGAGTTAGCTATTGAGGTTCATGATTTGTCGGATACGTGCGAATGTATATTTGATGACATGGAGCTGGAGGATGCTCAAAAGTGGAAGTTGGTTTCTAGACAACTTTAAGGAAAAGCCATAGGCTGGTGGAATGTCCTTAAATTTGCTACCACTAAGTACTGGTTTACTGGAGATTAGTTCAAGGCTCGATTCGAAGAGAATTTTATTGGAGATGCACAAAATTAGGTCTGATTCGGGAAGTTTATTGATATGAAACAAGGCGAGATGTTTTATTTCAGATTATGTTGTTGAGTCAACATGGTATCAAAATACGGTTAGTTATTGTTATTATTGAACCAAGGACTATTCAATAGAGAATTCATCTCCTCGATTATATGAGGTTGGTATCACTATTAACTGTAGTCAACTCAAAGTCAAAATTACTGGTCAGAGCAGTATAGTTAACAACCAAAGAGTTTGTATTTGGATGGAATTTTGATGAAAAATCAAATTCCATAAGTCCTAAAGTGAATAGTTTTTATAAAGAGAACTGGTATAAATAATCATTACTAAAGGGCACCACATAAAAATATAAATATGATTTTACGATAAAGATGTATAAGCAATAAATTTAGCGAAACTATCATAGCATTAAATAAGGTGACATACGAATGTTGATATTTGAATAGTTCAATATTAATCGCTGATTGAATTTACGCCTGTGAGTCGCACAACCGCATTGGTAGATTCTCCAAAATACCACATAATTTAATTGATTTATAACTATTGTAAATTAATTGAATTAAATAATAATTATGAAATATTAATTATTTATTTACTTGATATATTAGATGTCATTAGTATTTTCTGGGTGTCATTGGTAATTAAATAGGTATGTAAATAAAAGATATATGTGCAAATTGATATTCAATGTCGATATGCATTTAAATTTTATTTAAAGGTGTTTGATTGCTTAATGATTTTGGACAATTTTAAGGCTTATATGGCCTCATATATGGTTGGCCATAGGAGAGATGATGTAGGGGTCCAAATTTAACTGCTAGATTTTGAATTGGTAAGGAGAGGCAAAGTAAACCAAGGAGAAAAGATCTCCTTCACTCACTCTGTAAAAACCACACTATCCCTCGTTATTTGTACACATTTTTGGTCATCTCTTTTCTCCTGAACAACCACTAATCCCATCTCATCACCCTTGGCTAAAAGTACTTGTAACGTCCCGCCTTTCCGCACGGTTTGAATCGACGATAAACCCCACACGTCAGACTTAAACCATACAGAAGGGCGGATTGTTATGGGGTAAATAAGAAAATCAGAGAAAGAAAAAAACAAAATAGAATCTTATAGTGGAACGATAAAATATATTAAGCAAATATACAGTTCATGAAGCTGTTTTATAAAATATTCGATTTTCTTATACAATACATATCAGAGTTACACTTACCAGAGAATATTAATAATGCAGCGGAACAGTGAGAATATAGTGGAATACTATAATAACTAATAATAATAAATCTTCGTATTCGTCCTCCAGAATACGGCCTTCAAATCCTAAAATGCTCAGGCTGACCCGAGCGAATTGAAAGAGAAAACACTCGAGTCAGAACTAAAAGATCTTATGTAAGTTAAATCAACAATAAACAATATGAGTGGAACAGCGTCAGAGATGTTTACGGGATTTGACATCTCCTATCCAGTGTCTAACGTGAGTGCAATAACTCAAGAGATACTCGGGATTCACATCTTCTAAGGATCCGTTAAACTATTTACTATGTAGTAATACTTTGCTATTATAATAGTGTCTATTAGTAAAATAAACTTACTTTAAAATAGCGTTAAGGAGTGACCCAATATTCCTCTTAACACATAATATATTCCCATATTTTATACAGTACCGTAATCTCTCCCGTACTGGGCGTCGTCAGAGGGCACTCCATAGGTATGGTACAAAACAAAATCGTATAAGGCACGCTAGGGTAGGTGACACGGCACAACTAGGCAATGCCAGGGTAGATATACCAATTACGTTTCCGGGTCGGTGGTAACGCATAGCCGCAGCTACCGCCCACCTCGAGCCACACCCCAAATCAAAGAAATCAAAAGTGGCCATCGAATAAATCCAAAAGTCAAAGTATAATATCGAAGGGATGTGTCCGATAAAAGGTGCTACCTTCTTAACCCGTTTGTGAAGACCCGCAAATCCGTACTCCTTGAATATACACTAATCTCCATAGATTAACTCAAGATGAACAGAAATACGAATTCTCAATGTTTGAGAAAAAGAAAAAGACAGAAGAAGAGAGAAAAGAGATAGAAAATAGAGAGAAAAGAAAATAGAACGAAAAAAAAACAGCAGAACAACATCAGAATCTCACAATCGCAGCGGAACAACATATAATAAATAAATGAATAATCTTTAAACAAAGAACTATATCAGTTATTTACATTACATCACATTTCATTACATCATATCATCAGAGTGTACAACAACAAACAACAACAAACAGCGGAAAAGAAATACTATACACTAATAATACGCCATGCCATCCAGCTTGCCTCCAGCAACTCCAGAATATCCTGATAAACCTTAACTCTTGACTGCCCGTGTGGAAATTGGTGGGCACCCAGAGTTTAGGAAGGAAAACAATAAACTCCGAGTCAATCATGTGACTGGTGTGAGAACTCAAAACAGTTTATTTATCTTTAAAATCAAAATAGAGGAATATTTTTAAAGTCAATTCGCAATGCTTTTAAAAATGTGACTACCATAAGACCTCCCGCCACACACACATTGCAAACGCAGACTTGGAGGAGATTTCTTCTTATGTTAGTCAAAGATGCTTGATACGCATTAAAAAAAACATTTGATATTATTATTAGTGCATAGTGTAGGAAAAATCATTTCGAAAGTAGAATATAAATCTTAGCCAGCATAGGTACCATTATATTATGCCTACTATAGCTACCTCCTGAGGAAGCAGGTTCTACAATTAAAACCGTACAAGATCGTATTGTTTCTTTGGATTTCCAACGAATGGTCAGGCCAAGGAACTTCCCATTGCCACATGAGAACGCCTCTGGAAGGACGTCCCCGAGAACCTAACCGGATCTCTGCCAACACAAGGCCGGGTTACCTTTCAAACTAGGTAACAACTGACACGAGTATGCCATCCCCCGGTCCTTTGGGACCTTTAACCGAGCGCTCGTAATCAACATCACACCAAATAATAAGTGTTTCAACATGAGTAAGCATCTGGGCTCCATACCATGATACCACCCTTTTCCAGAAGGAAATGCACATACCCTAAAGGGAGCTACCCCTCATAACCTTGCCGCATCTTTCCTGTTTTGACCATTCCGGGGTGTGAGGCTCGACGAAGTCTCGTCCACAAAAACATACTTTATACAAAGTCATGTTTTGGGTCAACAAATGATCATAGAAATGATCACAAAGATAAACGATCAAACAAATGATCCTATCACAAATGATCAACACAATGATCATTTCACAGCAACACTCAGCATGTCACATTACCAAATTAGGAATATATCGCTGATAACCTTCAACTACATAACCTCTGAGCTCGTATGTCTCAGAGAAGGGCGTTAAGCTAAAAGAATAAATTCTCCGCCACCAACAGAAATATATTTGAAAGAAATCGGCTTTATATCTCAATTTGTAATGTCAGACATACAATCCATACAAGTCTGTTCCGGGCTCGAACAGAACCGGAGGCACTTACAAAGAAGTCCTTGCAATCCGGATATCCACAATCCTGATCGGATTCCCCATCACATATGGAGAACTTTATACCGGAGTAACTCGGTGCAGAGTCAATCGACAGGTCATCCTATCGCTCTCGCAAATACCCGATCTTCAACACCGGTCTTCAATGCTATCCATAACGACGTATCACCTATTCGGAATGGGTTATACGACCCCAAGGTCCTTTCCCGGCTAACCCGAATAGTGAGCGCTTATTCAAAAATAAGTGTGGCATTCAAATTCAAACAAATCACAACAAATACCTTTCAAAGGTAAATATTGATAGTCGGTTACTGAAATATCAATGGATATGCACAACATCACCAGATTCCAAATAATTTTCCAAATTATTTATTTCCCAAAAATATCTTTACAAGATATAAAATTTCAATATGTCAAAAATAAATCAATTTTTATTTTTACACAACCTTTCCTTTTATAAATTCCATAGTGAATTTACATTCCAAAATATCTACGAATATACGACTTCAATTATTCATTTTTAATTTATCTTCAAAAAGATAAATTCTCAAAATATTCACTTTTTATTGGAAAACATTTCCATACTTATTTAATAAGTAATTCACAAATCTTTTTATTTTCTACACTTGGAAAATATTCAATATACTTAAATCGAGATTAAGTATATATTTCATTCTTTAAGGAAATCATTCTCTTAAACATATTTATTTGGGCCAAAACGAATGCTGCGTAAAACATCGTTACGACAACCCAAAATCACTAGTATAGGGATTCAAAATTAAAATATATATATAAATCCCAATACTATACAAAACATTTCCTTTCGGAAATCATTTACTATAACAACAGTGTTATAGTCCACCATTTCCTTCTATTTCTCGAAAACGTCTATTTCAACAATGAATGTTGAAATCTATGGTTTCGAATCTCAACACGTTTTGAAAACATCGTTAGATCGTTTTAATTCTATTTAAACCATCACATTCAAAACAATTTCTTTAACATATTATTCACTATTCAAAAACGTGAATATACTACGTTAACCAATTTCATCATTTCTATACATTTTCTTTTAAAGGATTATTCACTGTCAAAAATGTGAATATAACTCCATTAATAGGTTTCAACATTTACTTATCAAAATAAGTCGTTTGCGAATTTATAAAACAACGTTTATAAACTCCATTTCTATTTATTTTATAACAACTTCCTTTTATAAATCTCCTTTATTAACCTATTCGATTTATAACTCAATTATAAACCAAAGGTTCATATTATAAGTTAAACACTTATAATTTATTTGTTTGCAAAAATCGTTCCTTTAAACTTCACAATTATAAATCTTATAACTTATAAGATTCATTTATTTATCCAAAACCATTATTTTAATAACTTTACAAATTTTACAAACCTACTGCTTATAAAATTCCATTTATAACTTCACCGTTTATAATTCTATAAATTTCATTCATTAATGAAATTCATTCACAATTCATTCTAAAACTTATAAAAACTCGTTTTATAATTCAAATATTTTTAATTTATAAATATCAACTTATAAATATTTTATATAAATCAATTTATATTATTATTTCAAAACGTCTTTAAAGTCCTTTAAAAACTTCATCATTTTGATTTATAAAATAATCAAATTTTATAAATCCTATATTTTTCAACTTTTTATAATAAATTCAAAAATCCCGATTAAACTATTTTATAAAATCATTAACTCCATATTTTCAAAAATCAACCTTTAACTATATTTCTCAAAAACCATAGTTTTTATAACATTAAAATTATATCGTTTATTTATTTAAAATGAATCAATTCCAAACATATAGTATATTTTCAAAAATCACTTTAAAATTCCAAAATTGGTCCAATGATGCTACACACCAAATAGTCAATCACGAATACAACGACATCATATATCGATATGATAATCAACGAATATCAAAATATCCATGATCAAATAAATACTGTTGAGAAATCCAGTTGGATCCCTCCAACCTGTTTTCCTGCATCCACAAACATTAGCACAATACCAATTCCGCTCCAGTACGGAATTATCGCGGTATATGGGATTTAAAATATTATCCGCTTAATAGACGACGCAATAGGGTCTCATCCACTATACAATGCGGGAAATCAATAACTGCAATATATACATATGCCAATATATATATATATATATATTGCTATTATATATAATACCAATTTCACTGTTTATGAAATATTCGCGGTATATGTTTTTAATAAATAACATCCGCTTACTAACGGCGCATAATGTCTATTTTAACAATTAATAGATAACAATCATCATTCAAACATGCATTCAAGTATTTTAAATCTAACTATTTAAAATAAAATCGAAACCGACTCGATTGAGTGAGAAGTTCTCACCTTGATTTCAATTTCGTTTTAGCGATTTATTTCGAATAAAATTAAACGGACGTTTAATTTTACCCGAAATTCTCACTAACTCCAAACGACTCCAATCTAATTCCGTAGCGTAGTGCTCGTCCATATGATTCCAACGCAACTGGTTTCGCGCGTTTTCGACCTCGTATGAAAAAGTTATGAATTTATGAAGTTACACGAATTTTTATTTATAAATTACAACATATTTAACTATTTTAAACCTATATTTTTTTCTAGCCGTAGATCTCACCCCCCCACCATCATCAGGCCGTCCACCCCTCATCTCCCCCAAACGCGTATCCTCTCCAGTAATAGCCGAAACATGAAGAAACCCATAGCATAAATTAGGGTTTGAAAATTCGGCCTCCTCGACGAACTATAGCACGATCAACTACTTCCATCTTGCAGCCCATCTCGATAGCGACTATCGGCCACCACCTTGTGGAGCTCGGCCCTACCCTGCCATCGAAATGCGTGCATGAACTCACGGCGAATGCGGCCCCCCTGCCATCGACCTGCTCCACTTCAAGCCATCATCTCCGTATAGATTGAAACGTCTCTCCATCCTCTACATTTTGTTAGTTGAAAGTTTTGTGAAATATGGTATGGATTGAGAGAGATTAATGGAAGAAGATGAGATGATTTCAGCCATCAAAAATGATGGTGGCGGCTATGAATAAAGGCTAGGGTTTTGTAATTGTGAGCAAGGGGTTGTGTTCCTTTTATAGATTTTCAAATGAAAACACTATTCATTTTGGATTTTCCAAACTCCGATTTACGCGTGGTGACCAACGTTCCTAGAGTTTATCCCGCGTTTCGGACACAATGGAACAGGTTTCGGAAGCTAATTCGGTCATATGTGCGAGTTATGGCAATAAACGTTCAATTTAAATTAAACCGATTTAAACGATTTTCTAGGCGTTTTAGCTTGCACCGGACAAACGATAAATCCGATTGACACGAAATTTGAAACCTTACAATAATATCATATTACGGATCCGATGAAACTGGTTTCGTCGAAATCCGAGACTTTTTGAAAAATGACTATTTTAACTCGCCAAATTAATATTAAAAACAATTTCGATGCGTTTCGAGCTGCCACGATCAAACGACAACTCCGATTGCTACGAAAATTGAAATCCGGTAATAACTAACTATTACTGATCCAATGGAACTAGTTTCGTCCAATTATGAGACTGTTCAAAAATTGGCTAATTTCACTAGTCGATTAAATATTAAAATATTCAATTTTCACAAATTAACTTTTAGTTCGATTTTAAAAGTTCTAAAATATTTCTATAACTCCAGTATGATTAAATAAAATTTTACAAATCATTTTCAATCATATTTAACCCAATTTTCAATTATTTCCATAATTCAACATATTAAATTATCGATTTAATTATTCAATTAAATCCAATTATTCTAAATAAAATTTATTTGACTTATAAATTTCACTTATTAATATTTAAAATTAATTAAATATTCAAATTTTAATTCATTAAAATTCTGGGTCGTTACAATCTTCCCCCCTTAAAAGAATTTCGTCCTCGAAATTTCCAAGTAAGAAAAGTTATAGAATTTATTAACTTTCCCAAAATCCATAGTTAAACTTCTTACAATAATTTTACTAAGTTTCCAAATCATACTTAGTTATCTTTTCAAAAAAAACTACTATTGTTTAACTTTCAATTCCAAATCAAAGTTAAAGTTTTCAAAATTTTCCAATTTTCTCAAATTTTTTCTAACGCCTTAAATTTTCGGAAAAATTCGCCATAGTCTCCTTTGCGCGGCTCGATCCGAAAAAAAATGACAGTATATATATTGCTATTATATATAATACCAATTTCACTGTTTATGAAATATTCGCGGTATATGTTTTTAATAAATAACATCCGCTTACTAACGGAGCATAATGTCTATTTTAACAATCAATAGATAACAATCATCATTCAAACATGCGTTCAAGTATTTTAAATCTAACTATTTAAAATAAAATCGAAACCGATTCGATTGAGTGAGAAGTTCTCACCTTGATTTCAATTTCGTTTTAGCGATTTATTTCGAATAAAATTAAACGGACGTTTAATTTTACCCGAAATTCTCACTAACTCCAAACGACTCCAATCCAATTCCATAGCATAGTGCTCGTCCATATGATTCCAACGCAACTGGTTTCGCGCGTTTTCGACCTCGTATGAAAAAGTTATGAATTTATGAAGTTACACGAATTTTTATTTATAAATTACAACATATTTAACTATTTTAAACCTATATTTTTTCTGGCCGTAGATCTCACCCCCCACCATCATCAGGTCGTCCACCCCTCATCTCCCCCAAACGCATATCCTCTCCAGTAATAGCCGAAACATGAAGAAACCCATAGCATAAATTAGGGTTTGAAAATTCGGCCTCCTCGACGAACTATAGCACGATCAACTACTTCCATCTTGCAGCCCATCTCGATAGCTACTATCGGCCACCACCTTGTGGAGCTCGGCCCTACCCTGCCATCGAAATGCGTGCATGAACTCACGGCGAACGCGGCCCCCCCCGCCATCGACCTGCTCCACTTCACGCCATCATCTCCGTATAGATTGAAACGTCTCTCCATCCTCTACATTTTGTTAGTTGGAAGTTTTGTGAAATATGGTATGGATTGAGAGAGATTAATGGAAGAAGATGAGATGATTTCAGCCATCAAAAATGATGGTGGCGGCTGTGAATAAAGGCTAGGGTTTTGTAATTGTGAGCAAGGGGTTGTGTTCCTTTTATAGATTTTCAAATGAAAACACTATTTATTTTGGATTTTCCAAACTCCAATTTACGCGCGGTGACTGACGTTCCTAGGGTTTATCCCGCGTTCCGGACACAATGGAACAGGTTTCGTAAGCTAATTCGGTCATCTGTGCGAGTTATGGCAATAAACGTTCAATTTAAATTAAACCGATTTAAACGATTTTCTAGGCGTTTTAGCTTGCATCGGACAAACGATAAATCCGATTGACACGAAATTTGAAACCTTACAATAATATCACATTACGGATCCGTTGAAACTGGTTTCGTCGAAATCCGAGACTTTTTGAAAAATGACTATTTTAACTCGCCAAATTAATATTAAAAACAATTTCGATGCGTTTCGTGCTGCCACGATCAAACGACAACTCCGATTACTACGAAAATTGAAATCCGGTAATAACTAACTATTACGGATCCAATGGAACTAGTTTCGTCCAATTCTGAGACTGTTCAAAAATTGGCTAATTTCACTAGTCGATTAAATATTAAAATATTCAATTTTCACAAATTAACTTTTAATTTGATTTTAAAAGTTCTAAAATATTTCTATAACTCCAGTATGATTAAATAAAATTTTACAAATCATTTTCAATCATATTTAACCCAATTTTCAATTATTTCCATAATTCAACATACTAAATTATCGATTTAATTATTCAATTAAATCCAATTATTCTAAATAAAATTTATTTGACTTATAAATTTCACTTATTAATAATTAAAATTAATTAAATATTCAAATTTTAATTCATTAAAATTCTGGGTCGTTACACCGTCAATCGCTCCTGTTTTAGCCACCTTATGCCAACTCACGGGAGTCGGGTTCACGTATTTACCTCAAAGGAAACGCCGCCACCATCCTACTTCATTTTGGAATCCCCACCGCGTACACGGTTGTTAAAGTGGTTTTCGATGTTGGCAGAGAGTATGACAACTTCTGATCCCGGTCTCTTCAACAACCAAACGTTATTATAACACGCGGTCATTTAAAAATAATTATACTTCAAAATAGAATAAATATTCATTTTAAAACCATAAAATTTCGATTTCATTTTCGTTTAATAACCAAATCAATATGATATCATTTATAAACCCAATCGATATAATATCGTTTTTATTTCAAATATATCTTTTTCCCAAAATCATAGCATTTTCGAAGTTATAATACCTTGAAACCCATAACTTTGAAACATAACTTCTAAAACTTAAATGGTTTAAATATTAGATTACTTTATATAATAAATAGCTTCTTTAAATTCACAAATCAATTCCAAATACAGATGTGAAAACCCCAAATAAACCATTTAAATTTTCATATATTTCAAAGCTTTAAATATCCCACCATTTTAAAATTAATTCTTTGATAATTCCATATACATCAATTTCAATTACTATTATTTAGATTTGAAATTGGAAATGTTTACTTTGAGAATCCAATATCATTTAAGTAAAACTTTTAAACTCCAAATAATTGGATATTCCTTCAATTATTTAACTTAATATATTTATTTAAATCAACTTGATATCCCTTTAAATCACTCTAAACCAAAATCAAGTTATAAAAATCATACCCATTATATCCTCAATTTTATTAAATTTCAAATCAATTCTTATTTATCTTCCAACTTAATTACTATTTAAGTCATTAAACCTCTATATATATACAATATCTTAAACAGGTATTTAGCTGTATAATATAAAACAATCAAACTCCATGAATAAACTTATTTTTATTACACAAATTTATACATAGCTTAAATTTAAGAATTTAACTATATATATATATATAAATAATATTTATATAATATCAAAATTTAATATTTATCAAACCGTATATTTCTTTCCAAAACCATAGAAATCAATTTCAAATTATTTTTATATATATAGACCCCAGTGTCTGTATATAATTTTCTACCCTATGGTCAAGTGATACAGATATCTATCATTTCAATCCGTAATTTAAAATAAAAATATGGTTGTATATCATTTCAAACCGCAATCCCGAATCAATAATGACAAATCAATAAAGAACTTGCAGAGTATGATGATATAAATAAAACATCCATTCATCCATCATAAAACTATACATCCATCACAATCATCATCCAAAACAATCAATCAATATCAATATATAACTGATAATATTTAACAGGTAATTAACTGGTAGTTATATTCAATAATGGATTAAATAACGATTTAATTTAAATAAATGCAATTAACTGAGATGATGATTAAAATATACGAAACAGTCGTAAATAAATGCATAATCACAACGAAAATTAAATTTAACAAACATAAGAAATTTTAGAAGTTATGAGTGGGTTAAAACACTCACCTTTTGAATTTAAATTGAATTTAAATCCAATTTAAACCCAAAAATTAGACGATCTCAGAATTCGTCCAAACTAGCAATAAGGTGTCCGGAATCTCAATACGATCCTAACAAATAAAATTGCACGTAAATCGGATATCGTATGCAATAGTTATCATCGTTAAACGATTTGAAAATGAAATTAAGAATAAATAAATAAATAAAAAATCAACACTCACAATTTGCCATGTCACGCACGTCATCTACTCACCGCACATACGCATGAAAACAACACAGCAGAATGAAACCTAACCGAGGATGCTGACCACCCCTTTGACTTTGCCCCTCGACCACTTTGCACTGCCGCATGCCAAATTGCCTACGCCCCCGAGTTCATCCAGTCATCCCCCTCCCTGCCGCCATGGTCCGAACTCCCAATGACCCAAGCCGTCGCCAGCTTCCATGTATCCTAATCCAATTTATATGCCACATCTAGCCGTCGATTTGCCAAACCAATGGCATAGATGCACTCCACACATCGATCTCTACGACCTGGTACAGTCAATTTGACGATCGGTTGAAGATTGAAGAAGTCGCGATGAATGGCCGAAACTGTTTCATCGATTTTCGGACAAACAGTGGTTCAAAACCAAAAACAAACTGTAGATCTGGGATGCATACATCGAGGGCTTCAATATATAATTTTTCTGAATTTTTTTTGAGGAGTTTAAAATTTCACTTTGATTTTGAATTGCAGTTGATATTAGGTATTTGTCTGCCATTGAAATAAGGAGGTGATAGAAATTGTACGCGCAGACAAATGAGAGATAGAGGTAGGCTAGGGTTTATAATAGGGTATTTATAGATAAAGCTGAAATAGAATGGATCGGATCGATTGGATATACGCGTGAACGACAAAGTGGCCCAAAAAGCCCGTTTCAACTCCGGAACGGAATTTGGTCAATCCATATATCAAAACAGATGTTTTAAAATAATTTAAATGCAATGGAAAAGGTTTCAAGTCCAAATTCCATCGTATGAAGAAGTTATGCTAAAATCAATATTTTTCAAATTGATTTCAGTTGATTTCAATTTCATTGATTTCAAGGCGTTTCGAGTCCGTACGATCAAACGACAAGTTCGATCGCTACGAAACTTGGAATCCTACAATAATTCACTGTTACGGATCCGATGAAACTGGTTTCGTTGAAATCCGAGTCAGTGTCCAAAATGGCTATTTTTATATTAATTAAATAAATTAAAAATAAATTAATTAAATCACCTTTCAATTTCAACTCTATAATTAACAAATTTCATCAAATTTACTTTCTTAATCATTTACAGTAATTTAACCAAAATCAAATGTCAATTTAGAGTTGATTAATTTATCAATTTCAGCTTTAAATTTTCAATTTCATTATATTCACAAATTAAAATTAAAATTCTCAATAATCCCGTTGAATTTACTTTTCATTCTTATTATTCAATTCATTATTATCCAACGGATGAAATTAACATTTTCTTACGGTTTATTACATTATTATTCTCAAATTTCATCTTAATCTTCATTAGCGCAATAAATTAAATTTCATTTAAAAAAGGTTCATTTATTAAAAATTTGAGTTATAATTAATTATAATAAATTACAAATAACTTTGATTTGATTAGTTTCAATCTTTATACTAAGTCCATTATTGCTCTATACCTAGTTCCTATTGTTTACCCTTCATTTACTTAATATTTAAATGAACTTGATTTCCAATAAATTCATTGACCAATAAATTAGGTAATTTATAATAATTGTTATACTATGAATGGAACGTTAATTTCAAATATTATCTCAATTTACACTAAGATAATATTTAATTACCTTTAAATGAAATTTGTTTCCCATTGCACTAATATATGCCTATTTACCTCTTAATTTGAATAAATATTACATTTCTAAATGTGTACTTCTATCAATTGTACACATTAATTAAGTGTTACAACCAATTAATGAATTTACCTTAATTCCATTCTTATACCAATTTATTACTTATACATACATTAGTTTCTATGTAATTTATACATTCACACTTCCGTTGTTTTATTAATTACCATTAAGGTAACGTTTGTTATCAGCAACAAACATTATAATTACTTATCTACATTGATTGTATAAATTTTTAATTTATTACGTATTACTTCATTGGTTAATATACTTTGAATTCATTCAATCACCACTAATTAAGTCAATTATTGCAATTGTTTACAAATTAAATTTTTATGAACTAAACAAATAGGTAACTTATACAATTGTAACCATTAAAAATTTAATTAACTTTATATTTATTACTTTCAAACGAATAATATGATTACTGCCAGAACATTGACTTTTATTAAATTGCCATTTATTGAAATTCAAATTTATTAATTAATTGAATGCTTACATTTATTTCCATACATCCAATTTGTAGCTAAGTATAACATCTACATTATTCCGTTGATTTGAATTAAATTACCATCTTTATATTATGCCTATTATTACGCTATAAACTGGTTACTATAATTTTCCTTTCATTTACTTGCCATATTCTCATTCCCATTATTGTAACCTTTATTTATATTCATTTATTTAATTTTTTTTTCCAATTCAATTGTCAAAAATTAGTTTTTTAATAACCATTGCTACAATTCATTCTAACATTTACTTCATTATAAATCATAAAATTTTTATTTCTTTCTAAAATTTGATTACAAAATTCTTATAATTCAACAAATTTAATTATCGAAATTTATGGGTCGTTACAGTACTACCATTTAAACAACATCAAAATAAACTTGAAGGTGGTTCTCTAAGCCATCGTAATGCTAGGATTGAAATTAAACCTAGGATTATCTACCAATCAAGGTGCAAATCTAAGGCCACATCTATAAGGTAATCTCCTATGGTTTACAATTCCAAATTATCATGATAATGTAGGTCTAGATTATCATTGAACGAATTTTTATCACTACATATATATATATGTATGTATGTATGTATGTATACGTATATAAATATAAATATATATATATATATATGTATATACCTTCATATTCATAACCCTATAAGTATATTTATATATAGATATAGATCTATAAAGTTTCAATGTTTATATTTAATCCTAGGTTTTATAAAAAAAAGTGAATACATATGTGTGTGGGGAAATTTTAAATATTTTATTTTATTTTATTAAACATTAAAAATGGTTTTAATTAATTTAAACTTGCTTTAAATGCATGTATTAATCTATAAATAAAAATGTATGCATTTATAAATCATTTTAAATTAAATTTTAAATCATATACTTTCGGTATTAACACATTTAAACATATTTTGTTTTATTTACGAACAAATATTTTGTATACTGTTTTAAAATAGTACATGTATATGTATTTATCAATATGTATATACATTTATAACTTAATTTATTTAGTTTTATAAAATTACGTTATGGCTTATTACATACAAATTTTTTTAGCTAAAAGGCGTTTTATTATATGTATATATCATATTTAATTTAACAATTGATTCGGTATAAAATTAAATAAATACACATACATACCCTAATAATGTTTTTTATAAACTATATCTTGTATAATTTATTATAATAATTTTTAGCAAAGCTAGCAGGGTCGACTAGACCATTTCCAGCTTTATTAAAAAGCACACAAGAAAGTTGAAGAAGCTCAACCCACCAAAAGAAACAAGGTCTAACCAAGAGAAAGAAAAAAGGAAAATAAAAAAGCAACAATCAATCAGAAATGAAAAAAGGAGAAAAAGGAAAAAACTGAATCCAAGTGGCTTCCATATCATCGGGCTCAAGAACACCAAAAGCACTTGCTTCACTTTTGATTTTTGCAACCATTTCATTGCATAAAACAACCTCAGTTTTTCTAATTTTATGGAAGACTCTTTCATTTCTCTCATGCCAGACCACCTCAAGAAAAATAGTCCTTAGAACCACAATTGTAGCATTGCCCATAAATAGAGGTAGAAGTCTTTGCTACCAGAGTTGCTTGTTTCCCTTTCTTATTGGGATAAGGACCTTTGAACTTAATATGCCTCTTCTTGTTGTTGCTGAAGTTCGGTTTGGCACCCTCAACTTCAACATCACTCTCTTTATCGGCCTCTTCGAGTCGAAGAGCGATATCAACAAGCTGATTGAAAAAAATTTCTAATTTCAAAAGTAATGGCTTTTTGAGATTCTTATTCAAGCCATAGACAAAACTCTGATTTTTCGTCGATGGGGTATTAATGTACTTGACCCCATATTTAGAGAGAGATTCAAAAGATGCGACGTAACCCGTCATAGAAGATTCACCTTGAACAAGGTCAATAAAGCGCCGAGCTAAAGTTACTTTTTCAGCTTCGGGCACAAACTTCAATTCAAATCTTTCCCAAAATTGCTCCCAAGTAAGGTTCGCTTCAATAATTTCAAAAATAAAAAGCTCATACCAATCTAACGCTCTTTCTTGGAGCATACTAGAAGCCATTGGACACGATGCAAATCAATAAGATTCATGCGAGAAAAGATGCGATCACATGTTCTATAACGCTCTCGGAACCCTTGAATGGCTTTCCACCCAAATTGGTATAATCACTGCATAAGCGTGCAAACCCAGATTTAGGGTGAGTAGGCTCTGGAATAGGTCTGACAGCTTGAGAATTCTTTACAAGATCTAGAAGCTGTTGGGCAGACATAAATACTCCATCCTGAGGAGTAGCACTGGATTGACCGGCGGTGGGACGGCCTCGTCTAACCATTTCTTTTCTTTAAGAAAGAAAGAAAGAAGAAGAAAAGGTTTATTCACAAAATGAATATCAAACAATCATGATTAATAAAACAAGGCATCATAAAAGAAAATAGGATAGAATGGGTCCTATGACTCGGATAAATCCTAAAGCACGATTCCTAAAAAGGACTTAGGACGATGATCCTTGCTAGATTATTCCACATTGTTTCGAAGTTTGGCTCTGATACCAAGCTGTGACGCCCCACCTCTATACTTACGCTAGCCATGGACACCACGAGGTAATGCTGTCGACTAGCATCAAGAATAAGACTGTTGAGGAGCGACCATCCATGTAATTGCTTTGTGCGAGTACCAATATGTCAGATAGTATGTCATGTGTTTCATTTCAAGAGGAAACCCGACATATCAAATACAAACTCAAAACTACTACACAGTGGCTATGTGGTCTTCGAAATCAAATATAGAAATAAGCATAACACAAATCAGTCACAGATATCCATATCACAAAGGCGGAAACAGATATGAATATAACACATAAAAATGTACATCAAAGTAGTGGTCATACAAGATCTATCACATCACAAAAGAATAGGTACAAGTGCTCGACAAAAGAATAAGTATACATCAAGTGGGCTTTAAAACTCAATAAAACAAGGTGTAGTCCCCTCCGTGGACCAAGAGACATTGCATATCGTAGGTCTAAATCAAAAAATGATCATCATTGATCAATAAAAAGTGTGAATTACACTAAGCTAGTAAATAAATGAGTTTAGCTTCATGTCCCATAACCACTGGCTTAGCTTAAATATTTACGAACAAATTGTAGATCTTCACTCGAAAATTGTCATAAGATTTTCAATCGAACAAGTCCAAAAATTAACCGACGAAGTAAACGCAAGCGTTCTATACCACTGGTTTTACTAAGCCGTTTAATTAGATTTTCTCATACGAACGAGGTAAAGGTTTGTATATACTAAAAGGTAGGAAAACGGTTTTAATAAATGAGCTTTGTATTAAAATAGTGTTGAAATTGTTTTGATGAAATAGTTTTGATATTTACTACTAGTATAGAAACCTTTGCATTTTAAAGTGACAAACCATAGAAATGATTGTAGAAGCAATCAATCACCAAAAATTCACATTCGAAGACGTGAATTAAATCCAAATAAATCGATACAAAACTTATCAAAATGGATATTCCCGAAATCCCCAAAAAGAGGTTATCAAAGTCAAAAAGGTGATAACAACAAATCGGATCCACTAGAATCGGTTAAAAATTAAAAGTCCATACAAAAAGGCAAGATTGGCTGAGATAGCAGATTCAGTCGACTGGACCTGAATGGTCAGTCGACAGAACTATGCCTGGAAACTTTCGGTTTCCAGGTTCAGTCGACTGGACCATAATGGTCAGTCGACTAATACTGGCTCAGGAAATTTTCTGGGTTCTATTCAGTCAACTGACTTCCTAATTCAGTCGATTGAACTGAAATTTCCAGTACTTTCATCCTATCCTCAATGAAGGGCGAAAACCAAACGGAGGTGATCGAATGAGCAATGACGACTAGGGATTTATGCCACACGACAACCTAGCCTTGTAGGCTCTTCGAAACATCCCAAAAACATGTCCAAACATCCATGGTAGGATTTTCATGAATTGGACAACAAGAATAAAAAATTGGAAAATTCACCAAATCCATTCAAATTAAAAGAAAATGAACATGAATAGGTGTTAGGAATTCATACCTAACAACAATGAAATCTATAGACATAGATGTGAGTTCAAAAATTTAACTTTTTCTCAAAACACAAATGAGAAGCTATAAGGCAAGGCAAGAACAACCACTCTTCAATTTTAACCCAAGAAGCTTCAATCTAAGCTCATAAGAAAGACATTTCCTAAGTTAGGGTTTAGGAAATTTATGAAATTGAAGAGGAATTGAGATGGAGAAGAGAAGTGGATGCTTACCTATGCTTCTTCCTGATTTCTAGCTTGAAGTAGATAATTCCTAGGAGAAGTAGGGCTTAGGAGTTCCTAATTTATTTTCTCTTCCTCCATTTTTACTAAAGCTTGAGTATTAGGAAATATTATGAAGGAATGAAGAGGAGTGGAGTGGAGTTGGGTTCATATGTTGGTTAATGGGCTGAAACCCAAATCCAAAGCCCTAAATGAAAACATCAAAATTCTACTCAACTCCAAACATATCAATGTTTATACACAAAAAAGTCACAAACGCCATTTTGGACTCAATGGAAGGGGTCTCGAGTCCCAATCCGACTTTTTGCAAAAAGTAGCATTTCGAACTTAAATCCGACTAACGATGCTATATTTAAATAAAATATTTAAATATACGATCGTAAAATATGTGGGTTGTTACAGAATCCTCTCCTTAAAGATGTTGCGTCCTCGCAATATTTAAGAAGAAAATAAAGAGTAACAACCATAAAAGCATATCACACAAAAGAAAATATGAAATAAGAAGTTCACCTCAAAGAGCACGGGAGAGTAAGTCCGGATGTGTTCGCTCGATGAATTCTCTAGCTTCCCAAGAGCAATCCTTAGGATTTGAGGACCATTAAACTTTCACAAGCGGGATATTTTTATTTGGAAGGCTTTTAACCTCCGATGCAATAATACGAATAGGATGTTGCTCATAAGTCAAACTAGGCGAAACTTCAATTTCTTCAACAACACCGGGCTCAAGAATAGAATCGGAATCCCTAAGGCATTTCCGTAGTTGAGAAACGTAAAATACGTCATGAATAGTAGAAAATTGAGCAGGTAATAAGAGGCGATTAGCCATGAGACCAATATGTTCGGTGATGGGAAATGGACCAATACCGATCGACTGAAACGCACAACACCCTTCATAGGTGAAACACGAATAGACGCCAAATCTCCACAGAAAATTCTAATTTCCTTCTTCGGTTATCGGCATAGGATTTTGTCTACTTTGAGCTTCTTTCATCCTATGGCGAATACGGTCAATCTTTTCTGTGGAGTCACGAATAAAATCAAGACCTAAAACCAACTTCTCAACGGCCTCAAGCCAACAAGAACGAGAATGGCAGGACCTTCCATAGAGTGCCTCAAAAGGTGCCATACCAATACTAGATTGGAAGCTGTTAGTATAGGAAAACTCAACAAGAGAAATAAGATCTTCCCAACTTCCACCAAAATCAAGTACACATGCACGAAGAAGATCTTCAAGAGTTTGATTCACATGCTCAGTTTGTCCATCGGACCGAGGATGATAAGCGGTGCAAAAATTAAGCTTCGTTCCCAAAGCTTTTTGAAGACTCTTCCAAAATCCACTAGTAAACAATGGATCACGATCGATAACAATAGAAGTAGGAACTCCATGCAATTTAACAATTTCTTTAATTAGAGTTTGGAAAAAAGAGGTACGGTCTGATTAGACCGAATGGGAATAAAATGGGTGGATTTTGTAAGTCTATCCACAATCACCCATAAACTGTCATGGCCCGAATGAGATCGGGGAAGTCCGTCAATAAAGTCCTTGGAGACTTGATCCCACTTCCAAATTAGAATGTCCAAAGGTTGCAATAACCCACCGGGCCTTTGATGCTCGGCCTTAACAAGTTGGCAAGCCATGCAACGTTTAATAAAGTTAGCAATATCAGATTTCATCCATCCCAATAATAAATTCGCTTCATATCAGCGTACATTTTACTACTGCCAAGATGAATGAAAAAGAATCTTCTAAAATGTCTTTACGAATATTACTGACATTTGGCACTATAAGTCTACCAAATTTTCGAATGCCACCACAAGCATCGATTTCAAAGTCTTTCAAACCATCAATATTACTATCCCGACAACTTAGGCTAAGAAGAACCAATTTGGGATCATGCTTTTGAGCTTCAAGAATGCGGTCTAAAAGAGATGGACGAGCCTCAAGGCTACATAAAACAAGAGATGAACATAAATCAGATTCACGATCTCGAATCTCACAAGTGGATAAAGTCTTGAGATCATTCCACGTGGATATCATCATAGAAACAACCGCTTGTTGCTTACGACTACGTGCATCGGCAACACGATTTCCCTTTCCGAGAGTATAAAGAATATCAAGATCGTAAGATGCAAGGAACTTGAGGCAACGTTGTTGATGCAAATTAAGTTCCTTTTGAGAAATTAAATACTTCAAATATTCATGATCGGTACAGAGAATAAATTTCTCTCCCAAAAGATAACGACGCCAAATTCTAAGGACGAAAACAATAGCCACAAGCTCTAAATCATGAGTGGCATATCTAGTCTCGGAAGGCTTTAATTGCCTAGAAGCATAAGCAATAACACATTCCCTTTGCATGAGAACATTGCCCAAACCAACACGACTAGCATCGGTATAAACAATAAAATCTTACTTCCCTTCGTGAATCACAAGAATAGGAGCATCGGAAAGGAGTTCTTTTAATTTCTGAAAAGAAGCTTCTCATTTGGCTAACTAAATGTATTTAACTCCTTTCTTTGTCAAACTAGTAAGAGGCGTGGAAATTTTAGAAATGTCTTTTATGAACCGACGGTGATAATCCGCTTATCCAAGAAAGCTATGGATTTCCATCACACTCTTCCGTCTCTTCCAATATTGAATCGCTTCAACCTTTGAAGGATCCATAGAAATTCCGGATTCAGAAATAATATGCCCGAGAAATTTCACACGAGATTGCTAAAAGTGGCACTTAGAAAATTTTGCTTTCAACTGATTGCTTCTAAGAGTTTCCAACACAATCCAAAGATGCTTTTCACGCTCTTCCTCGGTTTTAAAATAAACAAGAACATCATCTATAAAGATGAGAACAAATCGATCGAGGAAGTCTTTGGAAACTCGATTCATTAGGTCAATGAAATAAGCTGGAGCATTCGTTAAACCAAATGGCATAACAAGCCATACATAAGATCCAAAACGAGTACGGAACAATGTCAAAGGAATGCTATCCTCTGCAATATGAAGCTGATGAAAACCGATTGCTAATTCTAACTGTGAAAAGACTCTAGCACCACTAAGTTGATCGAACAGATCATCAATCCGAGGTAAGGGATATTTATTCTTGATGGTAAGATCATTAAGCTTGCGGTAGTCAACACAAAGCCTAAGTGTACCATCTTTCTTCACAAAAATAGCTGAAGCTCCACAAGGAGAGGAACTAGAACGAATAAACTGCTTCGCCTCCAATTCGGATAATTGTTTACGTGTCTCCTCATTTTCCTTATTGGCCATATGATAAGGAGGACGAGTTATAGGTAGAGCTCCAGGGATTAGACTAATTCTGAACTCAATTGCTCGCTTAGGTGGTAATCCTAAAACAGGCTAAAATATATCATGAATTCACGAACAATGTGAATAAGTAAAATGACATCTTCCTCATCATCATTATCGTCATCATGAGGGTTTAGAGAATACAAGAATGCTGCCAATTTAGAATTCGAATCTTTGAGAACAATGGAAATTTGCTTAACATATTGAGGATGTCGAAGATGAGTAGTCCTCTCGGGACATAGGATATGGGCTTCATATCGGTTAAGCCAATCCATCCCCAAAATCATTCCGAAGCTTAAGTAACGCATGACATGCAAATCACCTCGGAAAGAATAATCACATAAAATAATCTCAACATCTTCACAAAGTAAACTGAATGTTGCGAATCCACCAACCGGATCCGCAATTCTCAAAGAAGTCACTAAAGCCATAACACTTAAAGAAAAAGTATCAACAAGTTCTTTTGATATAAAAGAATTGGATGCACCCGTATCAAAAAGAACTCGAATAGGATGATCACGAAACATAATAATGCCGTCAAGGATTGAATGAGAAATACCTTGACCGCAAGCAGTGTTATTAGGGGCTTGCATAACATTTAGCTTTCCCTCGTTCTTGCTTTGAAATTTGGGACATGAAGATAAAAGATGACCCGATCTTTTGCAATAACGACAAAAGAGAGGTTTCAGACATCTATTAGCAAAATGGTCCTTAGAACCACAACTGTAGCATTGCCCATAACTCGAGGTAGAAGTCTTTGCTATCGGAGTTGCTTGTTTCCCTTTCTTGTTGGGATAAGGACCTTTGAACTTAATAGGCCTCTTCTTGTTGTTGCTGAAGTTCGGTTTGGCACCCACAACTTCAACATCACTCTCTTTATCGGCCTCTTCGAGTCGAAGAGAGATATCAACAAGTTGATCAAAAGAAACTTCTAATTTCAGATGTAATGGCTTTTTGAGATTCTTATTCAAGCTATAGAAAAACCTCGGATTTTTATTCAACAAGGTATTAATGTACTCGATCCCATATTTAGTGAGGGATTCAAATGAAGCGACGTAATCCGTCATAAAAGATTCACCTTGAACAAGGTCAATAAAGCGCCGAGCTAAAATTACTTTTTCAGCTTCCTGCACAAACTTCAATTCAAATCTTTCCCGGAATTGCTCCCAAGTAAGATTCACTTCAATAATTTCAAAAATCAAAAGCTCATACCAATCTAATGCTCTTTCTTGGAGCATACTAGAAGCCACTTGGACACAATGCAAATCAATAAGATTCATGCGAGAAAAGATGCGATCGCATGTTCTAAGCCAAGCTTGGACTAACCAAGAGAAAGAAACAAGGAAAATAAACAAGCAACAAACAATCAGAAATTAAAACAGGAGAAAAAGGAAAAAACTAAATCCAAGTGACTTCCATATCATCGGGCTCAAGAACACCAAAAGCACTTGCTTCACTTTTGATTTTTGCAATCATTTCATTGCATAAAACAACCTCGGTTTTTTTGATTTTATGGAAGACTCTTTCATTTCTCTCATGCCACACCACCTCAAGAAAAATGGTCCTTAGAACCACAATTGTAGCATTGCCCATAACTAGAGGTAGAAGTCTTTGCTACCGGAGTTGCTTGTTTCCCTTTCTTATTGGGATAAGGACCTTTGAACTTAATATGCCTCTTCTTGTTGTTGCTGAAGTTCGGTTTGGCACCCACAACTTCAACATCACTCTCTTTATCGGCCTCTTCGAGTCGAATAGCGATATCAACAAGCTGATCGAAAGAAACTTCTAATTTCAAAAGTAATGGCTTTTTGAGATTCTTATTCAAGCCATAGACAAACCTCTGATTTTTCTTCAATGGGGTATTAATGTACTCGACCCCATATTTAGAGAGAGACTCAGAAGATGCGACGTAATCCGTCATAGAAGATTCACCTTGAACAAGGTCAATAAAGCGCCGAGCTAAAGTTACTTTTTCAGCTTCGGGCACAAACTTCAATTCAAATCTTTCCCAAAATTGCTCCCAAGTAAGGTTCGCTTCAATAATTTCAGAAATAAAAAGCTCATACCAATATAATGCTCTTTCTTGGAACATACTAGAAGCCACTTGGACACGATGCAAATCAGTAAGATTCATGTGAGAAAAGATGCGATCACATGTTCTATAACGCTCTCGGAACCCTTGAATGGCTTTCCACCCAAATTGGTATAATCACTGCATAAGCGTGCAAACCCAAATTTAGGGTGAGTAGGCTCTAGAATAGGTCCGACAGCTTGAGCATTCTTTACAAGATCTAGAAGCTGTTGGGTAGACATAAATACTCCATCCTGAGGAGTAGCACTGGATTGACCGGCGCTGGGACGGCCTCGTCTAACCATTTCTTTTCTTTAAGAAAGAAAGAAAGAAGAAGAAAAGTGTTATTCACAAAATGAATATCAAACAAGCATGATTGATAAAACAAGGCATCGTAAAAGAAAATAGGATAGAACGGGTCCTATGACTCGGATAAATCCTAAAGCATGATTTCTAAGAAGGACTTAGAACGATGATCCTTGCTAGATTATTCTACATTGTTTTGAAGTATGGCTCTGATACCAAGCTGTGACGCCCCACCTCTATACTCACGCTAGCCATGGACACCACGAGGTAGTGCCATCGACTAGCATGAAGAACAAGACTGTTGAGGAGCGACCATCCATGTAATTTCTTTGTGCGAGTACCAATATGTCAGATAGTATGTCACGCGTTTCATTTCAAGAGGAAATCCGACATATCAAATACAAACTCAAAACTACTACACAGTGGCTATGTGGTCTTCGAAAACAAATATAGAAATAAGCATAACACAAATCAGTCACAGATATCCATATCACAAAGGCGGAAACAGATATGAATATATCACATAAAAGTGTACATCAAAGTAGTGGTCATACAAGGTCTATCACGTCACAAAAGAATAGGTACAAGTGCTCGACAAAAGAATAAGTATACATCAAATGGGCTTTAAAACTCAATAAAATAAGGTGTAGTCCCCTCCGTGGACAAAGAGACATTGCATATCGTAAGTCTAAATCACAAAATGATCATCATTGATCAATAAAAAGTGTGAATTACACTAAGCTAGTAAATTAATGAGTTTAGCTTCATGTCCCATAACCACTGGCTTAGCTTAAATATTTACGAACAAATTGTAGATCTCCACTCGAAAATTGTCATAAGATTTTCAATCGAACAAGTCCAAAAATTAACCGACGAAGTACACGCAAGTGTTTCATACCACTTGTTTTACTCAGTCGTTTAATTAGATTTTCTCATCGAACGAGGTAAAGGTTTGTATATACTAAAAGGTAGGAAAACGGTTTTAATAAATGAGCTTTGTATTAAAATAGTGTTGAAATTGTTTTGATGAAATAGTTTTGATATTTACTAGTAGTATAGAAACCTTTGCATTTTAAAGTGACAAACCATAGAAATGATTGTAGAAGCAATCAATCACCAGAAATTCACATTCGAAGACGTGAATTAAATCCAAAGAAATCGATACAATATCTATCAAAATGGATATTCCTGAAATCCCCAAAAAGAGGTTATCAAAGTCAAAAAGGTGATAACAACAAATCAGATCCACAAGAATCGGTTAAAAATTGGAAGTCCATACAAAAAGGCAAGATTGGCTGAGATAGCAGATTCAGTCGACTGGACCTGAATGGTCTGTCGACAGAACTATGCCTGGAAACTTACGGTTTCCAGGTTCAGTCGACTGGACCAAAATGGTTAGTCGACTGATACTGGCTCGGGAAATTTTCTGGGTTCTATTCAGTCGACTAGCATGAAGAATAAGACTGTTGAGGAGCGACCATCCATGTAATTGCTTTGTGCGAGTACCAATATGTCAGATAGTATGTCACGCATTTCATTTCAAGAGGAAATCCGACATATCATATACAAACTCAAAACTACTACACAGTGGCCATGTAGTCTTCGGAAACAAATATAGAAATAAGCATAATACAAATCAATCGTAGATATCCTTATCACAAAGGCGGAAACAGATATGAATATATCACATAAAAGTGTACATCAAAGATTTGGTCATACAAGATCTACTACATCGCAAAAGAATAGATATAAGTGCTAGACAAAAGAATAAGTATACATCAAGTGGTCTCTATCTCGAATGTATAACAACAAAAACTACCAAAACTAAAGTAGTTAGACAAAAGTCAGATGATGGTCCCAGATAAGGAGTCAAGCAGAAGCACCTGTAACATCTTGGTCCGATCCGAGTATTATTTAATAAGAAAATAATAAACGGATCAGTCTAGCTTTAAATATCGGTTAAAATGAGATAGGACAAGAGATATAACAAAAATGTATGATAACAATAATGCCATACTATGAACAGTATACATTTAACAACACAAAAATCATACAATATCTCAAGAATCTCAGAGATAAAAAAGAATGCCATATTCTTTATTTTATTCGCCAAACTAGAAATATTGACACATATATCAATGCCAATCACAAAATTGGTGAAACACATATTCTAGAAATCATCAATTAGAAATCAAAAAATCACAAAGGGGGAGGCCTATCACAAACGGGAGCATGAAAACTAACCAATACATGCGTCACAAACGAGTCATTAACCCATGGTCGCTAACCATAGAGCCGGTGCAACGACGTAGTACAATAATGGTACGCCCGAGGAACCTGAAACTCAAATAAATTGGAACAACGACGTATTACAACGATACGCCTGATGAACCAGATAAGACGGTACAACGATGTAGTACAATGGTACGTCCGATGAACCGAACTCCATAAAAGAACATGGGTCCCTAGCCCACAAAAATGAGTTGAAACTCCAAAGAACCCATAGGTCATTAGCCTATAAAAGAAATGAGACGAAACTCAATAAAACGAGGTATAGTCCCCTTCGTGGACAAAGAGACATTGCATATCGCAAGTGTAAATCACAAAATGATCATCATTGATCAATAAAAAGAGTGAATTACACTAAGCTAGTAAATAAATGACTTTAGCTTCATGTCCCATAACCACTGGTTTAGCTTAAATATGTACGAACAAATTGTAGATCTCTACTCGAAAATTGTCACAAGATTTTCAATCGAACAAGTCCCAAAATTAACCGACGAAGAAAATGCAAGCGTTTCATACCAATTGTTTTGCTAAGCCGTTTAATTGGATTTTCTCATACGAACGAGGTAAAGGTTTATATATGCTAATAGGTTGGAAAATGATTTTAATAAACGAGCTTTGTATTAAAATAGTGTTGAAATTGTTTTGATGAAAGAGTTTTGATATTGACTACTAGTATAGAAATCTTTGCATTTTAAAGTGACAAACCATAGAAATGATTGTAGAAGCAATCAATCACTAGAAATTCACACTCGAAGACGTGAATTAAATCCAAAGAAATCGATACCAAAATCATCAAAATGGACACTCGCGAAATCTCGAAAAAGAGGTTATCAAAGTCAAAAAAGGTGATAACAACAAATCGAATCCACTAGAATCGATTAAAAATTGGAAGTCCACACAAAAAAAGGCAAGGTTGCCTGAGACAGCAGATTCAGTCGATTGGACCTGAATGGTCAATCGACTGAACTTTGCGTGGAAACTTTCGGTTTCCAGTTTCAGTCAACTGGACCATAATGGTCAGTCGACTGATACTGGCTAAGGAAATTTTATGGGTTCTGTTCAGTCGACTGACTTCCTAGTTCAGTCGACTAAACTGGAATTTCCAGTATTTTTAGCCTAGCCCCAATGAAGGGCGAAAACCAAACGGAGGCGATTGAATGAGCAATGACGACTAGGGATTTATGCCACACGATAACCTAGCCTTGTAGGCTCTTCGACACACCCCAAAAACATGTCCAAACATCCATAGTAGGATTTTCATAAATTGGACAACAAGAATCAAAAATTGGAAAATTCACTAATCCATTCAAATCAAAAGCAAATGAACATGAATAGATGTTAGGAATTCATACCTAACAACAATGAAATCTATAGACATAGATGTGAGTTCAAAAACTCACCTTTTTCTCAAAAACACAAGCGAGAGGCTATAAGGCAAGACAAGAACGACCACTCTTCAAATTTAACCCAAGAAGCTTCAATCTAAGATCATAAGAAAGACATTTCCTAAGTTAGGGTTTAGGAAGTTTCTGAAATGGAAGAGGAATTGAGATGGAGAAGATGAAGAGGATGCTCACCAAAGCTTCTCCTTGATTTCTAGCTTGAAGTTGATAATTCCTAGGAGAAATAGGGCTTAGGAATTCCTAATTTCTTTTCTCTTCCTCCATTTTTACTAAAGATTGAATATTAGGAAATATTATGAAAGAACGAAGAGGAGTGGAGTGGAGTTGGGTTCATATGTTGGGTTAATGGGCTGAAACCCAAACCAAAGCCCTAAATGAAAACATCAAAATTCTACTCAACTCCAAACATATCAATGTTTATACTCAAAAAAGTTGCAAATGCCATTTTGGCTCAATGGAAGGGGTCTCGAGTCCTAATTCGAATGTTTACAAAAGGTAGCATTTCGAACTTAAATCCGATTAAGGATGCTACATTTAAATAAAATATTTAAATATACGATCGTAAAATATGCGGGTTGTTACAGACTCCCCTCCTTAAAGAAATTGCGTCTTCGCAATATTTAAGAAGAAAATAAAGAGTAACAACCACAAAAGCATATCACACAAAAGAAAATATGAAATAAGAAGTTCACCTCAAAGAGCACGGGTGAGTAAGTCTGGATGTGTTCGCTCGATGAATTTCTAGATTCCTAAGAGCAATCCTTAAGATTTGAGGTCAATTGAACTTTCACAAGAAGGACATCTTATTTCGAAGGCGTTTAACCTCCGATGCAATAATACGAATAGGATGTTTCTCATAAGTCAAACTAGGCGAAACTTCAATTTCTTCAACAACATTGGGCTCAATAATAGAATCGGAATCCCTCGGGCATTTCCGTAGTTGAGAAACGTGAAACACGTCATGAATAGCAGAAAATTGAGTCGGTAATAAGAGGCGATTAGCCATGGGAACAATACGTTCGGTGATGGAAAATGGACCAATATATCGAGGCGCTAATTTTCCCGATCAACTGAAACGCACAACACCCTTCATAGGTGAAACACTAATAAACACCAAATCTTCCATAGAAAATTCTAATTTCCTTCTTTGGTTATCGGCATAGGATATTTGTCTACTTTGAGCTTCTTTCATCCTATGCCGAATAAGGTCAATCTTTTCTGTGGAGTCACGAATAAAATCTGGACCTAAAACCAGCTTCTCACCTGCCTCTAGCCAATAGGAAGGAGAACGACATGCTTCCATAGAGTGCCTCAAAAGGTGTCATACCAATACTAGATTGGAAGCTGTTATTATAGAAAAACTCAATAAGAGAAATATGATCTTCCCAACTTCTACCAAAATCAAGAACACATGCACGAAGAAGATCTTCAAGAGTTTAATTCACACGCTCGGTTTGTCCATCGGACCGAGGTTGATAAGCGGCGCTAAAAGCTTTGTTCCCAAAGCATTTTGAAGACTCTTCCAAAATCCACTAGTAAACAATGGATCACGATCGCTAACAATAGAAGTAGGAACTCCATGAAATTTAACAATTTCTTTAATATAGAGTTTGGCCAAAAGAGGTACGATCCGATTAGACCGGACGGGAATAAAATGGGCAGATTTTGTAAGTCTATCCACAATCATCCACAAACTTCATGGCCCAAACGAGAACGGGGAAATCCATCAATAAAGTCCATGGAGACTTGATTCCACTTTCAAATAGGAGTGTCCAAAGGTTGCAATAACTCACTATGCCTTTGATGCTCGGCCTTAACAAGTTGGCAAGTCATGCAACGCTTAATAAAGTTAGCAATATCAGATTTCATTCCATCCCAATAATAAAGTCGCTTCATATCAGCGTACATTATACTACTACCGGGATGAATGATAAATTTAGAACGATGAGAATCTTCTAAAATGTCTTTACGAAGATCACTAACATTCGGCACTATAAGTCTACCAAATTTTCGAATGCTGCCACGAGCATCGATTTCAAAGTCTTTCAAACCATCAATATTACTATCCCGACAACTTTGGCTAAGAAGAACCAATTCGAGATCATGCTTTTGAGCTTCAAGAATACGGTCTAAAAGAGATGGATGAGCCTCAAGGCTACGTAGAACAAGAGATGAACATAAATTAGATTCACGATCTCGAATCTCACAAGTGGATAAAGTCTTGAGAACATTCCACTTGGATATCATCGTAGAAACAACCGCTTGTTGCTTAAGTGCACTGGGAACACGATTTCACTTTCTAGGAGTATAAAGAATATCAAGATCATAAGATGCAAGGAACTCGAGCCAACGTTATGGATGCAAATTAAGTTCCTTCTGAGAAAATAAACACTTCAAAGATTTATAACCGGTATAGAGAATAAATTTCTCTCCAAAAGATAATGACGCCAAATTCTAAGGGCGAAAACAATAGTCGCGAGCTCTAAATCATGAGTGGCATATCTAGTCTCAGCAGGCTTTAATTGGCTAGAAGCATAAGTAATAACACGTTCCCTTTACATGAGAACAGCACTCAAACCAACACGACTAGCATCGGTATAAACAATAAAGTCTTGGTTCCCTTCGAGAATCACAAGAATAGGAGCATCGGAAAGGAGTTCTTTTAATTTCTGAAAAGAAGCTTCACATTTTTCCGACCAAATGTATTTAACTCCTTTCTTTGTCAAACTAGTAAGAGGTAAGGAAATTTTAGAAAAGTCTTTTATGAACCGACAGTAATAACCCGCCAATCCAAGAAAGCTACAGATTTCCGTCACACTCTCTGGTCTCTTCCAATATCGAATCGCTTCAATCTTTGAAGGATCCATAGAAATTCCGGATTCAAAAATAATATTCCCGAGAAATTTTACACGAGATTGCCAAAAGTGGCACTTAAATTTTTTTGCTCTCAATTTATTGCTTCTAAGAGTTTCCAACACAATCTGAAGATGCTTTTCATGCTCTTCCTTGGTTTTAGAATAAATAAGAATATCATCTATAAAGATGAGAACAAATCGATCGAGGAAGTCTTTAAAAACTTGATTCATAAGGTCAACGAAATAAGCTGGAGCATTCATTAAACCAAATGGCATAACAAGCCATTCATGAGATCGATAACGAGTACGGAACAATGTCAAAGGAATGTTATCCTCCATAATACGAAGCTGATGAAAACCGGTTGCTAAGTATAACTGTGAAAAAACTCTAGCACCACTAAGTTGATAGTACAGATCATCAATCCGAGGTAAGGGATATTTATTCTTGATGGTAAGATCATTAAGCTTGCGGTAGTCAACGCAAAGCCTAAGTGTACCATCGGATTTCTTCACAAAAATAGCTGAAGCTCCCCAAGGAGAGGAACTAGAATGAATAAACTGCTTCGCCTCCAATTCGGATAATTGTTTACGCATCTCCTTATTGGGCATACGATAAGGAGGACGAGATATAGGTAGATCTCCAGGGATTAGATTAATTCTGAAATCAATTGCTCGGTTAGGTGGTAATCCTAAAACGGGCTCAAATATATCGAGAAATTCGTGAATAACGTGAATGAGGGAAATGACATCTTCCTCATCATCATTGTCGTCGTCATGAAGGTTTAGATAATACAAGGATGCTGCCAATTTAGAATCTGAATCTTTGAGAACAATAGAAATCTGCCTAACATATTGAGGATGTCGAAGATGAATAGCCCTCTCGAGACATAGGATATGGGCTTCATATCGGTTAAGCCAATCCGTCCCCAAAATCATTCTGAAACCTAAGTAACGCATGACATGCAAATCATCTCGGAAAGAATAATCACATAAAATAATCTCGACATCTTCACAAAGTAAACTGAGTGTTGCGGATCCACCAACCGGATTCGCAATTCTCAAAGAAGTCATCAAAGTCATAACACTTAAAAAAGTATCAACAAGTTCTTTTGATACAAAGAATGGGATGCACCCATATCAAAAAGAACTCGAATAGGATGATCGCGAAACATAATAATGCCATCAAGGATTGAATGAGAAATACCATGACTGCAAGAAGTGTTACTAGGGGCTTGCACAACATTTAGCTTTCCCTCATTCTTGCTTTGAAGTTTGGGACATGAAGATAAAAGATGACCCGAACTTTTGCAATAACGACAAAAGAGAGATTTCTGACATCTATTAGCAAAATGGTTCTTAGAACCACAACTGTAGCATTTCCCATAGCTAGAGATAGAAGTTTTTGCTATCGGAGTTGCTTGTTTCCCTTTCTTGTTGGGATAAGGACCTTTGAACTTAATAGGCCTCTTCTTGTTGTTTCTGAAGTTCGGTTTGGCACCCACAACTTCAACATCACTCTCTTTATCAGCCTCTTCGAGTCGAAGAGCGATATCAACAAGCTGATCGAAAGAAACTTCTAATTTCAATAGTAATGGCTTTTTGATATTCTTATTCAAGACATAGACAAACCTCTGATTTTTCTTCAATGGGGTATTAATGTACTGGACCCCATATTTAGAGAGGGATTCAAAAGATGTGACGTAATCCGTCACAGATGATTTACCTTGAACAAGGTCAATAAAGCGTCGAGCGAAAGTTACTTTTTCAGCTTTCGGCACAAACTTCAATTCAAATATTTCCCGGAATTGCTCCCAAGTAATATTCGCTTCAATAATTTCAGAAATCAGAAGCTCGTACTAATATATGCTCTTTCTTGGAGCATACTAGAAGCCACTTGGACACGATGCAAATTAATAAGATTCATGCGAGAAAAGATGTGATCGCGTGTTCTAAGCCAAGCTTGGACTTCTATAACGCTCTCGGAACCCTTGAATGGCTTTCCACCCAAATTGGTATAATCACTGCATAAGCGTGCAAACCCAGATTTAGGGTGAGTAGGCATTGGAATAGGTCCGACAGATTGAGCATCCTTTACAAGATCTAGAAGCTGTTGGGCAGACATAAATACTCCACCCTGAGGAGTAGCACTGGATTGGCCGGCGTTGGGATTGCCTGGTCTAACCATTTCTCTTCTTTAAGAAAGAAAGAAAGAAGAAAAAGGTTATTCACAAAATGAATATCAAACAATCATGATTGATAAAACAAGGCATCATAAAAGAAAATAGGAAAGAACGAATCCTATGACTCGGATAAATCCTAAAGCTCGATTCCTAAGAAGGACTTAGGACGATGATCCTTGCTAGATTATTCTACATTGTTCCGAAGTTTGGTTCTGATACCAAGCTGTGACGCCCCACCTCTATACTCACATTTGTCATGGACACTATAGGGTAATGCCATCGACTAGCACGAAGAATAAGGCTGTTGAGGAGCGACCATCCATGTAACTGCTTTGTGCGAGTACCGATATGTCAGACAGCATGTCACGCGTTTCATTTCAAGAGGAAATCCGACATATCAAATACAAACTCAAAACTACTACACAGTGTCTATGGTCTTCATGTGCCATAACCACTGGCTTAGCTTAAATATTAACAAACAAATTGTAGATCTCCACTCAAAAATTGTCACAAGATTTTCAATCGAACAAGTCCCAAAATTAACCGACGAAGTAAACGCAAGCGTTTCATAGCACTTATTTTGCTAAGCTGTTTAGTTAGATGTTCTCATACGAACGAGGTAAAGGTTTGTATATGCTAATAGGTTGGAAAACAGTTTTAATAAACGAACTTTGTATTAAAATAGTGTTGAAATCGTTCTGATGAAAGAGTTTTGATATTTACTACCAGTATAGAAATCTTTGCATTTTAAAGTGACAAACCATAGAAATGATTGTAGAAGCAATCAATCACCACAAATTCCCATTCGAAGACATGAATTAAATCCAAAATGGATATTCCAAAAATCCATCAAAATGGATACTCCCAAAATCCCCAAAAAGAGGTTATAAAAGTCAACAAAGGTGATAACAAAAAATCGGATCCACTAGAATCGATTAAAATTGGAAGTCCACACAAAAAGGCAAAATTGGCTGAGACGGCAGATTCAGTCGACTGGACCTGAATGGTCAGTCGACTGAACTATGCCTGGAAACTTTCGGTTTCCAGGTTCAGTGGACTGGACCATAATGGTCAGTCGACTAATACTAGCTCAGGAAATTTCCTGGGTTCTTTTCATTCGACTGACTTCCTAGTTCAATCGATTGAACTGGAATTTCCAGTATTTTCAACCTAGCCCCAATGAAGGGCGAAAACCAAACAGAGGCGATCAAACGAGCAATGACGACTAGGGATTTATGCCACACGACAATCTAGCCTTGTAGGCTCTTCGACACACCCCAAAAACATGTCCAAACATCCATAATAGGATTTTCATAAATTGGACAACAAGAATCAAAAATTGGAAAATTCACCAAATCCATTCAAATCAAAAGCAAATGAACATGAATAGATGTTAGAAATTGATACTTAAAACCAATGAAATCTATAGACATAAATGTGAGTTCAAAAACTCACATTTTTCTCAAAAACACAAATGAGAAGCTATAAGGCAAGACAAGAACAACCACTCTTCAATTTTAACCCAATAAGCTTCAATCTAAGCTCATAAGAAAGATATTTCCTAAGTTAGGGTTTAGGAAATTTCTGAAATTGAAGAGGAATTGAGATGGAGAAGATGAAAAGGATGCTTACCAAAGCTTCTCCTTGATTTCTGGCTTGAAGTTGATAATTCCAAGGAGAAGTAGGGCTTAGGAATTCCTAATTTATTTTCTCTTCCTCCATTTTTACTAAAGCTTGAGTATTAGGAAATATTATGAAAGAATGAAGAGGAGTGGAGTGGAGTTAGGTTCAATGTTGGGTTAATGGGCTGAAACCCAAACCCAAAGCCCTAAATGAAAACATCAAAATTCTACTCAATATCAATGTTTATACTAAAAAAATCGCAAACGCCATTTTGGACTCAATGGAAGGGGTCTCGAGTCCCAATTCGACTGTTTGCAAAAAGTAGCATTTCGGACTTAAATCCGACTAACGATGCTAAATTTAAATATACGATCGTAAATATGCTGGTTGTTACAAAAAACCACCATTAGCTAGAACCTTTGTCCAAATTACATTGATAATTGTACAACCAAAGAACAAATGCACATTATCCTCTCTATGACTATGACAGAATTCACATGACGTATCCAAGTTCATACCATGCTGTTCGAGCTTAGATTTGGTTAGTAAAGCATTTCTTAACACCCTATAGAGCATAAGGCTCGATCTATGCGTACTTTTCAAACTCCAAACCCCGGAGCTCCTCCTGAAACTTGTGACATAAGCAGAATCATCAAGAGCCTTGACTATGGCAATGGAATGCTTTACCTGTCTCGATGTCCATATGTAGCAGTCGGTTCCACTAGGTAGCTTAGCAGTTTGGATATGATTCCATAACTGTTGCACCCTAGGATTAGAAATATAGGGTAAGTTCACACTTCCATCTATTATATAGTCAGTTGCTTTAGCTATCAGCGTTATCCTAGTTTGCCTCTTTTCATCATAAGACGTTCATTGATCAATAATAGGCCAATGGCCGACCATGGTTCATACCAGAAGGAGGTATTACTTGAAGGAGAGAAAACACATTTAGCATGTGGTAACAAGGCAGTTCTCTGCTGAAGTATAGATCTCCACACCCATCCACAAAATGGAGAAGCCACCATTGTCCAAAAACTTTTTTTTCCAAGATGGTGCTTAATAGCCCATCTTACCCACAAGCTTTTATCATTTTTGATTATGCTATCAAAATGTTTTGAAAAGGAGGCTAAATTCCATAAGCCCGTTCTTTTGATTCCCAAACCTCCCTTGTCAAAAGGTCTCTCAACCTTTGAAAAAGCTATGGGTATTAACTTTCTAGAATGCATATTTCCATACCATTGAAAGCAATTCATAGCTTTCTTAATATTAGATATGAGTTTAACTGGAAGTATAAAATTTTTGCACCAATACACAGTCATGGCATGAAGAATAGACTTGATGATAGTTAATCTGCCTGCATGTGAGAGATTCTAGCTACTCCAACTATCCATGGTTCTGGTTATCTTCTCAAACAACGGTAGGCTTGCAGAGATGCTTATTCTTCCAGTAGACAAGGGATCGCCAAGGTGATTGACTTCTGAAGTTAGAGCTGGCAAATTGAAAGGGTTAAGAATAATGTTTCTTTGATCATCAGGCACTTCAGCAACAGATATAAAGGACTTTTGAAAGTTAATCTGAAGCCTAGTGGCACATGTAAAATCCTTAAGCACCTTAGCAATACAAGTCAAGGAAGTCTGGGTTGGTTTTGTAAATAGGAGAACATCATCAGCAAATTATAATAATTTTATTTTAAATTTTAACATATTGTATGTATCGATATTTTATTTTGTATTTGCATATTTCGATCTGTTTCTAAACATTTAGATATTTTGGAAAGGATTTTAAATTTCAAAATTTTCAAATTGGTCAAAATATTTTAAAAAAATTAAATAATATTTTAGACAACCAAATGACCAGCGTTATATAAAAGGCGAACGTGTCTTTTACGGTGTAAATCCCAAAACCTATAAACGTACACATTGACTATGTACACCATTTACTTATTACATGTACACAATACACATAAGTATATTCTGATATATTCAAATTTAAAATTCTAATTAAATTTATTATTTAACTAAATCAATAAATTCAAATATAAAAAATTTATTAAAATAATTTTAGATTGAATTTAAAATCATTTAGACTTCACAGGCCCGACAAAAGATCTAAAATGGATTTTTTTTTTTAAATTCACCCATTTAACCAGCTGCATCTCGGCATTGCTTTGATAGAGGTAGTAAGGCATAATTGGCGTACCTAAGTTAGAACCAAGAGCCGTCTTCAGGTCACTTTTTGTTATTTTCTTAATGGCCTTACTTTCTGCGAAGGATTTCCTCTCGTAATCCGCACTTGTTTCCTTGCTTGCCCTACTCATTAATGTCGAACAAATCGACCTCTTTCGCTTGCATGATGCTACTAGCTCTTTGAAAGAAGTCGGTGAAGATGAGACATGATGTTTGTGTAATTACTTCCATATCTTGGATTGGTTCACCACCCCAAAAACAAGGCGACCACCAAGTTGTTCATGTTTGCTCCTCTTATATGGGTCAACTCTTTATTAAAATGGTTGACATAGGAGAGAAGCGATCTATTCGACCCTTGTCATGTGTTAATTACGCATAGCTCGCTTGCCATCATAACCCTGGCCCATAAGGTAGAGGTGAATGTTTGTGTGATAACCTGGATTTTTAGTATCTGTTAATGGGATAATTAACTGATTTCATTTGGTTAAATAAATAAAATTTAATGAATAAAAGTATTTAAAAATATATGATTTTATTAGTATATAATTTGTTATTTTCATATTAATATAATTAAGTAAGATTAATTTAAGATAAAATTTAAAGCTAAATTTAAAATATTATATAATCACACAATAAAAAAATATAATCATATATAACATGGATTTACAAATATAAACAAACTTTCTTTGGATTATAACAAATGTAAGTAATGGAAATATGTTTAGTGACAAGTGTCACTAGCTTCTTCTTTTTATAATAATAATTCAAAGGAAAAAAAAAGAGAAACAAAGTTATATGTATCATTAAATTCCCTCTATTAACATTTTCTTCTGCTCAAAAACAAAACTTAGCAATCATAGATCTTAAAACCCAAATACAAGCAGCTCAGATACTTTAACCTTTAACCAAAACCAGAAACTTATTCAAACTACATATTCAACTAGATCAAGTAAAGATCATCAAGAATCAAGCAACAACCAGTCAACTATTACAATCTGAAGTAAATCATTTCAAATTCACCCAGGATGAAAACAGTTTCATCAAGTAGCAACTCCAGATTAAACAAGCTAAGCAAGCAAGATTTAAATTCAAACAAAAGGAAGAAGATCAATTTGAGTCAAAACATTTTTCTAGCCTGTGAACAAATGCTGTTGCTAAATTCAGGATCTTGTGTAATCTCAGAGTAGTTCTCTGCTCAAATTAAGGTGAGTAATCTACACTATTTTGGATGAATTTGATTTTTTGATGCATGCGATAAGGATGTAATGTTGTAATGATTGCATGTATGAATTAATGGGTTGCATGCATATTAACATGGTTTGACTGTGTGATCATCTGCATTTATATAAATGTATGTGTAGTCTCTGTTTTGAGTTTACAGACCAAAAATTCAAGTATAAATTGATTTCTTTTTATCTGAAACAATTTGGGTTAGGATGTTTTTAGGAAGTATGTTTGAATCAACCAAGTATCATTTAAAAAAACGAGTAAACAGAAACTGTTAAAAGCCCAGAGTCCTTATTTAATTGATGCATGTGGGATCTGTGTAGAGTAGGTGAATATATGGTTCACATGGATGCTTTTAAGTTTGAAAATTTATAAAACTTCTCTGTATATATTCACTTATACGACTGTATGCATAAATTTATGGATTCTGTAGTCTGTTATATCCACAGACCAGGGAATGAAAATGAATTCATTTCTTTTTATTCAAGAAAATTCAAACTATCATTATAGAATAGAAAATGATTATGGTGGGGTAAATTCATTTTTAAAAAAAAATGAATTCAGATGGAATTATTTAGTTGACCTTTTGAAATCAAGATTTTACAGTGAAAACTGTTTAATCAGAAAATTTCAAATATTCTAATTTCATGAATTAAATTCATGACTAAAATAATTATCGAAAATGATGAATTTTGATACTAAAATCATGAATTTCAGATTAGAAATCGATGGGTTAATCTGTAAGGAACGATTTGGGTACTTTGATCAACTGTAGTCGAACGGCGGCATGCGGCGCGTCGGAGCTAGAGATGAAGATCATAGGAGGAATGAAGATATTAGGAAAAATAATCACTTGATTATTAGTTGACCAATTTGATCATTAATCGTCAAAATAGGGTCGAAACCAAGTTTGAAATACGGTGGTTTTGAGGAAGATTTCTGGCACCGATGGCGTATCGGAGGTAATCGCGTATTTAGGGATGGGTGCTGGAAGTCAAGGTGAGGATGGGGTCAAAGCGACGAGGTCTTCGGTGGTGTGGATCGTCATCACGGTGATGTTTTGTTTTCTGAGTATTTTTTTCCTGTTGTATGCCGTGAGACTCGATTTTGATTCGAGTCGAATCTTTGGGTATGGATGATTGTGTGTGGATGTGGGGCTCGAAGGCGAGGTGTTTAGACCGGCGTTGATGGCCAGAGGGGCGCGGATCGTTGGTGTATGTGCACCGTGCACATTTGTGCATCAGAGGTTATATTCTTTTGGGGAAGATGAAGTCCCGGTATTCTCGTTCTCGGGTGGATGATTGTGCAACTCGAAGAACATATAGAAGGGTATACGTGAGTGCCTCGGGGTTTCAGAAGTTTAGCCCTATCTGTTTAGTTTTGTGTTCAGGTGAAATTATCTGAGAATGCTAGTTCCAAGAAGGGTTAAATCCAAAGTGTTAACAAGTTTCTTTAAAATAAGTTACAAAGTTATAAATGTTTCAAATTGTGGTAATTTGATAATTATATAAGGGTTTAATCCTATATGTTAATTTCTAAGGGAAAATTAATGATGAAATTTAATAAAGTATTAATTATTTAATGTTTTAGGGTGAGAAATTGATTAATGTTATCCATTAAGGAAATAATCAATTAATTTAATCATTAGATAATTAATAAAGGTTAAGCAATTTTGGGCATTAAATTTTAAGGATTTATTGGATTAAGTAATTAAAGTATTAATATAAAGATGATTAATTACGATTAATCACTTAATGGAATTGATTAATGAGTATGAAAGCAATTAAAGGATAATAGCTTAATGTTATTTATTAAGGAAGGAAATATATATAGAGATTACTAAATGTGATTATTTAATGATAACAAATTAATATTAGTAATCGAGAAGTGATGATTTGGTGTAATTAGGGAGTATAATTTAATTAAGTAAATTAATTAAAGGGCTAGTTAATTATCTTATGAGATTAATTAAGGGATAATTAATCAATGTAAGTATAGAATAATTAATTAGAGTGATTAATTAAGGATCAGGGAATAAATTTTGTTAATTGATTTAGGAGATTAATTCAAATATAATTAATGAGAATGGTTAGGCTAATAAATCTGAGCGACAATTAAAGATTAATTACTTAATGTAATTAAAGATTAATTAATCAATGATGATTAATTGAGATTGATGAATTAAGAAATGATTAATCAATTGGGATTGTGATTAAGTAATGTTAAATAAGCACGATTAAGGATGATTGGTGTAATTAATTTAATTTGTTTAAATTAATGAGAATGGTATAACTAACTTATCTTGCTTACGAATGATCGAATAATAATTGTATGCCGGAGATTAGTGGATATCTCTGATATGTGATTTGTAATGTTATATGAGATGATTGGTTCAAAAAGTGATGATGTGGTTATCTATCGATGATAAATTGCAGTGTAAGAAGTGACATCCTATTTGAAGTTAAATTGTATTTCACTTGAATAATTTGGGTTAAGATGATATTGTATTCGAAGAGACCGGAGTCGGGAATTAGTAAATACCCGAATCAACTTCGATTCTTTATAAATTGATATGTGAAGTCAATGGGTTGGTATGGAATGATTTTAGTGAATTGGATCATTTGATCTGTGTTTTGGTACTAGAAATCGATGTGTGAAATAAGTAATGCTTTTAACGACTTGTGAAGTGGTAAATCTAAATGAGTTACCCGGGTTTTAAATAGGTTGTATGTTTTGGTATTCCTTGTTAAATGAGTTTACTCACGCTGGTTTCCAGCCTGACCCGGGTGTCACTTTGATGTAATGCTCGGGTCAAACTGAGTATTACAGATTTTCAGGTAAGGACGTTCTGGAGCTCAGGAGGCGAGTTGGAGAGCAGGAACGTATGGATAGTTTCTGCAGTGATATTATAGTATCCGAAACAGATTGATTTATTTGTTCTGTGTTTGTAAATATGTTGTAACTCTGATATATATTAAAGTGTAACTTGACAAGTACAGTTTTCCTTTGTATAACTATTATTTATGTGATATTATATTTTGATCCGCTGCGAATGTGAGGTTTTTGTGTCTTGTTCCTATTTTCTTCTTCTTTCTCTTTTCTTCTTTCCTTAACTATCTGATAATTTCGGGATCGAAATTTCTGGGTCGTTACAGTTTTCTTAGTTTTTGAGCTAGAAATTGTTACCATATTGCCATTTACCAACCACTACTAACTAAAATTGCACCGAAAAATGGTAACCAATTTGATTGGTATGGTTTGCCAAACCGCATGAAAATATGCGGTACAATAATGGCAATTAACTACTAAATATGGTAATTACCATACCTACCATATTCCTTAACAAATATATGTGTGTATGTGTGTATTTCATTATTTATTTCTATTATATAACATCACATTTAGTATGTAATGATTTAATAGAAAAATCTAGCAATATACTACTACGATGCCAGGTTGAATGCAATTCTTATTGTGTATTTTCTAAAAACAATATTATTTTATACAGTATTTTAGCTTCTTGCACAACATTACTTCTGTGTTCTACTATATAAAATGAAATTGATTAATAATCATATAGTGAAAAATAACAACTTTTAATATTTACTCTTTTAACATGAAATGTTGTAAACAAATGGAATCATACTTGCAAACAGTAAAAGTTTATTGCTGATATCTTCCAACCATTATCAACAACAAATAGAAGTATCACTTTTTCGATTACATTGGTTGGTAATGGTATAGCTTTTCTATAACCACAAAAATCGATATGGTAATGGTTTTGAATATGAATTTTTGTTAGAAAACCAAATCCATCCCTAGTTGGTTTGGTTTATCCGAAGTGAAAATTGTTAGACCAAACTAAAACCAATAAAAATGAAAACCAAACCAACCAAATTAAATTTGGTCGGTTTGGTTGGTTATCCGATGTGACGGAACTGAAAACGATTCATATTTAACATTTGGAATATTCATTGTAATTTGAAATGAAACCTAAATATATGATTAAATTATTCTTATCTAGCATTCTTATACTTTCTAATAGCAATTCCGACACATATATGATAAATAAAATTTATTTATATCACTACACTAATCTAAAAATATTGTTATAACATTGGTAATTTTGAAAATATGGTAAAAGTTTGGTTAATTGGGTAGACCAATAACCAAATTAATTTTTTATAGGCCGTTTGTAAACCAATATAGTTTAAAAACCAAACTGGCCGAAATGAATTGGTTTGGTTGGTTTATTTAGTATGACTAAAAAAATGCTCACACCTACCATAAGGCAAAGAGATGAGTCTTGAAATCTATGCACAAATAGGCCAAGGAGTGAATATTGCCTGCTTGGAGATGTTTAAACCAGCGAGAGACAGTCCGATCAAGGCAGAGGGAAATATAAGGCACTTCATATTGTTGGCCGACTTAAGTGATAGAGTTAATAGCTACGATATAGTCAGATGGGTTGACACTTAGGTATTACTTCTCAACGGGAGGTAAGGCGTACATCAGGTGGATGTATGTTACTAAAATCTCATCAGAAAAAGGTTCCACATTCTCATCATTGTGCAACCCCTCGCCATTATAGTATGGATTCATAACATCTATTGTCGAAGTGATACCATTTCTTCTTGGTGGCTCAGCTTCACTGTTTGTGGAAGACGCTACCCTCAGTTGAGAAGGAGATTCTCCGTTATCTTATTGGGGAAGGAGATCTATGATGTCGGTACGATGATGGTAAACGACGGTGACCGACAAGGGTATGTGACCTTATGTTTCGGTTTATAGATGGTGACCTGGAAAAATGACCCTGCCTTTCACGGGACTATTTTCTTTGAAATTCCCTCTAGGGTTGGGAATAGACTGAAATCTCCCCGTGATCATAGTTTCTATCTCGTTTATCGCCGCTTAGGCAATTGAAATGCAAGTCATGCCCCTTATGTGTCCTCTGCTCGAAGCGGTTCGAAGGCAGGGTGTCTTTCTGTGGAGGGGGAGCACTGAGATGCTTGAACCTCGTGATACAACACATGTTCAGGTACAGGAATACTATCGATAAAGTTTTGGTCGTAGGCAACATGTATAACCCTATGTGGGAGGGAGGAGCACAATAGGGGTTTCCATCACCATCCTTTCATGGGAATTATGCATGACATTGAAATTACTATGGACAATAGGTTGGGTAGGGGTGCAGTCCACTACTGTTGTGATAGTTGGACCGTAATTTACAGTTTCTTGAGCATCTAAAAATCGCAAACAATCTAACCAATGCTAGTGATCCCTGTTAACTAAGCCAAGCCATATATCATTATTTAAACTTGGAATGGAGTAGGGATCGTTGACTCTTATGGTGCTATTGGTGTTGTGACTGTTTGAGTTGTTAGCATCATTCTCTTTGTTGGTTTGCATGGTGCAATTTTATGAGTAAAGTGAGAGTTTGAGAAGATAAGTGATGAAATTTGTAATTTTTTAGGGAAGGCCCTCCTTTAAGCGTCAAAATGTTGACTAGATTTTAGCCAACCTCTGAATTATATGTTGAATAGATGTTGTTAAAGGTTACTTATTAATACCATGTTTAATAAATGGAAAATGAAGAGATATTAAGTAATAGTGCAAGTAAAGTAAAAGGACCTAAGGTTTAGAGTGCTTTGATCAAGATGATCTATATCCAATATTGGTAGTTGTTTTTATTGCTTTTTTTTGTTACAAGAGCTTGATTACAAGAGGCAATATATTATGCAAGAAATAAAAATTCGATTCTTGTATAGATGCATGCAAAGCTGTATTTACAACATGTAAGATTTGGTTTGGATGGTTCAAATTGATGTGCTAAACCTAGAAATTCCTCATGACTATTGATGGAGTTGCGTGATTCATATGTGTACAAGCTGGAATGTCAGATAGAGTGAATAACTTTGATGACGGTCACCTAGCAAGCCATACCAAGGCGAGCTTTTATTAGGAGGTAGCAAGAGGATAAATACCGTTGTTAAACTGTAACACCGTCATCACGTGAGTAGGGAAGGACAAGGGTAGTGGCTACATAGTGATGCTTTTGTCAGATGAAAAATGTCATTTTATGACAATCGTTTCAGTGGAACAATGCAGAGTCATTGTTTCTTTATGCAAGGATGACCAAACACTTTTTTCAAAGACCTTATGGGTCAAGACAAAACAAAGGGGTCGAATCAAACCAGTCTTCAAGCCAGATGCCATCATTAAAGGGATCTCCATGTTGCAAACGGGTGCCTTAATGAAAAGGAGAGGCAGAGGATTTGCATGCAGGACTGATGATATCCTATTGCTTGTGCTAACTCGTGGGGTCGATGTACGGTCCTATTAAATGTTAGGGCGCTTTAGCCCTTCGAGGGCTATAGTTCAAGGTATTTGTATGGATGATGGGCATGGCTGAATGTTGTTAAGGCCTTATGTTGCAACGTGAGAGTGTTGAAAGCTTGGTGGGCCGACATGTTATCTTTTGCGAGAAAATCGAACAATACCAAACATTTTGTTTTATATATTAATATCATTTATATACCATAAAATTTGCATTTTATTTTCGACCATCACATTATTTTAAAAGGGGCATTTCACTAGAAGGACAAACTTCGCAGTTCAATTAGTTTCTAGGACATACATCCATAAAAATTAATTTCAAGGCCAAAGACAGCAAAATAATTACTTTTAAGGACAAAGTCAGCAGTCCAATTACTTTCAAGGACATAATTTCATAGGTTTTTAGGCCTTAAAAACTAATTATTTTACATTTTATCATTAAAAGTAATTATTTCAGTTGTGTGTCCTAGAAACTAATTGCACTTGCCAAAGAGGCCCCTGTGGCTAATTTCCACATTTTAAAACATATTTTAGTTCTAAAATTTTAAAAATTAACATTTATAAATACTCAAAGTAGATTTCATTTAGTATAAAGATACATACAAACATACATATGTACGTACATGTACACATACATGCATGCATACATACATAGATATATATATATATATATATATATATATATTCATTTTCCTTTTCCTTAGAAGTTCATGAATTACATACATATATGTATATAATCATTCTCAGTTATGTAATTAATATATGTGGATTAATTTCTTATTTGGTTTTTAAAATAATAAAATCAATTTTCATTTCTCATGGAATATGATTGCTCAGATGCATGGATCAAAGGTGTCATATTAGTGAATCATTATAACCGATGCAAGAGGTCCACGTGTTTTTCTTTCCATGGCCTGTTTAAAATGTAATTTTGGATTTAATTAACTTAAATTACATTAAACATCATAGACATCATGAACAACCAATTTTTAATTTCTTTTACAATTTAACTACTTATGACTATTCTAATAAATGAATTTTATTAGTAATAATAAAATTTAATAAATGTAATATTATTACATGTCAGCATAAATAATTTTCAAACTAAATCTATAATAGTTCATTTAAACATTAAATTAAAATTATAGTGACATTGATATGATTCAAAATGTGCACTTGTTGATTGTGGAGAACACCAAAATTTGCTAATTTCTTGTCATGTCCTAGGTTTTAGTCAATATATGGGTCCAAAGTAGAATCTTCTTAAATAACACCATCCACCTCCTTCAAGATGTAGTCGTTCCATTGCCCATCCTACATACTCTAGAAGAAATAGAGCTTGCTACATCATCTCCTTGCGCTACCATCTTTTCCACCGTCACCTCCGCTGCCTCTAGCTTTTGGATTTGATATGTTATTCCTACTACAACGAACGACAAGCATGCTTCATGTTCATATTTAATGGTGAAGAAATCGAGAATTTTGGTGTTATGTAATGAAAATATTTGCTGGATATTGAGTGAAATAATTAAAATTGGATTCTCGAAAGTGATTGAGGTTGATGTAGTGATGTCGATAAAGAGAAAATCAAGGATAGTATAACAGTTTATCCAAAATTTATTATCAGATAAACTAGTGGTTGTTATTTCACAGTGTCACATCCAAATCATTATTCTTATCTGGCATTATAAATGTTGCATAAACTTGATAATATTGGCTTTAGTGACTTTTGCATTAGGGATTAGATGATGTGAGTGGGAGTTTGATTGCTGAGATGGTCTTATTATTGGGAATCGTAATAACCAGCCTTTTCGACCCTTAAAAGTCGATACTACTATACCTATGGTATTCACGTGCCAAACATCCAAGTGTTGAAAACATAAATTATTGGAGTGAAAGAAAAGAAAAGATCAAACACAATATCACATCATAACGAGTAACATATAACATCCAAATAATTTTTACAAAAAGAAAACTTTAATATATATCCAAAAATCAAAGTAAACTAAATTATCAACAGGCCGGATTGTTATAACAGCTTATGTCATAAATGCTGATTAAAACAGAATGAGATAGGAAGCAAAAATAAAATATGTAGATAGGTCTTAGATGCCTCCAGCTTTTCTCCTAAAGCTCTAAAGTGTTCGTAGCTAAATCTGAAAATATACTTGAGCCTAACCCGAGCATTATATGAAAATAACACATGGATTAGTCTGGTAAACCAGCATGAGAAACGCAAGTCATTTATATTATTTAATGTTATAAAACCTTTCCAAAAAAGGTATCTCATGAGATAATGTCGCACATAAACACGGACGGTTTTTACCATATGATAACCAAAACATTTTATTAAAAAATATAGTGATATTATAATATTGTCTGGGGATTAAAATGAATATTTAATCATAACCAGAATGGTTGCATTACCTACATTCAATGTCATATTTAGTATAAAACTAAGTCCATAAGGCACGTATTGGAAAATGGATTCCAACAATGACATGGTAAGGGACTATCTTCCGTATAGTACACCTCTAGAGAAAATGTACCAAGGCTGCAAACATTGCACCACTACGAATTAGGACCAGCCTAGCCCTTCCTAGATAAAACCACATATGATCCTCCCTCGGCTACTAACATAACAAACTGTATCGGGCCTAAAGCATACATAAATCTATAAATATTGATCTAGATCAGGCGATGACTATACCATAATGGCAGCAACCCACATAGCCCTGTGGAACAACTCTTGTTTTAGTCATTACTGGATGTGAGGCTTGAGGCTATGTTTTACCTTTTAGCAAATCCTACATGGAATGGTAACATTACCCTCCATGCAATAATGCAATGCTGGCATTCATGCATACAATTTGTTCGGCATATGAACAAACCAAAGGCGCTATTTCTATTACATCCTCAGGATTAGTAGCAAGTAGCCCTTGCACTTCAAAGAACCTCGTCTTGAATTTTCATTATCTTTAAGATGTCTCCAATTCGAACGTTTATGCTAGTTTGAAGTGGTTTCGGATTATTTATGCATATATGATCCTGGTCTCTCCAAACCAACAATCGATAGTTCCAAAACTGGCTAAGATTTGTTGGTCAATTATTTAACTATCAAATAAGAAAACAATCCAATCCAAGATTTAATCAATCATGATTAAGCACATAAGCAACCACTAAGCCTCTTAATTAATCCTTTCATTAATTAAAACCACTTTGTAAATAGTTAGAAAATTATTCATACACTTAACTCATTGGTATAAATATATTCATAACCATTATACTTTCAATACTTAGAAAATGTATTCATATACTTATCTCAATGGTATAAGTATATTAATATAATCTTACGAAAGATTTCATTTCCAAAAACATACTTAGTTGGCTTAATACAAATATCATTTAAAAACATTGATAACCATAAACCCATACACTTTTGGTGTAAGTAAATGTATCATACATAACTTAGATCAATTATTCTTACCACCACTTTTCGATTTGAAACTTGTACTATCCCTCGATTAACGACGTAGTGGGACAAGTTAGCGTACTATCCTTTCCTCGATGTACATTCTTAAACTCTCACAGATAGAGACCAGTTTCCCTACCTAGGAATTTGGTGTTAAGTATGAAAAGAATACTTTACATACCACCATAAATTATAAAGGTCATTTATAGAAATAAAATCTCATACACTCGTCATGTTTTCGATATATTTCGACTTACTCTATCCCTCACCCACAAATGAAGCCAGGTAAGTCAGGGTACTAATTGCATCAAGCCTCGCCTACATAGATAGAGGATCAATCTACTCATTAGCTTGTAATGACAAATATAGGACTACTAAATATCCAAAAGTAACCAAATTTGTATATAGAAAATAATACTTCATATACTCAATATCAATCTTCAATTTCAAACTTAAAGTATTCTTAGGTTAACAACAATGTCATTCAAGTTAAGGTATTATTACCTCTCATACCTTAACTCGACATCATTCTTATCTTTCAGGATATGTAGAAGTTTACCTACCTCGAAGCTTAATGCCAAGTATAAGACTTCATAAATTCTATATAATTATGCAAACAAACAAAATGCTATAAACCAAACTTCTGTTTCCACTTTCCAAAATCTTTTACTATAATTAGAATATTATATTTCATAACTTTCTTCTATATTCCAAAAACCATTTAATAAAACATAAAGGTTTTAATTCCAGAAATTCCCTCTTCATTCTCCCAAAATCATTTAAAACACTTATCATATAGTTTAAACTTTTTATTTAAAACATCTCTTAAGCATCATAACTTTCGAAAGAAAGTTTGATTTTGGAAATAAAAGAGTTTACCTTTTTATGGAATACCACTTGATTTATTGTATCAAATAATCCTTTAAAATCATTTACATAAACTTAAAACCTATTTTAAACATTTTTAAACAAAGTTTAAACTTCCTTCCAAATCACAACTAAAAACTATCACTTTAAAAAAGAATTTGACTCTGAAAAAGTAAAGGAATTTCTTTTTAAATAAATCACTTGTTTAAATACTCAAATATATTTAAAATTCAAACTCCTTTTAAAATACTTATATAAAGAATTTACAAAATATCTAAAATAGGTAGCCTCATTTTTTTTACTAAAACCATGGATTCTTAAGTGCATCCATAGCGACTATTGCAATATGGACTGTAACTTTCCAAACTTTATTTTATAAATAAAATAACTTTTAAACACAACTTCTTTCTATATATAAACCACTATAAATATAGAAAATACTTTACTTCAAAATAAAAGTTTGAAGTCGATTTAAAAAACCATAAGAATAACTTTTCAAATATGGAAAGAGGCTTCGTGACCACTCTAGAATATCATCAAATGCTACTACTTCCATATAAAAAAGAAGTCAAATTTAAAATCATATCACAAGTCATTTATGTAAGCAAGAATATATGTAAATAAAAATCAACAAGGTAAAGAATCTTTTAGGATCCCTCCATAAAATTTCTATTCTTCGAAGTGCTTGCATAGCGATCTATTCACTACGAAGGCACTTCGACTTCCATTCACTTTTGCTAGTCCCCTACTAATCCTTATGTGTTTAATATACTGGCCATACGAAAAAGTGTATAACAAGTCCCCTGCAAATCAAATTTACGTATGCCTCCGCTTCCAAGCGGGAATAAATTCCAAACCATCACATACACATCTATACAATAATATAAGCAAGCATCTTTAAATTATTACAACAATTATTCACAATAATATATGACTATTAAATTTTGTTTCTCACTTTTAATTTCGACCAAACCCTTGCAAGTAGCTACCATACCCAGCTACACACCAGAAGCCGCCTTCTTCTTACTTTGGCTCGACCTAGACCCTCCCCTAGCACCAAGTGTGCTCGGCTACCCCCTTCCTCCTCAATTAGCTCAGGGTCCTAGGAAACAATGGGAACAAGACACAAAAGTTTGCATCTTTGGGTAGGTAGAGGTATCACTATGGTGTTTTAGGCTTTTGCAGAGAGTTTGAAGGAGAAATGGGGTTGATTTGAAGTGTTTGGAATTTACAATAGAATGAAGAAAATGGATACATGAACAAGCTAAAGTGAAGAGTGAAATGTAAAATGAAAAATGGAAGTGGCGGTGCACCTTTATACGAAAGTAGATGTGGCAAAAGACGCCACTTACCCTTTAGCTAAATGACTGCTTTACCTTCCTTTACCCTTCCAAGACAACCTTCCCCCATGTGCCAACCATGTGCTAAAGTACTTTCCATCATATCACAAAACGAAGCACACAAATCCATGCAAGGCAAAAATTCCACTTAAAGTAAGGAAGAGAAGTCTTTTTATTATTAATTAATTCTTTAATTACTTTAAGTTAACTCATTAATTAGTAGAAAGTGTTTCCTTATTTGTTAAATAGGTGTGTTCAAATGTAAAGTTGTGTGCACAACAAGTTCAACAACTTTTGTTCAACGAGAAAATCCAAAAAACCATTATTGGTTACATGTTCAATTTTTCTCCAAACTAATTATTTTTTAAACAAACTTTCAAAATGATTTCACTATTGTTTTTAAATAAAAAAATGAGTTATTTAAGCTTTTAAAATCAATTATTTAAATATTTAAAATTAATTAAGTATTCATAATCAAAGTGATAAAATTCCGGGTCGTTACAGGAATGCTCTTAGTAATTTAAGGTAGCATTCATAGAAAAATTTTGGGTTGTTTAGGTTCACAGTGTATAATTAGATTACTTAGAAGTTCTATAACGATAGAGGTTGAAAACGTTATAGCGGGGATATATTAGAGAGCAGCAGAGGTGTAAAAAACTTCATTATATGTAAAAGCAAATATTTAAAGTTAATTTATTCTCATTGTCACATCATTTGTGTAGAGAGAAAAAAATTCTGATCTCATATAAAAAAAATAAAGAATGTCATGATTATGCAGACTACATTTGATGACTACAATGGATTTCTAACTAATATCGAGCACTAATGCCTTAAATTAGGTCTTTACCCTACTTTATTGATTTGATTTAAAAGAAAACAAGTTAAATCAACCCTTATATATTAATGTCGTTAAAACGGGCAGTAAAAAGCCTTGATTTAATGGGTGTGGCGGAATATAGCATAGCTTAAAGTAGTTTTACTGTTTAATAGGGCTAAATTGAAATAGCGTAGTGGTTAGAGAACACTATGTGCTATAGCAAGGAAATTGTGGGGCTTTAGAGGGGCTCTAATTGCACAGGATTCACATCACGCCTGACGCATCATTGATGGGGCTCACTTCACTGCACTGTTTAGCTGAACCATTGGAAATGAATGATTGGCCTTCGATGCATCAAATGCCACCGAGATTTCCCAATGGTCAACTCTTGCCCATCTTTATGTTTCTTCCTACCTCTCCCATCCTCTTCACCAAATCACCAATTTACTCCCTAATCCAAAATTTCAACCAATATTTGCTGATTATACATCGGTTTTTTGTGGTAAATTTCCCTAAATTTTTGTGTTTTGTATTATTTCTTTCTTCTTTATTTTTCTTGAATTTTTCTGATGTTTTCCAAAATGTTGATCCATGAATCTTTTGGGTTTTCTACCCGCCACATCGTAAATTGGACAAAAGGAATGGACGTTGGACTTTATTAACATTTTCTACGTTAACATCGGATATCGAAAAGGTTGGGTTGGCTAATGGTATGATGAAATCATGAACACCTTCAACATATATTTGGACTTCAATTACAATGCCAATCGCATGAAAAACAAGTTTGTTAATCTCAAGCATGATTGGAACCCTTGGAATCGGCCGCTACAGATTGAAGGTTGGTTCTTGAATATGGGGAAGGACGCCATCAGAGGAGATGACAAGTAGTGGGACACAACTGCTAGGAGGTATAAGAAATTGCTCTCCTTTAAAAATCAGGGAGCTGAATGTGATATTTGAAGGCTGCATCGAAACTCCCTCCTGCAAGTTTGCAATTCCAAAGGCTTTACCTACCAATATCCAATTCAAGCTCAGATGTATGTCGATTTTCTCATGGGAGATACTACGGAGATCAGCATTCACACTACTCGAGATTTTATACATTTGCATCGCTCTGCTACAACTTTTAATCCCCGTAAAAGTAACTAAGAGGAGCTTCTTTGTATGAGGTGGAGATGCCACAAACAATTGGTAGATGAATGGCTGTGCAATAGGAGGATGACCCATTTTGAATGAGAAATTTGATACGTTTTGGCTATTAAGGAAGCAGACTACAGAGTTATCTATTTATTGATGGATAGGCCCGAGTGATAGAGTTAGGGTATCCCATAAGGACAATTATGCAATTTGTTACATATATCTAGCTCGTTGACCAATCTTGTTCAAAATAAAAGGTATTTTCTTTTTATAATATACTTGATATAACATCTTGTATTAATTAATCAATTTAATCAAAAGAAATTTAATAAAAAAATTGTAAATGTATATTTTGTGATAGTAGTTACAAAGTGTTGTAACCGTGAGTAATTTATCATAATAAATACATATAAAACATTTTAAATGCTTTTAGTCAAGATGCATCGAGACTGGATATCGATGTATTCGTTGAAACTAGAGTACGCAACACTCTCTAAATATTGGACAGTGTATTACTCATGATTACTATGAGCAGAAACAGGTTACGTACTAATAGTCATTGGATAACTAAGGAATGACTCACTCGATATTATTTTTTTGGTTAATACAACTAAGGTCAAACAAAAAATATTGATGTGACTGACTTACACAGTTCTCTCGACTTAAGAATATTATAGATCTTCAATGTGAAAGCTTTGATTTAATTATAGTCAAATCATGGCATAACATTCATCGAGTGACTATAGTTGGGTCAAGTGGAAGTATTAGAAGTGAAGCACTATTTAAGATAGGATTCGTCTCCTCGGTTATATTGGGTTAGTATCATGTTCAACTCAAGTCAACCCAAAGCCGAAGTCTCTGGTCAAAGCATTTTTGTTAATAATAATTATTAATATTGAGCGAAGGACTTTGTATTTGTACTATAGAGTTGAATAAGGATGATATCAAAATTTTACCATTACCAAATTCCATTAATCCAAAGAGATATAGTTTGATGAAGAGAATTGGTGTAAATAAATGTCACAACCGAGTAACGCTTGATAAAGTAAAATTGTATTTAACTGAAACTAAATAAGTGATAAATTTGGCCAAAATGTCACACCACCTACTAAGGGACGTGTGTACGTTAGCATTCCAATAGTTCGATATTAATCCCTGACAAAATTTACACTTGACGAGTCAAATAACCAAAATGATGAATTCGCTTTAGACCAAACGTTTAATTAATTTATAATTGTTATAAATTAATTAATGTTTATGAAATATCGGTTATAGAATTTGAATATGATTTGAGGAATAAATATTATTGTATATATTTATAATAGATATAAATACATCGATTGATATACGGTATCGACAAGCAATTAAATCAGATTTAGTTAATAATATTTATTTGGACTTAAAAGGGCTATTAGCCCATGATATTATGGTGTTAATTCAGTAGCAACATAGACTATAAGGGCGGATAAAAGGCTAGAGGCATATTTGAGATGGATGGCTTAGGTTTAGTGAGACTTAGTGTGAGACATGATCCATATTTGTCTCTATTTCATCCATTATTTAAACCCTGATTGTTTTAGAAATTTTTGGCTGCCTCTCTTCTCCTATTGCTAACCAAATTCTCCATCCAGAAGCTTCAATAAACTCAACTCAAATCAATTTAAAAGGCAATAACTATCAAAAAGTGAAAGGTCTACCGTTCAAGAATTAGGTGTCTGCCAAATCAAGAAGATTTCAAAGGAGGGAGAATTCATCATTACTAGGTGTACTCTAAGGCATTAGTTTTGGTATGTGTTTACTATACCATGTGACTTATGATTACTGAATAATATTCGATTACTTTTTGTATATTATTATCATATTGCTGGTTAGGTGAGATTCTTATATGTATCAATGTTGTCTCATGCTATATTGGTTATATGTATGCATATTATTTAATGAGAAAAACATATTTTTATATAGATATATGATATACACAGCCAAATAAAAAAATTTAGTTACCGTCCATTTATTAATAAATACACATACACATTAATATGTCATATAACATAAATTAAATGACTTGTATTTAATTGTAGCATTATATCATGTTAATAATTGATCTTATATTTTATAATGCATTGCACTGATTATGATTTTTGGTAACAGCAAACTAATTTTAAATAAATTTTTATTATTTTTAAAATTATTTAAATCAATATACAAGTTGAATAATTCATATAAAATAATATATGTATGAAAATTATATTTTAAATTCTATAAAATTATTTTATTATAATATTAACTCTATGCCAAAAAACCAAGATATAAAATCAAATTTTATATTTTTAAAAAATCATTTAAATATGCAGCCGATATTGAATAATTAATAAAAATATTTTTTGATTGAGAAAATTAGGGAAAGAAATTTAACCTTAAAATATCATGTTTGAATTTTTGAAAATTTAAATTTGGAAAATATATATAGAATTATATTTTAATATTGTTTTTACCTAATTAATATATATATATATATATAAATTATTTGATACAATAAAATTATTTTTAAAAGTTTTGTGATGTGTATACAATCTTGATAGTTGTAACATAAATAATTCTCTTAAAGTGTATTTAATTTCATAATTGATATATATATAAACACTTATGTTTATAAATATTTTAGATATTATAAATATACTTATATATATATATTGTGTGTTATAATAATAGTTTGTTTTCGTAAAATATTCATGTATATGTATATTAATAAAAAAAACATATATATACTATGCATCTAAGTATACACACACATACAGATATATACATATATATAGTCATTTATTTAATTAATATCTAATACATAATATACATGTGCATAAATGATTAATATTTTACATATATGTAATACATATTATATATATATATATATATATATATATATATATATATATTTACATATATATATATGTGTATGTATGTATGTATGTATGTATATTCGCATAGTTTTAATATTTATATAAATAACAAGTTTACATACATATATTTGGACAAAGTACAATACATATAGGATGAGTTAACATATATGTTATGATGCAAATCCCAGCATCTATATACGAGCATGTTACACCTTGCATGGATTATTATATTACATATGCACACACATAATATATGTATATGATACATATGTGTACTACTATATTTAATTGAATATAAATTAAATAACATTCTACTAATAATTTTTAAAATTTAAATGAAATAAGAAATTTTATTTAAATTAAATTTAGAAAAGTTTTTAAAAAATTAGACTTTATACGCTTAATAAAGATCTAATAAGGTAAAAAAATTGAAATTCATTTATAATTTCTACTACGTGCTGGCCAGGTTCCAACACCGAGGAGCTTAGACAACTTAGGGAAATTTAGAAGAGAGATGCAGTATTGTATTTGTATTCTGAATTACTAGTATGTAATAAAATTTGTCTTTTTGATTGCACTTTTTATAACATTTCATAATTTATAAATAATATAAATTCATTTAACATTATTATTTAAAAATAATTAAAAAATAAAATAATAACAAGAATAATTATTTATAACAAAACAATTAAAATACACCTTTCAAATGCTCCTTTCGTAACACAAGAACGCTTTATCTTTCATAAATCATTCTCCTTTTGTGCCCCTTTCATGTACCAAACAAAGGCAGCATAAGAACATTTCTAGCAAGAAGTTGGATATTAGGGCGAGGAAGGGATTAAAAAGCAACAATTCCTCCCACTCCTCCAATAGCCGAGTGGAGGATTGACCCTTCTTTTATTAAAAACTATAAATGGTTTTCTTAAAACCATTCGTAGTTATAAATGTTTTTCATTAACCCGCTTGAACTATAAGCAGTTTTCAGAAAACCATTTATACTATAAATAATTTTAAAACCTTGTAAATATTTTCTAAAGATATTTCTTTCTTCCCCTCCGAGTTTCAATATCCATGTCAAATACTTGAACTATCTTTCTATTTTTGTTTTCAAGTTTCCATAAAAATCAACATTGAAACAGACACTTTGATCAGTCTACACAATCTTGTCTTTCCTTCATTCAATTTTATCAATTTGAGACTCTAAAAGCTTTACCCCTAATCTAAAGTTTGAGAAAAAATACAATTCTAACAATTTTAATGATGCATAATGAAAATCAAGAAGGCTATAGCACTGCCACTCTTGTAGGAAGGAGGAAAACATCGAGAAGGAGTACAAAAACTTTTGGTATCGATGAAGATGGGTATGGAGTCAGTGTTCCGATTGTAATTCACCAACTATTCTATTTTGATCAGTCATATTGCTTTGAGAAGGAGTTCATCACATTTTCATGGACAAGAAAGAGATCATGTAAATGAATATTATTGTTGTAATTTATTATTGCATAACCGTATTATAAGTAGAAAATGAGATGTCATGACGCATTCATGATAATGTTGAAATGGTGGAAAAAATTAAATAAACATCTCCGAATTAGAGTCGGTCGTTAAGATATTTAGTAGATTTATGGATATATAGCTGAAAATTTTAAATAACAGGTGTATTCATGCTATAGTAGAGCGATGGTGACTGATAATACACACATTTTTATTTTTGAATGTTGATATTTGTTTTACACCATTAGATTTTACTATGCTAATATATATATCCATTGGTTTGAATGCACATAGTATTAAGTAGGATGAGAGCTAGAGTTGGTTTGGCAATGCTAGTCAATTTCTACCGCTAATTATTGGGTCCGCTATCAAGGTCGGAAATATTGCTTTACCTCATCTTGCAAAATATTTTGATAATAACCATGTAATGCAAAATTTGAAGAATTTGGACCACATTACTAGGATATTTGTGTTGTACATGATGGGGACTTTTTTTTGCAACAATAGATGACAAGATTAGTCTTGGGTATTTAGATTTGGTTCTTGATTTATAAATAACTCGACAATTTAATTATCGTTCGGCTATTATTGGGTATCTATACTAAAGCCTAAATATAGTTGTAACCAAGAGAGGTCAAATCGATGTTATCGAGTTGTTATAGGTACATTAACTATAATTAAATATTTATATCACAAGCAAAAAATTATTCATCTATTTAATATAATTATATTTTTATTTTCAGTATCGGTTCTTCAAGTATATGATTGTATGCAGTTATATTATAAAAGAAACTGTGAAGCGGTCATCTTACCTAAGACATAAAGCATGAGAAAAAGAAAAAGAGCTAAAAGACATGATATTGCAGCTCATTTGTTTTCCAACTCATGTTATCATATTGATCATAGATAGGTTAGTCATATCAATTGGAATCCATGGAATACACTAGTTGCATATGATCTAAATGAGGTGGTAGTTGCTCAAAATCTATCTATGAAATGATTGCCTCTGCTTATTCATCCAAGTGACTTTTATGAGATATATTTAGGAGAGAGGTGCATGTGGTAGTTGACTACCTTATAGCAATCCCTATAGATCCTCCTCTACACATGTCCCATTGAATGACATATGGTGGTTTTGCATAACTTTAAAATGATTTATGTCAAGATGACCACCAACAGTACATCTATTAAGAGAAAGACATGGATTATATCATATATTGGAAGTTAGTTGCTAAAGTTGTTGGTCCATTACTAGATATAGCAGTTCGAATTGGGAATATGGAACTCTTTGTTCCTTCTGCTCTTTAGTTAGGTATTCAAGCTCCCATCATTATGCCTTTAGAAGTTTAATTATTCGTCACATTTTTATCCTTCACCCAGGCATGCAGATTGGATATAGGATCCTGGTTAATATATGTAGTGGACTGGAAGGGATCCTATCCTATCCCTCATTTGCCTAACTTAACCCCAGTCTCGTCCCACTACTCAATCGATGGTTTATAGGAGATGAACATAGGTATGCATCATCTAGTCCTTCAAGGATTAAGTATTATAAGGATGGGTTCCAGAATATAAACAATGTGGCAAAAGATTTCATAATTTAATAACCTCTAATTCTAAAATTTTAATATTCCTCTATTTACTAGTATAGATTTATATCTTTGGTCTTGCATTTATGTAGAACACGGAGATTAGGAGGGAACCCATGTCGTGTCTTGCCTCTAAAGCAATGAGTCGATATAAATCACTTAAAAATGAAAAACAGTTCACCAAATGCAGTACATTAATGACGATGAAGAAGATGTAGAAGAGGAACAGGAAGTCAGTGGGAGTATTGAAGACAATAAAGACAATGAAGATAGTGAAGGCAGTGATGATAATGATGATGGTGATGACAGAGATAATGATGCGGTTGTGTGTACTAATAAATATGTGTTAAATTCATTTCTCCAACCACTTCGTCTTCTATTTTAGGGTATGATTTTTAATTTATATTCAGAACCATCATGATCCATATTTTTAGCTTTTTATTTAATTGAACTTTACAGGTTTGAACTATGGAAAAATGATAGAGAAAGGGAAAAGGAAGAGTTGGGAATTGTCAACAACATTACATCTTTTCTTGAAGGGAAAAAGGTAAAGAAAATATTATATTTGAAGGATTTTTAGTGGTTTTATTGTTTCATTGTAACATAGATTGTATAAGTCGATGATATTTGAATTTGTTATTGATGTAATCTATAATTGTTTATTTTGTTTAATGATGGATACAAATTAAGTTTGGGTGTTAGTCAACGTGATATATGTTGTGGTGATAGTTGTGATATGCTCGTGTGATGTTACAATGTATTTCTATATGATATGCTTTAGAGCTTTGGATTTTGCAATAAATAATTCTATTACTACCGGTAGATGGCAAATATATTACTGTTTAGGTGTTAACCCATTCTCGGTTAACCGTTTAATACCTAAATAGGTTTTCCATTTACCTTTTAGGGTAAAGAATATGACCGTTTCTGTGACATTGGCTCTACTCTCCTTCATAAATTTATTCATTAAATCAGATTATTGCATCAAAATATCAAATTCAGAAAAATGTCACAACAAAACTACAACAATGAAGGTTTTGTAAATGAAAATGCTAAAATGGAAGGCTCAATCAACACTAGCAACAACGACACCGAGGAAAGTCATGTCTATTCAGATGAACATGATGGTATATCAACAAAGAGATTTACTTCAGTTTTCATCAGAAACCGCTACTGATAGTGTGAGCTAGAGTTAGTGATGCAAGCGGTAACTGTTTACCAATAAAGGGTCCAAAAATTCATAATCAAAGAATCTTATAGTCGATCTCATGGAGAAAGTGTATTTGGCTATGTGGATAAAAGGAGGTTGCATGACCATAAAGGAAGAACCGCTCAATTACTAAGGGCCATTTCAACACTCCTTATACATATGGCCATGAAGATTTTTTTTGTGGCTTCCGAATGAGTAAAAATATGTTTATGTGCATTTGTAATGGAGTTGTTGGTCATGGTAATTATTTTATTCAAAAACACAATAATGCTAAGACCTTTGGATGTTCGCCTTATATCAAATAATAATCATAATTGCATTATGTATTGTAGCTTATGAGGTGGCTCTCGATAAATTTCATGAGGTGATCGGAATGGGTGAGAGTACTATCCACTTAAGCCTGGAACGGTTTTGTATAGCTATCATTGAGTTATATGATGAATAATATTTGCGATCTCCAATGCACAGTGATGTCAATAAACTAATAAAGTTAGGAACTAAGGGAGATTTTCTTGTAATGCTGGTTAGCCTTGACTCTATGCACTAGAATGAAAAATTTGTTCCAAAGCTTGGTACGGTCAATTTATTAAGTAACAATGATACTAGAAATAGTTGCTTCACATGACCTTGGTTTTAGCATGCGTATTTTGGATGTCCTAGTTCCATGAATGATATTAATGTGTTACACCAGTCATATCTATTTGAAAATCTCACACGAAAATGCCCCTGCGTGCAATTATAGTATTGTTGGAAATTCTTATAATATGTGATACTATTTAGTGTATGAAATATGTCCCTCATGGGGTACCCTAGTCTAAACAATTTCAGATCCAAAATCAATGAAATAGAAGTATTATGCTAAAAGACAAGAAGCTGCGAAAAAGGACGTACAACATGCTTTTGGGGTTTTACAAGCAAGATTTTCCACTGTTCCATTGGTTAGGCACTTCGACTTTTGTGCGAGAGGTCAGATGTTCGAAACTTACGCAGCGTCATTTGAACCGTTGAATATATATTGACATATAATTTTTTATATACTACCTAAAACTTGTAGTACAAATATGTACTACTATATAAGTACCCAATTGAAAAAAAACTTATTAAAATATAAAGCCACAAGCGTTTAGTAATGTGATGATGGATATCTGATACTACATATATGATTACCCAAGAAGAAATATGCGATTTTTCATCTTATTTAGGCTACGATCTAGATAACACAAATACGGTTATTATTGAGACAGATCCAGCTACTATTGAGATTTTTTCTTGGTATGTCTGCATAGAAATAGATCAAAAAGAAATTCATGAAAAACTCCAACGTGGCCTTGTCCACCATTTGTGGTATTTGAAGGGAAATTGTAACATCCCCTATTTGGAGGCCCAAAACTAACTGCTACGAATGTTGTAGTCATTCAAAGTTATTAATTCTTGGTGATCAAATGTGGTAATGTTAGATACATTGATATAATAGAAACACATGGATATGAAAAAAAAATTAAAATCATAAAATAAATTTCTCATTCCACTTCAGATCACATTTCAAATTCATTACATAATCCCAATTCATAAACCATATTTAGAGAAATATAATTATTACAAAATACGCCAAGAATGACATATGATGATGCCCCCATTGGCTGGTTAGAGTCTAAATATAGGCAATTAAACAACATTGACATTACATCCTAAACACAGCGGAAAAACAGAAAGAACTCCTACTAGCTAGCTTGTATCCTGCACGTCTCCAGAAGCTTATTCGTCTAAAGGAGAACCTGAAAACCTTAACTCTCGAACTACTCAAAATCAATTGAACACCTGAGAGTTTATGGGGACAATATAAACTTTGAGTTAGATAAAAAGTCTGGTAATGATAATAACGTACCATCTTGAACCATATAGATATCTAGTGAGACCATGACGCTTAGCAGAACGGGTTTTTCCCTCACTGGTATCTTAGTCCATTTTATAATAACCATATACTGTGCACCTGCATCCACAAAGGTTAAAACATAACATAATAAAAGGTAATATGATGATATGTAAATATGCAATATGCTCTAGATTACCCATCCCTATTAACTAGACTATCAGTCTCAAATGATAATTTCTACGGTCACTATTGACCTATTAGTTTTTATGGGCTGATTAAAAACCTGTTAATTCTTATGGAATTCCTATCCACCTTCATAGTTTTCATGGGATCACTATTAACCTATTGGTCCCTAACAATATTATCATCTAATCATGGTTTTCATGGGACCTCTATAAACCTATTGTTATCTACGAATAACTTTATTCAATCATAGTTTCCACTGGCTTACTATGAAACTATTGGATTCTCAAATAACTTCTCTCATATCATAATTTTCATGGGATCACTGTGAACCCATTGATCTCTTTCAATAACTTATTATGAACATAGTTTTCATGGAATCACTAAGAAACTATTGGCCCATGCCAATAACTATTTTCATACATAGTTTTCATGAGCATACTAAGAACCTGTCTAAACCAATAATCTTTTGACCAGTCTTTAGGCATTCTATGTTCTAGTCTACCAGACCTCCTATATGTATTTTTATTCACAAAGGAGTTAACTCAATGTATATTTACTACTGGGTCAACTTAGCTAGTTATTCTACCCTTAACACCCCAAAATGCAGTTATGGGTTAATTATAAAGTGAATATGTTTACTAGAGAAGCATACATGACAGTTGATCATAAAAAAATAATACAAACATCTATGATTTAATTTCCTTGTAATCATTTTTCAAATGAAACATGAATAATACCCTTAACCCACTATCTTTTGCAAGGAAAGCCTCTTCGAAAACTCCAAAGTTAAATGCCATTTCAAAAACTCTTTCTATTGCCATGGATTTATCTTTAAAAATGTGATTGAGTTTCTAGTTTGAAAACTAAGGCTTTCGAAACCTTAGGCCTTCTCCTTCAAAACCATTAAAAACAAACCTTTCGAAAGTATTCAATCCCTTCCTTTTAAAACACTTAAAGATTTTTGAAACACTGAAAACACGAAAGCAACAAAACTATCCTTTCGAACCCATTAAAGATGTACCTTATGGAAGCATTAAAGCTTATCTTTCAAAGGCACTTATTTCAAAGAAAATTTATGGAAGCACAGCTTCGAAACTTCTTTAAAATATCTCTTTTGAAATCATTGGGTTTCACATTAAATATAACTTCTGGGTCGAAGAAAACAACAGTGAAAGTAACCCTTTTGAAAGCATTGATCTTCAAATAAAAGAATTGGGGAAAAGGATAGCTACAAAACTAACCTTTCAAAACCATTAATAAAAATGGCTACAAGAACCCTTTCGAAAGCATTGGGAAGGCGGTTTCAATGTTAATAAAACTTCCTTTCGAACTTATTGTTATAAGGCTATAAAGGAAAGCGACCTTTTACTAGTTCGAAAGGTATGAAGGCGACAGCCAGGTATCGAATAGGTTTAAAATACGGCAACTTATTCAAAAGCTTCTTTAAAAACAGAGTAAGAGGCAACTCTTTCGAAAGCTAATTTCTAAAATCAAAGGTAAGGGACAACTTGTTCGAAAGCCTCTTTTTGAACAAAACCCAATTGAAAGCATCTTTTAAAAACCAAGACAAGTAACGTATTCGAAAGCTTATAAGAATGACTTCAACCCCTTTGAAAGCATGCCTTCGACATAGTCCCTTCCGCCTTTCTCCAATCCATTATGTATCAATGTCTTGATACCATGTGTATTGGTTTCGAATGGGCTCGATAGCAGAAGTATGGTGATGAAAGCTAGCATAGGGAAGTGGCGAAGTTGTAAATTAAAACAAAACTAGGTCGTTTGCCTTTCAAAGAAATTTCTTTTTACCTAGCTTACCCAATTTGTCAAAATATGATCGATTGCAAAATTCTTTTTCAAAATCCTTTTCTCAAAAGGGTGCCAAACTCAATAATTTATATTTTGAATTATTTTAACAAATAAGTCATTCCTTTCAATAAAACATTTAAACATTTAAGTCCTTCAACATGAATAATTTAATAACCATATTAAAACACTTAGGAAAAATCCTCAAAAATTACCATGACTCAATTTTAATATGTTTTCTAACATATGTAAATTTCAGACCCAAAATCAATGTATAATTGTCTTATATAACTTAAACCCAAAAATGTCTATTTCTTCCATTCAAAATTCATAATAAATTATCCATAGCTTTGAATATTATGAAATTTTAAACCCATCTCCAAAATAATGTTTTACAATACTTATTCTAAAATCATGGCATTCAAAAATCATTCATCCATCCGAAAAAATTTAAATCTTAAACCCAAAATTATCAATAAGACATATATGAGATGGTTTAGATTATTATTCACCTTGTTTGGATATGGAACTTGAGATCTGTTCTTATTTTATTCTTCCTAACTTGAATCTTGGCTTCCAATTGTTTTTAAGCACTTCTTCCCTTAGTGTAATGGCCAGCCTTGATTCTCCTTTGCTTAGGGTTTTTGTTTGTGAAAGTATAAATGAGCATGTGTTAAGGGTTTAGGGATTATGGGTTATGATACACGCACGGCTATTCCCATATTACCCTTGCCTTAATCTCTTAGGTATCTACTTATAAACAATTTTATAAATCCATTTAGTAAAGGTACGACCCTGATTAGTTTTCAAATCTCAATCCCCTTATCACTCTGATCTCTATGTTATTCTATTTAGTTTATCTAATTAAATCTCCTAAATAATGCTATTTAAAATTAGAAGTGTTACAGGCTCCCTCCTCAAAGAATTTCGTCCTAGAAGTTCAGTAAGGACTAAATATTAATCAAAGCAATCATCTGTAACATCTCCTAACTACCATACAGCCTACTTGACTAGGAAACAGTCTATATAAATCAAATATAGAACTACCCTTAAAGCAAATCATGATAAGTATCTCTAATCCTGTCGTATGTCTCCTAAGTACAGTCCTTCTCATTGTCGCTCCACTGAACTTTCGCCAACTTGAATGTCTTGTTTCTTAACTTCTTCTCATCTCTCGCTACAACCTGAATTGGTTGCCTAACAAAAGTCAGATCCGGTTCTACTATTAATTCTTCTAATGCAGTCGGAGGAATAGTAGTCTTCGGATCATGCACACACTTACAAAGATAAGACACGTGGAATACATTATGAATACCTGCCAAACTGTTCGGCAACTTTACTATGTATGCGAGCTTTCCGATCCTCTCTATAACTAAGAATGGTCAACTTATCTCGGTGCCAGTTTCTCGACATTCAGAATCATACCACACCCTCCATCGGTGATAGTTTCATGAAAACCCTATCTCCAATGCCTCTTATCTACGTAACGCTTTTGTCTAGACTGAGCTTCCCTCATCCTACCTCGGATCAACTCAATATTATTTATTGCCTGTCTTACCAGATCTAGACCTAAGAATAATTCGTTTCCAGTTTCCAACCAACATGCTGGTGACTTGCATGGCCTTCCATACAAAGCTTCAAAAGATGTCATTCCTATACTAGTCTGATAACTGTTATTATAGGAAAGCTCAACTAAGTGTAGGTGATATTTCCAAGATCCACTAAAATCTAGTACATAAGCTCGTAACAAATCACCAAGTACCTTGTTAACTCTCTACGTCTGCCCATATGTCTGAGGGTGATAAGCAGTACTTATCTTGAGCTTGATACCCAACACATCATGTAGACTCCTCAAGAACTCGTTAGTAAACAAATCATCTCTATTACTTACTATACTACTAGGAATTCCATGCAGTCTAATTATGTTCCTCATAAACAATTTAGCTAAAACAGGTGTCGTCCCAGTTGACTTAACTGGACTGAATTGGGTACTCTTTGTCAACCTATCCGCTATGACCCATATACTTTCATTTCCTTAATTCGACCTTGGAAACCAGTCTATAAAATCTATAGATATTGAATCCCATTTCCAAATTGGTATCTCCAAAGGTTGAAGCGCCCACTCAACTTCTGATGCATAGCCTTCGCTTGTTAACAATTCACTCACTGCCTTACCCACAAGCCAACATCCTTCTTCATACATTACCAGTAAAAACTCCTCTTTGTGTCTTGATACATCTTTGATCCTCGGGATGAATCATATATTTGGATCAATGACATTCCCTAAGGACTTCTCTCCTTAAGTCTCCAACATTAAGAGCACACAACCGTCCCTTCTTTCTCAACCATTCCCTCTAATCGAGAATGAAATCTTTTAGATCATCAATCTCCGATCCAACCACAATCCTTTTAATCTTCTCGGCTAATAATGGATCTTCTTTCTTCTTAGAAGCAATCCTTTTGGTCAATACTAGTCGAACTTCCAAGCAAGATAACATGGCAGTGCCCTGACTAGAACTACCATTCGATCTTAACTGCACACTGCAAGTAGTCAAAGCCTCTAGATCCTTCCATTCCGTTAACATAGCTAACACCACATTCTAATGTTTTCCGCTAAGAGTATCTGCCACTTTATTTCCTTTTCCAGATGTATACTCTATACCAAAATCATATGCTGTTAAAAAGTCTAGCCATCTCTGCTGTCTTATATTCAACTCCTTCTGAGAGAATAAATATCTTAAGGACTAATGATCTGTGTATAACTAAAATCTCTCCCCTAAGAGATAATTGTTTCGTACTTTCAGTGTAAAGATCACCGCTGCCAACTCTAGATCATGAGTAGGATATCTCACTTCATGCGGTCTAAGATGTCGTGAAGCGTAGACAATAACTTTACCTTTCTACATCAACACAACCCCTAATCTGGTTCCACATGCATTGGTATACACTACTAATCCTTAGTTTCTGTCTGGAACTACTAACGAAAGCGCATTGGTCAACAAGTACTTTAACTAAAGGAATGCTTCCTTACATTTGTCAGACCAAATAAACTTCACACCATTCTTGGTTAGCTTAGTCAAAGGCACTGCTATCCACGAGAAATCCTTAACGAATCTTTGGTAGTAGGCAGCGAGTCCAAGAAACTTCTGATCATCGTCACCGTCTATGGTCTTTTCCAGTTGTTAACAACAACAAACTTATGTGGATCAACTAACAGACCCTTCACTGTAACCACGTGACCAAGAGACTTAACTTCTTTCTTCCAAAAATGACACTTTGAAAACTTCGCTTTTAGCTGATGTTGCCTCAGCGTCTCAAGCACTACTCTAAGATGAACTTCATGCTCTTTATCATCCTTAGAGTATATTAAAACGTTATATATGAATACCAATATGAATCTATCCAAGTGCTCTCAAAAAACTCGGTTCATCAAATCCATGAAGAAAGTTGTCGCATTTGTTAACTCGAATGGCATTACTAACCATTCATACGAACCATACCTAGTCTGAAACGACGTTAACAGAATACTGTCCTCTTTTGCTCTTAGCTAATGGAAACCTATCGTTAAATCCAATTGGGAAAATACTCTGGCTATACTCAACTAACCAAATAAATCATCGATTCCCGACGAAGGATGCATATTCTTGATTCTCTTCTCGTTTAACTTACGATGGTCGATATGCATCCTTAATGACCCATAATTCTTTCTTTCTAAATCCACTAGCTGCACCTTTAATTTATTCACTCGTTAGGTTTCATCTGGCCAAGTGGTCTACTTACAGGTTTTGCTCCTGGCACGAGATCTATCTGAATACTCAATGGCTGACTTCGATGGTAGTCCTATGAGTGGCTCAAAAACATCTGCAAACTCTCTTGCTATCAAAACCTGATTCAATTCTTCTTTTACTTCTATAGCACCCAACAACGCATAAGCACTCAGATCTGAATTCTCCATTGAATATATAATTCAGTTATGACTATCAAGGTGTCTTAGCGATATTTTCCTATCTCGATAAAATATCCTAGCTTCATATCTACTTAACCAATCTATACCCAAAAGGATACAGAAGCCTATGAAATCAAAACATACAAATTGCATGCAAACTTATGACCTAACAACTCAAGTTCTAACTGGTCACATCTCATCCCCAGAGTTGCATACCCTCCTATCGGATTCGCAACCCTTAAGAAAGTAACAAGGTATGAGGGTCTAAACATAATTTATCTACCAAACACCAAGATATAAGTGAATGTGATGCACCAGTATCAAATAGTACCCTAAATGTTATACTATGAATCAAAAGCGTACCTTCGACCATAGTCTTTTCTTTCTCAGCAGCAGTTGGTCTAGAAGAAGATGGTTCCAAAGCAAAAACTCCCTCAGTTCGCTTGACTAGTTCCAGACACTGATTCTTGTAGTGTCCAATCTGGTTACAGTTAAAGCACTTTACTCCCTTCTTATCTGCAACCTTTTTCCCATTTCCAATTCGATATTCATGAGCATAATGTCCCTTCTTGTCGCACTTGAAACAGACTAGATCAGCTTTTGCCTTCTTGGCAGCTCCTTATTTCTAAGCTTCTTTCTTCTTAAAGAATTTCCACTTCTTGCCTTGAGGATCATGGATTCCAACCTGCTTCTCCTTCCCATAAGTAGAAAGCTTCTCTTCATTCCAGATTTCCATCTCCACTACAACTGTACTTTGATCTCAGAGATGTGGCATCCTCGCCTTAGCAATCTTTGGTCTTAACTCTCAAATAAAATTTTCGTTTCTTTTAATGATGGTGTCAATGGCAGCATATGTTGGATCTTAGGTTTTGTTTATTGACATGACACAACATTTCATGAATCTACAACTACGATAACATCGGGACTCAACGACTCAAAATATGATTCATATAGTTATACATATTTTAACAAGAGTCATTAAGTGTATATATAAAGTCTATTCTATTGCTTTGTTAAAATCTTTCCTCAAGAATCATTATTCACGTTCATCTATATTCATATAAACCTACATTGAAAATTATATACTTCTCGAATTCATACAACACAAAAATTCATCACTGCACTTAAATGCACTGTTCAATCGGCTGAACACTAGTCAGTCGACGAAGTCGATATATAAATTTTATTATATAACACAGGCTAGTCGACTAAGCACACCTGGTTAGTTGACTGAATCTGTGCATGTAACTTGTGCACTTTTTGAATTCAGTCGATTGAATCCTACAGCAGTCAAAAGACATGAATAAACACTTCTTCATCCCAAAGGTTATTTTCTTTCTGAAGTGTTGCGTCCATTAGCTTTTCACACAGAGCTTTTTCCAGAAGTTGTAACTCATTATACACTATAAAAGCACACATGTTTCATTGATCAATTCACTGAATTTTCTTATGTTTCTTGATATATAGTGCGTAACTTTCTTGATTCTATTGCTTACAAAATTCTATACAATCATTGCTTATAATTCCACTTCCATATTTTATAAGCAATTCTAATCTTCCTATTCTTCATACACACACAGTTATACACATCAGTCTTGAGGAAAAGATTATAGGAAGGGTGTACTACAAGTGACAAATCCGTGTTATTCAGAACACACAAAGTCAAGTTAACCCGGTTTGTAAGAAAGTCCTGTTCGGGTTGCTCAGGCGGTCAAGTACCGTTCTGCTGCTCAGGCGGTCAAGTCTTGTTCGGTTGCTCAGATGGTGTAATACTTATTCCTCCGAGTTAGGTGAGGGTTGCTAGCTTTAACTCCAGAAGGTGTCTGGGACTGGACGTAGAACGGGAGTTCGAACTAGTATAAAAAGTCCTTGTGCATTTTACTTTACTACTATTATTTTCCGCACTAGTTATTTATTATATTCCATATTACTCGATCTTATAGCAAAATCATTTTCATTTGGTATCAGAGCAAGGTCATCATTTAACCGTAACATAGTTATTTGATTTTTTTTTTAATATGGAAAACAACACCAGCACTGCTACTAAAACTATCTTTCTTAAAGGTCAATCTACTGCACGACCACCTTTATTTAATGAAATGAACTATAACTAATGGGATACTAGAATGAGAATTTATATACAAGCAAGTAATTATGAAACCTGGAACATTATGTAATCTAAATATACTATATCTACTGCTGAATATTCAGCATGGTCAAACACACAAAAATTGGATGTTGTTGCAAATGCTAAAGCTATGAATATGTTATATTGTGCATTCAACAAAAATGAGTTTAATAGAATAAGAATGTGTAAAACTACTCATGAAATTTGGCATACACTTAAAGTTACACAAGAAGGTAATAACAAAGTAAAACAGAGTAAAATTTCTATGCTAAAAAATCAGTTCCAGAATTATAAAATGAAGCAAGATGAGGCTACAAATGAAACGTACGCTAGATTTCAAGATATATATTATTCTTTGATAGCATTAAAAGAAAGTTATACATATTTTGATATCGTTTCAAAAATCCTTAACTCTTTAACGGATGAGTGGGAACGAAAAGTCTTAGCAATCGATGAAGCTAACGACATTTCAACCATAAAACCAAAAGAGTTGATAGAAAATCTAAAGTCTTATGAAGTTAATCTCCAGGAAAAACGAGCACGGGCTTAAGATAAGAAGAATACAACATTCCAGGCAGAAAAAAGATGAATCGGATTCAAATGAAGAAGATATGGCATTCATCGCTAAAAATTTCAAAAAGATTTTGAAATTTAGAAAGAGCAATAAATTTAGAAATAATAAGAACAGCTCCAGCAAGAATAACAACAACAACAAACCATCATCATCTACTCCAGAATGTTATGAATGTCACAAGAAAGGCCACATAAAAAAGGAATATCCTGAGAAAAAGAAAGACAAACATAAGCATAAGAAAGACAGATTCAAGAAGAAATCTTTCTCTGTCACTTGGGACGATTCAGAATCATCTTCATATCAGATAGTGACTCAGACAGTGATGTGGAACAAGCAAATGTATGTTTTATGGCCACAAAAGATGAGGTGAGTGATCTAACTTTTGATGATCTGATAGAAATAAACTCAGAATTACTTGATAAGCTAAAAGACGTCAAAAGAAAATACAAAGAATCTCTTGAAAAAGTGAATAGAACTGAAATCGAAGTAGATATGGTAAGAGATGAGAAACAAATCTTAGAAGAAGAACTTGAAGTTACTCAAGAATCTTATTCTAATATGACATTTCAACTCTCTATGTTAAGTCAAGAGATAGAAACTAATAAATAAAAGAATGATGCTCTACTAATTGAAAATCATGATCATAAAGCTAATGTCAAGAATTTAGAATTAGATAACTCTAGCCTTAAAACATGATATTACTACAAATGTCTCTAATTCTTATAAAGGTAGGGAAAATCTTTCCAAAATTATAGTAAATTTCCAAAATGCTTCTAATAAAAGAGGACTAGGATATAAGAAATCTTCTAAGTTATTCCAGAGAAAAAGAATTTTTCATTTAAAAGGAATAATAATAAAGTTGAAAAACCTAGTTCAAAAGTTTCAAAATTTTCTAAATCAATTAAAATTTGGGTTCCTAAAACAAATAATTCTTTGATTAGAGATAAGTATATAAAATCTTTTATAAAAAATGTTCATAAAAACAAAGATAAGCTAATGTCAAAAATATTCTCAAAATCCTGCATTTTTTCAAAATCAGTCGACTGACAATATAGATTCAGTCGACTAAGATAGATTTTTAAACACCGTATTTTTCCTGAAGTCAGTCAATTGGCATCTTGGTTCAGTCGACTTAAATTGCCAAATTGAACTACAAACTCTCGGGATGACTTCAATTGATTGAACCCCTGAAGTCAGTCAAGTGAGGCCAGTATACTCTTTTTAAAATACCCAGTCAATCGACTGGTCTTGAATATCCAGTCGACTAAAACTGGTAACCGAGGTTTCCTCTGGCCAAACGGCACTTAAAACACTTATTCAGTCTCTTTTTTTTATATTTTTACTTCATTCTTTTTTGAATTTCTGCCGTAACTCCTCTTTCTCACTTCAAATTCATTCAAAAAAGATCTCAACCTTTTCACATTTAAAGCTACTTTTTAAAAACCAAACCCTAGTCTACTCAATGACACCTAAAAGAGCTAGACAATCCCAATCTGCAGTTTGTCCTTCTGATTATCAGATTTGAGGATGGTTGCACGTTGAACGAGCAGCATACAAAATGAAAATCTCTTATTTTTTCGAAGGTTCGTTTGTCAAATTTCTCAATTTTTCTCCGTATGAAATCAAGAGTTAGCTGCTCGTAGCGGCCTAGAATCTCTAACAATTTTGCAGCAAATAACAACAAAATTAATCACCTCCTCGTGAATCTTTTCTACGCCAATCTAAATCTCGACCACCATACCATTTCAAACCCAAGCAATGCCATTTGGACTTTGGTATGTGGCGTCAAGATTTTTCTTCCCCTTCAACGATTTACTAGAATTCTTATATGCCCAGACGATGGAGAAGAATTGGACGAAATATCCGTTAATCTGGAAACTCGAGATCGTACTAGTCATATGTTTCTCTCAAATGAGTTAACCGAACTAAAAGCGGTTGAGCTACGACCCAAGGCCTGAATCATGTATTGTGTGCTAACCCATACCATCGCCCCAAGAACCATGAGCTATGAGAAAGTTTATAGGATGGATTTCCAGTCTTTGTATGCTATTTGGTGAGGTCACTGTGTGAATTAGGAAAAAGTAAACTTGGATGAATTTCAGACCTTCAACCAAGGTCGCATTAGAACGATTCACTATGTCGCATATATTATGCGTATTCTAAAACACTTTGATGCTCCTTTTGCCGACTCAGACTGCCCATCCGTTGGATCCTTAAATACTAAGACGCTTATCTTGATGACCCTACCTAAGAAATATCGAGACCATACTATCATTACCTATGACCAATTGCTTGAAATCAATATTTCGGTCAAGCACAACCTTCCTTTCGATAACAAACTTCTCATGTTCAAGTTTCCACTTCATCTCAACCTCCTCCACCACGAAGAGAAATCACCGAGGTTCAAGAAATCGATACTTGAGCTCAGCCTCAAGAAGCCATAACTATTCTTTCCCAAAACCAACAACTTCTTGATCAACGTCTATCTCGAGTGGAATCAAATGCTACTCGCGTTGAAAATTCCATCTCAAAGGTCAACAAGAAACTCAATCATATAAAGGGATTTCTCCATAATATTAGAGAAGCCATCACTTGCTCTCAACCTTCCTCCGCATTCGGATGCATGCCCACTTCTCATGGAAAATGACCTATTGAACACTTCACATGGTCAACATCAAATAAATAACAAGAAGAACGAGAGGGAGAAGAAGTTGGTGGCGAATCTGGCGATGAAGAGACCGAAGGCAATGAAGAAGGAGAAAGCTCCAATGAATGTAGCGATGGTAAAGAGTAAGGTTATTTTCTTTCAATCCTTGTTATTTTGATAAGGCAATGAAGAAGGAGAAAGCTCCAATGAATGTAGCAATGGTAGAGAGTAAGGTTATTTTCTTTCAATCCTTGTTATTTTGATGAACTTGTATGTTATTTTATTTCAAACAATGTCTATGTGTTTATGTGTTTCGGTGGTGGTTATTTTAAACTAACAATATAAAACATTGATAATGTGTTCTTGTTTTGTATGCTAAATTTCTGAGTTATCATCATTTGTATCTTTGTTATACGCTATGCGTCTTTGTCATTTTTTATTTTTCTACTTTGAGAATTCTACTATTTATCAACGACAAAGGGGGGGGAAGATTAATTATTTACAGGAATATATAGCATAGATTTAAGGGGGGAAACCTATGGCACAGTCGTAAGAATATATTCAGGGAGAGAAAGATAAATCAACAAAGCTTGTCAAAGATTTGGTCGTAGCAAATGGAGTTGTCATCATCAAAAAGGGGGAGAATGTTGGATCTTAGGTTTTGATTGCTGACATGACACAACAATTCATGAATCTATGACTACGATAACATCTAGGCCTGTCAATGAATACCCAAAATATCCAAAATCCATCCGCATCCATATCCGAAAAGCGGATAATTATCCGATATCCAAAAAGCGAATGCGGATATCCGATATCCGAAACATATTTCGGATACGGATACGGATACGGTTATGGCTATATCCGTATCCGATAAATATCCGTCCGGTTCGAAGTTATTTTATTATTGTTTTAATATGTTATTTTATATCCATAATAAATATCCATCCAATTTCTTTCCATTTAAATTTCCAATAAACAAGCCTGATTGTATTTTGGCCCATTACTATACCACATACCCTACCCGTATACATACCCTACCCGTATTAAAACAAAACCCTAACACCATTATACAGCCAACAATCGTGATTCCACTTCCACACAGTTGCGTTCCATTTTGAAGTAATTCACTCGCGAATCGTGATTCTACACAGTCGACAATCAACATCGCCTTCATCGCCGCGCCTTCATCGCCTTCATCGACAGTCGACTATTCCACACTGCTCTCGAACTCGCGACTCCACTCGAAAGTTGAAGCCCTAGTTTCGACGCTGAAGCAGTGGAAGCTCTAATTCCTATGCTCGGCTTGGAAATTGTCTTGGTAATTTCTGAATTTACTTAAATAAGTGTATGCCTTTTGTATAGCTATTACTTTGTGTATAAATCATTAATTACAATTTGAATTAAATTTGGATTAAGAGAATGCTGTAAGGGTATAAGTTTAAATAGTTGATAGTGCTAAGTACATAGACTCCTCTGTTGCAAATGACAGTAGATATAGAGCATAAATTATTAGGTTACTTAACTTTAAATTAAAACATATTGTCTATTTGTCATAACTAGGCATTTTAAACAATATTATGTAATTTGGTTAAATGCAGACTTACAAAATTCATGCTTTTGGTGACATAAAATTTTCACTGAATTTTTTTTGTTTCTATTACTCATAGTTATCACATGATCTGGACAATTGGTTGATAATCTAAAAAATATTGTAACAAATTTGTTTTTCACACATTTTTGTTTGATTGCTTGTGCATATATCGCATCATCATTAATGTTTTTTTATAAATGGAGATTAGTTATTATATTCATAATGTTTTATCACTATGTTCAATCTTCATTGTTATTTAGCGGTTTTCTCAAGTAGTTAATGTGTTTCCTTATATGCTATTATTGGGTTCAATTGGATAAAAAGTTATTGAGTAAAAGTGCATAAAAAATTTCAACAAACGGAAGAGTGTTAATTATCTTTGTGCTCTGTTATTCCATAATTGGTACAACAACCCTATGTTACGCTGGCTAACTATGAAACTATTTGTGTGATGTGTGTGACTACGTAGAGCATCACAGTGATACTGCATGACTATTTCCATCTATTACAACATGATGAACAGTTTAAGTTTTCCAAACGTAAGTTTATTAACATACATTACTACAGAATTTAGTATATTTTAATTATATATGAAACAATTAAGAATTTCTAATACAGTAACTCTGTTTGCTGGAATAAAGATTCATTACAATTGAAATCGCATTTGAGAAAAACCATTTACTCTATATTGATTTATATTCAGTATAACATATTTGGATCTACAATTACAACTCTAATATTTTCTGAACAAAATAAAAATTGAATGAGAGGAAATTGACTTTCAGGTTTAATTGTAGATCTAGAAATTCAAATATAAAAATCAATCACAAAGTATTTACAGACAGTAGTGAAAATTTATTTGATAAAATAAAATTTATTTTAGACAGTAATGAAACTTAGGCACGACGAAATTTATTTATTTGTGATAAAATGACTTGTTTGATAAAATGACGTATTTGTGATAAACTTAGACAGTAATGACATATATTTTATTTGGTATTGTAGAGTTTTGAAAATGACGAACGCCTCGTCAAGCTGTAGTAACAAGGATATTTATGGTAATGACGTTGTAGTCGTGGAAGAAAATAGAAACAGTTCAAACATGGTTACATACTCTAGTTTTCCAAACACACAAGTATTTGAAAACCTTTCTACGGTAGACAAATCCACACTTTCAAATGTAAGAATTTTGAAATCTAGCGTATGGAAAGATTTTAATAGAGAAGTAGTGGAAGGTGTTATTAAAGTTACTTGTAAACATTGTTCTAGATTATTTAATGGAGCTACTTCAATGGGAAAAACCGACTTGAAAAATCATCTAAAATCATGTTCAAAAATCCCACTCGTCTAAGAATATCTGGACAACAACTATTGATTGCCAAAAGTTCTCCCAACAAACCAATTAAATTATCGAGTTGGAAGTTTGATCAACATAGAAGCCGGATGTGTTTTGCACGTATGGTTGCTAAGCATGATTATCCATTTAACATGACTGAACATGCGTATTTTCAAGAGTATATTAGAAGTATTAATCCAACAGTTAAATTATTTCTAGAAATACAGTTCAATATGATGTTTTAAAAGTGTATAATGATATGAGAGGCAAATTACAAGAGATATTTGATTGCTTGTCAGCCCGTGTTAGCTTTACTACAGATTTGTGGACCTCTGAACATCAAAACATAGGCTATTGTCACATAACTTGTCATTTTATTGATGATGATTGGAAACTACAAAAAAAGTCATTGCTTATTATGATTTGCCCCCACCACACACCGGGTCCGCACTTAGCGCTTCTCTTAAATCAAAAGTATTGCAATGGAATATTGATAAGAAGTTATTTGCACTTACGGTTGATAATGCGTCAAATAATGATGTAATGATAAGAGATTTAAAAGAATGGTTAGTTGGTAAAAATGCGGTGCCTCTTGGTGGTGAATTATTTCATATGCATTGTTGCACGCACATACTAAGTTTGATTGTTCAAGATGGATTAAAAATGGTGCAAAGTCTTATTGAAAAAATTAGAGAAAGCGACAATTATACAAAATCATCACATATGAGAAAACAAGATTGGGAAAATGCATTGGCTCAAACTCGATTAATTGGGAAGGAGTATCTTATGATGTTTCAACATGTTGGAATTCAACATATTGAATGCTTGAAAGTGCTCTTGAAGTGTGTTCGGCATTTGAGCGATTGGTTGATTTAACCCACGATTGCAAATGGTTGCCATCAAACGAAGAATGGGAAATAGGAAAAGAAATATGTGAATGTTTGAAAATATTTTATGAGGTTACACTTAAGTTTTCGGGTGTTAAATATCCTACGGCTAATTTATATTTTAAAAGCATTTGCGATGTCTATGAAAGTATTTTAACTTGGGAGATACATGAACATGAGTATATTCAATGTATGGCCCAAAAGATGAGAATTAGGTTGGACACGTATTGGACCAATTGTAATCTAATGATGAGCATTGGTATGGTTTTAGATCCCCGTTACAGATTGCCTTATATTGAATTTTTCTTTGATGTGGTTTATGGTGGTCGTGCACAAGTTCATGTTGTAAAAATTCGTGAATCTTTGAAATCTCTATTTATTTTATATGAAATGGAATGGACTTCTTCTAAGGGGCAATCTAACAATTCTTCGTGTGATACGTTTGATTCTTCTAATTTTGGTTCTAAGAAGAGAACAAAAATGGATTTAAAATGGAGAAATTATGTTGAGAAAAAAGTTGGTAGCTCACAAGCTTTGAAAACGGAACTTGATAAGTATTTAGAACATGAATTGTTACCAATGGGTGAAGATGAGGACAATTTTGATATTTTGACATGGTGGAAAACCAATGGGCCAACTTTTTCAATACTTGCAAGGATCGCTCGTGATATTTTAGCCGTTCTGATATCAACCGTAGCATCCGAATCATCGTTTGGTAGTGGAGGAAGATTGATTTCCGAGAGTAGATCTTCATTATCTTCGGATATTGTAGAAGCTTTGAGTTGTATAAAGGATTGGTTGCCATCCGATATTGGTAAAACTATTATATTTTTCTACATGTTTTCAACACAATAACCATCCCATATATGATTTAATTCTTTTGTTTTTAAACTTTTAATAGGTCACAATGTCGAGTTTTTTGATGATGCTATGGTTACGTTATAAACATGCTTCGCAAAGGGTAATGGTAAGTGTTCTTGATTTAAAAATTACAAACAACTTAATTGAAGCAAATATATTTATAGCCTGCGCTTGCTGTTCGAAACAGCAAGCACAAGCTTATTTGTCACTGTCTGTAAAAATTACCTAGTACAAAATTAAAGGTCACCTAGTACAAAATATTGTGCAAAAATTATGAGTATAGAGAATAAAATTCATCACTGTCCGCACAATCGATAGCATACCTTCTAACATCAATAGCCTAACTCCTGCTGGTGCTTATGATAAGGCTACAGCGGTGTAAATTCAATTTTGCTTATGATACAATACCATAAAAGCAACTACAACTTTTCTCATGATACAATGCATTATGACAATCAAACTCATTTTAAATCATAGCTACTTCTCTCATCAAATCCTGATAGTATAAAACCATGATCAATTTAATCGATAACGTTTTTTAGGTTTAGTATTTAGATGGCCAATATTAACAAGGAAGTGAGTTTAGTACTGCAGCAAGCAATGCAATAGTGCATGCAGCATGCATTAATCACATACTACACCATGCCCAGTTGAGTTTGACATTCACTAATCTTTATGCATGCCCGTGTTTCTTCACTTGTATAGATGATATGAATTTACAGTACAAGGTTTATGTCATACACGATGCACATTTCAATACACATTAACCACTTTCTTGGATTTTCCATAGCAGAACAACATCATAGAATATTTTTGCACAATATAGTTATGAAATTAAGGGTTGCTTGCTTGTTATATTTGGATTAGTTATGAAATTCAATTGTTTATAAACTAATATACACGTTTATATTTTTCTGCAGGGTCATCTTTTGAAGCTTCAACCACTCCATGGAGAAAGAACGCAATATTTTAGTTTATATATGTGCTATTAAGATAAATTATGGTATTTGCTATAATGTAAAACATGTATGATGCATTTTATTTATGTTTTTTTATGATTTTGTGTGATTGAATTAGGCTATGGATTATATGATGAATTATGAAACATTATCGTATTCGTATGGATTTTATGTGATCGAATTAGCTATTGTTAATTTGATGTATTATTACAATTTTTCATCTTTTGTTTAAAGACAAATTAAATATGCGGTATATTGAGTTAAATTTCAGTTACATTTTGAAGTTTGAATGCGGATATTTTTGGATATTTCAATATCCGGAAATATCTGTATTCATTAAGCCGGATATGGATATTTTCAAATATCTGAAAATATCCGTGGATATGGATACAGATATTATTTAATAGATATTCGCGGATATCAGATACGGATTCGGATACGGATTTTTTTTGGATACGGATACGGATACAGCACTATCCGTATCCGATTGCATCCGTTTGCAGGCCTAATAACATCTGCACTCAATGACTCAAAATATGGTTCATATAGTTATATACATTTTAACAAGAGTCATTAAGTGTATATATAAAGTCTAGTCTAATGCTTTGTTAAAATCTTTCCTCAAGAATCATTATTCACATTCATCTATATTCATATAAACCTAGATTCAAAATTATATACTTTTCGAATTCATATGCACACATAAAAATTCATCACTGCACTTAAATGCATTGTTCAGTCGACTGAACACACCAGGTCAGTCGACTAAGTCGGTATATAAATTTTATCATATAACAAGGACTAGTCGACTAAACACACCTGGTAAGTCGACTGAGTCTGTGCATGTAACTTGTGCACTTTTTGAATTCAGTCGACGGACCATGCACATTCAGTCAACTGAATCCTGCAATAGTCAAAAAACATGAATAGACACTTCTTCATCCCAAAGGTTATTTTCTTTCTGAAATGTTGCATCCATTAGCTTTTCATAGAGAGCTTTTGCCAGAAGTTGTAATTCATCATACACTATAAAGCACTCATGTTTCAATGATTAATTCATTGAATTTTCTTATCTTTCTTGATCTATAGTGCATAGCTTTCTTGATTTTATTGCTTACAAAATTCTATACAATCATTGCTTACAATTCCACTTCCATATTCTATAAGCAGTTCTAATCTTCTTATTCTTCATACACACACAATTATACACATCATTCTTGAGGAAAAGTTATAGGAAGGGTGTACTATAAGTGAAAAATCTGTGTTATTCAGAACACACAAAGTCAAGTTAATCCAGTTTGTAAGAAAGTCCTGTTCGGTTGCTCGGGAGGTCAAGTCCTATTCAGTTGCTCGAGCGGTCAAATCCGATTCGGTTGCTCAGGCGGTGTAATACATGTTCCTCCGGGTCAAGTGAGGGTTGTTAGCTTTAATTCTAGAAGGAGTCTGGGACTGGACGTAGAACAGGAGTTCGGACCAATATAAAAACTCCTGGTGTCATTTTACATTACTGCTATTATTTTCTGCACTAGTTATTCATTATATTCCATATTACTCGATCATATAGCAAAATCACTTTCAGCGTATCTGTATCTGGACAACTCATCAAACTTTGTAGCACACTCAATAACCGACATTTCACCTTACACTAAGTCCATGAACTTTCTCAGCAATACTGACTTGGCAACTTCAGACAAAAACCTCTCATCGAATCTCCTTCGAAATTCTACCCAAGTCAACTCTTCCTCGGGAATTCCCACGATAATACTATTCCACCAACAAAGTGCTGCTCTACGCAACGGTCTAGAAGAAAGCCTCCTCTAATGCTCATTATCTAATCCCAAGTTAGCAAAAATCCTATCACAGCGCAATAACCACTTTTCCACTTCAATAGCATCTTCTGTTCTCAAAAATGGCTTCCCACCAAGACTGGTGTAACCCCTGCTCAGCTTAGCATAATTATTGCCAACAGGTGCTATGGGATTAGGTTCTCCAATAGCATTACCTCCAGCTAATCCTGAAGCTTCTCTAGCTTGCATCAGATGGTCAAAGAACTGATATATCATCCCTATATCTACAAGCAGGGTTCTAGCACCTACTTTTGTTTTTACGTTTGGATTAGCTGTAATAACCCGATTTTTAGGGATACTAAATTGGTAATCAACTAATAAATTGATAAATAATGTGTTAATAATAACAAATAGTTAATTATTTATGGAAAAAATGAAATAATAAATAAATAAATATTTTGTTTGAAAAAAAATGGAAACAAATTATTAAAGTCGATAAGGGAGGAATGAATGATCCGTGGCTTATTTTATTATGTATAATAAATGTAATGAAATGTATCTTTTATTTTAATGAGGAAATTTATTTAATGAACTAATTCTTAGAAAAAAAAAAGAAGAGAAGTTGTTGTTACTTAAAAAGTTCTTTTTTAAAAAAAAAGGAGAAGAGGTGAAAGCTTAAATAAAATAAATTTTACGTTAATTCTCAGGTTATGCATTGAAAAAAAAATTCATGCTAATTTAAAAATTATACATAAAATAATAATAATAATAATAATAAAATTCAATTTTTTCATGTTATGTAAGAAAAGTCTAGAAGTAAATTTAATAAGATAAGAAAATAGAAATATCTTAACATGAGACATAGTGTAATCATTATGTTTGGAAAAAAAAATTAAAAATGTAAAAAAATAAAGATATTTCCTAAGAGGATTCTAGAAAAGGCCTCAAGTACAAAACTCAGCCCACTTTCTTCATTCTTCTGGGGACTGTGCCTACAAAATACTCAGAAAGGAGAAAACAAGAAACCTAAAAATAAAATCCTCTCACTCAAACACAAAATCTCTCTTTACAACCAAAGGTTAAAAGAAAAAGCAAAACCCTATCATCTAGAACTCTCATCAAAAATTCGAAGAAATAAAAGTTGCAACCAAATCTAGAAGAAAGGATTCCCAAATCTAATTCAATTGGAAGGAAAAAGGGGGAAGCTATCGAAGGGCTAGCTGTTATAGAGCTTAAAGATTGCTAATTTGGAGTTAAAGGTGAGTAATATGGACTTTATGTTCTTAATTTTAAAATTTGCCTCTAATTTTAAGTGAACGATATTAATCTCCTTTTGCTTCTTGTAAAATTCTCATTTTTCTTACTGAAAATCTGAGTTTTGATCACTAATTAGAACAATTTGGGTTTGTTGAAACTTGAAAATAAGGATTTGTTTGTTGTATTGCTGAAACAACAACTAATCTGAAAATCATAAGAAATTGTGAAAAAATTCTAAATTGCTAAATTTTGGATATGTTGTTCTTCACATAAAGGCTCATACTGTATAAAAATTTCACTGAAAAATATTGTGATTTGGTGGATGAAATCGGTTGTTTATTAAGATATATTTGCCCAGATTTTACAGCAACGGTGACTTTTGGTACGAAATTCATGTCAATTCAAAAATAATTGATAAAATTCTGACATTTTTATATGTTGTTGCTAACTCATACGCACATATTCTGTAAAAATTTCGTTGAAAAATAACTTATTTTGATAGGTGAAAATGATCTTTTGCAGAAGTGTTTAACAGCAGATTTTTACTTTAAAGTCAACCCAGAAACACCTGCTGTACTATTTTTGTTTACCCTATCAAAGCATAATATTTTTGTATGAAATTCTTAAAATAGATGTGTATATTAGTTAGGAACAAAATACTAAAATTTTAGAATTTTAAGAAATATTTACAATTTTCCATGAATTATAAACGGGCGGTGAGTTTGACACATACGTGTATATCTACTAATCGTTGCACGTTACATTAGCCTATTTATTTACTGAATTGCTGAGATGAATTGATGATTTATGGTGTTGGATTAATTTTTCTTTGGATAATTCAATTTCTTTATATTGAATGGTCAAAATGAAAAGGAGATGTTGTCCGAATGCATTTTTATTTGTGATTGTTAGATAATTTTGTACAATTTTGAGGCTTTTATTTTTATTTATTCTTATTTTGGGATGTTCCATTTATCTGTTTATTTTTTTAAAATAATTTTGGAAAGCTTGTAAAAAAAAGAATATATAAGTTAGTGAAATTTTTCATTGTATTATTGTATTGTTTAAAGAAAAGTTTGATTTGTTTGTATCTTAGTATTTTGAAAAGGAAACATCCTTTGTATCATAAAATTTAAAGATGCTTTGTTTATTTATCTTATTTTTTATAGGAAAAAAAAGGGAAGAGGAAAATACATTTTTACTCTAAAATATAGGATATATTGGAAAGTATGATTTTGGAAAATATGTAAATTTTGGAATTACTTCCCTTTGAGGTTTTGAAATAAGAATTAAATTATGAAAGTATTTTTTTTTTTTAAATGGAGAAAAAGTAAAGTTATGGTTGTACTTTAAGAAATGGGAAATCTTTTGAGTAAAAAGATATAATATGTTTTAATTATTGATTTTGGAAAGTCAAGATGGCTTTGAAAGTAAATTAAAAGTTTGAAAATAAGTCCCAAACTTTGGAAGATTTTGTAATAGGCATCGGGGATATTTTAAAAGCTTTATGTAATTAACGTTTCATTTTAGATCTTTTATAATGGTTATGGAAAAAAAAAGAACTATAAGGCATTTTTTTAAAGTAAATTATTTTCCTTTTAATTATTTAAATCCTTTATAAATAGTGGAACAAATTTTCTCAATTATATACATAGCTTGAATTAAATTCGATTTTAATAAAGATTTATTAAAAATTCTATATGATGGGAGTTTTGAGATAGTATAGTAATACCAAGCGGTATGGGACGTTTGGTAATACTTTTCCAATTACTCTATTGAATCCTCATATGAAATATTTGTTTGTTCGTATTTTTAGTAAGTGGAATTTACTACCTTGTAGCAAATATTCAAGTAACGTTATGTGGTATGAGATGCATGAGCGTCACTCGAGCAATAACTATTTGGAAGTATATGACATTCTTGAATTGATGTACTTTCATGTCATCTTTGAGTTGGCATGCTTTTATGCCATTCTTAAGATGGTACCCTTTTTTTCTATATCGCAACCGTTGTGCTTGATTTAAGATGTTAAATCGCTATATTTTCTAATTGATCTTGTTTATGACTTGTGATTAGATTGGTGGTTATGCATCGGTTTTGTTTTGCTTTTGGCAATTTTCGAGTTGCGGTTGCCATTTTGCTTTATTAAATGTTGGCATATTTATTCAAGCCATGACTGTATTCTCGCCAAAGCAATATTGAATTTCATGACATTATTTATATTAAATAATACTTTTTTTAAAACCCTTTTTTTATTCATGGGTTGGGATAAATTGGACTCTGTTTTACCAATGTGCCAAAACTCCGCCTTGGCTGACCAGATTGAGGCTCGCTACCTTAATCGGTGGTACATTGTTTGCCCACCTACCACCATTGGTCAACGGTCGGCTACATTGGGCTAATTTTCTTTTCGGTCGGAACTCCCGACCGGCGGATCACACACTATGAAGGATGGAGGCGTGGGGCTCCCACATGTAGTGTTGTGAACGGGTAGCTTATAGCCTTCGCCTTAGACCGTCTTGATTATCCTAAGTTGATCGCCAGGTGTGTTATGGCGTTATGAGTAGATTACAGTGCTGATGTCTCGATGCGCGCTCGAGCTCTACCACTGTAATTTTACAATACCGGCGTTTGATTATTTGGTAATTTTTTGAGTCGGGTTATATTTATCCCATAATCCCCTATTGCTTTATTATTACCCTATTGCATTTTTCTAATATTGATTTATTTTTATCTTATTGTTTTATATATGATAATTGTTATGGGTGTCGTATTGGTTTATATATGATACTCTGGCTTGATTTATTTTTACCATATTGTTTTATATATGATAATTATTATGAGTATCGTATTGGTTTATATATGACACTTTGGCTTGATTTATTTTTATCATATTGTTTTATATATGATAATTTTTGCGAGTATCGTATTGGTTTATATGTGATACTCTGGCTTGACTTGTTTTTATATTGTTTTATATATGATAATTGTTATGAGTTTCGTACTGGTTTATATATGATACTCGAACTTGATTTATTTTTACCATATTGTTTTATATATGATAATTGTATGGGTATCATATTGGTTTATATATGATACTCTGGCTTAGATGTTTTTTTTCATATTGTTTTATATATGATAATTGTTTTAGTATTGTATTAATTTAAATACATTGATTTGAATTATTTTTATCATATTGTTTATATATGACAATTGTTGATGGTATCGTACTGATTATATTCGATACTTTGGCTAGATTCATTTATTGTTATATTATTTTATATACAATTACTTTAGTTAGTGTCATATTGCTTTATATATGACACTTTGACCTGATTCTTTACTATCATACTATTTCAATGTGAGAATTGTTGTTGTTCGTTATCCATAGATCTTACTTCATCCACACTATAAATTGTTTGACCCGTGTGACTTTTTTTTAACCTCGAGTCGGACTGAGGATTTTATTAACAGGATATGTTTGCGTGGACTTTAGCAGCATTTTTTTCCTTTTCCACGTTTTGGGGTTTTGGACTTTACAGCTTGGACTTAGGAGTAGTTAATATATTTATTATGGTATGTATGTTATTATGTATTTTGCAAGTGATATGCACTATGGACTACGTATTGTGGACATTATTATTATGATATGTATTATGCATTATGCTGTTGTTGTGCTGAACTGTGCATTCTATTATATTCTGTACTATGTAACCTGGAAAAAAATTATCTTGTACCATTGCTTTGAACCAACACTGCGCACGAATGGTAACTAGAAGAAAAAAAAAGAAAAGTCATAAAATTTCTCGTGCCAGTGTTAGTTCAAGGGAATGAGTACAGCATTTAGCCCTATCAAGTCCATTCTCCGTGCTTTCTAACAATAATACTTAGTATTGCTCTTGGTTGGCATGGGTATAGGGGTCGGGCGTTACATTAGCATTTATCTGCCGACTTGGGTTTCTTCTGTAGGATCGATTTCACCCTAGAGGAGGGTGAATAGGGTGATAATATTAATTATAAAAATTTAATGTGGAAGTATATAAAATAATTGCAGCACATATAAAAGGAAAAAAAATAGCAACACAGATAATAGCAGAATATAAAATAAGAAACAGAACAACACATATTTACCCAGCTTTGGCGAAATCCTGACTACGTGTTGCCCCTAAGTTTCTACTAGAAATTAAGTAGTCGGACGCTTACACATGTAAACTCAGGACACCCGCTATCGACTAACCTAACTCTATGCTCAAAACCTTGCCACAACTCAGCCACTGAGTTGCCAATTCTCGAACTACACCACCGTAGTTCATCCCCTAGACACATGACTAAATTTTACAAAAGTTTAAAAGAGAAATACAAATTAAAACAATAAAACCCTAATTTATAAACTAAAGCCAAACACTATTTATAATAGCCGGCCCACAATAAAAATAAAAATAAAAATAAATCCCCTTTTTATTTTCTATTATTCGGCCGGTATCTTTCTTCATGAAATTAATGTCTACTTCTTCCTTTGATTGAGAACGTTCTTTCCTCTTCATTCAAGATTAGGGTTTCAGAAAATTTGAAGGCACCGACTTCAAATGCTCGATCGAATAGATGATTTATCTTTCCTTGAGTGTTTCTTTGAATTGCAAATGGCTGCTTCAAATTTGGTGAGTTCTATAAATCTGGTATGTGATTTCCTTTGATACTCTCATTGATATGCTTAGGCCGATGATGTTAATGGTTTATATAAGATCCGAATGCCTATAATTTCGTTCGTATATATTTTTATTAAATTTGTCCTTGGCCACTGATTTTCGTTTGGATGCTTATGATGTTTTTGACTTGTTTAAATTCGTATATTTTGCGTTTACTTTATTATCACGGCTTTGATTTTGAACTTGTTCGATTCCTGGGTCACCATGGCTTTGAATTCTCTGACGATGTTGATTTATCTTGACTTGTTTAATTCGTGTTCCTTATATTATCTATTGTGAGAAAAAATTGACTTCGGCATTTATGTTAAGCTGGACTTGATTTTTGATATCACCCGACTTCGGTCATTTGGAAATTTGTCCTTATAACTTCATTGCTTCACAGTGCTTACTGTATCTAGTCTAGTTGATGTTGCAGTGTCGTTTTGATACATGCAATTTTTACCATGCCTGATTATGTATGCTTGTTGCTGTGATGTTTTGAACTATTACATATATGTGTGTACTTGGTTCTTCCTTTGTACATTTGTCTACACTACTTCATCGATATATATGTGTGCATGTCTTAATGACCACTGCTTCTTGCTGTGTTGGATGATCATAGTCACTTGCTTGGATATTGAACTGCTTCCATTCCTTCACATGTTCCACATGAGTCATGAGCTTGTGCCTTATCTGGTTGACCTGAACTTTGAACTGATCATTTTACTTTGTTTTCTTGTGCACTGCCCATATGTGTTCATTTGTTTGCATTTGACTTTGATTGTGCAGTCTGCACTGAAATGCTGTATACTGCATGTGTGTGTGTATACATGTGTGTATATATGTATGTTTGTTGCACCCTGTAGTTTGATATTGCATTTCTTCGAACTTTGCACTGCCCTGGTTCATTATTGATTTTGAACTGGTCGAGTTGTTTTTGTTATCTTGAAGTCATGCGGCTTGGTTCTCTGTATATTGATGTCTTCAACATTGCCTCCTTTATGTGATAATTGCTGTCTTGTACATGAATTTGGTCTGCGTTTCAGTAAAATGCCTCTGGTCATTGGTGGTTGTTTTGCATTATCTGATAGCTATATTACATTTGTATACATGATGATGTAAGTGGACTCTTGAAATCAAGTCTGGTGTGCATTAAGCTCTGTCCACTGTTCTATATGTTTGCTTCCTGGTCGACATGTATATTGATGTCACCTCTATTGTATTGTGTCAGGGTTGCGTTGCTTTGAGTCATGTATACTTGATGCTTGGATTTACTTGTGTACTTCATGGCTGCATTCCTTATTGGACTAGCCAAGTGCACTGTTTTCATGTAACTGATCCGGTTGCATATATGTTACATATTGTGGTTTTTTTTACATATGTGTGCTGGTGAGGTTTGCATTTCTCATATAAGTCTATACTTGATTACTGGTTTATGACTTTGCTTCATCCAGTGGTAGCTGCAAGTATATGTATACATGTTGTCATGTCAGCATTGATTCATTTCTAAATGCTTGCACACTCCAATGTGCATTGTATATTTCCATTTAAAGTTTATTGCTATATTTTGTCGCCTCATTTTGGTTTCTTTGACCAGTCTAGGTTCAAGTGTACATTGAATTTTTGGTCGAGGTAACTTGACCCATTGATTTGTCTTACATGCACCTAAGTTGAACCTAGCTTTGGCTCGGGTTTGACCTTGTGCTCGTGTTGTGACTTTATTTGTATCGCACTTGATATGAACCCGTCTTTTGATTGGGTTTGACCTAGTGCTCACCTATTCCTGCAGTTTTATCAAGCGTATATCGATGTGCACGGCCTTGTGGCATGTATAGTGATACACTGTGCATGCCACAGGTTGTTCGTATATGATGAATTCAAAAAGAAATATGATGATGAACAACCCAAATAATCGAGGCATATGATATTTTCCAAATACACATTTTATTTTACACTACAAAATATTTATTTTTCAATTTTACTGCGTCAGTGTGTATTTTGCAGATAGCTCAGATGCTAGATTCGATTTGGAACGGAGTTGAAGATAAATACGAGTGAATGAGCAATATGTAGTGAGGACATTTGTGTAAATTGAATTGTATTGTAATTAAAATTTTGTATATATAGTGAGAGCACAAATTTATACTATTCAAAATTGTAATAAAATATTTGTTTGAATAAAATATTTGTTTTAATTTAAATTCTGTGGTACTTATTTTATTCAGCAAATGTTTATTTAATTACATAAAAAGAATATAGTACATTAACAAATACATTTAAATGAATATATATATATATATATATTATCATCAAACAAAAATCATATACTTGCATATTCAACAAACTTCTCCTTTTAATAATAACAAACATATATTTAAGATTTTGAATTTATCAAATGTATTTGATCACTGATAAGCACTATTTTCTCCCCTTATTTGAATGCTCCCTCTGTACAAAAAAGCTCCCCCTTCATATATGCATGAGAAAAATATGCAAATGAGCCTAGATGCAAATAGAAAATACAAAATAAAGTATTTGACCAAAATAAAATATTTAACCTTTATATGCCAAAATCTTAACTTTTCTCTCCCCCTTTTGTTATCAGCAAAAGAGTAATAGTGTTAGAAAAAATAGAGATAAAGCGATAGACATTAATACGACATTAATACCCAATCGAGTATAAATATTAAATTTTAATAAAAAATCAAACAAAAATCATAAATACTCTATTTGATGCATATTCCACTTTAGAATGACAGGGATGATGTCATCATATAGAACCATATAGTTGTGTCTATTTATGGTATATTTATATCAAGAATTTGAATATCTACTAACCATGCATAACTATTAGGACTTTTAAATGAGATTAGTAGTATTCCAAATTTTTATATAAAAAAATGAATTCAAGTATCTTCTAACCATCATAACCGTGAGGACTTTTAAATGGGATTAGAATCAACTTGTATATTTGATAAATCAATTTTGAAATATGTTCCATACATGCATAACCATGAGGGCTTTTAAATGAACGTGAAAGCACATAATCAATAATTGCAAGTAATTCACCCATGCATAACCGTGAGGACTTTTAAATAAGAGTGAATACTTTGGATGTTTTTATTGCTAAAAATATAATAAATTGAAAAATGAATGATTTTCCATTTAAAATACCACATATTGACATATTATATTTGATTTTGATGAGTGATGGTCGTTAGAAATATGATAGAAATAAAGTTGGTCATGGAATTTTTATCAACAAAAGTTTTTATAACTCTTGTTTAAATTTCTAAAGAAATGTACTAATTATACCATCTTAAGTTAATATATGATTAATATTAACACTCATAACTTTTTCAATCACTTTTTATCTTTTCGATAATCAGTAGGGAGTCAGATTAGTTAACGTAATCATTTAAGATCAAATCCAAAAAATAATCAAATTTTCTAGAATGATGAATCTGAAACAAGGTCAACAAAAAATGATTTTCTGGAAGGGGTTTAATAAGAAAAATGTCTGCTAATTGAAAATTAGTTGAAATGAAAATATGCAGATATTTTCTTTGAAAATGTGATGTAACTAATGAATGTCTCTTCATAAATCTCGTTCCACTAGTAATTTTTCTGTCAACTAGATTTCCATTGTAATCTGCATTCGAATTTCCCTTTGACTGAAGACTATCATTAGTCGAATGTTATAGACCAGTCCGTGAAGTTGCAACACATACTTTAAGATCTTTTTACACCTTTTAAATGAAATTCTTTTGAATTTGACTTGAAACTATAAAATAAAAAAGCCGTGAACATAGTGTCAGATAAGATAAACAAATATATCCACTTGTATCATGAGTAATCAGCAATCAATAAAATACCATCTTGGTCCAAACAAATCTATATGAAGTAGTTCAAAGACTCTAGAGGTACATGTAATGTTCTTGGCATAAAGAGATAATTGGCCAACAATTTTCATAAGTCGGAATCAGAATCAACATTCATTTCTTTAACACATAACTGGCTGATTTAATTCAGATTTCGGTGAAGATTTTCACATTTAATAAATCATTCAAGATGAATATACCATTACCTATTTACCTTTACGATAATTTTTCATTGTTGCCCACTGTAATTCTGCTACCTTTATACTAGGCTAAGGAACTTTGATTTGTCGCCTATTGTGTACCTTGAACAGCCAGAATCCATATAGCAATGTTGTTGTTCCTTAGCCTGCCACCACAACTACACGAGAAAATATTTTTGTGACCTATTTGTTTTTATAGTTCCATTGTTTTTAGTGGCAAATAATTTTGAAAAATATATTAGAGTAGACCCAAAACTATTTATATATGTTCCTTTCGGTACCCAGATTTGCTTAACTTTAAGAGATTTTATATTCGTGCCTTTTGGAACCCAAATTGGTATAGTTTTCATGTTTTTGGGTCTATACCAGCAAATGTTGTGATTGTGTCAAGTTTTTCCACATATCGTGCACTTTGAGTTGACTTGTCTAATTTCATTTCTATCACGTTCTGATTGGTTATACCCAAGTTGTTGTCTAAAAGTATTAACTGTTTGTTTCCCTAATAACATAGATCTTTCACTTTTTGAAAATTTTCCTAAAGTCGTAAATTGTTGTTGGACTTGTGTTTTAAGAGATTCATTTTTGTTTAATAATTGTGTGCACTTTTTAATAGAATTTTCTCTCCCTATATTTTCACATTCTTTCAAAATCAAATTTTCATTTTCAAGCGATTTAATTTTAATTTCTGATTTTTTAATTTCTTCTTCGAATGTTGGACACTTTTCACACTTAGGGCACTTGTCTTGATAGTTTTTAACCAATCAATCAAGTTGTTTATTTAAATATATCATGGTATATCTTGTGATTCAATTTTAGCATATTTCTCCCTAAGTCTTTCGAAACAGGCATTTACTTCATGAAAATAAACAAGTAATTCTAAATGAGTAAGTTTGACTACCTCGCTTGGCTCATCATCATCACTGCCAGTTATATCACCTCGAAGGCACATACATGCTTTTCTTTCTCACGGCCAGTGCTTTTATCATCTTCATCCTAAGTGGCTGCAAAACTTCTCCTTTTTGTTTCTTTCCATGGTTGAATCGATTCCGTGGACAATTGGGCTTGATATGACTGGGTTTATTGCACTGGTGACAGATGATCTCCCGTTCTTTTGGGTTGTCTAGAACTTTAAATATTCTACTTTTTAGTTGTTGATTTAGAGATGGATTTTCATATATGTGATTCCACTTTTTGAATTTCTTCATTAACACCTCCAGTTCAGCTGCTCTATCATCATCATCACAATCACCTTCTGTTTTACCTTTAACAGCTATTGATTTCTTTCTAGTATCACGGCCTTCGCATTCTTCCTTGAATTTCATTTCTAGCTCATAAGTGGTGAGATATCCGATGAGTTCTTCAACTTTGATTTGTTTTAAATCTTTTGATTCTTGAATGGCAGTAACTTTTGCTTCAAAATTATGTGGAAGGACTCTGAGGATTTTTCAGACTATTTCCAACTCTGTATATGATTTTCCAAGTGATTTTGATTTGTGTACGATATTGGAAAGTCGTCCGTACATCTCTTTGACATTTCTTTCTTGGCATTGTGAAATTCTCGTATTCGCTATTAAGCATGGCAAGGCGAGATTCCTTGTCTTGAGATGTTCCTTCATGAGTCACTTCAAGTGTGCGTTAGATTTCCTGTGCAATTAGACAATATGAGACACGATTAAATTTGATTTGATCCAATGAACAAATAATAGAATTCATAGCTTTAACATTAGCAATATGTAGTCTATTTTCAAGATCTGTCCATTGATCCATCGGTTTATCTACTTCCCAATTATCTACGACTATAGTTGGTGTTCTATAACCTGTCTCGATAATATTCTAAGCATCAATGGTTTTCAAAACAATTTCATTCTATTTTTCTAGTAAGCATATTCACCATTGAACATTGGCGGTCTAACTATGGACTGACCCTCAGCAAAAGCATTATTAAAAAAAGCCATTTTAAAAATTCATAATTTTAAAACGAAAATTGATTTTTGAAAAATCAAAATTTTTTAAAACAAAAATTGACTTCTGTTCCTAGCTCTGATACCACTTGTTGGATCGATTTCACCCCAGAGGGGGTGTGAATAGGGTGATACTATTAATTGTAAAAATTTAATGTGGAAGTATATAAAATAATCGCAGCACAGATAATAGCAAGATAGATAATAGCAGAATATAAAAAGCAGAAATAGAACAACATAGATTTGCCCAGCTTCGGCAAAACTCTGCCTAGTTGCTGCCCCTAAGGTTTCTACTAGAAATTAAGTAGTCAGACGCTTACACATGTAAACTCGTGACACCCGCTATCGACTAACCTAACTCTATGCTCAAAACCCCGCCACAACTCAACCATTGAGTTGCGAATTCTCGAACTACACCACCGTAGTTGGTTCCCTAGTCACATAACTAGACTTTACAAAAGTTTAAAAGACAAATACAAATTAAAAAAATAAAACCCTAATTTATTAACTAAAGCCAAACACTATTTATAATAACCGACCCATAATCAAAATAAATCCCCTTTTTCTTTTCTATTATTCAGTCAGTATCTTTCTTCGTGAAATTAATGTCTGCTTCTTCCTTTGCTTGAGAACATTCGTTCCTCTTCGTTCAAGATTAGGGTTTTGGAAAATTTGAAGGCATCGATTTCAAATGCTCGATCGAATAGATGATTTATCTTTCCTTGCTTTGTCGATTGAGTGATTCTTTGAATTGCAAACGGCTGCTTCAAATTTGGCGAGTTATATAAATATAGTATGTGGTTTCCTTTGATACTCTCATTAATATGCTTAGGCCGATGATGTTAATGGTTTATATAGGATTCAAATTCCTATAATTTCGTTCGTATATATTTTATTGAATTCGTCCTTGGCCACTAATTTTCGTGTGGATGCTTGTGATCATGTTTCTGACTTTTTCAAATTTGTATATTTTGTGCTTGCTTGATTATTACGACTTTGATACTTGCTCGATTCCTTAGTCGCCACGGCTTTGAATTCTCTAATGATGTTGATTTATCTTGACTTGTTTAATTCGTGTTCCTTATATTATCTATTGTGAGAAATTGACTTCGGCATTTATGTTAAGCTGGACTTGATTTTTGATATCATCTGACTTCAATCATTTGGAAAATTTTCCTTATAACTTCACAGCTTCACGGTGTTTACCGTATCTGGTCTAGTTGTTGTTGCAGTGTTGTTTGATACATACCATTTTTACCATGCCTGATTATGTACGCTTGTTGCTGTGATGTTTGAACTGTAACATATATGTGTGTGTACTTGGTTCTGCCTTTGTACATTTGTCTCCAATACTTCATCGATATATATATGTGCATGTCTTAATGACCCACGGCTTCTTGCTTTATTGATTGATCATAGTCACTTGCTTGGATATTGAACTGCTTCCATGCCTTCACTTGTTCCACATGAGCCGTGAGCTTGTGCCTTATCTGGTTGACCTGAACTTTGAACTGATCATTCTACTTTGTTTTCTTATGCACTGCCCATATGTGTTCATTTGTTTGTATTTGACTTTGATTGTGTAGTTTGCACTGAAATATTGTGTACTGCATGTGTGTGTGTGTATACATGTGTGTGAGTGCGTGTGTGTGTTTGTTGCACCAAGTAGTTTGATATTGCAATTCTTTGAACTTTGCATTGCCCTGGTTCATTATTTATTTTGAACTGGTCGAGTTGTTTTTGTTGTCTTGAAGTCATGTGGCTTAGTTCTCTATATATTGATGTCTTCAACATTGCCTCCTTTGTAACGACCCAAAATTTTCAATCCCGAAAATTCCAGATAGTTATGAAAATAAGAAAGAGATAGGAGAAGAAGTAGAAGAAGAAGATCGGAAAACATCAACATCTCACATTTGTAGCGGATAAAATATAATAATAAATATTATCAGTTACAAAAGATTATTATATGTGTTGATTACATTTTAATATATTAGAGTTACACAAATATACAGCCACTGAATATACACAATTATCATGTCACAGATTTACAATAATATAAAGCAGCGGAAATACTCTATACGTTCTTGCCATCTAGCTCGCCTCCTGAGCTCCAGAACGTCCTTACCTGAAAAGCTTAATACTCGGTCTGACCTGAGCATTACATCAAAGTAACACCCGGGTCAGGCTGGAAACCAGCGTGAGTAAACCCATCTAACATGGAATACAAAGCATACAACTTATATAAAACTCGGGGTAACTCGTTTCAATTCACAAAGCCACAATTTATTATAGACATCACTTATTCCACACATCCATTTCTAACTACCAAGATTTAGAATTAAATAGTCCAGTTCCTTTAAATCACTTCACTCCAGCCTATAGATTTCACATATCAATCTATAAAAATTCGAAGTGGTTTCGGGTATTTCCTGATACCCGAACCCAGTCTCTTCGAGTCTTATGTCTTCCCAACCCAAGTTATCCAACTGAAATACACAACATTTCATATCACAGATATCAACTCATTCAAAGCATCCAATACCATTCAATCATCCATAAGCAAAGCTTAATCACATACAGATTTAATTTAATTAATCCTGATTGAATTACTAACCTTAACCACTTAGATTTCTTGATTTAACATTAATTAGTTTCAAATCAATTAATCAATCATCCCTTCATTATTCATCTTAATTAATCACCCTGGATTAATTATCCTTCATTTACATTCAAGTAATTAACTTTAACTAATTTCATGATATTAATTCTTCTTAACCAAAAACAATAAGTAATCTTAATTACTTTATGAATTAATTAACTATTTTAATTACATTAATCTTTAATTACTTATATTAATTAACTTCTCATAAGTCACTTATTACTGATGAATTCATCTTAATTAATCAATCTTTAATTACCTCGTTGATTATATAAATTAATGATTTCCAATTATATTTCAATTTATCCTAATCCAAATAAATTACATTGAATGATTAATCATTAATTAAACCACAAATATTAATCATTCTTGATTTATCTCAACCTATAAGTAACTATCTTTTATTTACTTCATTAAATAAATTAATTACTCCTTTATTTAACTATCTTAATTAATCTCTTGATTAATTTCACAAAGTAATTATATTTTATTAATTACATTTAGTAATTACCTATCAAACCATCCATTGATTATTCTAAATTAATTAAACTTAATAAATTAACTTAAACCTTAATTAATTAATTCAAACCCTTAATTTCTAAATTAATCAACCCAAATCATTAATTAATTGAATTAATTAATTATCCATTTTAAATTACCCTACAAATTTAATGAATCACAAATCATTAAGCCCTTATTAACTTTAAAATGAGAACATTTTCTTATTTATGACCTAAGTTTAAAACAATTTAAAACACAAATACTTCGAGTCAAACCACAATTAACTCGAGAACCAACCAAAACTAAAGTCATCAGATCATCAGTGCACGTCAAATCAATTCAATCATTCAACCAATTATTTAAATTTAAATAAAAATCCAACAGGGTGAGATTTACTCACCTTTGCTTTTTATTTGCTGTCCACTTCAAAATTGCCTTGACTCCACCATGATTTTAGACCTTGTACAGTATTATATTATATAAAATTTCATTAATATTCGAACAATAAAAAAATCAATTACTGTTTAATAATTTAATTAACCAATAGTTTTAAACCAATTTCTCCTTTAATAAGTTAAATTTTAATAACTTTTTAAACATTTTAAAAATTCTAATATATTTTCCAAAGTCGGGTATATATATATATATAAACCAGATTTTTAAAAACTTTCCTCTCAGCAATTTCTCTAACATAAGAATATAAATAATTTTTTAAAAAAAAAAAGTGTAAATACGATTCTATTATTTTCTTTAAACTCGGAGGCAAAAGTATTCAATTGCTAACACCATCTGCTGAAATTAATAGAAATCAATTACCCTAAATTCACGTCTCCTCCAAGACAGTGCGTGGCCATCACCAAAATTTGCCGCGACCTCGATTTCCCTGACCTCGCGCGAGCGCGCGCCTCCATCAGCGAATCCCACGAAAGGCTCGAGCTCGACTCGCTGTTGCTCTGACGACGTGGCCGTGCTCGCCCTCGAAACCACCCCTGCCAGCACGAGATGAATTCGAGCACACCTCCCCCCTTCCTGATGCCGTGCTCGAGTTCAAGCAGAACAATGAGGCTGTCACGAAATTTCTTCGATTCGAATTGGGGAGAAAGGTGCGGCCATTTTTTTTCTATGCTTTGAGCGATGATTTCGACCATAAAGGAAAGGGCACGGTTCTTTATAGATTTGAACGAAGAAAAAAAATCTACTTTTCTTTATTTATTTTATCAACGAAGAAGCATATGAGGGAAGCTAAGGAAACGTATTAAAAATTGGGAATGGCTTCTTGAGTATGATTGTTTATTTTAACTTTATTGTATTATCGGTTTTAATTTCAACGCGTTTCTCACCCGTATGAGCAAACGGTAAATCCAAACACTACGAAATTTGAATCCGATAATAACTAACTATTACGGATCCAATGGAACTGGTTTCGTCAAATTCCGAGACTGTGTCTCGGAAGACTATTTTTAAATATCGATTTAAACGATATAATTTTAAAACTGAACAAATCACCTTTAAATTAAATTTCAACCATTCTATTACCTTCAGTACCATCATTATAAATTTTGTAAGCCTTCAAAATATTTTTAACAGGCTTAAAATTCCATATTCAACACCTTACCCAATTTCGAATTATATAATTCAATAATTTAATTATCAAATAAATAGTGATATTTGGAATTCAAGTTAAAAATTAACTTTTGAATATTTAAAATCAATTAATTATTCCATTTTAAATTGTTAAAAATTCTGGGTCGTCACATTCCTCCCCCTTAAAAGAATTTCGTCCCTGAAATTACTAGTTAAGGAGAATGGTACTATACCCGTTTACTTTTCCCAAAACCAAACAGTTATATCAACTTGCCATAACATATCTTTTAGTAAAGATCCACTATTACTTTAACCAACTTTCCAAAACCTTCCATAGTTTCCAACAACATTATTTACACCACTTATTCAGATTTAAATTTAAAATTCAAATTTAAATTATCACAACTTTCTCAAAAAATTTCTAACTCTCTAAATTTTCGAAATTTTTTGTCAGCGTCTCCTTTGCGTGGCTAGCTCGGTACTACTACAAAATGCCTCCACGGGCTCTCAAATTCCAAAAGAAAACAAAAGGCCAAGTGGCTAGATCAAAACCCAATCCAATTTCATACAGAAATTTAAATACATACCTTTTAGTCGGGCAATTCAAATTTATCCTTTGGAATCACAACCAATTTCCTTTCCCCTTATAATACCTGCATATCTTACTTATCCAAATATCCAATCGTAACCTTTCAAATCATTTTACACATTTCCTTATAGAAGTTTTCATATCTACTTCTATTCAAATTAGTTTTCCCATTTTCATATAAATTCAATTTGTCTTCAATTCTGGATCTTGAATTTTTTTATCTTCTATTTATAACTAATTCATATCATTATTTTAAATTAGTTTATTCACAATTTATTTAAATTTTCAATTTGACATCGTTTTGTTTTTTCCCAAAAAATTTCTAACTCCCAAAATTTTCGAAATTTTTTGGCAGAGTCTCCTTTGTACGGAGGAGCTTTTGCAATTTGACAAGAGATATAAATATATATACCTCGACCCACCCGGTCGGAAAAGCAAAAACAGTTCATATTTCCTATTTTTATTGCGTAGGCGTACCTTTATTTAGCATTTTAAGCAAGCAGCTTATTAATTTTAGCAATTAGCGCAACCAAATCCAGCCAAACGGCTCTCAGGTACCTGTACTTACTCAATTTAAATATGTAAGCGCCATATATAGAAAATCTATTAGTATTTCACTTACTTTTAATGGCTAACCACAAGCATTTCAAAAGCAACAAACACCAAATGCTTACCATAAGCGATTTATATGATTTAAAGCTAATCCAATTGCTTCCAACCAAATTTATATGCCATTTCATTCAATTTTAATGGTTTACAATCCAAGTGCTTACATTCAATTTATTTTTAATCCAAACAAGCTCATATTCACTTCAATTAATTCTAAAACCAATTTATTCAATCTCTATCAACTCATAGATTTTAATTACTTTTGTTACGTCAAATGACAACTATTTATATGCAAATTCGGCGATATCCACTTAATAGAGTATTCATTTTAGTTTATAACTACTTTAAATTAATTTCAACTCATTCTGTATTTAAATCCATTTCATTTCTAATTTATTCACCAACCATACATTGCATTTCATTTCATTTCCGCAATTGTTCCATTCAAAATAATTTATTAAGCTTGGCACATTCAATACTTACAGATTAATAACCATTTCCAATTTAATTTAACCCAGACTTTTATGATCTTTCACTTTTGCTCGAAGCCAAACTTCTATTAATTTTAAACTTAAGTTAATTTACTTTCTTCAAATTATTTCAACTTCATAACTTAAGCTCACATCATTTGCAAATAAATTTTCTTTTTCACCTTAACTTGATTTTATTTCAATCAAATCTCATTTCAATCTACAAATTCATTTGATTAGTTACTATAAATTAAATTCCCAAATTCAATTCATTCACGACTCATTTAACTAATTACAAGGCCATTTTCAATTTATTCTACCTACCTAGGTTTTGTTTGCAATTCAAACCATGTCTATTATAATTCAATTTCATTTCATTCGACAACACTTCCCTTATATCTAATTTACTTGCAAAATTTCGTTAAATATTATTCATATCAAACTTGAATTTTATTTGTAATTCAAATCATCACTATTTCGATCCAACTCTATTTTATTTTTATTTTTACAGCATCTCTACTTATTTAATTCATTATCAAATCCAAGTCGAATTCTATTTACAATTCGAATTCATTTCCAATCTCCATTATTAACTTATAATCCTTTTTATTTAACCGATTTAAATTTTTATTAACATACTCTATCAAATAATTATTTAGCTAATTAGCTTACTTCCAACTTTTAAATTAGTATTCGATTTTATTACAAAAATCACTTCATTAAATTTTCCTGAGTTCGGAATTTTATTTTCATAATTCCAGTTTGGATTTCTTTCATTTTCCAAAATTCCAACATTTTTATTTTAAAAATTTAGAAATACCTTTAAATTCTCATAATATTATTAAAATAGTTTTTTTTAAATACTTCTTATAACTCGATGTCTCAACCAGTCCATCCTTGTTCTCATAGAAATTCAGTCATACGTTGATCAGACGTAGGACTGAAAATCTATAAGTACTTGGTAAACCCGTTTTCAACATCCAGTGAAAATACTTCGAAAATAATTTTACTGAAAATATCGAAAACAGTTTTGAAAATAGAGGAAATATCGTTGGTGAGAATGCTCTGGAAATCATCACCCCCATCCATGGTCGCAGTTACATCCTGGGTTACGTTGCCATCGTAGCAAAAGTCCATGTAACTATAGGCACTTCGCGCCCCTCGATTACGCCATGGAACCCATAACAGATCGCAGTTACATTCTAGGGTTACGTTGCCATCGCAGCAAAAGTCCATGTAACTGTAGGCATCAACGCCCCTCGATTTTCGCTATCAAAAATGAAACTTCTCCGCTCCTACATAGGTCGCAGTCTACCGATGTAAAATCAAATGCAGACTGTTGGCTCTCAGCGGCACACACGACTTTCGTTATGTTACCATAGGTCGCAGTCTACCGATACAAAATCAAACGTAGACTGTTGGCTCTCAGCGACACACACAGCTTTCGCTATGGTACATACTACTCATAATCCTCAGGAACTAGTTTTGTCCGGACTCCTCACAGGATCAATTTAGAACCCCCCTTGGGGCTCAAGGCAGCACCACCCGGTGGCACTCCCGAGAAGTTCATTTCTAGGGAGCGCCTTTTTCCCCAGAGCCATTATCAAAACACTTTATACTATACACATATAGTATCTTTCAAATCATACACCTAGTATGGTCTCATACAAAGCTCCTTTACACAAAATCGATTATCCCAAAATCGATAATTCTCAAACTAGGCTTTCCAAATTCCAATATTGATTTTACCCAAAAATCAAAAGCCTTTCCAAATCCAAAGGTTCCCAAAACCTTTTTCCAAATTCTCATAAGATCCTTTATATATATAGATATATATATAAGTTTTAAAATTTTTGGATCATTGCAAATTTGTATAAAACTCCTTTTATACTTCAAACATCTTCAAAATCATTTTCTTCGAGCAATAGATTCATCAAGGGAAGATTTATCTTGTATAACAGAGATATATAACTTTGTTTATTCAAAATCAAATATTCAAATTTGATTACTCTTTCCAATATCAATTTCATTCAAAACTGTACGATGTACACTTATCATCCGTACGCTATACCAATCTGATCGCTCACTCGATCACACAATTTCACTTCCGAACTAGTATCGGCCACCCGACTTCCTAGTGCGGACTCAGATCTGGTTTCTTGATCAAAAACAGTCATTCTCCTTACATAGCCATAACTATGATAGAGAATAACCAAAACTAATCAACAATCCATATCCAGGTTCGCCGTCGAAAATCGAGTGAAAAATCCCAACTCGGATCGATATATCTATTTCGAAATTTTGTGCTCGAATCTGGATCAAATCATTATGCGAATAGAATAATATACGTACATCCTATGTATTTAACTTCATTGATTATTAGCCAAATCAATTCCCTTTCTATCCACATTCATTTAGATTCTATCCACTTACTCACATTTGCTTTAATCCCCATTTGGATTATTACTTCAATTCTTATCTCAGTTGAGTATTTAATTAATAATAGTTTGAACTCCGTCCAGTTTATATTTAGAAAATAGCTTGAAAATTTTAAAAATAGATAAGTAGTTGAAAAATAATTATTAGTTTGCAAAATAGCTGTAAAATAGTTAACTAATTGTAAAATAGTTGGAGAATAGCTAAATAGTTTCAGAACTTTTAGATAATTGCAAAATAGTTGTAAAATAGTAATTAATTTGTAAAATATTTGAAAAATAGTAATTAGTTTATAAAACAGTTGAAAAATGGTTAAATAGCTCCAAAAATAATTGCAAAACAAGTATAAAATAATTTGGCTTTAAGAAAGAAAGGTTGCATGTATTTAATAGCTTGGAAAAATAAGTTTATATTAAAACAATTTATATTGAAAGTAGTCCAGAGTCAAAACTGTTCACTTTCCCATCAATTCAATTTAAATTTCCACTCCCATTTAAATTGACCCAATTCCAATAACTCCAATTTTCATCGGGCTTGATTTATTCCCAATTCAAGTTGAATTAATTCTCAATTTCTTTCCAACTTCAAATCAAATTCCATTTGATTCTTACTTATTCAACTTTATTTACAGTTCCAAATTATTCAAATAACTTTGGACTAATTTGAAATTGAATCCGCTTCAATTTCAAATCATTTCAATTTCTGCTTGAATTAATCCCAATTCCCAATCAAAATTTTAAACCTTCAGATTAATAACCTTTCCACTTAAGTTTAAAACTTGCTTCACTTGGGTTTCACATCACTTTCCAAAGAAAATTCAAAACAAAATCTTAGATTTAATTTCATATTTATCTCCTTTACACACCAGGTTACCTTTAAATTTTAAACCACCCTTGGTTTTAATTTCAAAACAAATCCCTAAATAAATTCTTCCAAACATTTCTTGTTTAAAATAAGACTATATCCAAAATAATCTGAATTATATTATTTGTTATTTCTTTAACTCTTTGAAACAATTGATTGTTTCTAGACTTAGGTTTTAAAACTTCACAATTTTAAAACCTACTTTAATTTATAAGTTATACTCATCTTATAAATTTACTTCATTTGGCTTACTTAATAACAAATATATCATTATTAAACATAATAACTATTTATGATAATGCCCAAGGTAATCATATCTAGATACCATTTCCTTTTTATATTATTCTTACTTCTATAAATTCAAGATTAAATTTCAGTTTGAATCCATTTCAAACTTACCTTTATTCAAAGTTTTTTTAAACAATTTAATTTCTAAGCTCAATTTCTAGAATTTCATTTTCAATCAATTTAATTTCAATTTGGTTGTATTTCTGTTACCACTTAATTTAATTCCAATTCAAGATTCCGTTATGTTGTATTTTATATTACTTCTTAATTTAATTTCAATAATTTAACAACCAATCACCTTAATATTTATTAGAAGGAGATATTGCTTTATGTATCAAAATATATTTTTATATAAAATCATTTAAAACCTTTATATAAGAAAATAACAAGTATGCGCTCATATATATATATATATATATATATATATATATATATATACTTAACTCATCCTAGAGTACTACGGACTTTATTTAAGGAGTAATCCCCACCAGAGCCAAGGTTCTCGCTTAACCTTTCAGCTCTGACACCAACTGTAACGATCCGAAATTTTCAATCTCGAAAATTCCAGATAGTTATGAAAAGAAGAAAGAGATAGGAGAAAAAGTAGACGAAGAAGATCAGAAAACATCAACATCTCATATTTGCAGCGGATAAAATATAATAATAAATATTATCAGTTACAAAAGAATATTATATCTGTCGATTACATTTTAATACATCAGAATTACACAAATATACAGCCACTGAATAAACACAATTATCATGTCACAGATTTACAATAATATAAAGCAGCGGAAATACTCTATACGTTCTTGCCATCTAGCTTACCTCCTGAGCTCCAGAACACCCTTACCTAAAAATCTGTAATACTTGGTCTGACCCGAGCATTACATCAAAGTAACACCCGGGTCAGGCTGGAAACCAGCGTGAGTAAACCCATCTAACAAGGAATACAAAGCATACAACTTATATAAAACCCGAGGTAACTCGTTTCAATTCACAAAGCCACAATTTATTATAGACATGACTTATTCCACACATCCATTTCTAAGTACCAAGATTTAGAATTAAATAGTCCAATTCCTTTAAATCACTTCACTCCAACCTATAGATTTCACATATCAATCTCTAAAAATTCGAAGTGGTTTCGGGTATTTCCTAATACCCGAACCCAGTCTCTTCGAGTCTTATGTCTTCCTAACCCAAGTTAGCCAAATGAAATACACAACATTTCATATCAGAGATATCAACTCATTCAAAGCATCCAATACCATTCAATCATCCATAAGCAAAGCTTAATCACATACAAATTTAATTTAATTAATCCTGATTGAATTACTAACCTCAACCACTTAGATTTCTTGATTTAACATTAATTAATTTCAATTCAATTAATTAATCATCCCTTCATTATTCATCTTAATTAATCACCCTGGATTAATTATCCTTCAATTACATTCAAGTAATTAACTTTAATTAATTTCACGATATTAATTCTTCTTAACCAAAAACAATAAGTAATCTTAATTACTTTATGAATTAATTAACTATTTTAATTACATTAATCTTTAATTACTTATATTAATTAACTTCTCATAAGTCACTTATTACTGATTAATTCATCTTAATCAATCAATCTTTAATTACCTCGTTGATTATATAAATTAATGATTTCCAATTATATTTCAATTTATCCTAATCCAAATAAATTACATTAAATGATTAATCATTAATTAAACCACAAATATTAATCATTCTTGATTTATCTCAACCTATAATTAACTATCTTTTATTTACTTCATTGATTATTCTAAATTAATTAAACTTAATAATTAACTTAGACCTTAATTAATTAATTCAAACCCTTAATTTCTAAATTAATCAAACCAAATCATTAATTAATTGAATTAATTAATTATCCATTTTAAATTACCCTACAAATTTAATGAATCACAAATCATTAGGCCCTTATTAACTTTAAAATGAGAACATTTTCTTATTTATGACTTAAGTTCAAAACAATTTAAAACACAAATACTTCGAGTCAAACCGCAATTAACTCGAGAACCAACCAAAACCAAAGTCATCGGATCATCAGTGCACGTCAAATCAATTCAATCATTCAACTAATTATTTAAATTTAACCATTTAAATTTAAATAAAAATCCAACAGGGTAGGATTTACTCACCTTTGCTTTTTATTCGTTGTTCACCTCAAAATTGCCTTAACTCCACCATGATTTTAGACCTTGTACAATATTATATTATATAAAATTTCATTAATATTCGAACAATAAAAAAATCAATTACTGTTTAATAATTTAATTAACCAATAGTTTTAAACCAATTTCTCCTTTAATAAGTTAAATTTTAATAACTTTTTAAACATTTTAAAAATTCCAATATATTTTCCAAAGTCAGGTGTGTATATATATATAAACCTGATTTTTAAAACCTTCCTCTCAGCAATTTCTCTAACCTAAGAATATAAATAATTTTTTTTTAAAAAAAAGTGTAAATACGATTCTATTATTTTCTTTAAACTCGGAGGCAAAAGTATTCAATTGCTAACACCATCTGCTGAAATTAATAGAAATCAATTGCCCTAAATTCACGTCTCCTCCAAGACAGTGCGTCGCCATCACCAAAATTTGCTGCGACCTCGATTTCACTGACCTTGCGTGAGCGCGCGCCTCCCTCAGCGAATCCCACGAAAGGCTCGGGCTTGACTCGCTGTTGCTCTGACGACATGGCCATGCTCGCCCTCGAAACCGCCCCTGCTAGCACGAGATGAATTCGAGCACACCCCCCTCTTCCTGATGTCGTGCTCGAGTTCGAGCAGAACAATGAGGCTGTCATGAAATTTCTTCGATTCGAATTGGGGGAAAGGTGCGGCCATTTTTTTTCATAAGCTTTGAGCGATGATTTCGACCATAAAGGAAAGGGCACGATTCTTTATTAATTTGAAGGAAGAAAAAAATCTACTTTTCTTTATTTATTTTATCAATGAAGAAGCATATGAGGTAAGCTAAGGAAACGTATTAAAAATTGGGAATGGCTTCTTGAGTATGATTGTTTATTTTAACTTTATTGTATTATCGGTTTTAATTTCAACGCGTTTCTCACCCGTATGAGCAAACGGTAAATCCAAACACTATGAAATTTGAAATCGAATAATAACTAACTATTACGGATCCAATGAAACTGGTTTCATCAAGTTCCGAGACTGTGCCTCGGAAGACTATTTTTAAATATCGATTTAAATGATATAATTTCAAAACTGAACAAATCACCTTTAAATTAAATTTCAACCATTCTATTATCTTGTACCATCATTATAAATTTTGTAAGCCTTCACATTATTTTTAACAGGCTTAAAATTCCATATTCAACATCTTACCCAATTTCGAATTATATAATTCAATAATTTAATTATCAAATAAATAGTGATATTTGGAATTCAAGTTAAAAATTAACTTTTAAATATTTAAAATCAATTAATTATTCCATTTTAAATTGTTAAAAATTCTGGGTCATCGCATCCTTTGTATTATGAATTGTTGTCTTGTACATTAATTTGGTCTGCACTTTAGCAAAATGCCTTTGATCATTGGTGGTTGTTTTGCATTGTCTGATAGCAGTAGTACATTTGTATATATGATGTTGTGATGTAACTGGACTCTTGAAATCAAGTCTGATGTGCATTGAGCTCTGTCTACCGTTCTATATGTTTACTGCCTGGTCAACATGTATATTGATGTCACCTTTGTTGTATTGTGTCTGGGTTGCATTACTTTGAGTCATGTATACTTGATGCCTGGATTTACTTGTGTACTTCATGGTTGCATTCATTATTGGACTGGTCAGGTGCACTGTTTTCATGTGACTGATCTGGTTGCATATATGTTACTTGTTGTGGTCTTTTGCACATATATGTGCTAGTGAGGTTTGCACTTTATATACGAGTCTGTACTTGATTACTGGTTTATGACTTTGCTTCATCCAGTGGTAGCTGCAAGTATATGTATACATGTTGTCATGTCAGCATTGATTCATTTCTAAATGCTTGCATACTCCAGTGTGCATTGTAATTTCCATTTAAAGTTTATTGCTATAATATGGTCATTGCATTTTGGTTTCTCTGACCAGTTTGGGTTCAAGTGTACATTTGAATTTTTGGTCAAGGCTTGTTCGAGTCATTAAAAACTTGACCCATTGATTTGTATTGCATGCACCTGAGTTGAACCTAGCTTTGGCTCGGGTTTGACCTTGTGCTCGTATTGTGACTTTATTTGTATCACACTTGAGTAGAACCCAGCTTTTGATTGGGTTTGACCTAGTGCTCACATGTCACTGCAGTTTTATCAAGTGTATTGTGCATGGCCTTGTGGCGTGTGTAGTGATGCACTGTGCATGTCACAAGTTGTTCGTGTATGATGAATTCAAAAATAAATATGATGATGAACAACTAAATAACTGAGGCATATAATATTTTGCAAATACACATTTTATTTTACACTGCAACAATATTTCTTTTTCAATTTTACTACGTCAGTGTGTATTCTGCAAATAGCTCATATGCTGGATTCAATCTGGAATGGAGTTGAAGATAAATACGAGTGAATGATAGATATGTAGTGAGGATATTTGTGTAAATTGAATTGTATTGTAATTGAAATTTTGTATTTATAGTGAGAGCACAAATTTGTATTATTCAAAATTGTAATAAAATATTTATTTGAATAAAATATTTGTTTGAATTTAAATTCTGTGTTATTTATTTTATTAAGCAAATATTTATTTAATTACATGAAAATAAAATAGTATATCAAAAATACATTTAAATGAATATATATATATGTGTGTGTGTGTGTGTGTGTGTGTGTGTGCGCGTGTGTTTATTATCATCAAATAAAAAATCATATATTTGCATATTCAACATCTTCTAGTATTGGGTCAGTCGTATTCATTAGTTGTGGTGTTTCCTCCACCTAAATTTCCTCTTCTATTTCATGCCTCCAATCTTCCTTTCTCGTAAATCTGCATGCGAGCCTTAGTAAGATAAGGGAATACGTACTTTTTCATATGTATATAATGTAAGTTAATATAGTGTTAACCCAAACCCTGATCTCATTTTATAATTCATTGGATTATTTTTTGAAAATCTTTTAGGTACAAATTTCTTTTAAATTTGCATAAACCTATGCTCTGATACCAACTTGTAACATCCCCCATTTGAAGGCCCAAAACTAACTGCTATTGATGTTGCAGTCATCCATAATTATTGATTCTCGGTGAATAAATGTGATAATGTTAGATACATTGATATAACAGAAACACATGGATATGAAAATTAAAATCATAAAATAAATTTATCTTTCTACTTCAAATCACATTTCAAATTCATTACATAATCCCAATTCATAAACCACGTTCAGAGAAATATAATTATTATAAAATACGCTAAGAGCGACATATGAAGATACACCCTTGGTTGATCAGAGTCTAAATATAGGCAATTAAACAAATTTTCCATTACATCCAAAACATAGCAGAATCAAACGTAAAGAACTCCTACTAGTTAGCTTGTATCCTGCATCTCTAGAAGCTTATTCGTCCAAAGAAGAACCTGAAAACTTTAACTCTCGCACTACTCAAAATTAATTGAGCACCCGAGAGTTTAAAGGGGAAACTTTGAGTCAAACAAAAGTTCTAGTATGAATGATAACCTACCATCTCGAACCATATAGATATTTAGCGAGACCATGCCGCTTAGTGGAACGGGTTTTCCCCTCACTAGTATCTTAACCAATTTTATAATAATGATAAATTGCGCACCTACATCCACAATGGTTAAGAAATTACATAATAAAAGGTAATATGATGATATGCAAACATGTAATATGCTCTGGTCCCTATTAACCTGACTATCTGTCTCAAATTAGTTTCTATAGTCACTATTAACCTATTTGTAACGACCCGAAAATTCTAGATAGTTAGGAAAAAGAAGAAAGAGATAGAAGAAGAAGAAGAAAAACACCATAAAGATTCTCACATTCGCAGCGGATGAAAATATAATATCAAATAATAACAGTTTACAAAAGAATTTTGTATCTGTCAAATGCATTTATAATACATCAGAGTTACACATATATACAGACACTGGATATACACAATCATCATATCTCAAATAATCAGAAATATATTACAGCGGAAACACTCCATACGTTCCTGCCATCCAGCTTGCCTCCTGAGCTCCAGAACGTCCTTAGCTGAAAATCTGTAATACTCGGTCTGACCCGAGCATTACATCAAAGTAACACCCGGGTCAGGCTGGAAACCAGTGTGAGTAAACCCATCTAACATGGAATACAACAGCATACAACTTATATAAAACTCGGGGTAACTCGCATCAATTTAAGAATTCACAATTTGTTATAGACATCACTTATATCACACGTCAATTTCTAAGTACCAAAACTAAGATTTAAATGGTCCAATTCACTTAAATCATTCTATTCCAGCCTATTGATTTCACACATCAATCTATAAAGAATCGAAGTGGTTTCAGGTACTTACTAATACCCGACTCTGGTCTCTTCGAATCCGATGTCATCTTAACCCAAATTATTCAAGTGGATACAATTTAAATTTAAATACTAGATGTCACTTTTTACACAGCAATTTATCATCGATATATAACCACATTATCACTGTTTCCCCAAAACATATTATATCACAAAACATTTCATATCAGAGATATCAACCAATTCAAGACATTCAATCATCCATAATAAGATGGATCATTTCTAAAATTAATTTAATTTATCTCTAATTAATTTAATCACTAATCTTTTAGTCAGCTAGATTATCTTTACTTAACCATTAATTAATTACGAATCAATAGATCAACCATCTTTTGATTATCCATCTTAATTTATCACCCTTGGCTAATTATCCTTTAATTACAATAAGAAATTAACTCTCAATTAGTTTCACAAATTAATTAACCTTTACCCATCACATTAATCATAATGATCCTTAAATATTATTCAATTAATTACTTTATAATCACTTACATTGATTAATTATTCCTTAATTAATCATGCTCATTAATTGACTAACCCTTAATTAATTAATCAATCCTTAAATAAATTACACTAAGTAATTAATCTTTAATTACTTCCTTTAAGTAATTACCTTTAATTACTTCCATCAAGTAATTACTCCATTGGTTAATTATCCTCAATTAATTAACCTTGATCATTAATTTATTTAACCTTTAATTACCACTTAGATAAATTAGCCTTAATTATTCACATTAATTAACTTTTAATTAATCTCCTTATTAATGATCCCCTAATCACTTCCAGCAATTAATGCTTTTAATAAATTACGCTTAACAAATATTCTTTAATCACATCATTAATTAATCTCAATTAATCTCATTCAAAAATTTTACTATCCTTTATTTACTTTCATAATTAATAAATCACTAATTACTTAAGACCTTAATTTATTTAAAAGATAAACCATTTTATCTTTATTTATTTCTTTAATTATCTTCTAAATCCTTATCAAATAAACTTTAGAAAATAATCTATCACCATTATTTACTTAAACCTTAAAAATTAAATTAAGGATTAAAAAAATCACTTCATCTTCTAATCATTTCTTAATTACAATATCAAGTTTTTATTTAAAATAAACTTCCAAACAAAGGTTGTATATATTATAAATACATTTTGAATTAATTTAGATCCATATCTCAAAATTTTGATTTTAAACTTTGTTTAAAATCAAAATTCAGAACTGATCATTTAAATTCAAACAATTTAAAATATATTTTATATCTTAAACATTTAAACTTATTCAACACTTTGTTTTTATAAACTTATTTTATTTTCAAAACTAGGATACAAAAGTAAATTTGGATCCCTCATTCAAAATCTGATTTTAAACATTATATAAAAATCTGGTTTTAAATCCAAATTCTGTTTAAATTTTTAAACAGACAGGTTTCTCTAAATACCCGTAACAAACTCCACTGGCACGAGGCCAGCATCAACTGCTTCGAGTCACAAACCCCACAACTTCAGGCCAACCACTCAAACTACTCGAGTAAAACTCGAGTCCCTCACCCAGCTAACCCAAACTTCATCAGAAAAGCAAAAGTGTACGGTGCACATGCACCGTGACTATATCCACCTCCGATCAACTTTGACCACCTTCCCTCATCGGCGATCGATCCCCAAACCTATTCCGATCATCAAAGCGATGACAAAATCATCAAATAAAAATCGAGCATTCAAGCTCGATACTGGAACCAGAAACACAACCTGGAAACTGCCTCGACCAAGCTCCTCTGATCATCAGAACACCGGCACCTCCAGCTACAACTTCGTCCATGCTCCATCTTCCATTTTCCAGAGTATAGCGGCACTCGATCCACCATAGGATACGTGTCGATCAAAACAACCTGACCTAGTCAAAACTAGGTTTAGCAACCAAATCGAACCACTATCGTCACCACTGTCCACTGACCATCCTCCTACCATTTTTGCTCTAAGCTCCGACCGTCCCTCGACCTCCAGCAACGACCCTGGCCTCTCGACCACTGGGATCACCAGAAATTCACAAAAAACCCCAAAACAGTGCAACCTAGAAATGCACTTACATTTCTAAACTAGAAATTGTGATTTAGATTTTAAAAATCATGATTTAGTTTAGGGTTTCAATTTATATTACTGAATTGTTAAATTTACATATTTGAATTTTTCACAAATTCAAACTTCCCCGTTCCTTTTTGGTTTCCAGAGCAATTCCTATTTGATTTTAACTTAAATAAAATTTAAATCTAAATCTTAAAGTCAAACAAACAAATCTTGTTTAAATCCTAGGTACTAATAGTAGATAGATCAAAAGATATTGGATTCTTTTGTTTAGAATCTAATTTTAAACTAAGAACAGGCAGAAACAAGATTCAACAGCAAACATCATCTATTCATTCATATATACATAGGAAATTTCAAATACGTACACACAATTTAAACTTCATCTCAGAAAATCTAGCATGCAACCCAATTATTCAAATATTTAAGCTTTTTAAAATAATGTTACTCACCTGAAAAGATTTTGAACAGAGAGCAATTCTGTGTTTAAAAGCTGTAGTTTTGATCTTTCTTTAAATCTTTTTTTTAGTTGAATGATGTTTTAGTTTGTAAGATTAGTTTCTAAAATGCTTAATTTTTGATGAACGAACTGAAATAAGAGGAATGATGTACATATATAGAGAGAAAAGGTGTTTATAGGAAGGCTTGCAGTACAAGATTTTTTATTTTGACCCGGCGGATTTTTTAAAAAAAAAAAACTAAAATGATTTTTGTGGAAGATGAAATGACTTGTTTTGTGCTTGAATTGATAACATTAAATGTAACTGTCTTGTTTCATGTTACATACTTATCCCCTTTGATTTTGTATGTACATACGTACATACATACATACATACATATACATACATATATATATATATATATATTCTTGCCTTGCATATACATGTATCTTAGTAGTTTATATATTTCTAGAATTATCTGATGTGTATATTATATACATATATTTATTATAATTCAATATTTATTATAGTTTTTAAATCAATTTATATATATACATATACTTTAATTGTCATAATTTTATTCGTTCGACTTGTAAAATTAATATTCCGACAATTTAAACCAGTTAATCTCTCAAATATTCAACGTTGAAAAATTCGGGTCGTTACATTCCTCCCCCTTTAAAACTTTTCGTCCTCGAAAAGGAACGAAACGAATTTATGAAAATACTTAAAACCAGATAAATACTCTTTGATCATTTTTAAAACACTTTTTAAATATCTATATAATATTATTTCAAAGTAATTTTTATAAAAATACTTTTATAACTCGATGTTTCAACAAGTCCATCCTTGTTCTCATAGAAATTCGGTCATACGTTGATCAGACGTAGGACTGAAAATCCATAAGTACTTGGTAAACCCGTTTGAACACCCAGTGAAAATATTTGGGAAGATAATTTTATTGAAAATATAGAAAATAGTTTTTGAAAATAGAGGAAATATCTTTGGTGAAAATGCTCTGGAAATCATCACCCCCATCCATGGTCGCAGTTACATCGTGGGTTATGTTGCCATCGCAGCAAAAGTTCATGTAACTGTAGGCACTCCGTTCCCCTCGATTACGCCATGGAACCTACAACAGATCGCAGTTACATTCCAGGGTTATGTTTTCATCGCAGCAAAAGTCCATGTAACTGTAGGCACCATCGCCCTCGATTTTCGCTGTCAAAAATGGAACTTCTCCACTCCTACATAGGTCGCAGACTACCGATGTAAAATCAAACGCAGACTGTTGGCTCTCAGCAGCACACACGACTTTTCTATGTTACCATAGGTCGCAATCTACCGATATAAAATCAAACGCAGACTGGTGGCTCTCAGCGACACACACGACTTTCGCTATGGTCTACAGTAGATCGCAGTGACATTGAGTTACACTGTCCTCACAGCATAACCCAAATGCCTCTGTAGGCATCAGCGCCCTCGACTTCCGCTACACACTACACAAAATCCTCAAGAACTAGTTTTGTCCGGACTCCTCACAGGATCAACTTTAGAACCCCCCTTTAGGGTTCAAGACAGTACCACCCTGGGGTACTCCTGAGAAGTTCATTTCAAGGGAGCGCCTTTTTCCCCAGAGCCATTTTCAAAACACTTTATACTATACACATATGGTATCTTCCAAATCATACACCTAGTATGAATCTCATATAAATTTCCTTTTCTCAAAATTGATTATCTCAAAATCAATAATTCTCAAACTAGGCTTTCCAAATTCCAATATTGATTTTACCCAAAAATCAAAAGCCTTTCCAAATCCAAAGGTTCCCAAACCTTTTTCCAAAATCCTCATAAGATCCTTTATATATATGTATATAGATATATATAATTTTTTAAAACCTTGGATCATTTCAAACTTGTATAAAACTCCTTATACTTCAAACACTTTCAAAATCCTTTTCTTCCGGCAATAGATTCAATAAGGGGAGATTTATCTTATATAACAAAGATATATAACTTTGTTTATTCAAAATCAAATATTTAAATTTGATTACTCTTTTTTTTTATTTTTTTATAAAGTTGTTTCCATCTTACTTATCATCATAAAAATATCTAATTTTCACTTTTATCCATTGTATATTTCACAAAATATACTTTCATTTCAAAAGAAATCATTTCACATTTCTTATTCACAAATTTTCGATATCAATTTCATTAAAATCCGTACAATGTACACATATCATCCGTACGCTATATTAATCTGATCGCTCACTCGATCACACAATTTCACTTCCAAAATAGTATCATCCACCCGACTTCCTAGGGCGGACTCAGATCTGATTTCTTGATCAGAAACCATCATTCTCCTTGCATAGCCATAACTATGATAGAGAATATCCAGAACCAATCAACAATGCATATCCAGGTTCGCCGTCGAAAATCGAGTGAAAAATCCCAACTCGGATCGATATAACTATCTCGAAATTCTATGCCCGAATCTGGATCAGATCACTATGCGAATAGAATAATATACATACATCCTACGTATTTATCTTCACGGATTATCAACTAAATCAATTTATCTTTCTATTCACATTTCCTTTAATTTATATCTACATAATCACAATTGTTTTAGTTCCATTGGATTATCACTTTAATCCTTATCCCAAATGGATATTCAATCATAAACAGTTTGAACTCTGTCCAGCTCAAATTCAGGAAATAGTTTGAAAAGTTTAAAATAGATAATTCGTTGAAAAATAATTATTAGTTTGTAACATATCTATAAAATAGTTAAGAAATTGTAAAATAGTTGGAAAATAGTTAAATAGTTTCAGAAATTTTAGATAATTGCAAAATTATTGTAAAATAGTAGTTAATTTGTAAAATAGTTGAAAAGTAGTAATTTGTTTATAAAACAGTTGAAAAATTGTTAAATAGTTCCAAAAATAATTGTAAAATAAATATAAAATAATTTAGCTTTAAAAAAAAGGTTGTATATATTAAATAGCTTGGGAAAATAAGTTTATATTAAAACAATTTATATTAAAAATAGTCTAGAGTCACAACTGTTCACTTCCCCATCAATTCAAATTTAAATTTCGACTTCCATTTAAATTGACCCAATTCCAATTTGAATAACTTCAATTTCCCTTGAACTTGATTTATCCCCAATTCAAGTTGAATTAACCTCAATTTCTTTCCAAATTCAAATCAAATTCCATTTGAATTTACTTATTCAACTTTAATCACAATTTCAATTAATTCAAATCAAATTAAATTTGAACTAATTAAATTCAAATTTCCAATCTAAACCATCTCGAATTATATAAATTCAAGTCAAATTTCAAATGTTGGTTTAATCTCTTAAACCAGATTAACAATCTAAATCTTTAAACAATTTAACTCTGAGTCAAATTTTCAAAATTCCATTTGAATTATCTTTTCTTTATCTTATTTCAAAGTTCAAATAAGGATTCAAAAACAATTAAACCTTCAGATTCTAATTTATTATCCATTTTTAAAACAAATTCTCAGCTTCATAATTTATTTATATCCATAAAATGATATCAGGATAAATAAACATCCAAATTTATCCAAATACTAATTAACATAATCCATTTTCAATTTTCAAATCTCAAACCCATTTTGAGATCACACAAACTCCCAATTCAGATTAACCATTTAACTTCCCAAGTTAAATTTCACTTTACTTAATCCAGTCAACTTTACCCAATTTAAATTTCCATTTCAAATTTTAGACTTCAAACAATATTCTTTCTTACTTATAAGTTCAAAACTTATATCACTTCGGGTTTTACATCACACTTTAGGGAAAATCATCAAAACTCAACACCTTAGAGTTCATTCCAAATCATTTTTTTTGTATTATGCATATCCATACATATACATATTTATTTCTTAACCATCCAGGCTACACTTTAAAATTTTAAACCACCTTTGCTTTTTATTCGAACAGATTCTTTTAAAGTTTGCAAACAACTTCTTATTTTAAAATAAGATTACCTTCAAAACATTCTAAATAATATTATTCATTGTTATCTCTTAACACTTTGAAAACAATTTCAAATGTTTCTAGACTTAGAGTTCAAAACTTCACAATTTACATCATCTTCAGTTCCGATTTATAAGTCATACTTACCTAAAAGTTTTATTTCCCTAAAACATTTCATTATTAAACACAATAATCATTTATGATAATAACCAAGATTATCATATCTATAAACCAATTTATTATTATCTTATTTCAAAATTCCTGCCCAAATTCAAGATTTAAAGTTCAGTTTGAATCCATTTCAAACTTATCTTTATTCAATTTTAATTCGTTGTGTTTCTATTACCACTTAATTTAATTCCAATAACTTAACAACCAATTACCTTAATATTTATTAGAAAGAAATATTGCTTTATATATCAAAATATAATCTTATATAAAATCATTTAAAATCTTTATATAAGCAAATAACAAGTACGCTCTCATACACACACACACACATACACACACACACACACTCATTCTAGGGTACCATTTACCCTATCCTTAATGGGTAATCCCAACAGAGCCAAGGTTCTCGCTTAACCTTTAGCTTTGATACCAACTGTAACGATCTGGAATTTTCGGGAACGAAAATTTTTGGTCGTTACACTACTAGTTTTTATGGGCTGACTAAAAACCTGTTAATTCTTATGAAATTCCTAACCACCTTCATAGTTTTCATTGGATCACTATGAACCTATTGGTCCGTACCTATATTATCATCTAATTATAGTTTTCATGGGATCTCTATGAACCTATTGGTATCTACCAACAACTTTCTCCAATCATAGTTTTCATGGGCTTGCTATGATGAACCTATTAGATTCTCTAATAACTTCTCTCATATCATAGTTTTCATGGGATCACTGTGAACTTATTGATCTCTTTAAATAACTTACTTTGGACATAGTTTTCATAGGATCACTAAGAACCTGTTGGCCATTGCCAATAACTATTTTCATACATAGTTTCCATGGGTTTACTAAGAACCTGCTTAAACCAATAATCCTTGGATCAGTCTTTGGACATCCTATATTTTGGTCTACCTGACCTTTTGGATACAATTCTACTCACAAAGGAGTTAACTCAATGTATATTAACTACTAGGTTAGCCTAGCTTGTTGTTCTTTTCTTAACACCCAAAAATGCAGTTATGAGTTAATTATAAAGTGAATATGTTTACAGAAGAAGCAAAGATGATAATTGATCATAAGATAGTAATATAAACAACCATGATTTAATTTCCTTGTAATCATTTTTCAAATGAAACATGGTTAATACCCTTAACCCACTATCTTTAGCAAGGAAAGCTTCTTCAAAAACTCCAAAGTTAAATGCCATTTCAAAAACCCTTTCATATTGCCATGGATTTATCCTTAAAAATGAGATTGGGTTTCTTATTTGAAAACTAAGGCTTTCGAAATATTAGGCCTTCTCTTTCGAAACCGTTAAAAACAAACCTTTCGAAAGTACTCAATCCATTCCTTTCAAAACACATAAAGATATACCTTTCAAAACACTCAAAACTCAAAAGCATTAAAATCTTCCTTTCGAAACCATTAAAGATATACCATTTAGAAGCATTAAAGCTTATCTTTTGAAGGCACTTAGTTCAAAGAAAATTAATTGAAGCATAGCTTCGAAACCATTTGAAAGTATCTCTTTTGAAATCATTGGGTTACACATTAAATATAACTTTTATGTCATAGAAAATAATAGCGAAAGTAACCCTTTCAAAAGCATTGATCTTCAAATAAAAGAATTGAGGAAAAGGATAGCTTCAAAACTAACCTTTCGAAACCATTAACAAAAGCGGCTATAAGAACCCTTTCGAAATCATTGGGAAGGCAGTTTCAATATTAATAAAACTTCCTTTCGAACTCATTACTATAAGGTTATAAAGGAAAGCAGCCTTTTAGCAATTCAAAAGGTATGAAGGCGACAACTAAGTATCGAATAAGTTCAAAATATGGCAACTTATTCGAAAGCTTCTTTAAAAACAAAGTAAGCGGAAACTCTTTCGAAAGCTCCTTTCTAAAATCAAAGGTAAGCGGCAACTTGTTCGAAAACCTCTTTTTGAAACCCTTTCGAAAGCATCTTTTAAAAACCAAGACAAGTAACGTATTCGAAAGCTTATAAGAATGACTTCAACCCCTTCGAAAGTGTAACAACCCGCATATTTATCGATTTTATATTTAAATATTTTATCGTTCGTCGGATTTTGGTCCGAAAAGCTACTTTTTACAAACAGTCGAATTGGGACTCGAGACCACCCCCATTGAGTTCAAAATGACGATTGCGGCCTTTTTAAGTATAAACTTCGATATGTTTGGAGATAGTGGAATTTTGCTACTTTTCACTTAGGGCCTTTGTTTGGGTTTCAGCCCATTAACCCCATTTATCAACCTAGCTCCAACCCTCTTCTCTTCATTCCTTCATAATTTCCTAATACATTCAAGATTCATCAAAAATGGGGGAAGAGAAAAAGAATTAGGAAATCCTAAGCCCTAGTTTCCATTAGCAAATCCATCTTCTAGCTCCAAACTCAAGAGAACGCATTGGTAAGCATCTCCTTCTTCCTCTCCAACTCATTCTCCTTCCAATTTCAGAAATTTCCTAAACCTAATTTGGGAAATATTTCTCTTTTAAGCTTAGAATCAAGCTTCTTGAGTTGGGATTGAAGAGTGATTGATTCTCTTTTGCTTTCAAGCTTCTTCTTCATTTGTTTGGGTTCAAAGGTGAGATTTTTATCTCACATCTTAGTCTATATTTATCTTCGATTGTTAGGTATGAATTCCTAACACTTATTCATGTGCATTTGATTTTGATTTGGATTGCTTTTGTGAATATTCCAATTTTTGGTGTTTTGGGTTCAATTCTTTAAAAATCATAACTTTGATGTTTTGATCATTTTTTTGGTGATGAACCAAAAGCTTCTATGGCCGGGTAGTCGATGGGCGTAAACCCTTAGTGCCGTTGCTCGACGGTTTGCAAATTGAGGGAGTTTGCATCTCTTTTGAAATAGGGTAGGAAGTGCAAGTATACAGGTTCGGCCGACCGAGCTCAGGGTCCGGTCGACCGACCTACTACCCAGGCACTTCCTGCCTCTGTGTTGGAAGTACTAGTTACAGGCTTCGGCCGACCGAGCCCCTGGACCGGTCGACCGACCTGGTGCCCAAGCACTTCCAACCCCTGGTTCGGTCAACCGACTCAGGGAGTCCGGTTGACCGACCTGCTGCTATTTGCCAACTATGCCTGTTTTGCCTAGTTGTCTGAATTTCCAACTTTAATCGATTTGTGTTATTTCCCTATTTGTTGTTATCATTTGTTATTGACTTTGATGACTTATTTTCTTCGGGAATTCTTGGAATATCCATTTCGATGGATTCGGTATCGATTTCTTTGGATTCTATTCACGTCTTCAAATGTGAATTTTAGTGATTGATTGTTCCTACAATCTTCTTTGTGATTTGTCACTCTAAAAATATAAAGGTTTTCTATACTAGTAGTAAATATCAAAACTCTTTCTTCAAATGATTTCAACACTATTTTATTACAAAGCTCGTTTTCTTAAACCGTTTTCCAATCTATTAGTATATACAAGCCTTTACCTCACTCGTATGAGAAATCTAATTAAACGACTTAGTAAAACGAGTGGTATGAAACGCTTGCGTTTACTTCGTTGGTTAATTCTTGGACTTGTTCGATTGAATCTCTTGTGACAATTTTCTAGTGGAGATCTATAATTTGTTCGTAAATATTTAAGTTAAGCTAGTGGTTATGGGACATGAAGCTAAGCTCATATATTTACTAGCTTATTGTAATTGACACTTCTCTTTGATCACGACGATCATTTTATGTTTTAGACTAGCATTGTGCGATGTCTTTTTTATTTGGTTCATCGGATGTCATGCTGTGCGATGTCGATGCTCCGAATTATTTGATACATTGGATGTACCGTTTGCACTACATCAATGTATTTGCTTTTGATACATTGGATGTACCGTTTGCACTACATCAATGTCTTTGCTTTTGATGCATTGGATGTACCGTTTGCACTACATCAATGTCTTTGCTTTTGATGCATTGGATGTACCGTTTGCACTACATCAATGTCTTTGCTTTATGATTCGTTGGATGTACTATTTGCACTACATCAATGTCTTAGCCATCCTTTTCTTGTGATTTCTGGATTTCGTGTGTTGAATTCTGGAATTTATGTTTCACCAACTTTTACGATTGGCATTGATATATATGTCATTTATTGTGGCTTGGTGAATGAAATTAGGAGTATGACATTCCTTTTTATCTTTGAGAAGATCTTTGCGATATTGATTAATCTCTTATTGATTTTTCAATTACTTATTTATCACAGCTTGGCATTGTGATCATTATACGTTTAGTCATATTTCTTATTCTATATCATTTCATCTGATATTTAAGAAAATATCTAGACTGATCCGTTTATTATTTTCTTCTTAAATAATACTCGGGTCAGACCGAGATGTTACAGGTGCTTCTGCTTGACTTCTCTTCTGGGGTTATCATATGATCTTTTGGCTAACTACTTAGATTAGGAGTTTATTTTGTTGTATACACTTGAGATATGGACTCATAGTTGTATTCTTTTGTATAGCACGTGTTGCTATTCCTTTGTATTATTGTGGATCTTATTTGACCACTACTCTGATATACACTTTTATGTGTAATGTTCATATCTATTTCCGCCTTTGTGATATGAATTGCCTGTGACTGATTTATGTTATGCTTATTTCTATATTTGTTTTCAGAAGATATTTTAGCCACTGTGTAGTAGCTTTGAGTTTGTGTCAGTATGTCGGATTTCCTATTGATAAAGAAATGCATGTTATACTATCTGACATATCGATGCTCGCACAAAGCAATTATACAGATGATCGCTCCTCAACAGCCTTATTCTCCGTGCTAGTTGACAGCATTACTCCGTAGTGTCCTTGGCTAGCGTGGGTATAGAGGTGGGGCGTCACAGCTTGGTATCAGAGCCAAACTTCAGAACAATATGGAATATTATAACAAGGATCGTCGTCCTAAGTCTTTCTTAGGAGTCGTGCTTTAGGATTTTATTCGAGTCTTCGTACCGATTCATCCTATTTTCTTTATGATCCCCTGTTTTATCTATCAAGATTGCTTGATATTTATTTTGAGAATAACTTTTTCTTCTTCTTTCTTTCTTTCTTAAAGAAGAGAAATGGTTAGACCAGGCCATCCCAGCGCCGGTCAATCTAGTGCTACTCCTCAGGATGGAGTATTTATGTCTGCCCAGCAGCTTTTTGATCTAGTAAAGAACGCTCAAGCAGCCGGTCCCAATCCAGAGCCTACTCATCCTAGATCCGGTTTTCCACGCTTGTGCAGAGACTACACCGATTTGGGTGGAAGGCCATTCAAGGGATCCGAGAGTGTTATTGAAATTCAAGCTTGGCTCAAATCATGCGATCGTATCTTTACTCGCATGAATCTTATTGACCTACATCGAGTCCAGGTGGCTTCTAGCATGCTCCAAGAAAGAGCATTAGATTGGTTTGAGCTCTTGGTTTTCGAAATCATTGAAGCGGATCTTACTTGGGAGCAATTCCGGGGAAGATTCGAATTGAAATTTGTGCCGGAGGCTGAAAAAGTAACTTTGGCCTGGCGTTTTATCGACCTTGTTCAAGGTGAATCTTCTGTGACAGATTATGTCGCATCTTTCGAATCTCTTTCTAAATACGGGATTGAGTATATTAATACCCCGATGAAGAAAAATCAGAGATTTGTCTATGGCTTGAATAAGAATCTTAAGAAGCCATTACTCCTGAAACTTGAGGTTTCATTTGATCAGCTTATTGATATCGCTCTTCGTCTTGAAGAGGCCGATAATGAAGGTGATGTTGAAGTTGTGCGTGCCCAACAGAACTTCGACAATAACTTGAAGAGGCCTATTAAATCCAAAGGCCCCAATTCTAATAAGAAAGGGAAGCAACAAACTCCAGTAGCAAAGACTCCCACCTCTAGTCGTGGACAATGCTACAATTGTGGTTCCACAGACCACTATGCAAGGGAGTGCCCGAAACCCCTCTTTTGTCGGTATTGCAAAGGTTCGGGCCATCTTTTATCTTCGTGTCCTAAGCTTCCAAGCAAGAGAGAAGGAAAGCTGCAAGCCCCTAGCAACTCTTCTCTTGGTCAAGGTATTTTTCACTCAATCCTTGATGGCATTGTTTTATTTCGTGATCTTCTTATTTGAGTTCTTTTTGATATGGGTTCCATCTCACTATTTTATATCAAAAAAACTTGTTGATTCTTTTTCTTTGAAAATATTTGGGTTTGATGACTTCTTTGAGGATTGTGAATCCGGATGGTAGATCCGCAACACTCAATTTGCTTTTCTTTGATGTCGAAAATTATTTTATGTGATTTTTCTTTCCGAGCCGATATTTTTACTTAGGCTTCGGATTTTACTTTTGTAAGGATTGGCTTAATTATTATGAGGCCATATCCTTTGTCCCGCGTGGACTATTCATCTTTGACATTTTCAATCTGTTAAGCAGATTTCTATTTTTTCTTTATGATTTTGATTCCAACTTGATGGCATCATTTTATTCCTTAAGCCCACTTATAAGGAAAGTGTTATTTCTCTCATTCATGTAGTTTGAGAAATTTTTCGGTATTTTTGAATTTGTCTTAGGACTGTAACCTAAGCAATCTTTTGAGTAGTGTTAAAGTCTTTTCAGCTCGACCTTGCCGCCGGTTTTCATTAGCTATGGGTTGCGGAAGTTAGCATTCCACTTACCGCATTCCGCACTCGTTATGATTCTTATGAATGACTTATTATGTAATTCGGTTTATCTAGCTTATTTCATCCATTTTATAAATCGAGTATTCTATGAATATTTCGATGAGATCATTTTTTTTATATATTGATTTTGGATGAAAATAGCAATTTAAAATTTTTACAAATCTTTTTCATAAAGATTTATTTATAAGTATAATTGAATTTTTGTTCTTAAAACAAGCAAAGAATATTTGTAAAACTTTTAAGAAACTTGTTCATTATAAAGAATATGATTTTGTGATTGTATTGCCCATTGAGTGCTTTAAGAATTTTGGTCGATGCGCTTGATCAACGTTATCGATAGGAATTTCCTAAACGCTTTGATGAGACAATCAAACACGATGTATTGACTTGTAAAATGTAAATTTATCTAGAAGGATAATTACTTAAAGATGATTTTAATTTTGAAAGTTTTAGTTTTTCGGGAAAGAGGATTGTTTAAAAGAACTCTTCCTTTCGATACTCTTATTCTTGTGATTCCTGAAGGGGAACCAAGACTTTGCTATTTGTACCGATACTAGTCGTATTGGTTTGGATGCCATTCTCTTGCAAAGGAGAATGTGCTATCACTTGTGCTTCTAAATCATTATAGCCTATCGAGACTAGATATACCACTCATGATCTAGTGCTCGCGGTTATTGTTTCTACTTTTAGAGTTTTGCATCATCATTTTTAGGGGAGGAATTTTTTCTCCATCTCGATCATAAATCCTTGGAATATTTATTTTCTCATAAGGAACTTCATGTTGACTCGAGTTCCTAGCATCTTATGATCTTGATATTCTTTTATTCCCGAAAGGGAAATCGTGTTGCCAATGTGCTTTGTCGTAGGCAACAAGTTGTTGATTCTTTGATGTTGTCTGAATGGAATTATCTTTTTATCAAGTTCATCGAACGTTTTGATATACTTCGTTTTATTGAGCTTTATCTCATTTTTTTTATGGACTAGCGTCCGATGTTCTTTTATGGTGTTCGGTTCATCGGATGTACTGTTATTATACTACATCGATATTCCGTCTTATCTGGATCAATGGATGTACCATTATTATATTACATCGTTGTTTCAGTTTATCGGTTCGTTGGACGTACCGTTTTTGTACTACGTCGGTGTTCCGAAATTATTCAAGCTTTGGATCATCTGGCGTACCGTTTTTGTACTACGCCGTTGTTCCAAATTATTCGAGTTCCTCATTTCTCGGGCGTACCGTTTTTGTACTACGCCATTGCACTGGCTCAATTTTCTGCTATTCTTGAAGTTTTCTGCGTCTTTTAACTATGGAAATGCTTTTAGGTTTCCTATTTTTATTCTCGAGCAGGTGTTATTGATGAAATTGAAGTCTCACTAGTTTTGACTTATGAGCAACATTCCATTCGCATCATTGCTTCGGAGGTTGAGCGCCTTCGGAATAAAGATATTCTTCTTGTGAGAGTTCAATGGTTCTCAAATCTTAGGGATTACTCTTGGGAATCTAGAGAATTCATCGAGCGATTCCGTTCGTGCTAACTCTTTCGTGCTCTTTATGGTGAACTTCTTATTTCAATTTTCTTTTGTGTTGATATGCTTTTATGGTTGTTACTCTTTATTTTCTTCTTAAGTATTGCGAGGACGCAATTTCCTTAAGGAGGGGAGTCTGTAACAACCCGCATATTTATCGATTTTATATTTAAATATTTTATTTAAATATTTTATCGTTGTTCGGATTTTGGTCCGAAAAGCTACTTTTTGCAAACAGTCGAATTGGGACTCGAGACCACCCCCATTGAGTTCAAAATGACGATTGCGACCCTTTTGAGTATAAACTTCGATATGTTTGGAGATAGTGGAATTTTGCTACTTTTCACTTAGGGCCTTTGTTTGGGTTTCAGCCCATTAACCCCATTTATCAACCTAGCTCCAACCCTCTTCTCTTCATTCCTTCATAATTTCCTAATACATTCAAGCTTCATCAAAAATGGGGGAAGAGAAAAAGAATTAGGAAATCCTAAGCCCTAGTTTCCATTAGCAAATCCATCTTCTAGCTCCAAACTCAAGAGAACCCATTGGTAAGCATCTCCTTCTTCTTCTCCAACTCATTCTCCTTCCAATTTCAGAAATTTCCTAAACCTAATTTGGGAAATATTTCTCTTTTAAGCTTAGAATCAAGCTTCTTGAGTTGGGATTGAAGAGTGATTGATTCTCCTTTGCTTTCAAGCTTCTTCTTCATTTGTTTGGGTTCAAAGGTGAGATTTTTATCTCACATCTTAGTCTATATTTATCTTCGATTGTTAGGTATGAATTCCTAACACTTATTCATGTGCATTTGATTTTGATTTGGATTGCTTTTGTGAATATTCCAATTTTTGGTGTTTTGGGTTCAATTCTTTAAAAATCATAACTTTGATGTTTTGATCATGTTTTTGGTGATGAACCAAAGAGCTTCTATGGTCGGGTAGTCGATGGGCGTAAACCCTTAGTGTCATTGCTCGACGGTTTGCAAATTGAGGGAGTTTGCACCTCTTTTGAAATAGGGTAGGAAGTGCAAGTATACAGGTTCGACCGACCGAGCTCAGGGTCCGGTCGACCGACCTGCTACCCAGGCACTTCCTGCCTCTGTGTTGGAAGTACTGGTTACAGGCTTCGGCCACCGAGCCCCTGGACCGGTCGACCGACCTGGTGCTCGAGCACTTCCAACCCCTGGTTCGATCAACCGACTCAGGGAGTCCGGTTGACCGACCTGCTGCTATTTGCCAACTATGCCTATTTTGCCTAGTTGTCTGAATTTCCAACTTTAATCGATTTGTGTTATTTCCCTATTTGTTGTTATCATTTGTTATTGACTTTGATGACTTATTTTCTTCGGGAATTCTTGGAATATCCATTTCGATGGATTCGGTATCGATTTCTTTGGATTCTATTCACGTCTTCAAATGTGAATTTTAGTGATTGATTGTTCCTACAATCTTCTTTGTGATTTGTCACTTTAAAAATATAAAGGTTTTCTATACTAGTAGTAAATATCAAAACTCTTTCTTCAAATGATTTCAACACTATTTTATTACAAAGCTCGTTTTCTTAAACCGTTTTCCAATCTATTAGTATATACAAGCCTTTACCTCACTCGTATGAGAAATCTAATTAAACGACTTAGTAAAACGAGTGGTATGAAACGCTTGCGTTTACTTCGTTGGTTAATTCTTGGACTTGTTCGATTGAATCTCTTATGACAATTTTCTAGTGAAGATCTACAATTTGTTCGTAAATATTTAAGTTAAGCTAGTGGTTATGGGACATGAAGCTAAGCTTATATATTTACTAGCTTATTGTAATTGACACTTCTCTTTGATCATGACCATCATTTTATGTTTTAGACTAGCATTGTGCGATGTCTTTTTGATTTGGTTCATCGGATGTCACGCTGTGCGACGTCGATGCTCCGAATTATTTGATACATTGGATGTACCGTTTGCACTACATCAATGTCTTTGCTTTTGATACATTGGATGTACCGTTTGCACTACATCAATGTCTTTGCTTTTGATGCATTGGATGTACCGTTTGCACAACATCAATGTCTTTGCTTTTGATGCATTGGATGTACCGTTTGCACTACATCAATGTCTTTGCTTTTGATGCATTGGATGTACCGTTTGCACTACATCAATGTCTTTGCTTTGTGATTCGTTGGATGTACCGTTTGCACTACATCAATGTCATGGCCATCCTTTTCTTGTGATTTCTGGATTTCGTGTGTTGAATTCTGGAATTTATGTTTCACCAACTTTTACGATTGGCATTGATATATATGTTATTTATTGTGGCTTGGTGAATGAAATTAGGAGTATGACATTCCTTTTTATCTTTGAGAAGATCTTTGCGATATTGATTAATCTCATTCCTTTTTATCTTTGAGAAGATCTTTGCGATATTGATTAATCTCTTATTGATTTTTCAATTACTTATTTATCACATCTTGGCATTGTGATCATTATACGTTTAGTCATATTTCTTATTCTATATCATTTCATCTGATATTTATATCTAGACTTATCCGTTTATTATTTTCTTCTTAAATAATACTCGGGTCAGACCGAGATGTTACAGGTGCTTCTGCTTGACTTCTCTTCTGGGGTTATCATATGATCTTTTGGCTAACTACTTAGATTAGGAGTTTATTTTGTTGTATACACTTGAGATATGGACTCATAGTTGTATTCTTTTGTATAGCACGTGTTGCTATTCCTTTGTATTATTGTGGATCTTATTTGACCACTACTCTGATATACACTTTTATGTGTAATGTTCATATCTATTTCCGCCTTTGTGATATGAATTGCCTGTGACTGATTTATGTTATGCTTATTTCTATATTTGTTTTCCGAAGATATTTTAGCCACTGTGTAGTAGCTTTGAGTTTGTGTCAGTATGTCGGATTTCCTCTTGATAAAGAAATGCATGTTATACTATCTGACATATCGATGCTCGCACAAAGCAATTATACAGATGGTCGCTCCTCAACAGCCTTATTCTCCGTGCTAGTCGACAGCATTACTCCGTAGTGTCCTTGGCTAGCGTGGGTATAGAGGTGGGGCGTCACAGAAAGCATGCCTTCGACACAGTTGCTTCTGCCTTTCTCCAATCCACCATGTATCAATGGCTTGATACCATATATATTGGTTTCGAATGGGTTCGGTAGCATCAATACGGTGACAAAAGCTAGCATAGGGAAGTGACGAAGTTGTAAATTTAAACAATATTGGTTTTATTGCCTTTCAAAGAAATTCATTTTTACCTAACTTACCTAATTTGTCAAAATATGATTGGTTGCCAAATTCTTTTTCAAAATCCTTTTCTAAAAAGGCTGCCGAATTCAATAATTTATAATTACAATTATTTTAACAAATAAGTCATTCTCTTCAACAAAACATTTAAACATTTAAGTCTTTTAACATAAATAATTTAATAACCATAATAACACACTTAGGAAAAATCCCCAAAAATTGCCATAACTCACTTTTAATGTGTTTTCTAACATATATAAATTTCAGTCTCGAAATTATTGTATAATTGCCTTTCATAATTTAAACCCAAACTTATTTATTTCTTCGATCCAAAATTCACAATAAATTATCCATAGCTTGGAATATTTTTAAAATTTAAGCCCATCTTCAAAATTATGTTCTACATAACTTATTCAAAAATCATGGCATTCGAAATCAATTTACACAATTTTAACCTTAAAATCGAACTATACCATTGCACAAAATTCCTTGTTTAAATCAAAATATGGCATATAATCAGAGCATATCATCATTCATCCATCCAAGCAAATTTAAACCTTAAACCCAAAATTAGAATGTTCAATAAGACATATATGAGATGATTTAGATTATTATTCACCTTATTTGGATAAAAAACTTGAGATTTGTTCCTGCTTTATTCTTCCTAGCTTGAATCTTAGCTTCTAATTGATTTTAAGCTCTTCATCCCTTACGGTAATGGCCGGTCTTGATTCTCCTTTGCTTATGTTTTTGAAAGTATGAATGGAAATGAGGTAAGGGTTTAGGGGTTACGAGGTTATGGTACACGACTGTTCCTATATTACCCTTACGTCAATCTCTTAGGTATCTACTTATAAACCATTTTATAAATCCATTTAGTTAAGGCACGACCCTAATAATTTTTAAATCTCAATCCCCCTATCACTCTAATCTCTACATTATTCTATTTAATTTATCTGATTAAATCTCATAAATAATACTATTTAAAATCAGGGGTGTTGCAGAATTTAATGATGTAATCTATTTGTGTTAATCGTGTATTAGTTTATTATGTTATGTAATGTATTAGATCATGGTTATTGTATTATTTAATGTATTATATCATGGTTAAGTAATCCATTATGGACTATTATTTATGTTATGCAATGCATTGTCTAGTCAATTTAACCATTAGCTTTTTTGACATTGTAATGTTCAATCTCCTTTATGGATGGTGATACGCCCTATCAACATATCTTTTAGCTTTGTAACATTATGGACTATGTGTGGGCATGTTTATTCTAAATAACATCTCCCATACTAAATTGCAACAATATAAATCTATTCACGATCGTTTAGAGACTTGAAAGATGATTGCGATAAAATATATGATGATACTTATAACACTGATTTCAAAACTCATGAGGCATTTGAGATTCTATGTTTGAGGCCGCGTCGGGCAACTTTCAACGAAGACGTTGTTGGTGAAGGAGATGCCGAAGAAGCTAATTTCAGAAATGTATCTTCAAGACTCTCACTGGATTCATCCTCTTACCGATCAAATGATTCTCCGATGTTAGTAGATGTAGAGGGGAATGATAACAATCGATGACATATAATTTAGAAACTTTTATAATCGAAATAGAAGCACAATCTTTTGATCCGACTGTGAACTCCCTAAAATACCCTTTACTCGTATATAATTTAATTAGCATCTATTATTTCACGTACAAGTACGTAAAAATAATCGGTAAAATCCCAATTAAATGCAGATGTTGTTCATATTATTTTTAGTTTATATTTCTAGACTAGACTGGAACTATTCAAACTAGGTTAAAATATGAATGTGTCAATGAATATATTTCTAGGCTTGCGTGTCTAATGAAATGATAGTAGGTTACTACTATTGCATCAGATAACAAAAGAGTCTTTTAGATAATTCAATACATCTTTAATGATAATTATAATATTTTGATGTTACACATTTTTGTGTCAACGTGAACTAAAAAAAAATGTCTCTCTACATATATTAACAAATCTTAATATCGCTTAACAATTTCATATAATAGTTAAATTTCTTTACAAATTCAAAATGTCCATCTACGCTTAAAAATATGATATAACAAATAAACATCATATAAACAAATAACATCATTTACAAATTCCTTGTCTATTAATTAATATTATAAATAAAATTCAAACTAAAAAATATATATTAAATGTTGCAACTTAGAAATGAAAATTTAAATTAACTACACATGTTTTCAACGTAAAAACATGGTCAAATATTTTTACAAATCATTTTCACTTAAATGTGTTAATCATATATAAATTGTAGAAGAATAATTCACGCGCAAAGCACATGTCATAATCACGCGCGGAGCGTGTGACGTAACGCTTGTGTTATATAATGGGGTTGCAAATCGTCTTGAAGGAATAAAATCAAGCAAGAGATCGTTATTAGGAAGCAAAGAAGCAAGCGACTTGATAATGACTAGTAACAAGCTAACCGCACTCTGCAGTGATATTTCAACCGTATGTTCCTAAAAAAAAGAGAGGAACGTTTGAGGCCGAAAGGACAAAAATTAAATATCTTAGAAACGTAGAGTCAACAAGATATAGGCAGAACTAAAGCTCTCACAGAAAGAACTGAACTGAAGAAGGTCCGTGAAAGACGTTTACGAGAAAAAGAAAATGAAAAATATTTAGTAAAAAATGTTACCCATCTATCTCGGGAAGTATTATTGCACGTTTTGACCAGAAAACGTAGCATTTTAAGCGCTTAACAACAAATGTACCAAAATGAAGAGGAAAACTCTGAAATGTAGAGAAATCGCAATGTTTTTTTGAATTACCTAGAGACCAAGCTTCGCTTGTAAACTCTAGGGAAGTATGTGCCTGCCAAACACATACTTCGGGTACTTGTTACAGGGTTGTCAGTTTCGGAGCTCGAACTCGTGACCTTCGATCACGCAGTCCGGATCATCAACCAACTGCGCCAACCCTGTTGGCTGAGAAATCGCAATGTTAAAGCGTGTCTTAGTAATTATGTATTTTCTTATTTAAGTTTGTATTAGTTTGTTTGTGCTTATAGCGTTTACTTTGGCGTTCCGTTATTGTCGTCGAGCCTTCGCTTTCATTATATAAATAAATGGATTACCTCGATAAATAGCAATAGAGCTTTTTCAGATGGCGTAGGGAATTTCAAGTTGGAAAATTAATATTTCTCTTGTAGCGATCAGACAACATATTGTTTCTAAAATGAGGATTGCGAAAGGTATAAAGAAAAGGGACCGATCGTATAAAAACTGGGTTTTGCTTTGTTAAATCTTTAATAATGGTTGTAATATCATTTATGTCATACTTTTTTGATGTCAGCATGAAATAACAAAAATTCCATTTTAGATATATTAGCAAATTTTAACATCACTTAAAAATAGAATTTAACAAATAAGTTTTCTTTACAAATTTAAAACATTCCTCTACAAATATTATTAAATTTTAACATCGTTCAAAAATAGAGTCTGAAAATATACTTTATTTACAAATTTAAAATGTCTCTTTACAATATTACCAAATCTTAATATTACTTAAAAATGGTATTTAAAAAATAAATTTTCTTTAAAAATTCATTGTTTATTAATTATTAATAGAAATAAAAATTTACAAAAAATTAGGTGTTTCAAATTAGAAAGAAAAATTTAAATTAGCTGCACCTGATTTCAACCAAAAAATATGATAAATATAAACTCATGCTAAGCGCGTCTCATGGTCATGGGACGACGGTTGTAACCCTCGTTTTAAATATGTAAAACCAAAGCTGATGTGCAAGCCCTCGACTCCTCGGTTCCTCCCCCACTTTCTGCTGCTCGCTAACATCCTCTCTCTTCTTCTCTTTTACCCTCGAAATTCTCCCAAATGCCAACCTCGTGTCGCTCTCTTTCAATCATGTCCCTCTCCTTTCCGGGAGTTTGAAAAAATGGTGATAGTGGTAGCTCGACTGCGAATGATTGGCTCGCTATTCATCTTGAGCTCGAAGGATTTTCTCTATTTCTTTACCTTTATCGTTCTAATCACATTTTCTTAAAATGTTTTATGAAATTTACATCGTGGGATGCACGGATTAGAGGTTATTTTTTTGGCCAGGGTGTTTGTGGATGTGCATTGATGGAACAATCTTCAATCATTCAATCTAGGTTGATTCCATATTATTTATGATTATTGTTGTATATAGCATGATTGTATGAGTTTGTCAATGTATCATGCCGTTTATATTTGTTTTTAGTCACAGGATCGATGGATTTTAACTTGTGCGTTTGTATTTTAATTAGCACAAGAGGGCAACTTAAAATAGCAAAATTTGAGTAATAACATGTGATCATCTTCTGTAACATGGTCTGAACCGAAGTTTACCAACAAACCCAAAAAAGTCTCGGGTTGGGTCGGAATGAAGAAAAATATTGTTTCCGACGAAAAACCACATAAATATACACATTTGTATGTTATTACCCAATCGACCCCGAATTGAGCCTCAAGTCGGATCTGTATTTTAAAATGCATGGTTTGGTCCTGACAAAACCCGATTTGTCTAGCCTCAAGTCGGAAATTTGAAACTAACTTATCAAACACTATAATAATTTATCAACAATAAACAATCCGATTACTTATTACATGTTTTTAGTCAAACATGCTTCCTCTTTGTGTATGTATGCTTAATATGGTGTTATTGATCCTTCCCTTCCTTTTGTAATACGAAATACATTTCTTTAGTGGTCCCGGTGAATGTTGTCATTGATTTTAATTTTGCTTTTATTTCTTCCTCCTGATTATGTATGGATAACTTCTTATGACTTCAGCATTTGATATGGTTTTTGTAAGACTTAACTATTAAGATCTGCTACGCCATTTCTACTACACTTCTTATGCTACCTCCAAAGACGGGGGTACATAAAGATTGGTGTGGTCACACTATCACACCAGATTTTTTTTAATAAAAACGCTAAGAAGTTTTATTTTTCTAGTTTAAACTAAATGGAGCTACAAGAGAAGAAATATTTGCTTCTCCTTGTGTCATCTGTGCTGCTGCTATATAGAAAACAAATGAATTTGACTATCATGCACATGTTGCTTTTTTTGCACAATACTTTCATGCATTTATTCAGTTTACTTCCATCACAAATCCAGCCAAAATAATAATAAGGTGTGCGTTATATTATTTAGGATTTTTTTTTTTTTTTTTTGGAATTTAGGCTGGTTTTGAAAACTAATTACATGAATATGACACTTTTAAAACTATTTACAAATATAAGCCATTTTTGGCAACGTCACCTCCACCCTGGCACAAGTGTATTGACACTATTTGAAAAACTGCTCATGTTAAATAGATAAGTAATACGGGCAGCTTTTGAAAATGCAACTGTTATTTTCTTTAACAGTACTGACGCATTTTGAAATGTTTTATGTATAAATTTTGGAAAAAAGATATATACGGGCTACATTTCAAAAGTGACCTTGCCTAATTAGTTTTCTAAACTGGCCTAAATCAAGAAAAATAAAATCCTATTATTTAATATTCGAGACCCTTTATCCAATAAAGCAGGCCCACGCATTATATCTATTATTTCATTCAGTAAATTTTCTTATTAAATGCGAGTGCCTAGAATGAAGTGGGCACACATTACAATCTAGGAACAGAGGAGCTCAGCTTATTATATAAAAGCATGCGGTGCAACTAGGAAAATCATCCTTAAATCTTCAAGTTGAGATGATTAATCGCTTCTGTCTTCAAAAGTTCAACATAATATGAAACAATTAGGTATTTTTTGCTTGCATGATGCTTTTTATACTTGCATGATGTTTCTTAACTTGCTTCTCAACATTCATGATGTTTATTGATGTTTCTTAACTTGATTTTAAATAACTTATTTGTTGTTTATTATCAGGATTTAACTTGGGATCTTTGCTTATAAGTGGGAATAAAATTTAGGGGCTGTTTCTGCTCGGACCTCATGCTTTGTCCAGATTGTGACCCTGCTATCTGAATTCCTAGCTGCGCTATTGGCTATACAATTCAAAATGAAAGCAAGTTTATAGACGGGTTCTTAGAACTAAGGTTTTCAAAATGAGATTTAAATCGTAAATCGAAATGTTTAAATTTTAAATCGAAACGAGATTTAAATCGTAAATCGTAGATTTAAAATATCCACGTTTTAATGTTTTTAAGCACTTTGAAGTTGATTTTGATACTTGAACGTCTACAGTTAAACTTAATATTTAATTTTCTCTCAATTCCATTTTTATTTTGTTTTAAAAACATTATAATGGAAATTATGGATCTAAATATGTATATTAAATATGTTAATATGAGTTGGATGTTTTTTTTATTGTGTTTTTAACTAAGTTTGAATCGGAATGTAAATCGAATCGTAAAAGGAGGGATCCGATTTGAATCGGGATTTAAATCGTTAGATTTTAAGATTTTTGACAACAATGCTTAGAACAATCATGATTGTCTTCACAAAAATTTGTTTTATTTGAACCATCCTAACATTCTCAAAAAATTTAAATTTAAAAAGTCAAATTGATGGTTAATTGGACATTTGAAATTGATTTTAACATTTTAAACATGCTAAACATTCAAAATGATCCCAAATTTGGTGCAGATAAACTTGCCAGGTATGTAAACATCTCCACAAAAGACTTTTCGTTTCAATTGTATAACTATATAAACATTGAGGTGTAGCATAATGGGTGTAGCTAATCACTATTAGTTATAATGTGTGTTGCTATTAATTCCATCTTGATCAATCCTTTGTATTAAACCATTTTGTTAGTTAATAGCTTGTTTTATTGATGCAACAACTAGCATTTTTTAAAACTTGCTTTGAATCATGCAAATTGGACAGAACTAATATATGCTGATTTGACAAGGTACACTGGAAACTTTTGTGTCATGATTTGATTAGTGTTTCTTGGCATTATGTTATCAAACCTGGTATCTATAAATATGATTATTGCATGCTCTAGCGAAATTTTACCTATTATGATTGAAACTTACATAGTTGAAAGCACAGTTTTGGGAGTCATTCGGTGCTTCTTAATCTGTCTGCAGCATTTTTGAAAGATGTTTTATTTGCTGGTTTGAGGCGAGCAAAATTCTCCCTCTTTTTCATGATTGTGTATGGGTAATACATTAAGATTTAAGGTTGAACAAGGATTTTGTCAAACATAACTATTGAGGAAATCTAAACTTGACTAAACTTGATCTGTTAAACGCTTGTTTCCTCCTTATCGTAATCATTAATGTTTATTACTTTCTGCAAAAAATTCAATAAACATTAGTTTTTTGACTGTAAACAAACTTATCAAACACAATAATAAGTTATCGATAATAAGCAACCAGACCACTTACCGAATGTTTTTAGCCTGACCTGCTTCCCCTCTTTGTATTTATACTTTAATTTTGTGTTATTGATTTTTCTCTTGCTTCCTTACAATATATTTCCTTTGGGAGTCGTTGTGAATGATGGCTTTCATTTTGATTTTGATTTTATTTCTTCCTCTTGGTTATGTGTAACATCTTATGACTTCACTTTTTGACATGGCAATACATGCATGCGTGCACTCACACCCACACACCGATTCTATCTTATTATAATTCTTGTATGGAACTATCTTCTTAGCTGAGCTGCCATTTTACTAACTTTGGCGATGTATGTATATAGCTTCTTAGTTATACTATACAAGGTATGAGGTTTCGACTGAAACACCAAGATTCCGGTCGTTCTGTTTAGGTTTCAATATGGGCCGAAACGAAACCGACCAAAATTCCGGCTTAACAAAAAAACCCATTGAACTTCAAATTATACAGAAAAAACTAAAAAATGGAACTAATTTGAATTTTCAAATATAGGAATATTCAAAATCTGAAATTTTAACTTAGAAAACATACAAATTCATAAAATATATGAATGATATAACTAAAAAAGTTGAAAATGAAGTAATGAATGAATATTTTTTAGTGTTTTAAATATTCATAATGAACCGGTATTGTTTGCGTATCATATTTTCAATTAAGTTTAAATTATACGTTTTGTTTCAATAAATTAAACAAATATATGTATAATTATATGAAAAAAAATAACAAGATCCGAAACCGGAATTGAAATTTTCGAAATGTACGAATTAGGTCGAAATTTCTAAAATCACAAAAAAAAATGAAACCGAGATCTCGAACCTTCATATTATATTATTCCTTTTCATCAAACAAGAAATGTAAGCGGAATATCAGAATGTTAGTTGTGTATAAACCTAATTCCTATCTGTAATATCATTTTTCATAGGAGTGTTCCTACAAAAACTAGATAGTTTTTGAATGTAGAAGTAATAGGCATATGAATTAATTTTTACCTTTTTGTCATGCATATAGTTGTTGAGACCTCGAAGGTTAATTAGGAATATAGCTGTCAATATCAAACACCAAAGATACATCTGGTGATAAAATTAGGTTATAAACTTTATTTATATGGTATTTTGCAGAATGGTTGGCCATCAATATTTTCAGCAAATGAAGAAAGAACGTCCATGGGAAAATAGTGCGAAACAAGGTAATAATTCTACGGTTGTTGCCGGTAAAAGTTATCAACAATTTAATGATTATTTTTATCCAAAGGTGAAACCACAGCAGGAATAAAATTATACACCTGATTTATGTTATACAACAATGCAGTAGCAGAAGTTACCAGTGTGTACGTAGATTGGGCATCAGTTTGTGTGAGTTCAATTTTCCAGATCGGTTGGCCACTGTCGTTGTCATCAAATTTGGGAAAAAAAGCCATGCAGGAAAACATTCAGCATCGCCGTCTGTGGGAATCGAACCCACGACCACACGGTTAAAAGCCGTGCGCTCTACCAGCTGAGCTAAGACAGCTGTTTGTGAAATGGGGGTGAGTTTTGATCAGAAAGAAAATATTAATCCAAAGAAAATTCCAACCCGATATAAACCAAACCTGACCTGAATTTGATATGCCTTGAGACAGGTATAGTTTATAAAAAATACCATAAAAAGGCTAACAAGTATGAAAGATTCAACCTTACCCCAATAATCACATAAGTATAAATGTATAATCATTTAGCGTCATTATCCGATCCAAAGTCCAAGTCAATTCAGGTATAGGCTTTTAGAATGTACATGAATTGGTACAGTATACATTTGGTACACTTGGGTATGCTTTTGGCATATACTAAATCTTTTAAATACATATGGTTTCACTTCTACCAGCGTTTGGTATACTTGGGTATGCTTTTGGCATGTAACGAATTTTTGAGTACATACGGTCTCATTTCTACCCTTTCGGTTCTTTAATCGTACCAAAGAATTAGGATTAACTTTTTTTACTAGTAAAAATTACCTCATTAAAATGGATATACACACACACATATACATACATACACATACATATATATGTATGTATGTATATGTATATATATGGCAAGAATGGGCTATGCCTCATTCTTGCTACGCCTCTATTCCCTTTTGATTTTAATCACACATTCTGATTTAAACAACATACTTGCACATATACATGTACATATATATAAGTATACACCTTATTTTACACCTCCATGGTTTTTGATGCTACACCATTCTAAATCAAATAAAATTTTAGGCATGCCAATCTACACTATATATATATCATATCCACAAAAAATGAAATCATTTCAAAATTCGTAACATGTTCAAAATCTTATGTCGAATACCAACCGTTATATACTTTATTTTAACCATTGATTTGACATATGATTTTGAACAGGTTAGGAGCATTCAAATTAAGCCAAATAATGTAGAGATGATCTTGAATCATGTTAGAACACATCTACAAGATCTTGGTTGGATTTCGAATTGTGTAGGTCGAGAAATAAGAGAGGTGTAGCAGAACCTTTCCCTATATGATTGTTATTTGTTTTTCTAAACAAATAACCAGAGAAGTAAAAAATATCTCTCTTTACTATGTATTAAAGAGAGATGTTTTTTTTTTTTACTTTTCTGGTTATTTGCTTAGAAAAACAAACGAACGTGAATTTTTGGCTTAAAGTATGATTTTGTTTTGTGAGAATTTGCCTTATGGGCTTATTATTTGTCTTTGAGTTTAGTTTCAATGACATCAATTTCTATTTATATTAATTTTGGCCTATTTCTTTGATAATGTTAAACCAAGTTTTCTTATGTGTAGATTTAAGGACAAATTTATATTACTTTGTTGCCCTTTATGCTTGTGGTTTTTACTTATCCCTCTTTCTTTTCTTTTAATTATTCAATCAAATCTATAATCTTTTCTTACCGTTTTTTCTAAGGTAACGATTGTCGAAATCTTAATGTTGAATGTTTGGTTAAAATGTAGTTTGTGTGTATTCAAATCGAATACTTATTTTCTACTATAATTTATTATTTTGACAATATCCCCCCTCTCCATAGATGAATCATTCTACGACACGAATCAAAAAAACATTTTATAGAACATATACGATGCAAATATGCAATTCGATAGTTGCAAATCGTAAATATATTGAAAATATATGCATATAATAGAACTGAAATGAGCTGTGAATAAATTAGTATAATTTTGATAATAACGATAAGCATATATGAAAGCGATCATTTTAAGCGTTTTGAAATTTGTGAAAAGCATTCATGAAACATTTTTTGTTTAAATTTTACCGGAATTTTTCCAGTAAATATACTATTAGTGAAGAGTCGTATCTATTGAAGTGAAGAGTCGTGTCTATTCAGTAAAGAACCATCTCTATTAAGTGAATAATGATAATTGTTGGAGTGCAAAGTATAAAAGAAGTGTTCATTTAGAAATGGTGTCTAGAAATACTATAAACACGAGACATTTGTTTTGTGTTGAAGTAAAGAAAAATGGTAAGAAACATATTTGAGAAATAAAATCAATTCTCTTATCTTCTCCTCATTTCTACCAAAGTGCTACCAGAGTCATCTATGTATGGAGGTTAAAGTTTGAAGAAAGATGGAACACTATTTATAGTTCCATCTTTCACTAAAGAAATTATGATAAGTGATGCATAATGACGAAGGCTTTGTTTGATGCCTATAGAGCATGGGATGTGTGGAGAAAGGTATGGAAGAAAACGATGCAATCATTAAAACTAAAGACCAAAGACACTCATTCATTTTTCAAGCTTTTGAATGATAGTACGATCGAAACAGTTTCTGATGCAACCACCTCCAAGCAGGCATGATACATTCCTTGAACCTCTTTTAAAGGAGTTATAGAGTAAAAAAAGTGCGTCTTTATACCAAGTTTCGTCGGGTTCGGTTTTGGAGTTTTGCAATTTTAGGAATTTCGATCTAATTCGTAAATTTCGGTTTCAGGTTTCGTTGTTTTTTGTATGATTGCACGTATATTCGTCTAATTTATTGAAACAAGATATGTAATTTATCTTTAATTGAAATATAAAATATTAAATGAATAATATCGATTAATTGTAAATATTTAATATTTATATATTACTTCTCATTTAACATTTTTAGTTACATATTCATATATTTTGTAGTTTTGAATTTTTTTAAACTTAAAATTTTAGATTTTAAATGTTCATATATTTGGAACATAAATTAATTTTTCTGGTTTTCTTTTATAAAATGTGAGTTTCAATAGTTTTCTTTATTGAATCAGAGTTGCGGTTAGGTTTTGTTTTAGTGCCTGTTGAAACCGAAATAGAATGACCAAAATCTCAATGTTTAGGTTGAAACCTCAAACCTTTGATCCAAACATTAAGAGACGAATTTGAATCATACCGATTATATTTCAAAAGTTTTGGCTATTGATAACAAATGAAGAGAGACGATGATGAAGTAAAAGATTATCGAATTATTTGAAATTTTTTGAGATCTTTAGATCCAAAATTCAATTATGTTTTTATAGCATAGAAAGAGTTGGGATTTAGACATGTCCATTGGTGAACTTGCAGGATCATTGCAAGCTCACGAAGAAAGATTGTGGAAACCGATTCAGGAATCGTAGAACATGCTTTGAAAGTAAAGTTATCTTTGAAAGAGAATGAGATAAACCATGGCCCATTCCAAAGAGGCTGTGGACATGGAGGAGGCCGTGGTCAAGGTCGAGGCCGTGGCTATGGAAGAAGTGGACGAGGGGATAAACTCTCATTTAACAATAATGAAACAAGTCAAAATATCAATCAAGCAAGAGGCCGTGGACGAGGTAGAAGAGGAGGGCACTACCCAAATCAAACAAGATATGGCAAATTAAATACCGAATGTTATAACTATCATCGTTTTGGTCATTATACGTGGGAATGCAAAAGTAGTGTGGAGGAGAATAATTTGGTAGAGATTAACAACGCTAAAGAAGATGAAGATACCGCTTTACTTTTGTGTGCAAAGGTAATAAAGACGAGGAGAGCAATCAGTGGTATCTTGAATCTGATGCAAGCGGTTACATTTGTGGAAATTGATGAATCAGTTGGAGATGTTCAAAAGTCAAAGTAAAGGGAAAATGTATGATTATGATTCGGTTAAAAGATGGAAGCTGTCACTTTATTGCTAATGTCTTTTATGTTCCAACATGAAAAGTAACATTTTGATTTTGGGACAACTTTTGGAGAAAAATTACGATATGAACTTTGACCATGAAAGGCGCAAAATGGAAGATTGTTTGTTAAAGTACATATGACAAAAAAGAATGTTCTCGCCGAACCTCCAATCTGATGTCCTTATGTGTTTGAAGTCTCGTTTCAAAAATTCATCTTTGTTGCATATGAGGCTTGGAAACCTGAATTTTGATGGTCTAAAAATAATGAATAGAGAAAGAATGGTGAAAGGATTACCTTCCATTGACCTTTCAAATCAAATTTTCTAAGGATGTCTTCTTGGAAAACGAGTAAGAAAGAGTTTGGAGTTCGATATCCTCTAGAGTTAATCCATTCAGATGGATGTGGGCCTATCAAACTATCAGTCGCTTGAAAGGAACAACAATTTTGTTCTTTTCAGTGATGATTATACTTAAAAAAACTTGGTATATTTTTGAAAGAGAAACCAGAGACATTTGAAACTTTCAACTAATTCGAGGCAAGAAAAGCAAGGTGGTTACCAAATTAAAGCCATTTGAAACTTTCAACTAATTCGAGGCAAGAAAAGCAAGGTGGTTACCAAATTAAAGCTCTTAGGTCTGATAGAGGCGAATTTACATTGAATCAATTCGAAGCTTTTTGCGAGAAAAATGGCATTCATCATTCCATGACAACTCCATATTCTCCTCAACAAAATAGGGTAGTTGATAATTCGTAACATGACAAGGAGTATATTGAAAAGTAAAACTAAGTCGAGAGAAGCTTGGACTACAACACTAGTTGAATCAGATGTCTCAGTAGTTATTATCGAACATCACAATTCTTAACAATTCTTGATGAATTCGGCATTACAATAAAAAGTCTTTATGGAAAAACACCTCAAGAAGCTTGCAGCGGTTATAAGCTATAAGTGTTTCACGCTTGTGAGTTTTTGGAAGCATAGTTTATGCATATATTCTTTGATGAGAAAAGAATTGAATTGGATGATAAAAGTGCAAGGTACATCTTTATTTGCTACGATCAAAGTTCTAAAGGGTATGGATTATATAATACAAGCAGGGTGAAGATTGTTATAAATTGAGATGTTGAGTTTGATGAAGAAAGCATTTGAGAATGGAATAATAAAAAGAAAAAGCAAAAGTATTCACGATGAAAAAGTCATAACACAACCTATTACTCCATCAACACCCTAACCAAAAATCACACATCATGATGATGATGCAAGTTCCAGTGAAGGATGTCGTAGATTCAAAAGCATGCATGAATTATATGAAACTACCAAAGAGATCAAATTTGGATGATTTTACATATCATTACTTATTTGCGAAAGTTGAACCTGATTTGATGATGCTGCTTGTGATGAAAAATATAAAACTGCAATGGATGAAGAAATTGAAGTGATTAGGAAGAATCACACACGAGAGTTGTATCTTTATGGTAAAAACAAAATTGGTGTGAAGTGGGTGTACAAAATAAAGAGAAATGCTAAAGGTGGGATTGAAAAATACAAAGCAAGACTAGTTGTCAATCTTACAAACGAAAGACCTAAATCGATTACAAAGAGGTATTTGCACATGTTGCTCCTCTTGAAATAATTAGATCGATTATTTCCCTTGCAGCCCAAACTCATTGGAAAATTTAACAGATGGATGTAAAGTCTACTTTTTGAATTGTTCCTTGGAGGAATAAGTCTATTGATCAACCGTTGCGATGTATGGCACACAAACATGAAGGTAAAGCGTTGAAATTGAAAAGGACTCCATGGCTTGAAGCAAGCCCCTTGTGCTTGGAATAGTAGTATCAATAAATATTTGCAAGTAGGTTTATCAAGCGTCCATATGAACATGCATTATATAGGAAGGTAAATAAAAATGGTGATATGCTACTAGTTTGCTTGTATGTGGTGTGTGTTGCGGAGTTATGGATTTTAAGGTTAATTAAATACTAGAGTAGGGTGAATAATTTTTTCTAATTTATGTAAATCTTTTTAAATTCCTTTCAAGATTAATATTAAATCACAGATTATTAACACATAAATATACCAATAATCAATCACGGATAAAAATAAAAACAATAAAGTAAAGCAGAGAGTTAGAGAGATGACACCGGATATTTTATATTTGTTCGGATTTCTCCTACATCTAGTTCCGTACAGTTGCTTGTATAGATTTTTTTTTCAAATGCAAATCTTTAATCGGACAAAAGGTAAACCCAAATACAATCTCGATTTTGATGCTACGAGACACACCGTTCTAAATTTTCGAGCTCAGGGTAGACTTATTTGATTTGACTAGGCTATAAGCACACCCACTTGATTTAAACGGGCTATAAGTACACCCAAAGCAAATACAAGTTGATAGTTTTTACAAAGATAATTTTTTGAACTTTGGATACAATAGATCCTATAGTCTCTTAGACAACACTTTGATCTTTGAATTGAGAGAGATGTTGCCAAAATAGTATGAAAATAGCATTGAATCAATACAATGAAGTATGAATTGATTCTATGTGATACTGAAGAGAATAACATATATTTTTCAATGGAATTTTCAAGAGAGTGAGAGGATGGAAGAAAGAAAGTAATTAGTTGCCAAAAAATTCGTTTGCACTTCCTTTATATAGCAAATGAACAGATGTGTCTGTTCGTGAAGAGGTGCGATGAATAAACACTTCATTTCAAAATTTAAAAAACCAATTGATGACATGTATGACGACATATGCAAGACATGTATGTCGATATATGCTTATATATTTGAAAATACTATATTTATAAATAATTTGATGCTTTATAAAATAGTTTGAACATAATTTGTTAACATTTTGAACTTTGAAATTTTTTTATTAAAATATTTTGAGATATATTTGGAATTTTATTTTGGTAAAAAATATAAAAGATTAGAAAATTGAAGATAGAGATCAATAAGTGTTATCAGGGACTTTAACAATATATCTTATGACTCTATACGCTAAATTATAATCTTAAAATCTTCATATCTTGGTCTTTGAACTCTTGAGTCCTCATGTCTATCTCTCGAGTCTTTATGTTGTACAGTATTCACTTCGACACATGTGTAATATTCTGCATTATATACTATATAACTTGGTAAAACATTAGTATCTATATTTTATTTAATTGTATAAGGTTGTCATCAAGGTTGTTATCATTAAAATCAATAACTAATGTATTAACGTGTGAATGACTTGCTTTTTGCAGGGAATATTCCGAAAATGTTTGATGATTTTAAGAAAGCTATGACGAATAAGTTTATGATGACAAACATTAGGCTAATATCCTACTATCTTGGCATAGAAGTGAAATAAATAAATGATGATATATTCATTTTCCAAGAAGGGCAATGCAATAGCAGTTGTCAAGAAATTTAAAATGGAGAATTACAAATATGTTACCACTTCCTTAGAAAGTGTGATTAAATTATTCTTAGATCAACATGGTGAGAAAATAAATCTCATATTATTTAAAAGTTTAGTTGGAAGCTTGAGATATTTAACTTGTACGAGACCCGAAATTTTGTTCGAAGCTGGACTTGTTAGCCGTTATATGGAAGCGCCTGCAGGTACATCCCATTTAAAAGTGACCAAAAGAATACTTCGATACATCAAAGAGTTACAATCGATTATGGAATTTTATATGCTCATTTTCATCACTTCAAGCTTGTTGGCTATGGTGATAGTGATTGGAACGGTGATAGGGATGATCGACTTTGGATTGGTTTTCTTTTCGGGAGACTCAACGGTTACTTGAAATTCAAAAGAAAAAAAAACCAACCTATTGTGACTCTTTATACATGTGAAGTAGAATACATTGCAACTACTTCTTGTGTCATGCTATTTGATTAAGAAGTTTACTGAAGGAGCTTAACTTGAAACAAAAAGATCCAACATAGATTTATGTTGATAATAAATGTGCTATAGCATTAACTAAACATCCATTGTTGCGCAGTAAACATATTGATGCAAAGCACCATTTTATTCAAGACTCCATATCAAAGAAGGAAGTAGATCTTGACTTCGTGAAGTCACATTACCAGATTGCAGATATCTTCACCGTCATTAAAAATTGATGTTTTTCAAAAGTTATATTTTTTCTTCCAGAGGTAATCAATTGGATTTAAGGGGATATTGAAAAGTAAACTCAATAAACATGCTTATTAGTGAAAAGTCACTTCTATTCAAGTGAAAAGTCACCTCTTCAAATGAAGAGTTATGTCCATTGCATAAAGAGTCGTGTCTATTGAAATGAAGAGTCGTGTCTATTGAGCATGGTTATTAATGACACGCCACTGCGTGCACTATGGCGCAAGACGTGGCGCGGCGATGCATTTGTTTCTTTCTTCTGTGTGGCACAACGCACATGAATGACGGTTATGGCGTAAATGATGCAAAATTCATTAGTTTATGTTTTTTTTTACTTTTTTTACTTTTTTTATTTTTTCTCTATTAAAACTAATGTCCAACGATGGTTGAATGTATTATATATTTTTTATATAGTGACGCGATTGCACTTTGAACTAATTTCCAACAAATCTTGAATCATTTATTTATACTATTGCCGCACCGAATTACGATAAGCAATTAGAATCGAGATTTGCAAATCCAAACCAAACAGATTCGAACCTGACTTGAACCCGATGAGTTCCAGATCGGGTCTTGTTGATGAAAAATAACATGATCGAATCCTACTAAGAAGATTAAACTAAAAAGCAAGATTATTATCCAGTCAGACCCTAATCGACCCGATAGAGTTGAACCTCAGGTTGGGTTAATGTTCTAAAATATACAAGTTATACTCGACAAAACCCAATCCGATTAGAATCGAGGCTCGTCGAGTCGGGCTTATGTGACACCCCGCACCTCTAGACACCTAGAAAATCGGACATGACTAGAAGCACGGGTAGTTGGGTGAAATAAAAATCCATAACACAGCACATAGACTAAGCTAACACCATAAAATGATTAAAATATTACAACGGAAGAAACTTTTACTAATTATAAATTAATAGCATAACAGCTTCATTAAGAACAACATTATCCCAAATTTATTCCTGAAACCAAAAGTACCAAGCAGTCTCAATCAAAACATAAAACATAACAAAGTTCACAATATAGGTCCCCACGTATAGAGTAAAGTACGAAAAAGAGAAACGAAGTACATGAAACAAAAATTGAAGATAACAACTGCTCAAATGACCATCCAAACTGCAAAGAACTGCAACCTAGACCCGCCCTCCTATGATTTGGGGAAAATAGGAAAAATAGGAATGGATCAGACATAAAGTTTGGTGAATGAGAAATAAAATGAAGTAGAAAGAATAAAACAATTTAATTCTAGGTCTTCCTCAGATATCGCAGAGGGCCGATAATATAATGCAGTGAATCCTTCTTACATACAGTTACTAAGAAGCCCAAGTCCATGATCATTCTAGAGAAGTCAACCATGCAGTAATAATTAACGTTAATCGGCCTGTCGGACCTGCTGTCCTTACCTATCCACGTGCTACAACATGAAAGTCATGCTCTTCACCCATGCACTGCGATTAAATGCCTCTTACGTCTGGCCGGCACCGACTCAAACAAACTTGCAGGACCCCGAAGTTGCACTTAGGCTTCGCCAAACTGGACTTCTATTAAGCTTTCTATAATCCAAGCAAAGTCTGAGAGAGCCGTCCGCCTTAATGGTAAAGACGACGAGTGCGCCCCATTCGGAAATGCTCCTACGAATGAAGCACTTCTTCAAAAGCTCTCCAATCTGCTTGCTCAACTCACGACATTCCTTAGGAGCCATATGCCTTACCGGTAAAGCAACCGGTTTGGCATTATCGACAAGATAAATCTTGAACTCGATCTCTCTTCGAGGTAGAAGGCCAGCAACCTCGAATACATCTGGAAAGTCTAACAACGGGTACCGAACTCAAACTATCGGGGGATAAGTCAAGAGAGTAAAGGTAGCTCAATATGACCGATCCTCTTGGATCATAAGATACCTCCAAGGTGCGTCCACTACAAGTGTCTAACCTCACTACCCCCTTATCGCAATCAAGGATAACACCATATATGGATAGCCAATCCATACCAAGAATTTACCCGAACCTAGAAAAGCCCAATACAAAGGCATTACTGTCAAACTCAACCTCTAAAGTAAACAATTTCAAATCCCGACATAACATGGACAAATAGACCGATCCCCCTAAGGGATTTGATACTACTACCGGGTCGGTCACTAAGCAAACATCAAGACTAAGACTCTCTACAAAAGTATTAGATATAAAATAGTGCGAAACTCCAGAATCAAATAGGGTACGAACAGGAAAATCAGAGATAGATAACACACCTTCGATAATCAACTTCTTTCCCTTTCCCACAATCGGATGAGTACTAGAGGAAGGAGCTGCCTCTAACGCATAAGCCTGAGCAGGCCGTGAAGGTGTCTGTGAACTGTCCCTGGGCTTCAACGGACAATCCTTTTTCATATGCCCCACTTGATCGCAAAGATAACACCTCGGTCTCGATCGCTCTCCTGCCCCTCTACAATCCTTAGCAAGATGACCTGGTTTCCCACAAGTATTGCACTTTCAATCCTTCTTTGGAACTTTTCTTTTTCCACCCGACCATCCTCCTCCTCACCTCTTTCCTTTCCAGTGCTTCTTCCCATCACTCTTCTGCACCACATCTCCTTTCTTCTCAGTATCAGTAAGTAAAGCCATCTCTACCAATCTTTCAAAAGTGGCTCCCATCAGGATGTGGCTCACCGCCAAACTTTGCAGTGGTTGACTCAAACCCTTACCGAACTTCAGCGCCTTCTTGTGAGGAGTATTGATCAGGTTTAGTCCAAATCTGACAAGCTTATTGAAACAATTAACATATTCCTTGACTGTCACATCCCCTTGCTTGAGCTGTATAAATTTCTCTAGCTGCGCTCCCTCTTCAGCCCGCGATAAGAATTTCCTCTCGAACCTAGTATGAAAATCCGTCCAAGTCAAATTATCAGCCTCAGCCTCCACAATCTCCCACCAATAAAGAGCCTCTCCCTGCAACTGCCATGAAGTCTACTGCCTCCGAGCCAAGTCCTCCAATCCCATAAGTTCAAATATCCGCTCACAACTACGGATCCAAGCTCCCGCCTCGATATATGACTCGGTGTCAAGAAACAGCTTGCCTCCTAAGCTGATGTAGTACTTGCATAACTTGGAAAAATCGTGAATGCCTGGCGGACGGGCTGGAGCCCCTTCCGTCGAAGTAGCATCCCTAGCCCGTGGCTCTGCTCGTCAAGGTTTTAAAAATGGATTTAGGTCACGTTTCGTCTCGGAATTTTTATACAAGTTATGTCGTATCGGGAAGATCTCGGACGAGATGAGTACATATCGGGTGTACATCTCGGATTGACATTTCGGGTCTTATAATGCATCTCGAGAATATCTCGGATGTACTTATGTGTCAAAAATTTATTTAACGGTTATAACTTTTTTAGTAAAAATAGAAATGGTAACACACTTGATTTACATGGAAAAATGAATATTTGAAGACTAGTAGTTTGATTAGCTTAATTGATTTGGTAATGATTGAATAACATCCTTTTGTTTGAATATAACAAAGAAGTGAAACCTTTCGCTATGGCTCATGAAGATAAAAAGCAAAGAATATGTTCAAGAAGTTGGTAAATTATAATTGGATTGAGTAGTTTATTTCGAATCAATATGAAAACAAAAAAATATTATGCAAAATAAGAAAAATGTATAATTTTGGGTGAGATCTCGGATTGAGATTTTGATCCATATTTCAGGTGAGATTTGAATATCTCGGACGAGATGAGTGTCGAGGAAGATATGGTGGAGATTTGATATCATGTCTCATTTAAGTGTGAAAAGGAAATCTCAGGCGATATATATGAGATTTAAAACCATGTTGCTCGTATAGTAGCCTGCAAATAACGTCTGAACCAAGCAGACATATTAAGGCCTGAAACTTCAAGGATATCTTGCGGTTCACACATTTCTACATGTGGATATTAAAAAAAGGGATTAGGTACTCCACAAACAGTTCAATGGATATGGTGGAAGAGATATAAGGGACTCATTTCTAAAATTTCTTTTCTTTCCAAAATATATACATATACTTTTAGAAGTATTATTTGGAATATCCTTTAAAATTTATTCGAAAACCTTTATATTTTTAAAATATTTTTAGGATTATCGAAACTTAGCTCTGATACCAACTATGACACACCGCACCTCTAGAAAGTTCGAAAATTGAACATGGCTAGAAGCACGGTGGTCGGGTGAAATAAAAATCTATAATATAGCACAGAGACATAAGGCAACGACATAAAATGATTAAAATACTACAGTGAAATAAAACTTTCACTAGTTATAAATTAATAGCAAAACAGCTTCATTAAAAACAACATTATCTCAAATTTATTTCTGAAACCAAAAGTATCGAGTAGTCTCCACCTAAACCTAAAACATAAAAAAGTTCACAATATAGCTTCCCATATATAGAGTAACGTATGGAAAAGAGAAATGAAATACATGACAAAAAGAAACAAAAGCTGAAGATAACAACTGCTCCAATGACCCTCCAAGCTACAAAGAACTGCAACCAGACTTGTCCTTATATGATTTGGGGTAAATAGGAAAAATAGCAATGGGTCAGACATAAAGTCTAGTGAATGAAATATAAAATGAAGCAGAAAGAATAAAATAGTTTAATTTCAAGTTTTTTCGAATATCGCAGATGGTGAATAATATGATGCAGTGAATCCTTCTTAGATACAGTTCCTAAGAAACTCAAGTCCATGATCACTCTAGGAAAGTCAACATTGCAATAATACTAAACGTCAATCGGCCTGTCGGACCTGCTGTCCTTACCTATCCACGTACTATAGCACAAAAGTCATGCTCTTCACCCCTGCACCGCGACTAAATGCCTCTTAGTCTGACCGACGCCGACTCAAACAAACTAGCAGGACCCTGAAGTTGCGCTCAGGCTCCGCCAAGCTGGACTCCCATTCTTCTGTCTTCTCGATCACCAACGTGGACTTGCCCATATCCAATGTATTGGTCTTCCGAAAGAGCATCCGCAGCTGGGTCGGCTGCGTAAAATTCTCCAATGATCTGCCTAAAGAAGCCTACGTCGAAGCGCACTTGTCCTGTTCCATCCGCATCGATCTGCCTGAAGAAGCCTACGATTGTGGATGTTATCTATTCTACGTACTAGCAACCTATGAAAGGTAACAAACATCCTTGCGAACCTACGTGTCTGTTCTTAGTACGTACAACCAAAACTATATTTTGGTCTTGTTTGCACAAAAAATGGGTAAACACCTCCAAGTCGTATGAATTAGTTGATTTTATGTTGTTTCTAGTGATTTGGGTGATTTATGCAAATATATAAAAAGCATGGACTAAACTGTAAAAGACACACGGATTTATAGTGGTTCGGCCAGAACGTTCCTACGTCCACTTTATATGTTATTCTCCTTTTCTATTCAGATTACAAGTACAAAGCTTTGATTACAAGTAACTGAAAGTTGTTTGAAAGTTCTATCCGTGCTTGAGCTCTCAAACTTGTCTGTCATTGTTATACCCCTGCCCCTCTATTTATAGAGTGAGGCTGAGGGTAGGGGTCCTGTATGTATATAGCTGCTGGTGGGCCTGGGCTAAAGCAATCTGGCCTGGCAAGGTTGGTCCGATCGTGTCCTCCCTTGCTTCTGGTTCGGTAGTGAATGGCATGGCTTGGACCGACGATGAGTGGTTCGGGCCCTAGAGGTGAGGTGGTTGTGGAATATGCAAATATATGATTTTTGTTTGATGATAATAAACATATATATGTTCATTTAAATGTATTTGGTAATGTACTATTTTGTTTTTCATAGATTAAATAAATATTTGTTGAATAAAATAAATTACACAGAATTTGAATTCAAACAGAATAAGTTACACAGAATTTGAATTCAAACAGAAATTTTATTCAAACAAATATTTATTACAATCTTGAATAGTACAAATTCAAGCTCTCACTATACATATACAGTTTTGAATACATCACAATTCAATTTACATTAATAACCTCACTACATATCACTCACACTCGTATTTTGTCTTCAACTGCATTTCAGTTTGAATTCAGCATCTGAGCAATCTGTAAAAATATTCACTAACGCAGTAAAATTGAAAAAGAAATATTTTTGCAATATAAAATGAAATATGATTTTTGAAAATATGATTTGCCTCAGTTATTTGGGTTGTTCGTCATCATTCACATTTGAATTCATTATACACGAACAATGTGACATGCATAGTGTATCACTGTACATGCCACAAGGCCGTGCACATCAATATACACTTTATAATGCTATAGGGACAAGTGAGCACAGGTCAAACCCAAATGAAAAGCCGGGTTCAACTCACGTGCAATATATTCAAAATTACGACACGAGCACAAATAAAATACGGAGGTGTTACAGCTTAGATCCTACCCGATTACCACTCTTACGTCGAACAAATAATCTTGAATGGACGCATTCTCCAGATTAATCTCGAATGGATTTCAAACTATCATTTTAATACTGTTGCACCGAACAAATAATCTCGAATGGATGTTTTTTAAATTAATTTTCAACGAATTTTGAACTGTCCGTTCCTATTACGGGTTGCGTCGAGTAATTTGTCAATCGATATGAGAGATGAGAAAGATGCTGAAGCCAATGAATCTGATGATGTAGATATTGATTTAGAAAAATATAATCGTTGAATTAGATTTAGATTTCTAGTTTGTCGATCATCTTTACTATTATCTTGGACTTTGACTTTTGAAAATTGTTATGCTTCAAATTCCATGCTTATGATATTATACTTAATTTTAAGTGAAAAATAATTATATTAAACTTTTTTAATTAAACATGACATTTTTAAAATGGGTTGATTTTCGAAACTATTTCGCATTCAGAGCTAGTTTGAAAACTTATTACCAAATATGGACTGGTTTTAGCCCTGTCGGCATCCTCGTCGGCAGTGTCGTAACTGCTAACGTACTTGCGCATATGGTAAATTACTTTTTGTGCAACTCATAGTTGCGCAAATTGAAAATAGTTAGAAATCAACAAAGCACGAGTCGTGCATAAAGTTCCATGTATGCATAACTCGTAGTTGTGCCTGCACGGATTTGCTACTGCCACGTACAGGCAACAAGCAACAACAACCCCACCATCCCATTTTATTTTTTAAAAACATTTGCTCCCCATTATCTTCTGCTCAGACCCATCTCCTCCAAATCTCAAATTTTGATTTTTTTTTTGATCAATTCCACTCAAAATTAACAAATTTCTTTACCAATCTTCAACTATAACAAATTTATCACTCATCAACACAATTCGATTTTGGTATTTTCTAAACCCTTTGTTTATTTGTTAATTTCTAATTTGTGTGATATTTATTTCTATTTGCAAGAAACATTGTCAATAGCTTGTCCTAGATGTTAGTGATCTAATTCGTATAGTTGAATCAATCATTTATGGTAAATGATGTTAAAAATATGGGTTTTTGTTGTCTGAACTGTCAGAACTAGAAAGTGGACCCGTCGATTGTACCGTGTTATATTTGCTGGATATCCACCGCATAAACGTTGAAGATTTTAATTAGGGTATTTTTATTTTATTTTATAAATATAGTAAATAGTTTAAGATTTTTAGCATATTGAATTTAACTATATGTTATAATTCTTTGTTTTGTAGAGTGTAAAACCCATCGACTGTTTGGATCATTTGCAGCGTTCAAAGATCTAATGGAAATGATTGATGACCACTGAGTTCAACAATTACTTCATTAAGCGGGCTTCTGATATTTCATGCAAATAAAATATATCAGATTTGATAGGCCTTTACTGACAGCATTATGCGATAGATGGAGGCCCGAGACTTGCACTTTTCATTTTTCTGTTGGATAAATGACAATTACTTTACAAGATGTTTATATTTTGCTCGGCCTTCCTATAGAATGCGCTGTTCTGAATTATGGTGGTGATATGGACATCGATGATGTTTGTCATCGTTTGCTTGGTGAGATTCCACCACTCGAAGCGGTGGTTAATAGAAGAGAGTTGAAAGTCAAATGGATAGACGACCTTTTAGTTGGCCGGAAGATTACCGTCGATTCATCTGTTGTGGAGCTAGAACAGTTCACACGGGCTGCATGTTGCTTATAGCATCCCGTCTTTTTTCAAATCATTCGAAGGGTCGAGTAAGTGTCAAATGGTTATACATACTACAAGATTTCGCCACTATTTTTGATTATCCGTGAGGTAGCGCACTTTTATACGCTTTGTATTAGAAGTTGGATAATGTGGCACTAAGGAAGTCGAACGTGTTAGCTGGTTGCCCAACTCTTCTGCAGGTATATAATTTTTCATTTATAATTGTACTAATATTTTGAAAGACCTCATTTAACACGGATTATGTGCAAGTTTGGGCATCGTGTGTATTTCTATTGGTCGTTTAAATGTTCATGCCAATGTCGCTGCTAAATTACCCTACCGAGCCAGGTAAAAATCGGTAGTAATTTCTATTGAAAACTCTATGTTTTAGTACAATATTCACACATTATTTTGTTCATTGATTGTAAATGGATTGGAGATAGATGTTGGAGAGATAATCCAACCCGTCATTTCACATTCTACCGCAATGAGCTCGATGTTATGAAGTAGCATAATGTTGATTGGACGCCATACACAGCGAGATTGTACAACATTTGTCGTCAATTTGCTTGGATGGAGAACAGACTTGATATTCACGAACTCCAGTCATTTGCTTACAAAGTGTGGCCATGCACTATCCGAATAGAGTGATGAGGCAATTTGGCCTTCATCAGCATATACCTGATGCAGACGAGCAAGTTTTTCTACACGATTGGAACAGAGATTCGTATAACACGTATGTAGCAAGATGAGATCACAGTTTGGATCGTGTACAAGTTGAAAGCGTACCAAGAGTCATCATCGAGCAATACTACAGTTGATACTGGCATATAACACGACGATTTGTTCTTAAAGAATCGTCTGCTAGGTTGCCTAGTTATACTCCACGGGGATCAGTGGAACATGACTTGGTACGTGTAAATGAGTTTTCATCTCTTAACTCGTTAAATTAGCTTGTGCCAATACTTCTTTTGTTTTAGGTCCAAGGGTTGTACCTCATTTCAAACGAAGTTAATGTTTTTGCTGATTTTAGAGATTAAGATTGAGTAAATGGTAAGTGTTTCAACATCAAAAAAATTATCAAGTTGATTCTTGGTGGACACAAGTTTAAACGACCACCGTCGTATGTACCTCGTCCGTTCAAAGCTTTTGCTCGTACATACCAACGAAGACCTTTTAGAGGCGCTGGTGGTTTTTCACAAGGCAGTCAACTGGGGCATGACATAGTTGAAGCCGGGCCATCTTAACCGCCTTAGACTCTACGCAAAGAACACCCTACAAACTTAGAATCTTAAGAAATTGCGTGGTATGGTATGTGTACTTAAGTTGTTTAATTTGGTTTATAGGTTGGTTGCTTTCGTTTGAAGTTGTACTTTGTTGTTTTGAACTTGTATTCACATTTGAAGTTGAACTTTGTTAATGTACAATCAAGATATGAACGTTGTTTTAATAAATTTGTGGTTTTTGCAACTTGTTGTTTTTGTATGTATAGCTGAATTAGATTTGCGTAAAATATGTTGGTTTTGAATAAAATGCATATTTTGTTTGCATATATGTGAGCTGCTGTTTGAAGAGCAGCAGCAGGTTACAGGCGCAACTACGAGTTGTGCCTTAACACACAACAAAGCGCTACTTTGAGTTGCGCTCTGTTATATACACAGCGGCGCAACTCAAAGTTGCGCATGTTCATGGGCTGCTGCTACTGGCCCAACAGCAGTTTATAACACCCTTTACCCTCTCCACTCCAATAGAACTCCTCAAACCCAACATATTTCTGAAACCTAAACTCCATTGCTCTTACGATAACTTAACTAAAAATATAACAAATCCACTCAAATTTGTTTAAATCGACAAAGATCAACACAAGATTTTACTTTCTTTTATAGTTGAGATAGTTTTGAAACCCTTTTCTATTTATTTTGTTAGATCTATTATTGAAATTTAGTTTCTTGAAATTTGCTATATATATGACTACCGTGTTGATTATTTGTTACTATGACGGTGATTTAGTCATTAACGAGAATAGCAGGCCAACCTATCTTGGCGGAAAGCATAAAAGATCTAAAGTGAGGAAGGGTTGTAATTTTCTTGAGTTGAAAACGGCAATTTACAAAGCTATGAAGATTAATTCAAACGAATTCGACATCTCGCTAGTAAGTAAATATGTTACAGATGATGATCCGATTACTATTAAGGTGAAAGACGACGAGGTCGATTCTATGTTTTGCGTGGAGATAAAAGTGATCAAGTTGTACGTTAAGAAAAATGTGGTACAAACAACTGAACCGCAAGCTCATATATTTGATTATGCAAGCAAACCAGGTCCGAGTAATATTGCCAAGCAAAGTCAAATGTATTATCCATACTACTAGCCACCGAACGTTTATGCACAAACACCTGTGCGTGGTTTCATGTGATGCATGTATGTTTCATTCATGGTCTGTATACTCATGTAAGTAACACCCTTTTTTTTACAAGTTGTATACACAGACATCCGGCTACGGTTTCATGCCATATCCATCGTAATCACCCGGGTATGGTTTCATGTCGTATCATCCACAGTCAATTCCAACTTCGAGTTCAAACGAATAATTGCAAGAAATTGATGTTAAAACTGAAGATATGGAGGGTGGAAATGTTGATAAAGATGTATCATATTTGGATAGCATTGAAATCTCTGCTTCATTTGACGAAGATGAGACGTGGATACGTGCTACGAATGTTAACAATGATGCTCTGTTAGATGATATTTCAGAGGAAGCTGATGACATTGATGAACATATCATAATGAAAGAACCGTTAAATGACGACTAATGCAAAGACACAATCATGGAAAGATCTATTATGCAAGAAGTTCAATTTACCGATGAAATGTTTGGATTTTAATGTGCGGAGAAAGGCCCTTAAATCAGTGTGATTTTTAATCAAAAGAATTTTTAATTGAACATATAAGTGAATAGTCGATAAAATGTTCAGTTTAATTTGAAAACTTTAAGTCTCGTGCTAGAGAATTCGCTGCTATATGTGATATTGATGTTAATTGTCCATGGCGGCTTCATGCTATTGTTCTAAAAGAGATCATGCTGGATGATCAATGATAAAAAAATATGGTGGTGATCACACAGCCCAAATCCGATTATCAACCCAGACCACAAGCAAACAACAACCAAATTCATCTGCACTAAAATCTTTCCACATGTTTGATCGAACCCAAGTTACACTGCAGTCTGTTCAAGAGCTTAAGACAATATGTACAAAATTCAAATAATCTACATGAGAGTTCGAAAAGGACTAAACAAAGTAATGTTTAAAATATTTGACGATTGAGAATCTTCATATATTCTCACAGTTTTTTCGTGCAATACAGAAATGCAATTCAGGCACTGTTTATCATGTTCATATAGACGGCGTTCAATTTTGTGTTTGGGTGAGGTTTTTTTTTGGTATTTGGACCGAGCATAGAAGGTTTCAAGCATTATTGTCCTGTTCTTTCTATTGATGGAATACATATTTATGGTAAATATCAAGGTACGTTGCTTGTGCCTTCAGGAGTTGATGCAAACAACTCTCCTTTTCCTTTAGCATTTGCTATTGTAGGAACCGAATCAGCAGAGACTTGGGGATGATTTTTTCATGCATGTGATACTTAATTCCATCTTTAATTGCAAGATGCACTACATTCATTTCTGATAGAATGAAAAGAATTCCAACCGTTTTTCAAGAGAAATGGAAAAGACCGCATCAGCGTCGCTTCTGCCTTCGTCATTTGAAAGCAAACTTTAAAAAGACACATTTTGGTAGAAATTTTTTGCAAAACTTATTTCATGCTTGTGCCTGAAGCAAGAGACGATGTAACATACAAAAAACTAAGAGAGTAACTAAAAATCTATGTCCCGGCTGCTGACAGATGGATTGACAGAAGTCTCAAACATAAGGATGAACAATGAGCTCTTTACAAGGACGGCGTTGAACGATTTTGTACGATGACTATCAATGCTTCGAAGAGTTTCAATGAAGTTTTAAAAGGTGCAAGATCATTACTGGTGAAAACGTTAGTAGCACGTACATTTCATCGTCTTAATAGTTAATTCTACAGAAGATGTACTGATGGACTGGAGTACACAGCTACACTCACGCAATGTATGAAAAATGATTGAAAAATATGCAGCAGAAGAGGAACGTATGAGCATTAAAAGGTTCAGCTTGACGGAGTGACAAATAACAGATACAAACGCATGTAACTACACAGGAAATATTGTCAATGACAACTGCAGCTGTTCATACAATATTCCTATTCTTGTTCATTTTCCATATTCTCATGTTTTGACTACATGTGCACGATGCAGAGGAGGAGTGAACGGAGCTTACCATGATCTTATTTCGTCGTGGTTTATAGCAGACAATTAAAAACATATTTATTCTCCTGTTTTTCATCCTGTGTCCGACAGTAGATATTGTAATGTACATGAAGGCCCAACTATTCAACCGCCGTCTACATATAATAATACAGAAAGACCAATGTCCACAAGCATTAGGGGGTCATGGATGAAATGGAGGACAGAAGACAAGACACATGTGGACAATGAAGTAACTTGGGTCATAAGAGAAGAACGCGTGGGAAGCAATAATTAATTTGATTGCTTTTAACACTTATGTCATTCGTGTACTGTATAACTTGTGTTTTTATTCTGTATGCGACTTTGGTGTTAAAAGTTATCATTTATCGAATATTGATGTTAGTTGTTATGTTCTGTGACTTTGATTTATTTTGTACGCAGCTTTTGTACGTAATATCCACTGCATGTAATGTGGAACAAAAAAAAAGTAATACATCAAATATTAAAAAAACATTACGACCAAAAAGTAATAGATCAAATATTACATAACCATTACAACAACCAAGTAATACAACACATTAAAACTAATGCATGCATAACTCCATTAAGTAAGTCTGTTACACAACCATTGCACTTACCATTTTACTAGACCCTTTTTAAAATTGGATTTAAGAACTGCAAATAGTTTATCTGATGTCCTAGTATACTATTTTCCTTTTCCAATCGCCTTATTTTGACTTGCATCTCTAGTGCATATACAACTCCCCTAGGGGTCAACCGACAATCTAACCGTTTGAAGAATGTACAGCGGTGAACACCATTCAGGTTAGTTATATGATTTAGGTAACAAGCACACCCGTAAAACAGACGTCCGACATTTTTCCGAGTCTTACATATAACTATCTCACAAATATCTCCACGATGACAAATTGAATGTGTTGGTTGTCTCACTCGGCCTTCGCGACTAATTTGTTTTTCCGGTATTTGATTTGGTTCATCTAAGCAAAGCTGATTCTCCAAACCAGATTCAACAACAACACCAATATTTTGAGAAACCGTCTCAAACTGAGTTTCAGAAACCGTTTCAAACTGAGTTTCAGTAACTGTTTCGGATTCAGCTTCCAATTGTTCACAATATTTCACTAGTACTTTATCTGAGATCTTTCAGTTATCCATATGTGTTTGGCTAACTTAATATGAAAGGTATGGAATTATAAATCAATGCAAAACATAAAACATTTCAAAATGACAATAGATTCGAAAATAGGGTTTACTCAATTATTTTACAAGGACTGTTGTAGCTTTGTTCTAATTGATTAATGATGCAAAAATATCGCGATTTTGAATGGATTTGACGAATAGATTATAATTTGATGATTAAGGGGTTTTAGGTTTGGAATTGGAAAATTTGGAAGGAACGAAGGGTAATGTGAGTGTGTGGTGGAAAGTGTAACTGCTGCTATTCTTATATACAACAGAATCTATGTGCACAACTTTAAGTTGCGCTAAACAATTACATATGCGCAACTATGTGTTGGGCATATGATGCTAATTGTTAAGCGCGGTTCAAAGTTGCGACATATCGGTTTGCAAACAAATGAAAAAGCGCTTCTCATATTTGCGCTTTTTCATTTGACTAATATTTTCAATATGTGCATCTACGAGTTAAACAAATATTAATTTACCATATGCGCAACAAATATGTAGGTAGTTGCAAAATTGTTGATGTGGATGCTGACTGGGCTAAAACCAAGCCTATTCGGTATTAAGTTTTCAAACTAACTCTACACGCGAAATAGTTTCGAAAATTAGTCCGCCTTGAAAATTTGTCCGATGAAAAATAAAAACTTAAGCCTTGTTTGATTTGCCTCTTTAGTTGGGTTTTCATCCAAACAAAATTGCACACATGTATTTATGAAAGACAAACAATTTGAAAAATGAAGTTAACATACAAAATAAAAACAAATTTGTTTTTCGTATCGTGAGAAATAACAGAAGCACGAAAAACAATCAATTTCTTCTGTCGTCTCTCCATCTTTATAATGATTTTTCTCTTACACTCTTCATGCTCGCCTCATATTCATCATGTTTTGTAATGCATGTTGAAATGACAAAACATAGAACTTAAAATGAAACCAAACAAGCTCTTTTTCTTTAATGCAAATGCTATGCACTTTATCTTTTCAACATGTTATTATGACTTTTAAATCGATTTTGTCATTTAGTTTTGGGTTTCATATCTAGCCGATCCCAATTTGTTTGAGAATAATGACTATGTTGTTGTTGTTGCTGCTGCAAATACTATGCACTTTAATGAAATATATAAAACAATCAAAAATAATTTAAATTACGGAAACTTGTATTATAATTAAAGGTTGCATAATATATATGCAAAAATCATGGAAATGCAAGTCATATTTTAATGTTGCACGTGTTATGCAATTTCTAAAAGGTGAATAAAGAAATAAAATCAAAGTGCAGAATATATACAGTTGCATAGACTGTAAACTATAGAAAAATTGTGGAAAACCTGTATTTTACAGAATGCATAACAAATGCGTATGTTATGAATTCATGGAAAGTGCGTAAACGGTATAAATCAAGATGTATAATTTATGCAGTTAAAAATGTTAGCATTTCTCATGTAAAATGAATTTTTTCCACACATTCAATTTTCACTAATAAAAAACGTGAATAAACAATCATATAAACATGATTTTTTTTTTTTTAAATTGTTTGGTATAATTTACATTTGCATGTCATGTGTGTGTGTGTGTATAATAAAAAGAAAACGAAGATCTTATGTAATTTTTGTGATGTTTCTGCAAAGCAATGTCATTTTCATAATATTATTGAAAAAAAAGATGCGATGATAAATTCGTAAATAGTAGAAGATTAAATAATGCTGTAGAATACATGTAAAACATAAATGAAAATGATGAATCCCCTTTCTCTTTCCTCTTAATGCTCTCTTTTTATATATTATTTTTTGTAGACAAGAAAGAAGTGAACCAAAAGAGACTATGGTTATTCACTTCCTTGATAAAACTAAGACAAGGTAAATATCCTACTAATCCTAATTGAACAAGTTTCTTGCAATCAGATTATTGAAGGAAGAATCTTGTCACATCCCAATAGTTAGCCATTAGGGAAACAGTTGCGACTTTTTTCTGGTTGTTGCATGTAGATATATTAAATGTTTTGAGGAGACGCACACAATTGCTTGTGACATGTTCCTTCCATGATGTGCAGTCGATTCCATATTAGCTTGAAGTTGAATCGACGGGTGGACTTCTGCCCTTTCATTGTGCATTGCACAACTTCATTTTAGATACTTTTCCCCCTTTTAGTTTTTTCTTGTTAATAGCTTATTTTGTGCTAATACATTTGTTGAAGTGCAGTGACGAAATTCATGATCATTTTGTTAAACGTTCCCACCTGCATTTTGATTAATATCTTTTAATTTTGACGTCAAGTGGATTATATCATTGACTCTCTGTGCATGTGCTAGTCCCAAGTCATTTGCTATGGACGTTTTGGAGAGGATGATTCTCGCTTAAAGTTTTCATGATTACGAAGGAATACATTCCGGACCATGTCCCTAGCTTGGACTTGCATGTGTATCTTGGTCAGTATCTTTTAATATCGATAATATTATATTACCACAGAGTTCATAACATATGTTTAACATTGATAATTATAATATAATTTCATAATATCTATCCACTCTGCTTACTTTTGGAATAAGATTGAAGTTCATAATAGGCACCGTATTTGCATACAAAATTATGAATAGCAGTTGTAACAAAAGATTCTACAGGAAATTTGTTGTCTTAAACATTTACGGTAAGAACTGATTTTTTATTTATTTTTGTTATATTTTAGCATGTCAGGGATAAGGGAAATGGGAAATGTGATGCATTCTTTTAATCAGTATGGGGTGATTTAATTCGTTTCATATCAGTTAAGCGATGGTAGAAAATTTTGCATTATAATCATTCTGGGCCTAAATAAATTTATGGGACAAATTTTTAAAGTGGACAAATGTCGCGTTCAAAGCTCATTTGTAAACTTATTATCAAACAAGGCTGGTTTGCGTTGCCGTTATAGTTCTTACAACCGTCTTTTTATAGACGCAACTATGAGTCGCACCTATATTCAAAAAAAAAAAAAAAAAAACCGCAACTGTGAGTTGTGTATTATTTTCTACTTAAAAAAATGGAAATATGAGTCGCGTTATGTTGTTTTTTCAAACAACACAATAGGTGCAATTATGATTTGCGATTTATGTTTTTTAATATAGATGCAATTCATACTTGTGCTTATGCCAAAAATGTTATAAAAAATGACGGGACTGATGATTTGACGCAAACCAGCTTTGATTGATAATAAGTTTGCAAATAAACTCTGGATGCGAAGTAGTTTCGAAAATTAGCCCATTTCGAAAATTTGCTCAATTAAATATTATATGTATTAAATTTATAAAGAAAATTCTAAAGACGTGAAGTAAACTAAAAAGCCATGCATCATTTGTAGTGCCGCCTGTCAAGACTTTACGTCCTTTTACGTCTATGCTACCGAGTGAATAATGATGATTGTTAGAAGTGAAAAGTCCAGATGGAAATTAAAGTTGAGTACAATGCCCGCCTTACCATAAAAATAAAGGAAAAAAGAATTGGCAAAGGAACTACATGTTATAGGCCTTGAACCTAGTTGATAACAACATAACGTTGGCCTTAAACCATTACACTACACGACATTTCTTTGATTGGTTGGCCTGCCGCTATAATAGACAACCATTTTTTAAAGCAGCTGCCCCATTTTTCGCTCTTCCCGCCACCATCAACGGTGTTGTCCTAGGCGAAAGACTCGGTTGTCTTGTCTTTGGATTGGACCTTATTGTGTCCATTTAGAAATGATCTAAAAATAAGGTACTGTTATTGACACTTCACTTTTGAATATGAAGGAGTCATTTTTTTACTTCCACTGTCTAAAATTAAAACTATTATGCGGTGTACGCATACATTATAAAATGTATTTACTATTTCCTACTCTACCGATCTTTCTTTTTACCTCAACTTACTTTTACCGTTTTTCTTACACGTAGATTATATAAAACTACTTTTCACACGTAGATTTTTAATTCGAATATCAGCGTATGAGAAGTTTCTCTATGTTGTCAAACACATTAAACCCTATGTATAAAATCCAAAAAAATACATGATTAATTTGTCGAACAAATTTTATGTTACGTATATTCTCTTTGATGAGAATTAATGTTGATTTTTTCTTGTATGGAAGAACTTCATTTGAATTTGATTGCTCCATTGATTATTTTATTATTGATTTAGATTGTAGATCAAAGAAGGATAATAGTGAAGATTACATGAATTAGAGAAAAAAATAAAAGGGTATATTGGTCAACCTATAATATAATTTTGTGAAAGGGCTCTGTTGATTGACATCCTTGTACTAAAAAAACAAACCCCCCCCCCCCCCCCCCCTCATCCAAAAGTTGGTGTCAGCAACGAGGGATGAAATATTGTAAATATGGATCATTCTATGTTGAAGGCATATGGTTAGAAATAAACTCAATTCTCTACTCCCCTTATTTCTAGCATAAAAATTGCAAAAAATAAGAAGGAAAAAAAAAAAAAAAATCAAAGGCAAGAAACATACTTAGTGATGCATTAATTTATAATATTCATAAGTGAATATGATAAATTTATAGTTTTACAAAAGAAAAAATGTAAATTATATAACTTTCAGAGATGCAAAAAACAAAAACAAAATTGCTGAATTATTTGTGTTTAATAGCCCATCATATTCAGAACACCCTTTGTAGACATACAAGTCTTTTAAGTCGAATACAATTTTGTTCACGTTTTTTTTTTAAGTGTGAACAAAACACCTTCCTTTTATTGGTGAAATTTTGATGGATCATATACGAAACTCTCTTGAATTTCTTCGATAAGAGCCGAGTGTTTTATTCACAAAAAGCGTGAACAAAATCACACCGACCACTCATTTGAGTCGCCAATCAGCTATTGTTTTTCCTAACAAACCTAATTATTCAATAAAAGCAAAAATTCAATTTTTTGCATTTTAAAATTCCATTTGAATCATTTTTTAATCTATTCAATTAATTGTATTGTTTTCAAAATGGAAAGCCTAGATTTTAATACCCCAGTACTCGAAGTTTTAGTTTTATACGTGTCAATGATAACTAGGATATCATTCTATCACGAGCTTTGATGATTACTTGTATGAATTTTGATGTTCAGACTCTGTATTTCCTAATTGGAGTATTATTACTCAGACTGGTAATCAAAGCAATGTTAGGTTACCGATTGATTTTGGACGCTTTTGCTACGCAAATCAAGCTTTAAAGCTCATCCTTTTGTATTCATCCTTTGTTAGAAAAAGCTATTTTGCTGTATATATTCAATTTCATGCTTCTATGTAAATTAATACCAACACGTTGATAAATGAATCGTGCTGACATCAGCAAGTAAAATATAAACATTTTAACTTTTTTTTTTTTTCCTTTCTTTCTTTCTTTCTTTCTTTTTAACCACAAAATATAGATGTCACTGCGGCTGTCTTATTGTAAAACGATAGATGAATTCATCTTTACAAAAGTCTAAAGGTGCCCTTCTTTGCAAAAAATGTCAAGCTTCTGTGAAAAACGGAAACGCGACATTTGGAACGTTTGAGGGAGAGCTGAAATTTTATTCCGATCCGTTGAGACTCTTTTTCAAGCAATTTTCTCTCATGCTATATGCTATGCTTATTTTTTTCAATACCTAATTTTATTACTTTTTTTTACGTTTTTACTTTTTTTTATTTTTTAGCATCATGTCGCAATCTTCTGACTCCACTACTGCTTCCGCTTCCTTCCAGCCTATACTTCATGAACAGATGAACAAACGGAAGTGTTCATTGATTTATGCGTAAATTTTCTGATGGACAAAGTGCATTCCTCCAACGGGTTTACGCGACTGTAGCTGCGGAATTCAACATGCGATTTAACCTCGATTGGTCCTATAACAATCCGCACCTTAATGGGCTTCGAAATCCAAATTCATCAAAGCACAGATCGTTGGATTTGATACCTGCAAATTAGCATGAGCATTATTAGAGATTGATAGAAACCCAAACTCATGGCGGAAACAATAATAGGATAAAATTACTGACTTTGACTGTAAGACACAAATAATGATGATATCTTTGGAGTATAATAATTATTGCTGATAAAGTAAGTAAATAATGATGATATCTTTGGAGTATAATAAATTACTTGGAAATGACATTATTTAGATTATAGCCATAATTGTCTTCCCTTGTTTATAACTTATTCAACTGTAAGACACAAATCTCTTACCTTTCATTGTTCTCGGTAATCAAAATGACGATTTACTTCTCCAAAAAGACCCTTTGATTCCTGCAATTTCATGATCAAAATTCAAAATCAGCTGAATTAAAATGTTCATTCTTCTATTTCTATATCCACATAACCTAGAATCATAAATTAGCACTAATCGGCTTTGCTCCTACGATCTACATACATATAGCAGAAATTCATCTCTTATTCAATTTCTCATCTATATACATCAAATAATCAGATCTTGTTTAAGCTTCCGTTTCACTTTTTTGCCATGGCTTCTTCAGAGTCTCTCGGTGATTTTTTTTTTTAAGTTAATGAAACTTTAAAGAATTTGAGTGTTTGTGAGTAATGAATCTTACCTTGATATATTCTGTGTAAATCTAATTTACTGTATGAATATGGAAATGAATTTTTTTGCATACCTTTTGGGTTTTATGAATTTAATATTATGGTATGAGTACATAATTGATTTTTTTTCCATCCATTATCATTGCTTATTGTCTAAATCTCAAAAGTGTTTAACTTTTTGTGCTTTTTTTATGTATGCTTTGCTGATTAAACTGATGTTATTGACAACTATTTTGTTTTTGTTTTGTTCAACTGATGTTCCTTTTGTTATATTCAATAATTATATAGTTCACACTTCATAGAGAAATACATGAAATTGGATGAGAAAATTAATATATGTATGAGATCCATATAAATTAAACTGGATATGGCATGCATGGAATTTAGCTATCCATTAAATTGTTAATATCCAACAAATGTGACTCACTGACTCCTTGTTTTTTTGTTCTTCCGCTGGGTATGGAACTTTTGGTGAATGATGAACAGCATTAACAGCCAATAGTTGGTAATGGAAATAAAATTAAGCTCATCCTAAGTACTGAAGAAGATTCATAAGATAAAACATCAAAAAATAATACTGATGATGATGGAACTACTATTGTACCTGCTATAGATACTGCTACTGGAGATGGAAAAAAAGTCCAGAAAAAAGCGATCCCAAGTTTGGCTGGAGTTTGAGAAAATTAAAGAAGAAGATAAAGATGGTAATGTTAAACTATTTGCTAGGTGCATTCGTTCTGATAAAAAATTAACTAGAACTAGTGATGGATGCACTACATTTAAGAGACACCTAAATAAATGTCGTGTTCGTAATGCTAAAGAAAACCATCAAAAGTTGTTAGGAAAGGACTTCTTGAAGGAAAAGGTTTCTAAAAGCCGATTAGCAGTCCATAAATTTGATAAAAGCAAAATAAGGGAGATTCTTGCTACCATGATTATTGTGCATGAGTACCCTTTTAATATGCTTGAATATGAGTTCTTTATATTGTTTTGTCAAATACTAAATCCCGAATTTGAGACGATATCACGAGTAACAGTAAAAAAATGATTGTATGAAATTGCATGCATTTGAGAAAAAAGCGTTGAAGGATGTTTTAAAAGGTGTTAGTAGAGTGAGTTTAACTTCTGATCTTTGGACATCAAACCAAACAATATGCTATATGTGCTTAACTTGTCATTTTCTTGACTCCGAATGGACATTGAAAAAGCGTATTTTAAATTTTGCTACTCTACCACCACCTCACACTGGACTTGTGATTGCCTGATGCTATTTTTTCTTGTCTTTTGGATTGGAGTATTGAGAATAAAATATCTACAATAACATTAGATAATGCATCTTCTAATGATGTTGCTGTGAGAAATTTAAGGGAAAATTTTGCATTGAAAGGCAAAATTTATCTCAAAGGCAGATTTTTTCATGTTCGATATTGTGCATATGTGTTGAATTTTATTGTGCAAGATGGATTGAGTGCGATCAAAGAAGTAATTCAAAATATTCGTGAAAAGTGTAAAGTATTTTTAAATGTCACCTCAACGCCTACATAAGTTACGGACATTGTTAAACAATTGCAACTTCCCGTGTCTAAACGTTTAATACTTGATGTCCCTACCCGTTGGAACTATACTTATGCAATGCTAGAGTGTTCTCTAAAATTTAAAAAAGTGTTTTCTATGTATCAAGAATTGAGATCCATCCTCTGTTTTGTTGCCATCTGCAATGGATTGGGAAAGAGCCGAGTCTATATGTAAGATTTTGGAGGTCTTTAACGAAGCACCAAATGTTTTTTCTGGTACAATTCATCCAACTTCCAACTTGTTTCTTCTCGAAACTTGGAAAATTAAGCAAATGAGAAATCAATAGAATATGAAGGTTCCTTATTCATGAAAGGAATGTTAGATAAAATGAAAGATAAATTTGACAAGTATTGGAGTGATTGTAACTTATTATTGTCCATCGCTGCTATTTTAGATCCAAGGTACAAAATGAAGCTTATAAACGGTTTTCCTAAGATTTACTCTAAACTTGAATCTGAACGAAATATAAAATTTGTTATGCTTTCTTTGGAGGAATTATATTCTGAATATGCTATGGTTGCAAATAATAAAACTTTTAAGCAACCAAAAGGAAATACATCTAGTGGTACATCAAAAAGGAGAAAAACAAAAGGTAGAAGTGAGTTTGAAACATGGGCTGATGAATCAGATATGGTGGAAACTACACGATTTGAACCAGAGTTATATTTGAAAGAACATCGTTATAAATTTGATGAATCTGAAGACTCTTTCAATGTGTTGGAATGGTGGAAAGTAAATGCTTCAAAATACAAAATATTATCAATTATGGCTCGAGATATACTCTCTATTCCTATTAGTAGTGTTGCCTCAGAATCCGCATTCAGTGCTGGTGCTAGAGTTTTGGATCAGTTCAGAAGCTCTCTAAAGCCAGAAACGGTAGAAGCTATAATCTGCACTGGAGATTGGTTGCGTACAAAATATGCATTGAAGAATTTTGAGGTAAGAATTTTATATGTTTCCGTACATTATGAACTTTATTGAAATGTTTAATTCTTAAAACTTGTACCAGTTCCGCTGTATGCAACAGTTTGATTCATCTTATTAATATTCATGCTTATAATCAATTTTTAATATGTAACTATTTCAGGTTAAACATGACGAGGAAGATATGGAATCAATAAAATTTGAATAGTTTGGATGAAATTGTTGGTGAGTTAGAGCCTAGAGGTATGTTTTAGATCATTAAATATTTGCATGAAGTTTAGTCTAACAATCAACCAGTGTTGCCTCCTCTTTCAGGTGGATTGTAATATTATGTTAGCTGCTTATGCTATTGGGAATAGTGCTAAAGTTGTTGTAGGTTGAAACTTGAAAGCAAGTTGCAAATTTAGCTATTAACTAAACTATGTATGTCATGAATGTTAGAATGACTTGTATAGTTGTATGCAAGCTATCTGCTGTTTTGTGTAATATTTGGTATTATTATGTTTTCTTCTTGAAATTATGGTATCTAATTATTAAGCATGGTATGTTTAATTTTTCTTAGGCTGTTGGTTTTTTGAGAAAGAAATAAGCTATAGTGAATTCAAAGTAATTAAGTTATGAGTTGTTTCCATGCTTGATGCTTCTCTCTGTAACTTTTATGGTCATATTTTTGTGCAGTAATATTTTGTTATTAAGGCAATTTCTGTTTGAAAATCCATGTTTTGGTCTAATTTTATGTTCATATATTTGAGTTTGAAATTATGAAATAGGTATCACTTTTGTGCAAAACGTTCGATAATATCCTTTCTACCTGCAAATTTTCTCATGTATCATTTTTCGATCAAACTGCAAACAAGTTTTGCTTCATAAAATTTTGATACCTTGTTCGTCCCAGTCCAATTTTGGAATCCGATTATGGTCCGATTCATTTTCGATAAGTCTACTGAACCAGACTCGGGCTGTCGTTAAAATTTCCTGACTGAGTTTGAAGAACAGTAAATTCATCTAATGTTTATTGAATCGGACATAGGCTCGTCCGATATAAGAGTCGGTCCGAGTTCGAATACCGACATGTTCGGTCCGTTCTGCCCGATATTCAGCCCTACTTCTGACATTTAATGTCCAACTATTACCGCATTTATTGTAGATAAAATCGAAGTCATGTATTAAACAGTACCCAAGCCGCTTAATACGTTTTTTAATAAGCAGATTCGGGTCATTTAAGACCTTAATTAAGACAGACCACATCATTTAAGACGCATCCCCAAGGCGTGTTCCTAAATGATACTATTATTATCTCAGCTTTAGCCATGTAAGAGATTATACCCAAGCTACTTAATATTTCGCAGTGGAAAATACGTAGACCCCGTCATTTAAGACCTGCTTCTAAAAGCATGCTCCTCAATGGTAGTATCTAGCTGTCATTGTTTGTAAATCTCATTGGACTGCTTAATATTTATATTATTGTAAACATGAGGACTTTATAGTCGCTTAAGACCTCAACCAGAAGCGAAGCCTTCTCGAGATATCCACTCTCGCTCTTTAATTATAAATATGACATCTCATTAAGTTACTTTTTCCGGTCGGAAGGTAAACCTTTCAGCCATTTAAGACCTCAACACTGAAGTAAATCTTTTTTAGAGACATTCTTATTTATTATCTATTTGAAATTTCACTAAGTTACTTAATACTTCCATTTAGAAGAGAGGCGGATTCTTCAGCCGCTTAAGACCTTAAACCAAAAGCGAACCCCTATGGAGATATCCCTCACCGCTCCAAATTCCAAATCTGAACCATTTAATACTTTTCAATTAAGAAAGCAAGCCCAATTTCTCACGTCATCATAGGTCGTTGGATTAGTGACATCTTACATCAGTAGTAAGTACACTCGACTACTGGTAGCCTCAAAGTGAATGGCGGCCTTCCGTCGAGTGACTTTACTGACCTCGCATCACTAACCCACTAAGTCTAATTAACGATTCTAAGTCTTTATTTGCATTATCTTAGGTAGACATTAGACTTAGCTTACTAATTCAACTTTTTATTTAAGGCAATAAGCTTTACCTTAAATATTTATCTACCCATAAATCCTCGTCTAATGCTCATAAATGTCAGTTTGTCCATAAAATCATAATGGACATTTTTTAAGACATTTATGCATGATCACTAATTTAGAATTAGTAACTTCTTATATCTATTCCATTTTTATCAGTCTCATTAATCCATTTACCCTAATACTCTGTTGCAGCTCCCACATTTATTACAATTTATTGGAGTTACAACTTTTAAATTCTTTTTCTCATTAATTAATTATCCTAAACGTGAATATTACATGCAAGAGTCGTTATTAGCTTTTTATTTAGTTATTATAAGATCAGTGATTACATACAAATATTTACTTTTATCAAATATATTCTAATTATATCTTTATTAGAATATACCTTTTTATGTTAAATTGTTGGAATCATACCTAAAAAGATTATCCACTATGATTTTCATAAATTAGTGCAAAACAAAATATATAACTTTAAAGTATAAAAGATTGCATCCTTTGAAATTACAAGGAATAATAATTTATTTTTATTACTGAAGCAGACAGTGTAAACTATAATTAATTCAAAATTTTCACATTTCTTTCTCTTTCTATTTGTATTTATTCATTGATAGATCAAACGCTGTATTTTTCTAAAAGTGAAAGAAATCAAACTAATTTACAAATATTAAACAGATCTAAATTCCAACAATTTTAAATATAGAAAATTTTATATTCTAACAAGATTAGGGTAACAATCCAAATTTATAACAATATTACGCAACCTATTTAAGACCTGGAAATTGCATTCAAATTAATATTTCAAAATTCATACTTTTGGGATTGATTTCAGATTATGTTGTACACGACGCTAAATTAATTCATAAACAAGAATAAATAGCCGATATTTATTATATTCAGATCGTATTCAGTTTGTTGCCTACAACTTATATACAATTATCCAATTACGCATAAAAATCAAATAAACACCAACGGGATAATATTTATATTATAGCATTCTATATAATTTCGCCCTCACATTTTAAAAGCGATATAAATCTCCAAATCTGAAGTAGAACCTTTGAATCATCTTCAAATCCTTTTCAATCCAAAAGATATGCATGAAAGGGTATATACATGCATTAGAATTATAGATTTGAAAAGATATTTGAGATTGGAAGAGAAAATAAATATAAATATATAAATTACCTCAAATACGTATATGGTTGATTCTCTTCTCCTTTTTATTAGATTTATACTCCTCTCCGATTTGTATGAATATAGATACAAATATCTTATTTTAGAAAGAATGTGGAGAAGAAGAAATGACAGAGCTTCACTACCGCCTCCATAAAAATATGCGAAGAGAAGGGACGGTTAGACCTGAATTTATAGACGTTAGAATCAACCAGAACCGTTCTCAAAATATATTAAATCCGGACCGTTGCGACCTAGATTTATTAAAGCAGCCAGGTCGCCACCGGTCGATCGTCCTTCGGTGCCGGTCGACCACTAGGGGTCGACTGTTCCTAATGATGGATCGGACTATGGGCCCGGGTAATTAATATAAAAACATTAATTATTTCTTATTTAATTATTCTCGTTTTGAATTCATTTTTCGTTCGTAACTTCTTCGTTTGGACTCCGATTGCAAAATTCCAAATATGAAAGTTGCTCAGAATTTTGCCACGGATGCAACGTACAAGTTTCATGATTAAATTTCGTCATTTGCCTAAATTTCATTTTTGGAGCCTAATTAATTAATTAACTAATTAATTAAATAACTAAAGCCAAATTACGAGATGTTACATTCTTCCCCCCATAAAAAGAATTTCGTCTTCGAAATTTCACCAATGATTAAATCAAGGTTTTGGCTCCTAATTACCATAAGTTACCCGACCAATGAGTGTACAGCCAATTTTTGAAATCAAACGTGCATAAATGTATAGTATATTACTGTATCACCACATAGAAAATATGCATACAAAATGATTCTAAATCAGATCCTTCTATATGAATTCATTTCTTTTGAAAACATGATGCAAACAACCTACATGTATATTGGCAGTTTTACATGCATATAGCCTTTTGAAAGCTCTTTTCAACCAAAAGCCTACTCCTATAAATAGAAGTATGAAGCAATCAATTTTGCATCCACTTCCTATCATCCAATAATCTAACGCATAGAAAAAACGCTTCATAAACTTTACTCCTACGCTGGGAAAAAGAATTTAGACCGAGAATTTAACATTCTTACCATACAACAATCTTCCTATTCCCGTAGTATAGCGGAAATTTCTTATTTGCCCTAGATTTACTCCAAATTTTCCCTGCACAAAATGCATAAGAAAGCTTATTTTTAAGCTCTAAAATGCTACTAAGTCTAAAAATAGACTTGCGCGCGTCGTTGGCGACAAGGTATGAAAATAGAAATTTCACGGCTAAAACAACTTTTCCCTTATTATCGCTTGCATTCATCACATCATCGACCCTAATGCACTGCTAAATTCGTAAATTCTAACTATATTTGCCTTACCTACGCCTAACATGTGGTTTTCAAAATCAAAGTTTTCATAAAAAATTTTCTCACTTTTCACATTTGTTTTCCATTTGAAAAATAAAATCCCAAAATATTTATATGCACTTTTCCCTTGAAATAAAATTTTGAACAACTCAATAAATAATTTATGAGCCAAAAGTAACTAAAAAACAAAACTTTTTCTTATTTTTTTCTTCTCAAATGGTAAATTTTCAAATCACGGGGAACTTTTCAAAATATTTCCTTACTCAAAATTTTTGATAAATCAAGTCACAATTTGAGTGTAGTCGAAAGTCGGTTATGCGCTAAATGCATAAACCAAATTTCGAAATTCTATAACTAATCTTTACCCAAAAATTTGACATTTTATTTAAAAATGTCAACACATCTATTATTCAAAAAATTTAGCTTTTAAGGAACATGAGTAATGACCTGCGATATCAAAACAATTTTATCACAACCTTCGCTAAAATTTCTAATTATTCTAAACTTTCAGTCTTGCATTACATTTACTATTAGTTAAATGTCTTTACGAGATTCCCATATTTATATTGTTTCTCTACTATATATATAGTTGTTTGCATATCCAGAAACAATAACACAAAAGATAAATAGAAACTCATAATATCTTGTGTGCTTTTGATAAAAGACAAATAATAGTTTTACAACCCAACAACCCAAAAGAAAAGAACAAATGCTAGAAATAGAAAGATACAACAATCCTAAATAAAACGCCATCTAAGAACTGTAGGAGGGTCTCGCTCTGCAGCTAGAGCTTGAAACATTGCTGTGACCACGGATTGATCATAGCATGATGGCTACGCACCTAATCTCACGCCCTTGGTGCTGCTACTCCGTTCTAATCTCTTGGAGCTCTTCCAGAACATAATGGATAGCAGTAAGCTCCTGACTCATGTATCCCTCGACGCCTTGCGCTATCCCCTACTGCTGGTGCGGTGGCTCTAGTGGTGGTACAAGTGGTGCGGTAGGTGGCAAAGGGATATTCATCCTCTTAATGGTTGGTCCGGTCGATGGCGGAAGGGACCTTCCTCACTACTGGCTCTTTGCTCAAATTTACCCTGTAATGCCTAGCACTCGAGTGAGTAAGTGGCAATATAGAAAGTGAGTCCTTGAGGTACCAACTTCTTGATCGACAATATGGAGCATCAAGACACAAGCCTAATTGACGATTACACCGCCAATCTTAGCATAGGCGGCTTTCCGCACTGTGGTGTAGATTTGGTCATGGATTCCCGTCTTCGGAATGATGTTGTGTTGAATGATGTGCAAGAAGAGACGGGCCATCAGTCGCAAATTGTCAGTCCTTGAATCATCGACATTCCAAAAGATCTGCTGCAGAATCTCAGGATCTGTCGTCTCTGTGTCGTCCAAATCTGCACCTACTGCAGATATCTCCAAGATCCGAATGAGATCAGCATCTTACATCTCAATATGAGCCCCCTTCACCTCAAACATAGTGTAGCTATTGCCATCATCAAAATTCGCCATTTGTGCATCGAATAGATGGACGCAGTGCGGGTAATATTCCTGCTCATGAGTCTCGAAGTGGAGAATCGGTGCAAGTCCCGCTGCGATGAAAATCTCTTCAAGCCCAAGAGCGGCGAAATCTTTGAACTTCACTGGTCGTCCATGACGAAAATCAAAGCCCACTGTTCCAAGATAGATGGCGATCTTTCGCTCGCTCTAGTCAAGCCAAGCGACTTCTTGTGGAGTAGGGCCAGGATGACGAGAGAAAGAGCCGCCTGTCTGTGGCGATGCCATGGACTGAGAGGTGGTTGGAAAAAGGGAGAAAAGGGTCTAGATTCGGAGTAGTGGTGGGGCATGACTTGACGCATAAGAATTTCAATGTCGGTTAGTGGAGGAATGGAGGAGAGAAGCTTTGGTTAAGCGGAGGAAGGGGTAGATGGAATTGGGTTCGGCTAAGAAAAATTGAAGAGTAGGTAGAAAGTGAAGGGGGTGCGGCAGCTGAAGGTTTGGATGCGACTTATAGTCGCATTCCACCATAATCACACCTACCGGTCGACCGCTTGGTCGACAACTATCCTAGATTTGGGTGCAGCCTGAAGTTGGACCCAACAGGGCCGGTTAAATTAATTAATATTCTAACGACCGTTCTGCACACCATCTTCAACTTAACCTATCCAGAAAAATTTTGCCTTCCACACGACGGTATGCACCTTACCTTGTAGACCCTTCCTTGGTAAGATTACAATTGCCTCAGCAAAACTGTTGTGACCAACAACATTTTCAAAAACCCAAAAATATTCCAGCTGTTATTTCATGCCTACTTCACATGAAAATATTTCTTCCAATTGCTGGTGGGTTCAACAACACTTCAAACTACATACCCCAATAAAGTTGATGTCGTTCCTATTTTGTTCGTACCTTAAGGAAAGAAAATATAAAAACTATTGATTTTATAAACTGAATAATCATTGAGCTAAATATATGGCGCTCCTTTATACTTGTTTCTAAATAATAGTAACCATTTCATACCAAAACTTCCCTTAAAAGTCAAATTTATATATATATATATATATATATATATATATATTTAAGGTTTCCAAAAACCTTTTTAAAACACAAATTTCTCAAATTGGAAAAATATTTTCTTGCCAAAAATCAATATCAAGTCTTTACTGATATATATACATATAAATATTTAAGGATTTGAAAAATTAATCTTTTGCAAACCAGAAATTTCTTAACATAATCAATCTAATGGTATAAGTGTTCTTTGAAAATTAGAATTTCAATTCCAAAAATAAAATTTCCAAGTAAATCTTGGGAAAAAGAAATCCTTTGAAAACCCTTTTCCAAAAATCTAAGGTATTTCCAAAATGTACTTTATAAAAATTCTCTCACGGGTTTTAGACTATGGAATTGACATTAATATTCAAATAAAATCCGGTTTCTATCAAAGAGGCAATCAATGAATGCACCTTAGCAAAACTTGCTTTCGGACAATTGTGACATACAAAATCTAATTTCCCATTCATCAGAAATAATTGTGTGTCTCCAACTGGAACTCAAAATCCAAAATCACATGGTAGCTAGAGTATCAGCCATCAAGTCGAACACCTCCAGTCTTCGGGATTCAGCTATATTTCATACTCATACTCTTCATCAACAACACTTTATGCATCACTAACACTCCATGGGATACTTCAAAGTCGGCGTGAAAATCTTGGCTTAAGATATTTTCAACTCATAGTTGCTTTTCCCATTCCTTCGGAGTAGGACTACAACTACTTCTATAGTCGAAACTCTTAAAATCTAGCATTAAAATATAAAATTACTAGATAAGAAAGTACGAATTGTTCTCTCAATTTATCCTAATCCCTCTAATATATTAACCTAGTACTTTGATACCAAATGTAACAACCTCACCTTAATGGACCTAAATTTCGATAAAATTTAAGACCCAAGTCCATCAAAGCATAGATCGTTGGACTTGATACCAACAAATATGTATGAGCATTATCAGAGATTGATAGAAATCTAAACTCATAGCGAAAACAATAATAGGATAAGAATACTGACTATGACTACTACCTTGGAACTAAGGGTATTCCTTGGATAACAGATTGTCACATCAGTATCGAGCATGAGAGAAAGAAGAATCTCCAATAACAAGGCACATCCAGCTCCACTGACCGTTCCTCTAAATTCTATCCTATGGGTTGTAATGAGGAGGGTGTTCAAACAACGTTCTGGTGACTGGAATTATGTAAACTATCCATAACGTGAACTTATACCGATATGTTTCCATTTAATTTTTATGTCCATTTAGGTTAACAATTCTAACCTAACCTTGCATTGCACACACGATTACATACTTACTCCTTTTCGAGGTATGAAATACTAATGAAGCCATATCAACCTCCCAATACTTCCAAACCCATTGGTCACTTAGTACTTCTAAATATGAAGCGGGTTTCTATGATACTTCTAAAAGAGAAATAGGTAGACTCTATCGTTTATGACCTTAATTGAGGTAGATCCCGTCATCTAAGACCTATTTCCAAGGTGGTTTCCTAACAATGTTGTCAATGGTTAGTGGATTCTAGCTATGAACCTCTAACCACTTTTTTAGGCTTCTCAGATTTAATATCCAACTATTATCACATTTAATGTTGATAAAATCGTAGCCATGTAATAAAGAATACCCAGACCACTTAATATCTTTTTATTAGAAAATAGGCAGACTCTGATCATTTAAGATCTTTACTAAGGAAGACCCAATCATTTAAGACGTATCCCCAAGGCAAGCTCCTAAATGGTACTGTTATTATTTTGGCTTTAACAATGTAAGAGACTGTACCCAAGCACTTAATACTTTCCAGTGGAAAATAAGCAGACCCTGTCATTTAAGACCTACTTCTAGAAGCGTGCTCCTCAATGGTACTATTTAGCTATCATTGCTGGGAAATCTCATTGGGCTACTTAGTACTTCTTTTATAGGAAAGTGGAGGACTTTATAGTCACTTAAGAACCCAAATCTGAAGTGAACATTTTCTAAGATAACCACTCTCACTCTTTAATTATAAATATGGCATCTCATTAGGTTACTTCTTTCAGTAGAGAGGTAAACCCTTCAACCACTTAGGACCTCAAAACTGAAGTAAACCCTTTCTAGAGACATTCTTATTTATTTATTAGAAATCCAACTAGGTTACTTAATACTTCCATTTAGGAGAGAGGTAGAGCCTTCAACCACTTAAGATCTCAAACCAGAAGCGAACCCCTATGGAGATATCCCTCACCGCTCCTAATTCCACATTTGGACCATTTAATACTTTTTAATTAAGAATGCAAGCTCAATCTCTCACGTCGTCATGGGGTCGTTGGATTAGTTATATCTCACATTAGTAGTAAGTACACCCGACTGCTGATATCCTCAAAGTGAAGGGCAGCCTTCCGTCGGGTGACTCTACTGGCCTCGCATCACTAACCCACTAAGTTCAATTAACCATCCTAAGTCTTTATTATATTATCTTAGGTAGACATCAGACTTAGCTTACTAATTCTCTTTTTATTTAAGGCAATAAGATTTACATTAAATATTTATCTACCCAATAGATCCCCGTTTAATGCTCATAAATGTCAGATTGTCCATAAAATCCTAATGGATGCCGAAGACTCTCCTGACCCTGGACAGCCTTTTTAACAGTTACAGAAGCCAAGGCGACCAATGGGAGGTTGCACATTCATAATTACGTTCGGACTCATGTGCCTTCCAGAACCAGGGAAGTTTCCTTGCTCCTGCAGCATACAATTAGCCAGCCTTGCGGCGGCAAAAGAGCTGACGTCCCCCCATGCTAAGGATCCATGCGGGTGGCTATATGTCTGACCAGAGAAACTGACGTTTCACACTCCTCATTGGTAGGATTGGATTGTTCATCCGAAGTGTTTTTTAGCTCCTCGATCCGAGTCCTAAGATATTTATACATGATTACTAATTTCAAATTAGTGAACTTTTATATCTATTCCATTTTTATCAATCTGATTAATCCATTTACCTTATTAATTTATTGCAACTCCCACATTTATCACCATTCATTGGAGTTACAACCTTTTAGATTCTTTTCTCATTTGTTAATTATCCTAAACGTGAATATTACGTGCAAGCATCATTATTAGCTTTTTTTTTAGTTATTAAAATGTGGTGATACATACAAATATTTATTTATCAAATATGTTGTAGTTATATCTTTACTAATATACTTTTCCATGTTAAATTGTTGGAACGATATCTGAAAAGATTATTCGCTATATTTTCCGTAAATTAGTCCAAAACAAAAGATTTAACTTAAAAATATAAAAGATTGCATCATTTGAAATTATAAGGAATAATCATTTCTTTTTATTATTAAAATAGATAGTGTAAACTATAATGAATTCATACTTTACACATCTCTTTCTCTTTCTATTTGTATCTATTCCTTGTTAGATCAAACGCTGTATCTTTCTAAAAGGGAAATAAATCAATCTAATTTACAAATATTAAACGGATCTAGATTCCAACAATTTCAAATATAGAAAAATTTATATTCTAACAAGGTTGGGGTAATAAACCAAATTTATAATATAATTACACAACCTATTTAGATTTGAAATAAATCTCATTCAAATTAATATTTCTAAATTCATACCTTTTGGGACTGATTTCCAGATTAGGTTGTATAAAATGCTAAATCAATTCATAAACTAGAATTGTAGGCGATATTTATTATATTTAGATCATATTCAATTCGCTACCCACAACTCATATACAATTCGTTGCCTACAACTCATATACAATTATCCAATTAGACATAAAAATCAAATAACACTAGTGGGATAGTTTTCATATTATAAAAATCTATAAAATTTCCCACTCACCTTTTAAAAACGGTCTAAATCTCCATACCCAATGTAGAACTTTTGATTCATATTCAAATTCTTTTTAATCCAAGAGATATGTATGAAAAGGGTATATGCATACACTAGAGTTATAGATCTGAAAAGAGATTTGGGATTGGGAGAGAAAATAGATACAAATATACAAATTACCTCAATTACACATATGCTTGATTCTCTTCTCTTCTCCTTTTTATTAAGTTTCTACTCGTCTCTAATTTGTATGAATATAGATATAAATATCTTATTTTAGAAAGAAAGTGGAAAAGAAGAAATGATAGAGTTTCGCCACCGTCTCCATAAAAATATAAGAAAAGAAGAGAGGGTAGGGCCTGAATTTATAGGCGTTAAAATCAAATAGAACCGTTCGATTGAAATATATTAAACCCGGCCTTTGCGGCCTAGGTTTATTGGAGCCGCTAGGTCGCCATCAGTCTACCGCCCTTGGGTGACTGGTCGACTGCTAAGGGTCGACCGTCCCCAATAATGGATCGGCATGTGGGCCCGGATTATTAATATAAAAATGTTAATTATTTCTTATTTAATTATTTTCATTTTGAATTTGTTTTTCATTCGTAACTTCTTTATTTGGACTCCGTTCGCAAAGCTTTAAATATGAAAGTTGCTTAGAATTTCGCCACGGATGTAACAGTGTAAGTTTCATGGTCAAATTCCATCGTTTGCACAAATTCCATTTTGATGCTTAATTAATTAACTAACTAATTAAATAACTAATGCCAAATTACGGGACGTTACAGGTCCAAACACAGATGAAGAAAAGATGGGACAATTTGAAGCGTCTTTGGAGCGATTGGAATAAATTGCTAACGATATAAAGCGAAGAATGGAATGTAGAGAATGGTCGGCTTGATGGTTCCTAGGAGTGGTGGAATGGTCCTACGTGTAGATGAAGAAAATACATGATAAATGCCTTGATAAAATTTAGAGAGCTGGATCAGCTATTTGGAGGTTGCATAGTAAAGGGCACATGTAGATATCAGATACCACCAGCTCCACCAGCTTAGCATTTCATTGCTATCAATATAGCTTTGTATGGCGATAAGATGACTGCAACATCACACCGTTCAGTCCAGATGTAGTAGACTGACCGAGCAGGACAGCTCAAATAGGCATGTGAGTGGATGGTCATTTGTTCAAAGTGACCGCTTCACCAATGCTGTAGCGTGTTGTTATTCTATTTTGTATGTTATTAGTAGTGTTCAGAGGTGGGAGATTATAAAGGTTTTTGTAGCGATCACTCAATATTGGATGTGGTGGAGATACTCTCCGATGATGAGATATTATCATTTATGAGTCATTATTAGTTTGTTCCGCAGTCATCATTAGTTTTTTTGTTGATTTTTTCTAGTTTTTTTGGCTTGCTAGTATTTGAATTTAAAATGTATTGATGTGGTGTAACAACCTGCATATTTATCGATTTTATATTTAAATATTTTATTTAAATATTTTGTCGTTAATCAGATATTGGTCCGAAAAGCTACTTTTTGCAAACGGTCAAATTAGGACTCGAGACCACTTCCATTGAGTTCGAAATGCCGTTTACAACTTTTTTAAGTATAAACATCGATAGGTTTGGAGTTAGTGAAATTTCACTAACTTTTCCCTCCTTGGACTTTGGGTTAGTTTAGCCTATTAAGCCCAAGTTCCAACCCCCTTCTCCTCACTCTTCATAAATTTCCTAACTTATTCAAGCTTTGGCATTAATGGTGAAGAGAATGGGAAATTAAAACTCCAAGCACAAATTCAATTGCAAATCCAACATTCAACTCCAAATTCAAGTAGAAGATATTGGGTTCAAGCTTTGGATTGCTTCTCCTTGCTTTCAAGCTTCATCTTCATAAATTTTAGTGCAAAGGTGAGATTTTTATCTCACAATTCTAGCCTATAACTATATTGGACCGTTGGGAATGATTCCCTATCACTTTTGCATGCACATTTGCATTTGGTTTGGATTGGATTGGCGAAAAACTCCAATTTTTAGCGTTTTGGTGAATTTTCTGCATTTAGGTCGTTCTGGCCATTTTCGTGTGTTCGGAGTTAGGTCGTTCGCGACATAACCCTTAGGTCGCTCGCGTGTTAACGCGCTAGGTCGCACTGCACGTATTGTCATCTCGGAATTAGGTCGTTGGGCTTTAAGTCGTAGGTCGTTTGGCCCATAGGTCGTTAGGTCGCTAACACTTAGGTCGTTTCTGGCCTTAAACCCCCTCTACAGTGTTAGGTCGCTCGCGAGTTGAGTCTTAAGCCGTAGGTCGTTCACGAGTTAAGCTTTAGGTCGTTTGGCCTTTATAACGTTAGGTCGCTCGCGTGTTAAAACGTTAGGTCGCGTGATCTATATCCCGTAGGTCGTTGACCCCTTGAGTCGTAGAACTGATAGGTCGCTCGCGAGTTAAAATCGATAGGTCGCTCGACCACTAGATCGTATGACCTGTTAGGTCGTTAGGTCGCGTGGGTATTAAGCCGCGTATCAGTTAGGTCGTTCCACCTTATAACCCTTAAGTCGCTCACCTCTGTTAGGTCGCGAGTCCCTTAAGTCGCTCGCCTCCGTTAGGTCGCGCATCACCTTAACTCGCTCGACCTTGTTTAGGTCGTTAGGTCGCAAAGACCCTTAGGTCGCAACCATTAGGTCGCTCGACCCAATTCCCCTTAGGTCGTTAGACCTCATTTTGTCTTCACTAGGTCGTACCGTTTTGGTCGGGGCGCTGCCCCGCACCCCGCACCCCGCACCCCGCCGGGGGCGCTGCCCCCTGGACCCCCGCGACCTGACCGGGCAGGTCGAACCCCGTAAGCGGTGGCGTTGCCCCCGCACCCCCACCTTGGGGGGTTGCCACCCCCCTGGACCCCCCCTCCGTAGGGTCTCTTTGATGAAAGATGCATTTTGAGTTGATTTCCTTGGATTTCATTCACGTCTTTGAACGCGAAGTTTTTGTGATTTGTCACTTTAATAAAATAAAGGTTTCAATACTAGTAGTAAATATCAAAACGATTTCAACTCTATTTTTAATAACAAAGCTTTTTCCTTAAACCATTTTCCAATCTATTAGTATATACAAACCTTTACCTCACTCGTATGAGAAATCTAACTAAACGACTTAGTAAAACAAGTGGTATGAAACGCATGCGTTTACTTCGTCGGTTAATTCTTGGACTTGTTCGATTGAATCTCTTGTGACAATTTTCTAGTGGAGATCTACAGTTTGTTAGTAAATATTTGAGTTAAGAAAGTGGTTATGGGACATGAAGTTAAACTTTTATATTTACTAACTTAGTGTAATTGACACTTCTTGATGATCATGACGATCATTTTTGTGTTTTAGACTAGCAACTGTGCGATGTCTCTTTGCCTGCGAGGGAGACTAGACCCCGCTTTTGTGATGTTTCGCCATCTCATTTGTGTGATGTTTCGCCATCACATATGTGGGGTAGCGCCCCACGGTCTTCGGGCCATTCGTGTGTCAAAATTAATGGCTTGCAACCGTGAGATAGCTTCTCGCTTTGTGTTACACGTGTAGGTGAGTTTTCATGCTCCCATTTTGTGAGTTTTCATGCTCCTATATTGTAATTTCTGGATTTCTTGTGTAGTCTTCTGGAATTTGTGCTTCACCTATTTTCATGACTTTCATTGTTATGATTTTCCAACTTTTATGTTTAGGTGAATTTGGATCTTTTAGAAGATTCTTTTGATATTGTTTGATCTCTTGATGATCTTCATTTACATGCTTATCATAGTATGTCTTTATGGTTACTATATGTTCTTGCCATATCTATTGTTTATATCATGTTATCTGATATTTATAGCTAGACTGATCCGTTTATTATTTTCTTATAAATAATACTCGGGTCAGACCGAGATGTTACAGGTGCTTCTGCTTGACTTCTCCCCAGGGATTTACTACTCTGACTTTTGGCTGACCTTTTAGATTAGCAGTTTTTGTCGTTTACACTTGAGATATAGACTCATAGATGTATTCTTTTGCATAGCACGTGTTGCTATTCTTTTGTATTATTGTGGATCTTTTTGACCACTACTCTGATGTACACTTTCATGTGTTAGTTATATATTCATATCTTCTTCCGCCTTTGTGATATGGATGTCTGTGACTGATTTGTGTTATGCATATTTCTATGTTTGTTTCCGAAGATTATTATAGCCACCGTGTGATAAGAAATCACGAGGATGGTTGCTCCTCAACAGCCTTATTCTCCGTGCTAGTTGACAACTCTACACCGTAGTGTTCTTGGCTAGCGTGGGTATAGAGGTGGGGCGTCACAGCTTGGTATCAAAGCGAAACTTCGGAACAATGTAGAATAACTTAACAAGGATCATCGTCCTAAGTCTATCTTAGGAGTTATACCATAGGATTAGTTCGAGTCTTCGTATCGATTCATCCTATTTCCTTTATGATTCCTTGTTTTATCTATCAAGATTGCTTGATATTCATTGGTGAATAACCTTCTTCCTTCTCTTCTTTCTTTCTTAAAGGAAGAGAATGTCTAGACCAGGCCATCCCAAAACTGGATCATCTAGTGCTGCTCCCCAGGATGGAGTTTTTATGACTGCTCAACAGCTTCTTGATTTAGTAACAAATGCTCAAGCAGCTGGAGCTAACCCGGAACCTACTCACCCAAAGTCGGGATTTGCACGCTTGTGCAGCGATTACACTAACTTGGGTGGGAAGCCCTTCAAAGGTTCGGAAACGATCATCGAGGTCCAGGCTTGGTTAAAATCATGTGATCGAATCTTTTCTCGCATGAACCTTATCGATCTCCACCGCGTTCAGGTGGCTTCCAGCATGCTCCAGGAGAGAGCATTGGACTGGTACGAACTCCTTATTTCAGAAATTAATGAAGCGGATCTCACCTGGGAGCAATTTCTGGGATGCTTTGAGTTAAAGTTTGTACCAGAAGCTGGGAAAGTAACCTTGGCTCGACGTTTTATAGACCTTGTTCAAGGTCAATCCTCTGTGACTGATTACGTTGCAGCCTTCGAGTCGCTTTCCAAATATGGGGTTGAATACATCAACACCCCATTGAAGAAGAACCAGAGGTTCGTTTATGGCTTAAATAAAAATCTTAAGAAGCCACTACTCCTGAAACTAGAAGTTGCATTTGATCAACTCGTTGATATCGCTCTTCGTCTTGAAGAGGCCGATAGAGAGAGTGATGCTGAAGTGGTTGGCGCTAAACCAAACTTCAACAAAAAAAAGAGGCCTAACAAATTTAAAGGTTCTTATCCCAATAAAAAGGGTAAGCAGGCAACTTCGGCTGCAAAGACACCTTCCTCTAGTAGCGGGCAATGCTATAACTGTGGTTCTAAGGACCATTTTGCGAACAAGTGTTCGAAGCCCAAAGGTTGTCGCTATTGTAAGAGCCCATATCATTTCATGCATCAATGCCTCAAACTTGAAGCCAAGAAGGGGGGAAAGTTAAATGTGGCTCAAGCCCCTGGCAACACATCTCGTGGCCAAGGTATTTCTCATTCCATTCTTGATGGTATTATTTTATTTCATGATCAACCTATTAGAGTTCTCTTTGATACGGGTGCATCCCATTCTTTTATATCAAAAGAACTTGTTGATACTTTTTCTTTAAATGTTGTTGCTTTAATGACTTCTTTAAGAATCGCGAATCCGGTTGGTGGGTCCGCAACTCTTAGTTTGCTTTGTAAAGATGTGGATATTATTTTATGTGATTTTTCTTTCCTAGCCGATTTGCATGTCATGCGTTACTTAGGCTTTGGAATAATTTTGGGAATGGATTGGCTTAACCGTTATCAAGCCCATATCCTATGTCCTGAGCGGACTATTCATCTCCAACATCTACTATCTGTTAAACAGATTTCTGTTAATCTTAAAGATTCAGAATCCTGTTTGGTGGCATCTTTATGTTCTTTAAATCCTCGTGATGACGATGATGATGATGAAGATGATATTATTTCTCGTATTCACGTTGTTCGTGAATTTTCCGACATATTCGAGCCCGTTTTAGGTTTACCACCTAAACGAGCAATTGAGTTTAGAATTAATCTTGTTTCTGGAGCTCAACCTATTACTCGTCCTCCTTATCGCATGTCCAATAATGAAAATGAGGAGATGCGTAAACAATTATCCGAATTGGAGACGAAGCAATTTATTCGCTCTAGTTCCTCACCTTGGGGAGCTTCGGCTATTTTCGTGAAGAAATCCGACGGTACGCTTAGGCTTTGCGTTGACTATCGCAAGCTTAACGATCTGAATGTTAAAAATAAATATCCTTTGCCTCGGATTGATGATCTATTCGATTAGCTTAGTGGTGCTAAGGTCTTTTCACAATTGGGCTTGGCTACCGGTTTCCATCAGCTTCGCATCGCCGAGGATAGCATTCCTTTGACATCATTCCGTACTCGATATGGATCTTATGAATGGCTTGTTATGCCATTTGGGTTAACGAATGCTCCAGCTTATTTCGTTGATCTCATGAATCGAGTTTTCAAAGATTTCCTCGATCGGTTTGTTCTCATATTCATTGATGATATTCTTGTGTATTCAAAAACCGAGGAGGAACATGAGAAACATCTTCGGATTGTATTGGAAACTCTTAGGAGTAATCAATTAAAGGCGAAATTTTCTAAATGCCACTTTTGGCAATCTCGTGTGAAGTTTCTCGGTCATATTATTTCTGAATCCGGAATTTCCGTGGATCCTTCAAAGATTGAAGCGATTCAAGATTGGAAAAGAACTGAGAGTGTGACTGAAATCCGTAGCTTTCTCGGATTGGCGGGCTATTACCGTCGTTTCATTAAAGACTTTTCTAAGATTGCCGTGCCTCTTACTGGCTTGACTAAGAAGGGAGTTAAATACATTTGGTCGGACAAATGTGAAGCCTCTTTTCAGAAATTGAAAGAACTCCTTTCCGATGCTCCTATTCTTGTTATTCCCGTGGGGAATCAAGATTTTGTTGTTTATACTAATGCTAGTCACGTTGGTTTGGGTGCCGTTCTTATGCAAAAAGAACGTGTTATTGCTTATGCTTCTAGGCAATTAAAGCCGGCCGAGACTAGATATGCCACAAATGATTTAGAACTCACGGCTATTGTTTTCGCCCTTCGGATTTGGCGTCACTATCTATTGGGAGAGAAATTTATTCTTTACACGGATCATAAGTCTTTGAAATATTTATTTTCTCAAAAGGAACTTAATTTGTGTCAACAGCGTTGGCTCAAGTTCCTTGCACCTTATGATCTTGATATTCTTTATACCCCCGGTAAGGGTAATCGTGTCGCCGATGCTCTTAGCCGTAAACAACAAGCAGTTGTTTCTATGATGATATCCGAATGGAACGATCTTGAGGTTTTATCCACTTGTGAGATTCGATAGCGCGTATCCGATTTATGCTCATCACTTGTTATATGTAGCCTTGAGGCTCATCCTTCTCTTTTAGACCGCATTCTTGAAGCTCAAGGGCTAGATCCTAAATTGGCTCTTCTTGGCCAAAATGTTAAGGATAAAAGTGATATTGAAGGTTTGAAAGACTTTGATATTGATTCTCGTGGCGGCATTCGAAAATTTGGTAGACTTATCGTACCAAATATTGGAGATCTTCGTAAAGATATTTTAGAAGATTCCCATCGTTCTAAATTCACCATTCATCCCGGTAGTAGTAAAATGTACGCTGATATGAAGCGACTTTATTATTGGGAGGGAATGAAATCTGATATTGCTAACTTTGTTAAGTGTTGCATGACTTGCCAACTTGTCAAGGCCGAACATCAAAGGCCTGGTGGGTTATTGCAACCGTTAGAAATTCCAATTTGGAAGTGGGATCAAATTTCCATGGACTTTATAGATGGCCTTCCCCGTTCTCGTTCGGGTCATGATAGCTTATGGGTGATTGTTGATAGACTTACTAAATCCGCCCATTTTATTCCGGTTCGGTCTAACCGAACCGTTCCTCTTTTGGCCAAACTATTTGTCAAGGAAATTGTAAAATTACATGGAGTTCCTACTTCTATTGTTAGCGATCGTGATCCATTGTTTACTAGTGGATTTTGGAAGACTCTTCAAAAAGCTTTAGGAACGAAGCTTAATTTTAGCACCGTGTATCACCCCCAGTCCGATGGACAAACCGAGCGTGTGAATCAAACTCTTGAAGATCTTCTTCGTGCTTGTGTGCTTGATTTTGGTGGAAGTTGGGAAGATCATATTTCACTTGTTGAATTTTCCTATAATAATAGCTTCCAATCTAGTATTGGTATGGCACCTTTCGAGGCGCTCTACGGAAGGCCATGCCGATCTCCTTCTTGTTGGCTTGAGGCCGGTGAGAAGCTGGTTTTAGGTCCAGATTTTATTCGAGATTCCACGGAAAAGATTGAACTTATTCGGCATAGGATGAAAGAAGCCTAGAGTAGACAAAAATCCTATGCCGATAATCGAAGAAGGAAATTAGAATTTTCTGTTGGGGATCCTGTTTTTATTCGTGTTTCACCTATGAAGGGTGTTGTACGTTTCAGTCGATCGGGGAAGGTAGCGCCTCGATATATTGGGCCATTTCCTATCACTGAACGTATTGGTTCCATGGCTTATCGCCTTGCATTGCCGGCTCAGTTTTCTGCTATGCATGACGTATTTCACGTTTCTTAATTACGGAAATGCCTTCGGGATTCCGATTCTATTCTTGAGCCTGCTATTGTGGATTTCTTGTGTAGTCTTCTGGAATTTGTGCTTCACCTATTTTCATGACTTTCATTGTTATGATTTTCCAACTTTTATGTTTAGGTGAATTTGGATCTTTTAGAAGATTCTTTTGATGTTGTTTGATCTCTTGATGATCTTCATTTACATGCTTATCATAGTATGTCTTTATGGTTACTATATGTTCTTGCCATATCTATTGTTTATATCATGTTATCTGATATTTATAGCTAGAATGATCCGTTTATTATTTTCTTATAAATAATACTCGGGTCAGACCGAGATGTTACAGGTGCTTCTGCTTGACTTCTCCCCAGGGATTTACTACTCTGACTTTTGGCTGACCTTTTAGATTAGCAGTTTTTGTCGTTTACACTTGAGATATAGACTCATAGATGTATTCTTTTGCATAGCACGTGTTGCTATTCTTTTGTATTATTGTGGATCTTTTTGACCACTACTCTGATGTACACTTTCGTGTGTTAGTTATATATTCATATCTTCTTCCGCCTTTGTGATATGGATGTCTGTGACTGATTTGTGTTATGCATATTTCTATGTTTGTTTCCGAAGATTATTATAGCCACCGCGTGATAAGAAATCACGAGGATGGTCGCTCCTCAACAGCCTTATTCTCCGTGCTAGTTGACAACTCTACACCGTAGTGTTCTTGGCTAGTGTGGGTATAGAGGTGGGGCGTCACAGCTTGGTATCAGAGCGAAACTTCGGAACAATGTAGAATAACTTAACAAGGATCATCGTCCTAAGTCTATCTTAGGAGTTATACCATAGGATTAATTCGAGTCTTCGTACCGATTCATCCTATTTCCTTTATGATTCCTTGTTTTATCTATCAAGATTGCTTGATATTCATTGGTGAATAACCTTCTTCCTTCTCTTCTTTCTTTCTTAAAGGAAGAGAATGTCTAGACCAGGCCGTCCCAGAACTGGATCATCTAGTGCTGCTCCCCAGGATGGAGTTTTTATGACTGCTCAACAGCTTCTTGATTTAGTAACAAATGCTCAAGCAGCTGGAGCTAACCCGGAACCTACTCACCCAAAGTCGGGATTTGCACGCTTGTGCAGCGATTACACTAACTTGGGTGGGAAGCCCTTCAAAGGTTTGGAAACGATCATCGAGGTCCAGGCTTGGTTAAAATCATGTGATCGAATCTTTTCTCGCATGAACCTTATCGATCTCCACCGCGTTCAGGTGGCTTCCAGCATGCTCCAGGAGAGAGCATTGGACTGGTACGAACTCCTTATTTCAGAAATTAATGAAGCGGATCTCACCTGGGAGCAATTTCAGGGATGCTTCGAGTTAAAGTTTGTACCAGAAGCTGGAAAAGTAACCTAGGCTCGACGTTTTATAGACCTTGTTCAAGGTCAATCCTCTGTGACTGATTACGTTGCAGCCTTCGAGTCGCTTTCCAAATATGGGGTTGAATACATCAACACCCCATTGAAGAAGAACCAGAGGTTCGTTTATGGCTTAAATAAAAATCTTAAGAAGCCACTACTTCTGAAACTAGAAGTTGCATTTGATCAACTCGTTGATATCGCTCTTCGTCTTGAAGAGGCCGATAGAGAGAGTGATGCTGAAGTGGTTGGCGCTAAACCAAACTTCAACAAAAAAAAGAGGCCTAACAAATTTAAAGGTTCTTATCCCAATAAAAAGGGTAAGCAGGCAACTTCGGCTGCAAAGACACCTTCCTCTAGTAGCGGGCAATGCTATAACTGTGGTTCTAAGGACCATTTTGCGAACAAGTGTTCGAAGCCCAAAGGTTGTCGCTATTGTAAGAGCCCAGATCATTTCATGCATCAATGCCTCAAACTTGAAGCCAAGAAGGGGGGAAAGTTAAATGTGGCTCAAGCCCCTGGCAACACATCTCGTGGCCAAGGTATTTCTCATTCCATTCTTGATGGTATTATTTTATTTCATGATCAACCTATTAGAGTTCTCTTTGATACGGGTGCATCCCATTCTTTTATATCAAAAGAACTTGTTGATACTTTTTCTTTAAATGTTGTTGCTTTAATGACTTCTTTAAGAATCGCGAATCCGGTTGGTGGGTCCGCAACTCTTAGTTTGCTTTGTAAAGATGTGGAGATTATTTTATGTGATTTTTCTTTCCTAGCCGATTTGCATGTCATGCGTTACTTAGGCTTTGGAATAATTTTGGGAATGGATTGGCTTAACCGTTATCAAGCCCATATCCTATGTCTTGAGCGGACTATTCATCTCCAACATCCACTATCTGTTAAACAGATTTCTGTTAATCTTAAAGATTCAGAATCCTGTTTGGTGGCATCTTTATATTCTTTAAATCCTCGTGATGACGATGATGATGATGAAGATGATATTATTTCTCGTATTCACGTTGTTCGTGAATTTTCCGACATATTCGAGCCCGTTTTAGGTTTACCACCTAAACGAGCAATTGAGTTCAGAATTAATCTTGTTTCTGGAGCTCAACCTATTACTCGTCCTCCTTATCGCATGTCCAATAAGGAAAATGAGGAGATGCGTAAACAATTATCCGAATTGGAGACGAAGCAATTTATTCGCTCTAGTTCCTCACCTTGGTTAACTTCGGCTATTTTCGTGAAGAAATCCGACGGTACGCTTAGGCTTTGCGTTGACTATCGCAAGCTTAACGATTTGACTATTAAAAATAAATATCCTTTGCCTCGGATTGATGATCTATTCGATCAGCTTAGTGGTGCTAAGGTCTTTTCACAATTGGACTTGGCTACCGGTTTCCATCAGCTTCGCATCGCCGAGGATAACATTCCTTTGACATCATTCCGTACTCGATATGGATCTTATGAATGGCTTGTTATGCCATTTGGGTTAACGAATGCTCCAGCTTATTTCGTTGATCTCATGAATCGAGTTTTCAAAGATTTCCTCGATCGGTTTGTTCTCATATTCATTGATGATATTCTTGTGTATTCAAAAACCGAGGAGGAACATGAGAAACATCTTCGGATTGTATTGGAAACTCTTAGGAGTAATCAATTAAAGGCGAAATTTTCTAAATGCCACTTTTGGCAATCTCGTGTGTAGTTTCTCGGTCATATTATTTCTGAATCCGGAATTTCCGTAGATCCTTCAAAGATTGAAGCGATTCAAGATTGAAAAAGACCTGAGAGTGTGACTGAAATCCGTAGCTTTCTCGGATTGGCGGGCTATTACCGTCGTTTCATTAAAGACTTTTCTAAGATTGTCGTGCCTCTTACTGGCTTGACTAAGAAGGGAGTTAAATACATTTGGTCGGACGAATGTGAAGCCTTTTTTCAGAAATTGAAAGAACTCCTTTCCGATGCTCCTATTCTTGTTATTCCCATGGGGAATCAAGATTTTGTTGTTTATACTGATGCTAGTCACGTTGGTTTGGGTGCCGTTCTTATGCAAAAAGAACGTGTTATTACTTATGCTTCTAGGCAATTAAAGCTGGCCGAGACTAGATATGCCACACATGATTTAGAACTCGCGGTTATTGTTTTCGCCCTTCGGATTTGGCGTCATTATCTATTGGGAGAGAAATTTATTCTTTACACGGATCATAAGTCTTTGAAATATTTATTTTCTCAAAAGGAACTTAATTTGCGTCAACAGCGTTGGCTCGAGTTCCTTGCACCTTATGATCTTGATATTCTTTATACCCCCGGTAAGGGTAATCGTGTCGCCGATGCTCTTAGCCGTAAACAACAAGCAGTTGTTTCTATGATGATATCCGAAGGGAACGATCTTGAGGTTTTATCCACTTGTGAGATTCGAGAGCGCGTATCCGATTTATGCTCATCACTTGTTATATGTAGCCTTGAGGCTCATCCTTCTCTTTTAGACCGCATTCTTGAAGCTCAAGGGCTAGATCCTAAATTGGCTCTTCTTGGCCAAAATGTTAAGGATAAAATTGATATTGAAGGTTTGAAAGACTTTGATATTGATTCTCGTGGCGGCATTTGAAAATTTGGTAGACTTATCGTACCAAATATTGGAGATCTTCGTAAATATATTTTAGAAGATTCCCATCGTTCTAAATTCATCATTCATCCCGGTAGTAGTAAAATGTACGCTGATATGAAGCGACTTTATTATTGGGAGGGAATGAAATCTGATATTGCTAACTTTGTTAAGTGTTGCATGACTTGCCAACTTGTCAAGACCGAACATCAAAGGCCTGGTGGGTTATTGCAACCGTTTGAAATTCCAATTTGGAAGTAGGATCAAATTTCCATGGACGTTATAGATGGCCTTCCCCGTTCTCGTTCGGGTCATGATAGTTTATGGGTGATTGTTGATAGACTTACTAAATCCGCCCATTTTATTCCGGTTCGGTCTAACCGAACCGTTCCTCTTTTGGCCAAACTATTTGTCAAGGAAATTGTAAAATTGCATGGAGTTCCTACTTCTATTGTTAGCGATCGTGATCCATTGTTTACTAGTGGATTTTGGAAGAGTCTTCAAAAAGCTTTAGGAACGAAGCTTAATTTTAGCACCGCGTATCACCCCTAGTCCGATGGACAAACCGAGCGTGTGAATCAAACTCTTGAAGATCTTCTTCGTGCTTGTGTGCTTGATTTTGGTGGAAGTTGGGAAGATCATATTTCACTTGTTGAATTTTCCTATAATAATAGCTTCCAATCTAGTATTGGTATGGCACCTTTCGAGGCGCTCTACGGAAAGCCATGCCGATCTCCTTCTTATTGGCTTGAGTCCGGTGAGAAGCTGGTTTTAGGTCCAGACTTTATTCGAGATTCCATGGAAAAGATTGAACTTATTCGGCATTGAATGAAAGAAGCCCAGAGTAGACAAAAATCCTATGCCGATAATCGAAGAAGGAAATTAGAATTTTCTGTTGGGGATCCTATTTTTATTCGTGTTTCACCTATGAAGGGTGTTGTACGTTTCAGTCGATCGGGGAAGTTAGCGCCTCGATATATTGGGCCATTTCCTATCACTGAACGTATTGGTTCCATGGCTTATCGCCTTGCATTGCCGGCTCAGTTTTCTGCTAAGCATGACGTATTTCACGTTTCTCAATTACGGAAATGCCTTCGGGATTCCGATTCTATTCTTGAGCCTGCTATTGTGGAAGAAATTGAAGTTTCGCCGAATTTAACTTATGAGCAGCATCCTATTCGAATTATAGCTTCGGAGGTTAAACGACTTTGAAATAAAGATGTTCCACTTGTGAAGATTCAATGGTCCTCAAATCCTAAGGATTGCTCTTGGGAATCCAGAGAATTCATCGAGCGAACACATCCGGACTTGCTTACTCCTGCTCTTTGAGGTGAACTTCCTATTTCAAATTTCTTTTGTGTTAATATGCTTTTATGGTTGTTACTTGTTATTTCCATCTTATATATTGCGAGGACGCAATTTCTTTAAGGAGGGGAGTCTGTAACAACCCGCATATTTATCGATTTTATATTTAAATATTTTATTTAAATATTTTGTCGTTAATCGGATATTGGTCCGAAAAGCTACTTTTTGCAAACGGTCAAATTAGGACTCGAGACCACTTCCATTGAGTTCGAAATGCCATTTACAACTTTTTTAAGTATAAACATCGATAGGTTTGGAGTTAGTGAAATTTCACTAACTTTTCCCGCCTTGGACTTTGGATTAGTTTAGCCTATTAAGCCCAAGTTCCAACCCCCTTCTCCTCACTCTTCATAAATTTCCTAACTAACTCAAGCTTTGGCATTAATGGTGAAGAGAATGGGAAATTAAAACTCCAAGCACAAATTCAATTGCAAATCCAACATTCAACTCCAAATTCAAGTAGAAGATATTGGATTCAAGCTTTGGATTGCTTCTCCTTGTTTTCAAGCTTCATCTTCATAAATTTTAGTGCAAAGGTGAGATTTTTATCTCACAATTCTAGCCTATAACTATATTGGACCGTTGGGAATGATTCCCTATCACTTTTGCATGCACATTTGCATTTGGTTTGGATTGGATTGGCGAAAAACTCCAATTTTTAGCGTTTTGGTGAATTTTCTGCATTTAGGTCGTTCTGGCCATTTTCGTGTGTTCGGAGTTAGGTCGTTCGCGACATAACCCTTAGGTCGCTCGCGTGTTAACGCGCTAGGTCGCACTGCACGTATTGTCATCTCGGAATTAGGTCGTTGGGCTTTAAGTCGTAGGTCGTTTGGCCCATAGATCGTTAGGTCGCTAACATTAGGTCGTTTCTGGCCTTAAACCCCCTCTGCAGTGTTAGGTCGCTCGCGAGTTGAGTCTTAAGCTGTAGGTCGTTCGCGAGTTAAGCTTTAGGTCGTTTGGCCTTTATAACGTTAGGTCGCTCGCGTGTTAAAACATTAGGTCGCGTGATCTATATCCCGTAGGTCGTTGACCCCTTGAGTCGTAGAACTGATAGGTCGCTCGCGAGTTAAAATCGATAGGTCGCTCGACCATTAGATCGTATGACCTGTTAGGTCGTTAGGTCGCGTGGATTTTAAGCCGCGTATCAGTTAGGTCGTTCCACCTTATAACCCTTAAGTCGCTCACCTCTGTTAGGTCGCGAGTCCCTTAAGTCGCTCGCCTCCGTTAGGTCGCGCATCACCTTAACTCGCTCGACCTTGTTTAGGTCGTTAGGTCGCGAAGACCCTTAGGTCGCAACCATTAGGTCGCTCGACCCAATTCCCCTTAGGTCGTTAGACCTCATTTTGTCTTCACTAGGTCGTACCGTTTTGGTCGGGGCGCTGCCCCGCACCCCGCCGGGGGCGCTGCCCCCTGGACCCCCGTGACCTGACCGGGCAGGTCGAACCCCGTAAGCGGTGGCGTTGCCCCCGCACCCCCACCTTGGGGAGTTGCCACCCCCTGGACCCCCCCTCCGTAGGGGCTCTTTGATGAAAGATGCATTTTGAGTTGATTTCCTTGGATTTCATTCACGTCTTTGAACGCGAAGTTTTTGTGATTTGTCACTTTAATAAAATAAAGGTTTCAATACTAGTAGTAAATATCAAAACTCTTTCAGCAAAACGATTTCAACTCTATTTTTAATATCAAAGCTTTTTCCTTAAACCAGTTTCCAATCTATTAGTATATACAAACCTTTACCTCACTCGTATGAGAAATCTAATTAAACGACTTAGTAAAACAAGTGGTATGAAACACTTGCGTTTACTTCGTCGGTTAATTCTTGGACTTGTTCGATTGAATCTCTTGTGACAATTTTCTAGTGGAGATCTACAGTTTGTTTGTAAATATTTGAGTTAAGCAAGTGGTTATGGTACATGAAGTTAAACTTTTATATTTACTAACTTAGTGTAATTGACACTTCTTGATGATCATGACGATCATTTTTGTGTTTTAGACTAGCAACTGTGCGATGTCTCTTTGTCTGCGAGGGAGACTAGACCCCGCTCTTGTGATGTTTCGCCATCTCATTTGTGTGATGTTTCTCCATCACATATGTAGGGTAGCGCCCCACGGTCTTCGGGCCATTCGTGTGTCAAAATTAATGGCTTACAACCATGAGATAGCTTCTCGCTTTGTGTTACACGTGTATGTGAGTTTTCATGCTCCCATTTTGTGAGTTTTCATGCTCCTATATTGTAATTTCTGGATTTCTTGTGTAGTCTTCTGGAATTTGTGCTTCACCTATTTTCATGACTTTCATTGTTATGATTTTCCAACTTTTATGTTTAGGTGAATTTGGATCTTTTAGAAGATTCTTTTGATATTGTTTGATCTCTTGATGATCTTCATTTACATGCTTATCATAGTATGTCTTTATGGTTACTATATGTTCTTGCCATATCTATTGTTTATATCATGTTATCTGATATTTATAGCTAGACTGATCCGTTTATTATTTTCTTATAAATAATACTCGGGTCAGACCGAGATGTTACAGGTGCTTCTGCTTGACTTCTCCCCAGGGATTTACTACTCTGACTTTTGGCTGACCTTTTAGATTAGCAGTTTTTGTCGTTTACACTTGAGATATAGACTCATAGATGTATTCTTTTGCATAGCACGTGTTGCTATTCTTTTGTATTATTGTGGATCTTTTTGACTACTACTCTGATGTACACTTTCATGTGTTAGTTATATATTCATATCTTCTTCCGCCTTTGTGATATGGATGTCTGTGACTGATTTGTGTTATGCATATTTCTATGTTTGTTTTCGAAGATTATTATAGCCACCGCGTGATAAGAAATCACGAGGATGGTCGCTCCTCAACAGCCTTATTCTCCGTGCTAGTTGACAACTCTACACCGTAGTGTTCTTGGCTAGTGTGGGTATAGAGGTGGGGCGTCACATGTGGTCTAATGAAATATCGAGTTTGTATTGGACTATTTTATTTGCAATTATTAAACGCATATTACACAAAAATAATAATTAATTAAATATAGATAAAGTAAATTAAAAATAATAAATTAAATACACCGCCTAAATACCCTATTTGTAGTCGTAAATGCATACATCATTTAATAATCTTCCCTGCTTAAATACCCTATTCAAATACACCGCTCAAATGTTGCGCTTTTTTATGAGTACATATGTTTTTTATAGTCGAGTTCACTGAAAAAATTTGATGCATTTTCCTATTTTTCTATGTTTTAGCTACTTAATTTTTCAGTTCCTAACATAAAATGCTTTTAACTACATAATATTTTCCAACATAAAAACCCTTTCTAAGTTTAGCAAGAAAAATAAAACATTTTTTTGTTAATAAAAAGTAAATGTATTACAATACAATTAAAATTAATATTACAAACAAGACTAACTGTTATTACTATGAAATTAAAATTAATATTACAAGGTTATACATAAAATGAATCCTACAAAACTATAACAAATCAAATGCATAAAATTAATACTACAAGTTAATATACATCCGCAAGTACGAGCAAAAAAAGGGAAAAAATGAAATGCCTCCTATATAATAAAAGCATCATAACTAACAACATTATCATTGTGATAAAAGTGATGATGCGCTAGTCGCAACTTTTATACTAGTGGCAAGTTTGCATTTTCCGTTATTTGGTACTATTTGTACATGTTCTCCTGGTTATGGATATGCCTCGAGTTAAATTTCGATTTTGCTTTTCTCAAGCATTGTTTCAATATACATTTTGGTCCTTTTTCTAACCCTTAATCTGATAAGAAAATGATAGTAAAATTTTAAAATGGGTTGATTTTGGCATTATTTTAGAAGAAGAAAGAAAAGATAGAATGTACTTTGGTCCCATTTCATACAATAAACAAAGATATTTTTCTTTATATAATGGTTTTTTAGGAGAATGTTGGATCTTTTGGACATCCAAATATTTCACCTTGAATTGAAGAGCGAGACTATGCATGTCAACACACGCACACGATCGTTATTCAACCGAGTTGGATCTGAGTTCAAATTATATTTTTGAACATTTTTTGATGGGCTTTTCAAGCAATATATAAATCCAGAAATTTGAATAGTTGAATAAATTGGGAATGTAGAGTTAGAATTATGCCTTAAAGACAATTCTGCAGTTTATTGTAAATTATTAGCTTTGTAATAAAATCTTGTTGGAAATAAAATATGGTTTTCTTTATGTTATATACTTGTCATAATGTGTTATGTTGATTATTTATTTAATCTTAAATGGTATGTTTTATGATAATAAATACAAAGTGTTGCAACCATTAAAATTTTATTACAATGAAAATAAGATATTGTTTTAAATATTCATAGTCAAGATGTATCGAGACAGGGTTTTAATACATCCTTGAGACTATGGTATGTAATACTATCCAAATGTTAGACAATGTAATACTCATGGATGATGGGGGCATCAACATGTTATGTGCTGATACTTATTGGATAACCATGGAATGACTAATTCAATGTGGACACTCCACTTGATTATAGTTATTCATGTACGTCGTCCATCGAACGATTATAGTTGGGTCCGAGTTGAAGCACTGAAAATGAAATGCTATTTAGTAAAGAATTCATCTTCCCGGTTATACGAGATTAGTATCATGGTATTTTGTAGTCAACTCAAAATCAAAGTCTCTTGTCAAAGCAGTTCGGTTAATAGTAATTGTTATTATTGAACCAACAACTTTGTGTTTAGATTATACAATTTGATTATGGATAACAAAGAAATTTTGACCAAACCAAATTCCATAGATTCTAATGTGACATAATTTTAACAAAGAGAATTAATGTAAATAACCGTCACTACTAGGGATCATTTAAAGTAGTAAAATTGAATTTTTACTAAAATTTTGTAAACGGTGAATTCGACCAAACTGTCACACTACTAGGTAAGGCAACATATGAACATTAATATTTGAATTATTCGTTATTAATCGTTGGCTGGATTTATACATATGAAATGCACAAATGCAATGTTGAATACTTTAAAATACCACACGATTGAATAAAATAATTATTATTATAAATTAATTAATCTTTATGAAATATTAATTATAAAATTTTATTTGATTTAATTGAATCGATATTTAATATAGTACGTATATAAAATTTATATATAAACATATCAATATACGATATCGATAAACATTTTAATTGGATTTAAAATGTGTAAATATTGATTGTGTTAGGAACATATATGGGTCCATACACCCATAGGATGGCTAGCCATGACCTGGAGGGGTGGTGGTGAGATCTTTATTTGAAATATGAGTTTTGAATTAGTAAGAAGAAGAAATAAAAAGGGTAATCTAAATTCCACTTTTATCTGTTTTCTTTTCCTATTCAAACTCACCAGCCGTTTGTGTTTGACTTTTGGTCTTCCCTTTCCCCTAGTTTGGCTGCAAGGACATAGCCCTCCCCTCTTTATTTCAATCCAAAATAAATTTATATTAAATCCAGTTATAAGGTGTGGTGATTTCTTATGTTAGCCGTGTTTCTAGAAAGGTAAGGATTTGAATCAATGATATTATGATTCGGTATTCAAGATACAAAATCAAGGGCGTAATGCTAGTAATATCTAGATTATATTTTGTTATATATGTTTATTTATGGCAATGTAGATATATAGATTAGAATCATACTATATCACAGATTTATATATTTATTTAATATCATATTCACACACACACACACATATTGATACACATGTGTATAATATCCTTTCGGCAATGTAAATTTTTTTTGAAAATAAAATTATATTAAGAATATTCTGAACTAAAATTTGTTTTTAAGTATATATGTACTTATAAATTACATATAAATTTATATATTAATTATTATTCATATATATATAATGTGTGTATGTGATCAGAATATAATTTTTTATATATGTATATTTACAATAAAACCGAAAATGAAAATATTCATATATATATGTATGTATGTATGTATATATGTATGTATGTGTGTGTGTGTGTGACCTTTTTAAATCATTATGCAAAGATATATATATATATATATGTAAGTATGTATATACATATTTTATAAATATAAATTGTTTATGAAAATATAGTTTTAAAAAAATTAAAAGAAAATTTATCATAAAATCCAAAAGGATTTTTTATTTTTTTCAAAAATTGGTTTTATTTTAAATCCGCACGGATTTAATTTAGAAAAAAATATTTTGTTAAAAAATGTTTTGGTCCAAAGTAAAAAAAAATAATTTTTCATATTATTATCTATATTTAGAAATTAATATTTTTATAAGTAAGTTTAAAATTAAGCGCGCACACACATACATACATACATATATATATATTCAATTTTTTTATTATATTTGTATATATTTGTATAAAATGTATATTTAAATATATTAATATTTTAGATTTGAATTTGAAATTTTGAAATAGTTTTTTTAATTGCAGTCATCTAGGTCTGATTTTTAATTAGAATTTACCTTAAGATATTTTATATAATAATTTGAATTAGTCAACATTTTCAAATTAAGTTTATATATAAAATATTTTTTGTGTGTGTATTTATTTATTTAAGTGCATGTACGCATGTGCGCACACACAGGTATACACACACGCGCGTATATAACTATAAATAATAATAGAAATCAAATGCGTATATAAAAGGGCTAATGTACTCGTTGAAGTGTAAACCCTAACACTTATATACGGGAACAATAAACAATGTACACATTTATATATTGCATGTACACTTACACGTAAATGTGCGTTTGATACACATATACACTTTATATATTACATATATATACAATACCAAACATTTATATAAATTATTAAATAAAATAAAGATTTTATTTTAAAAAAATTAGATTGGATTTAAATCAATTTAGACTTCATAAGCCCAGTAAGATCTAAAATGATTTTTTTATTTAAATTTACTCATTTAACCCATTGCATGGTGGCTAGTTCCATCAATGGTATTAGAGCCCCGTGGCTTATGCGGTCTAAATTAGCAGAGCTAACTTATTAAAGCATGCATATTTAGTTGGGTGTCTAAAAGGTAGTGTCTAAGATTTGGTTTGAGTAATCAAGTATTCTCCCCTACTTGGCTACTAGCCTGGCCTGAAAGGATGAGGTAGGTGCAAAGGTTTTGCCAACATAAAGGCCTAAATTTATTTTGGGTTTTGGGTTAATTTTCAAATTCTGTTTTGAAATTATGGGTTATATTTTAAATTTAAAAGGCTACATTTAAAATTGTAAGAAATTTTACAAATGTTATAAAATATTTTTCAAAATGTTTTGAAAAATAACTAATTATTTTCAAAAATAATAATAGTTATTAATTTGATTAAATAAATAAATAAAAGTTAATTAATTATATTAAAAACATATGTATAATGATATATGCAAATTTGTCTTAAAATGTTTAAGGTAACAAATAAATAATTTTCAGAATTAATTAAAAATGTTTTAATTAAATAAATAAATTAAAATTGTTTTAAATAAATAAATTAATTAAATGTTAATTAAGAAACAAAATAATATACATTTATTATGATACATTTGTATTATTATAAATGTTATATGTGTATTCAATCTTAAAACGTTTAAAAAATGAATTAGATTAAATTACATGTTAATTAATTAACTTATTAAATTAACTAAATGGGATTTAATTAATAAAATTAATATAAGAGTATGCATAAGATTATTATATAAGTTAATTAAAATTAAAAACTATTATACAAGAATTTGAACTTATATAATATGAATGTATAAAGGTAGAACTATAATAAACCCAAATTAGATTTAAGGAATAAATACATACGTATCGTACGCATATCATTATTTTAGTTTGTTTGACACTTGAATCATAAGGATATTTCATAAGAAATATATTATTCCATAAGTCGATATCACTCAAGTAAATAAGTTAAAGAATATGAATCTTTAATATAAGCATTGTCCTCTACAATTTTAATATTAGTAGATTATTTACATATACATTTAGTTGTTGAGCTTTCCTCAAGCTAGAGATATTATGTGTAATCTACTATCAAATGCATCTCTTTGGTTGTTGTGTATTCTAATCGACTATTAAATGATAATGATAATTGAGCAGCAACGTCTAATATCAGGTGGTTGATATTTTGATTTTGATTTTCATACCATTTTCCCATTATTACAGAATTTCAGAAAAGGTGGGAAATCTATGGATAATTTGAGACTGGTTATTGGTTAGGATTTCATAATTTGGGAAAGGTATGTGTTATCGTAAATTAAGTTTGCAAAAAGTTCGTGGGATGCTAAAATAGAAATGAGGGGAGGCATGGGAATGAAGTATTTTGAAATGTAGAGTGAAAGAGTAGCCATGTTCGTAGATATATGTTCTTTTTTTAACTTTAAGTAATGGTTAAATTATTTCCTCGAGTATTCAAAAGAAAAGAAAATACTCATCATAATTTATCTGGCACGATGTATCTTTACTTTCTTAGTAGAGCTTGCAAAATCAGGAGGAGGAAAAGAAAAACGAACGTGAGAAATCCTCACTCCCACAGTAGCGAGTGGGGCAAATATTTTATATATAATTGTTTAAAAACCATAAACGGTTTTCAGAAAATCGTTTATAGTTATAAACAGGACTTCTGATTACTATTTATAGTATAAACGGCTTTCTAATTGTCGTTAATAGTACAAAAGGGAATCAGATTCCCGTTTATAGATCGTCACTTTAAAAAAAGGGAAACCCCTGCTTTACTTCCTTCCTCATACTTAAACCGTCATTGGTACAACGTGGGGAAAGAAGTTGGAGCGACGATTTCTCTCATTTTTCAATTTCTCACCCTATTAGAAAGGCTCAACGAAGCTTCTCTATGATAATCTACTTGTGTTACAATAAAAATAATATTTTTGTGCTTTATACAAGTCATTTGATAGGTAACGAGTATCATGTTAAGGAAATTTAATGCCATTTGAATTGCCTTGCCCGACGAGTTTGAATTATCTTTTTTATCTTAGTGATAACGTTACATTATCTGCTACTAATTACACAGTGCAAATAATTAATCAAGGCGATCAAAGGAAAATCGCATGCATCATATTATGGCATCAACTAAAAATGAAAGTTAGCCTAAGTTATCAGATTCAAAAGTTAAAACTTCATGGTCATCATATTATGGCATCTGTTCTAGCTTAATTTTTATATCACATGCCCAATGAAGACATATATAATGATATTTTAACCAATATAATTAAATATTTATATATTATTTGAAAACAACGTAATTTCGTTGTAAATTACCCATACAAATTTCCATCTTTATCATGTCATATATCTAACTTTTCTCACTATCTTCAATGAACTTGCTATCTTCTATCCAATGCCAACTGCAATATCATATACCATCCTTTTCTCACCATCTTCAATAAAATTTGATACCGTTTGCAGTCAAAATTTGATCATGTTGAATTGGCATCGCGTTCCATGCATCCATGGTGGGTCCCATCCATTTGCTCCGTTGGTGAGAACCATCAGAAATAAACTATTGGCATTTGATGTTGGAAACCAACGGCTCAATTGCCAATGGTTGCATCCTTTCCTTCTTTATATTATCTCCTCCTCCTTCATTTCTCTTTACCTCAACACAAATCATCCTCCCTAATCCGAAAATTCTTGCAATTTTAGCTGCTTCTGCTCCTCTTTTTTGAGTTAAATATCATAAAATTTGTATTTCTCATACTTACATCTACCTTCTATATTCTTTTCAAATTATTTTATTTTCATTTAGATTATTGACTGATGAATCTTCCGATTTGTCTATCCGCCACATTATAGATTGAATTGATGAAAGGATGTTGGTGTTTTTTCGACATTTTCCTCACCAACATCGAAACTTGCTAAGATCGGGTTGGTTGTTAGCACGAGGAAATCACTAAGGCATTCAACACACAAATAAGCATCAATTATAACCCCAATCAGATAAAAAAAGGTTTGACAACCTAAGATGCAATTGGACCCCTGGAACCAGCTGTTGCAGATTGAAATGGGTTTGGGAATGTGGAGGGAGACACCGTGAGATGAGATAACCAGTGGTGGGACATAACAACTATGAGGTTCATGAAATTAAAAGTTTGCTCGCCTTCGATATACAAGGAGATGAATGTGATATTTGATGGCTGCGTATAAACTTCTCTCACTAGTTCATATTTCCAAAGACTCCACCCATCGATGCCTAGTTCAACATCCAGATTTATGCAGACTTTATTGGGGCGATGCTACAAAGTTCATTCACATTTTGAATGCTGGAGAGGCAAACTACAAATCTGTCAGTTTTCTATTGGATGAGCCTAAGGAGCTTTGATAACTTGCGATATATCAAATAGGGAAATTTAGGAGAGGGAGGTATTGTATTTGTATTCCGAACTACTAGTATTTAATAAAAATTTGACCTTTTTTATTGAATTTTTCTAGCATTTCATAATTTATAAACAATATAAATTCATTTAGCTATATTATTGAAAAATATAAAATAAAATAATTATAAAAATAATTATTCATAACAAAATAGTGAAAATATTTTATTCTAGTGCATCTTTTACAACACAAAAATGCATTCTTTCATTAAACAATCTCCTTTCGTGCCCCTTTGAAATGCTCCTTTTGTTTAACAAAGGAGCGCACCCATTCTATTTTCAATTCAATAACGAACATGGCTATGAGATATGAAATATCTAATATTGAAATACATAAGTAATTATGTCCATGTGTAATAGAAATACCAAAAATCAAGCACAAAATTATTGCCTACAAGTATGATTTGGTAAACTATGCGTATTTGATTATTGGCAAAACTAACGTCAACACGAAATTATGGGATCAAAAGAAACAGTTTATTGAAAATGTTAAGAGTTTATAAATAGAAAATGAATTTAACAAGAAAAGTCCATTTTTATTCTTATGTATTTTAAACTAGGCTTAGCTTCCCTTCTTGAAATAGTTTTATATGTATGGACTTCCCATTTTATCAAGGTCCCATAAATAAAACATCAGATAGAAAATGAAATCCTGTTTTCTCCCCTCCGATAACATTTAAAGTGTTTCACTATGTCTATACGTATTAAAGCATCAAAGCATTAACTGAGTTTTTAACCAAGAAGAAGTCAATAGGAATTTGAATGCCGATACAGAGACAACATGAGTTGAAACTTGGCAATGATACTTAGAAGGACCAAAGGAAGAGCTCTTGAAAGTGTGGACCAAAATAGGCTAAGTACCTAATTCGGCCTGAATTAAGCCCCTTAATTCAGTATCGAATCTAAATGCCCAGCCTTGGCGTATCCATACACTTGTCTAGTTATCCTCTAGTCCTCCTATAAATATTCATAAAATTTTGTAGATTTCCAAAGAGCCTATCACCAAGAATGAAGACATGGCGGTCCAAACTGCAGGATAGTCCAAGTCAGAAAGAAGGAAATTCAATACTCGTCAACAATCTACCAAATTGCATGGAAGATTCTAGATGAAGCAAGGAACTCGACCCAAAAGGGCTTGACCATCCTATGGCTAAGGATTAGATTTAGTACCGAATCTAGTGGCTTGATTCGATACCTAATTTACCCTTTAACTCGGGGAGTCACGATTTTTCTTGTGTTATGTTGGTTGTTGTTTTGTGGAAGATGGATCTTAAGGCTAATTTAACACTAGAGGAGGGAGGGTGAATAGTGTTATATAATTTTAGTGAATCTTTTTGACTTTATTATAGTTTAAACAATTCAATTATCAATCATAAATTAGATAAATATAAATGCAATAAAAGTAAAGAGAAAAGAACACAATAGGATTTTATACTAGTTCGGAGTTACCCTACATCCAGTCTTGTACAATTCCTTGTACAGATTTCTTTCCAAATAGCAAAGCAAATACAGTCTCGATTTCAAGGCAATGAGACACAACCTCTAGACATTCCGACCTTTGGGTAGAGTCACTTAATTTACATGGGCCACAAGCAGACCCGCTAGATTTCTGAGCTACTAAGCTCACCTAATTGATTTACATGGGCTACAATCACACTCAAAAGTATAATAGTATGATTTGATAGAGTTTTACAGACTCGGATCATTGATCTTAATTAGAAATGATCCTATGACCTCTTGAATAACACTTTGATCTTGTTTGAGTGAGAGAGATAAGAGAAATTAGAGAGTAATCAGTAGAGAATCAAATCAATGGAGTTTTAATTTGATTTTGATCGAGTTTGAGAATATTTTGTGTAGATTTTCTTTTAGAATTCAAGAGAGTGAAAAAGGAGAGAAAATATAAGATAGTAGTTAACAAAAATTCATTGGTTTAAACCCTATTTATAGAGAAACTACAGTCATGTCCATTCACGAAGAGATACGATGAAAAGAAACTTCCATTCAAAATTTGAATTTTGAAAATCATGGTCATTGTGTAGATATATAGGAATTGGATATGTCGACATATCCTTCACAAAATTGAAAAACACTTCATAAAAATTATTTTGAAAATATTAAGGTTTGTGAAATGTGTTGATACTTTGTAAAATCATCTAAACATAGTTTATACATATTTTAATCATATCAAAACTTAAGAAAACTTTATAGAAATATATTTAAATATATAAAGGATTTAAATATGGATTTCTTTTGAAAATAATAAATATAAAGTAAGATGGATATATTAGAAATCAAAGTATTAATAATTATTATAATAAACCTATAAGTATTTATAATTTTTTAGAAACTAAAATTATAACAAAGTATAATACTCAAAGTATATTAAAAATACTTAGAAACTTAAAATTTAATAAAATCAAAAGATAGAAATAATTTGATGGATAATTTGAAAATAAGAATTCTTTTGAAGCCATTTTTAAGATATTTGAAAATCATTTGAAAAAGAGAAATATGAGAGAGATCAAAGAAGTGCTATTAGGGTCTTAACAAAAATCCTAAGACTCTATGACTTATCTGGGATATCTTGAGTTTTTCAATACTCATGGGTCTTCAATCTCTAACTCTTGAATCACTATATCTACCTCTTGAATCTTCTCTTGATACTATACAGTCTTCTTTATCAATATCTATCTAATATCCTACATTATGTGGTAATATAACTTGATAAAAAAATTAGTATCTATATTTTATATAATGTCATATGGTTGTTATCATCAAAACAAATCCCTAAGGTACTAACATTGGGATGGTTTTTGGACTTCATTGGTAGCGGGCTTCTGATCCACTATGATTACTACCACTATTAATACAAACCAAAGAGCAGCGAAGAGGTGATCAGGAATTTGATATCACTACGTAGTATCTCCATCTCTTCTACGACTCTTTTCTCTACACCATAGTCACCAAGGCAACTACTCTAGGCAATTCTAGGACTTAGAATCAGTCTTATCCATGTACTTGTGACTAATTCTTTCTCAATCTCCTTTTAATCTCATTCAAGCTAGATCAAGCCTTAATAGCCGAGCTACTACAAAAATCCCTATGTATCATTTACTTTTCTGCGATTTTCTACTATATTTGCTTCGTTCTAACATGGCTGGTGCTTTACATCATACTTTAGGGTGTTGATCCATTTTTTGGGTCAATATTTTGGTGCTTTCATTACAAAGAACCCAAGCTCGAATCTAGCAATCTACTTTGGATTGGGTAGATCCATAGTTTAGATCAGGAAAGTATGCTTAAAGAAGATTGAAGAATTGCTATTCTAGTGGCTCCTGGGTGGAAGACAACATCTGGAAGATCTGTTGAGACAACACTTGTGTTGATGAAAACAATCTCCAGCAAACAGAAGTGAACAATGCTAACAATCATCGAACATAGATTAATGCTGGAAACCTAACACCAGGCACTTCCGCCCAACAAGAGATTGTAACCAGATGAGAGCTTAACCAATTGGTTAATTATCATAGCCAGAAGATGGCTGATAGTAAAAAGGCTTTTATGGACAAAATTGATGCTTTGCTAGCGCTATAACTATGAACTGCCCCCAAGGACTAGGCCAGAAACTTCAGAGGCTATGAAACAAGAGAATTCCTCCATTTCAGGCTTGCATGGGAGGGATGTCAAGAAAAAGCAAAAGAAAAAGCAAAGTAGAAAGTTGGTGGAGCGACTGGAATTGTTATTGAAGGTAATGGAAGTACACCTCCTACTAGAGGATAACCTACCTCAAACCCCAACCTCGGAGTGAAGGCTCCATAAGGGAATATTGCAATGCTTCTCTTTGATTTCGAAGGGGACATGTAATTTGATGCCAAAGGACTAGACTGAATGCTAATATAGGTAGGAAAAATGTTGGATAGGAAGTTTAAACTACCGCTATAAAGCCAACCATGCACCAATGGAATTCTGAAGAAGTTGTTCTCCCAAAGAATGGGGAACCTAAACTTCAGTTAGCAAGCCAAGGCCATTTGCAGAGTCAAACGCTTGTCATAGCCTCTGTCGATCTGTGGACTAGCAGACTAGCGGGGCATTCATTATGAACATGGTTAAACGCTTGATGGAAGAAATTATTGGTAGAAAGGATGACGATTGGGGTCTTACACCAAGCCGAACTCCATTTACTGAAAACGTTCTAAGGGAAGAGTACCCCAGAAGTTTATAATGCCCATTATGCTATCTTATGACGGGACAACAGACCCAAAACAACACTTGTACAAGTACAGTAGGCATATGGACGGAGCTAGGGCAACGGATGCTGTCTGCTGCAGATGTTTTCCTATCTTCCTAGAAGGTGTTGCTTCTTGGTGGTTTACCAGAATCCTCCCAAGATCCATTTCTACATTTGATGAGTTGGTGAGGAAATTCTTGGAATAGTTCATGCTTCACACTGCACAACCAAAAGATGTGATGTCGCTATCTGGCCTTTTCTAGGGACCAAATGAGTCATTAAAAATCCTTAAAACTGGTTTAATTCGGCGGTTACTAAAATACACAATTCTAGTGAAGATATAGTACTCGTTGCTTTAGTCCGAGCTATCCATTCGGACATTGACATCGGAAGATGGATTAAGATGAAACAACCAACCTCTCTGAAGGAGTTCAACCAAAAGGCGAGTCGGGATTTGAGATTGAAAGAGGTAGACACATTGGAGGGCAAGACCGCCAGTGCGCAACCAAAGAAGATAGTTCAGAGCAATGTAGCGATCAATCAAGATGGAAACAATTCTGGAGTCGCAATAGGGAATGTCGGGAAATATGAAAGTCAGAAGAGGAAAACCAGAATACTAGTAGGCGTGATGGAAATGGAAAGTGGATCAGGAACCTAAGACTCGAGGAGTATATGCTGTTGAACGATAGCTTGGAAAACATCTGCCTTGCAACTCAGGAAATGGAGTGATACAACAAACCTCCCAGGAAGGGTTGAATGGCATAAGCAATCAGGGAAGTTTTATCGCTTCCATAAGACTCACAAACATAACACGAACGAGTGTCGGCGTCTAAAAGATCTGATTAAGGAATTGATTAGGAACAGTAGGCTCTAATAGTACGTTAAGAAATCTCAAAACTCTGACTAGCCTACCAGATCCCAAGTTCCAAGTACTCAAGGAAACCAATTTGGACCTAGCGGAGAAGGATCAAAGTGGATGGAACAAAGACTAGTCATCGACACCATTTGGAGAGGACCTCAGCCTGCACAGAAGAGCTACGGGGAAATGGAGCGATATGCGAGTTCACGAAAGCATGCTTGGAAAGAAACTTATTTTGCGATTGAGGATGGTGCTCCAGCCAAGTAGAAAATGACACTCAATGATGACATAGTGTTTCGTAACCATGACACTAAAGGAGTAAAAGCGCCAACTCTCGACCTGATGGTAGTGACAGTCGGGATTGGATCTGCAGTTGTACGTCGAGTCCTAGTGGATAGTGGAAGTTCAGTTAACATACTCTTTCGACATATGTTGGATCGAATGAAGATCAGTACAAAGGATGTGTCTGCTTGCTGAATGAAAATTCATAGCTTTATGGAAGAATCAAGATAGCTAGTAGGAAAGATTGACTTACCCATGGAGCTCGAAGAAGGAGAACGAAGGGTAATCTTTATCCAAACCTTCATGATCGTGGATGAAATGTTAGCTTACTGCGCTTTCTTGGTCGACTGTCCCTTGTCGATTTTACAATCGCTTTGGCTTTATGGTACCTCGCCATGAAATTTTTGACGGAGAATGGGGTTAGAGTTATAAAGGGAGATCAAAGCATCGCTAGAGAATGTTACGTCGTCGAGTAACACGAATTGAAATGAAAGGATAAGGGAAAGAATCCGAGGAAATTTCTCCACATTTGTGAATTATCAGCATAACAATTACAGAAACAGCCATGGCTTGGGGACCATATCCATTTCGACAAGGCTTTGGATCTTAGGAAGAAGAGTTTAAAGGAGGAACGAGCGACACCAGTAGAGATTATGGTGCACCGGTAGTGATTATGGTGTTTGTCCTTATTGATATGGATGACCCAACTCAAGTCTTGAAAATATGGTCGCAACTTGGGATCAAAATGCAATAAGAATTGATCAAATTTCTTTATGCCAACCTGGACATATTCACTTAGATGCATTCACCTAGAAGCATTTCGATATGCATGGGATATCGAAGATAGCATGTCGTGCACTCAATATCGATTTGAAGTTCATTCCAGTGAGGCAGAGGACATGCAGTCTGGGTCTAGAGCGGTCTGCATCACTGAAGGAGGAAGTGGATAAGCTGTTGGCCAATGGCTTTATCCATGACGAAACATATCCTGTATGGATATCAAACCTTGTGTTAGTCAAGAAATCGAATGGGAAGTGGTGGACCTGTGTCGACTACTCGAACTTAAACAAAGCTTATCCAAAGGACAGCTTTTCACTACCTAGAATTGACTAACTCATGGACGAAACTACAGGGCATGAACTACACTCTTTCATGAATGCCTACTCAGGATATAACTAGATTATGATGAACGAAACCAATCAGGAAAACACCAGCATCGCGGACCTCAGATTGTTTTGTTATCGAGTAATGCCATTCCGCCTGAAAAACACCGGGGCAACTTATTAATGGTTGGTGAACACTATGTTCAGTGATCAGATTGGATGAACAATGGAAGTCTACGTGGATGACATGCTATTCAAATCACGTGTGTCTGGGAATTATTTGGATAACCTCTTAGAAATATTTGAGATTCTCCAAAAGTATGGAATGAAGCTTAACCCGCTGAAATGCTCTTTCAGTGTGGCTTCTTGAAAATTTCTAGGTTTCATTGTGAATGCTAGGGGCATTGAAGCTAATCCCGATCAAATTACTGCCTTGTGGAATTTCATAACCCCTATAAAAAGGAGTTGCAGAGTCTGAATGAAAAGGTTGCAGCGTTGAGCCGATTCATTTCCAAAGCAACAGAAGAGTGTATATCATTCGTTGATGCATTGAAGAAGGTAAGAAAAATCTAAAATGGAATTAGGCCCACCAATAGACTTTGTGGAATTATTACGGCATATAGAAACCAACCGATTCTATCTAAAGCAGTAGACGAGGAAGACCTATTCATCTGCTTGGCAGTGTTAACTCATGCTCTAAGCGCAGTATGCGAGGAAGCTAGGATCCAGCAGCTTGTTTACTACATCGGTTATCGATTCACTGGAGCCGGAAAAAACTATCCAAAATAGGAAAAGCTTGCCTATTTCCTATTGATCGCTTCAAGAAAGTTATGACCATATTTCCAAGCTCATCAAGTTAAAGTGTTGACAGATCAACCTTTGAAACAAACACTTTATCGACCTAAGACTTCAGTGCAACTTCTGAAGTGGAATATTGAATTAAGCCAGTATGCATGACTTATCACCCCCGAAGGGTAATTAACGGACAAACGTTAGCTAATTTTGTCGTGAAATTCACCATTCGAGATAGAGAAGAGCAGGTGGCAGAGGAAGTGGTATCACAATGCAAGTTGTTCGTCAATGGTGCATCAAATGAATTCTGCTCAAGAGTGGGAGTTGTGCCTGAGACTCCTGAAGGATGATTAATCTACCATGCCTTAAGACTGGAGTTCCTTGCTACTAACAACGAGGCAGAATACAAGATATTGATAGCGGGATTGAAAATGTGAAGGAACTAGGAATAAAAGTTGTGCATATCTATAGCGACACTCAACTAGTCATTTGTTAAGTAAAGAGGGAATATCAAGCTAAATGGGCAAATCTCGCTCTCTACTTGTCAAAAGCATGGGAACTACTCAAGACACTGAACACTACACGATAACCCATATTTGCATGGAATAGAACGTGAAGGCCGATAACTCAGCTAAACTAGCTAGTTCCAAAGAGGCACAATCTGTAGGATTTGGTTCTAGTTGAAGTTTTAACAGCTCTAAGCATAAATTATATGGACGTAGATTGGGTTCCGAAGACTACGGAAGAGAGAGAATCATGGATGATACCAATCAAGGATTACCTGATCAAAGGAATACTCATTATAAACCAGAATTAACGAAAGGAGCTCCTTCGAAAGACATTGCGGTTCATGCTACAAGATGGAGGGCTATAAAGGAGAGGCTTCTCCACCCTCTTACTAAGATGTGTAACTAAAGAAGAAGCCAAGAAGATTTCGGTGGAAGTCCACGAAGGTAGTTGCGGCGACCACACCGAGGGGAAGGCACTGGAAAAGAAGGTTTTCTGTTACAGATATTTTTAGTTCACAATCAACTGAGACGTAGCATATTACACAAAGCATTGTGATCGGACCAAAGATTTTCGAAGATCCTAAGAACCCCATCCTCGAAAGTTACAGAAATGGTCAGCCCTTACCCGTTTGCAATCTGGGGAATCGATCTAATTTGTGTATCACCAATTGCCAAAAGAGGAGCCAAATGTGTTATCGTTGCAGTTGATTATTTACCAAGTGGGCTAAACGGAACCACTCGCTACCATTACCACTAAAAAAGTGATTAACTCTGTAATAAAAAAAAATTATTTGCAGGCTTGGAGTACCATAGAAAATCATCATGGACACCATGAATCAGTTTAAGGGTGCTGATTCAAAGACTTCTGCAAGCATTAGTGGATCGAAAAGAGTTTTTTCGCTGTGGCAAATCCATAGGCAAACGGGTAAGTGAAAGTAGCGAACAAAATCATCAAGTCCACCATCAATAGGCAATCGATGAAAGCTAAAGGGAACTTGGTAGATGAATTTCCACTTGCACTATGGGATTATAGAACAATATATAAATCTACGACCAGCCACTCACCGTTTGCCATGGCGTATGGTTCAGAGGCGATGATCCCTGTGGAACAGGAAGTGCCCTCTCATTGGAGATGACACTTCAATCAAAATGATGACGAGCAGCTTCTGCTCGAGTTACTTGACCAACACGATGAGAAGTGGGAAGAAGCAGAACTAAAGAGCAATGTTAACCAGAAGAGGGTAGCGAGACACTTCAACTTGAAAGTTGCACCCGCACCTTCAAAGTGGGAGATCTTATCCTAAAACGGATCTTCCAGGGTACAGAAGCACTTGACCCAAACTAGGAAGGACCCTACATTATCGGCCAGAAACTTGGAGATGGAACATTGGAGCTCACAACGGTCGATGGAATTCTGATTCCCCGTGCTTGGAACAGTGACTTGCTATGGCACTATTTTATTTAGTATTTATCTACGTATTTCATATTTCCACAAATATGCCGATTAGGGATGCTGTAGGCATTGTAAATAGGCAGGACTTGCCTTTATCTTTATTTTATTAGTAAATTAATTTTGCTTCTCGAACCAATGAAACCTCGTTCATGTAAGCAACCCGTTGAGTCGACCATATAAAATCGACTCGAACAGTCAAGTCGATGGGGAAAATCAATCCCAACCTTCTGAGAACCGATGTTGCTCTAGTAACATCGGGAAAGCCCAACCCTCATGCACATCTATTCTTTTTCCATTTGAACCAATAAAATTGTGTTCAAGTGCACGCCATTTCTTCGCTTCTTGGACCAATGGAATTGCGTCCAAGTATGCATCTATTCTTTTTCCATTTGAATCGATTGAACCACATTCAATTGCACTCCATTTCTTCGCTTCTTAGACCGATGGAACTGCATGCAAATAAGCATCCATTCTTTTGCCACTTGAACCGATGGAACTATGTTCAAGTGTGCTCTATATCTTTACTTCTTTGACTGATGGAATTGCGTCCAAGTAAGCATCTATTCCTTTTCCACTTGAACTGATGGAACCGCGTTCAAGTGCGCTCCATTTCTTCACTTTTTTGACCGATAGTGTTACCCAGGTTTTTAACCCAGCAGAACCAATAGAAAACTAGAAAACCTTGTGTAGACGGGAGGGTATAGGACTTAACCAGAAAAGCTAGGACAAGAGATCGACAAGGGCTAAGCTATATGACTAAAACAATGACTGGAATTAACGAGGCTAAGAAAATAGCATTCCTTCAGTCCAATCGGTAGATGAATATAAGAAGCTAGCGACTTGCCATCAAAACGTAACAACAACGATAAAAGGCAAGGGAAACATCTCCAACTCCAGATTCTAGAAAAATCCTAACTACTTAGATGGTCAAAGACGCATGCTTCTCCTCAAACCTTCAAACCAACCAGCCATGGAATACAACAAAAGAGGTGAGACGCTGGCTCGAAAAACGAACCAAGTCTATGGGTTGCCAGTGATCCATGGTTTTGGCTCGTTTTGCGAGCCAAAATTCCCCTAGGTCATCTGATACCTCCCTACGAGCTGATGAAGATGGGCCTGGCCTAGAAGCTCTTCTATCTCTATAAATAGCATCCTACCTGCAACATAAAGAGGATCTTCTCCGGACTAATTTCTCAAGCTCCGTTGGAAACATTCTTCACTCTTTGCCTCCCTTACAACAATCTCCAAAGGAATTCACTATGATTATCCAGTGGATTCCAACTCCGAGGATTCAATCTGTTGAAAAATAATCAAAGTTTTGTAATCAAATACATCTTGTAACAGTAATCAGTCTATAAGAGAATATAAAGTGGACATAGGCTTCATTAACAGCCGATCCACTATAAAAATTCTCCATCTTCTTTATTTTACTGTTCTTTTCTTATATCTGTGTTCTGTGATATTGCTCTGTCAGAACGGGGCTGGTGCTTTCAAACTCTAACCAGGGTGTTGATCCATTTTTTGGGTTTACATTTTGGTGCTTTCATTGAGAACCTTGAATGAGAAATGAAAAATTGAAGTTTGAATCCGAGATTTGAAGAAAATGAAGAAGCCTAATCAGATCTAGAACTGGAGCAAATCAACCGGAGCTTGGGGGTATCCAGGAAGTGTCCTCAAATTCTCATAAACCCAACTATGTGATTAAAGAGGAGATGGAAAGGATGATGAAAGAGATGCATGGTGGACTCTTAGCTAGACAACAGGAGATGATGGATGGATTCTTCTAGAGGATGAAGCGGCAAGGGATGGCTAGATCTGTAGGGAATAGGAATCAAACTCTAAGGAACTATGCAGGGATTGCCGGATTAAGATTGGAGCAAGGTGGAGCCTTTCCCCCATACACAGAACAACCGACACATGGGGGAAGCGCTGGAATCAACATGGGAATCAACGCCAATGGCGGAGCTACTGTTGAAACACCAGGGACTGGGGGCTCGGGAGCTGATCCGAGTACTAGGATGCAGCCGACAGAACGATATGTACCAGAACTTCCTCAAAGGAACGGAGGAATGAATGAAGCTAGAGTTGCAAATCAGAAGATAGGTATATTGCCAGAAGAATCCATCCCTGTATACCCTCAACGGGGCAGGGGAAAAATTATACTTTAGGATAGAGGCCTTCAATGGACGGTGAGAAAAGAATTGCTAAATTGGTATGGAGATTCATCATAGGAGGCCCTCGAGATCAGGGCATGGAAGATGTGAACAGAAATCCATTTACTGCAAATATCTGAAATGCAAGAAATCCTCCATATTTCAAGCTTCCGATACTGAAAATGTACGACAGGAAGACATACCTGACGATTCATATGATGCGATACATACAACTTATGGAGGTGCTGGGTGCTTCTCCTTATACTTAACAGATATGGTTGTAATATGGTTCAGACAATAGGAAAATGGGTCCATAAGCACGTTGACCGACTTAGTGAGCAGATTCTTGAGACAGTTTAGGATTCGTGTCTCACAACCAAGGAATGTACTTACGCTCTTAAACGTAAAATAAAGGTCTGAAGAGTCCTTGAGAAGTTATTTAACAAGATTCAATGCGACGACAACCACAGTAGACTAATTGGACCCATCATTTATCCTAATGGCAGCTGTATCTGGAGTTGCGAATAAGACTGATTTCAAAGCCGCATTGAAATGGGACCCACTGATGAATCTTGTGGAATTCTATTATGAAGCTGAGAGGTACCTGCTTCAGCAAGACGCTGAAGCCAAGAATGAGGATGCTGAAATAAATGCCGTCGAAGGTAAGGGACCATTTGGAGCTGGAATTGGAAAAGACAAAGGGAAGAGGAAAGCCGATGACAATAGCAAAGACCCAAAACAATAGAGAAAGGATCCAAGATTCTCCTCATACACCGACCTGACTGAAACCCTTGAGAGGATGTACCTGGATATGAGGGGGCAGAACCTCTACCGAAGGCCGTCTAGGAGGGAGCTCACTGACCGAGAGAAAAGATCTGAAAAGTTTTGCATCTTCCATAAGTTGAATGGACATGAGACGAACGAGTGTCAACACCTTCATGACCTGATAGAAGAACTGGTTCGCAACAACCAGCTGCCATAATGTGTGAGGAACATAACTATAGTGGAATTGCAGGGACAACCGCCATCCGTGAAAAATGCATTAAGAAACGCCCAGGGACAAGCGCCAAGACAAATTATCCCATGGTCGAGGTAAACAAGAGTCGGATTCGATTCTAATGCTTTTTTTATCATTTCTTTTCCTACCTTTTCTTTTGGTATGTAGACGATAATAATCGAAGGCTGCTTACACATGTACGAGATCTCGAATGGTCCCTAGGCATGCTCAGAGTCGGATGCCTGAGTGAACTTAGGGCAATAAAAATCGAAGGCTGCACTCATGTAACACTCCGAGTCAGATGCCTGAGATGAAAATTTAGGACTTCTGCTTGTTTAATTTCTATTTATTTTTTTGATTTGAATATTTGAATTTTGATAACTAATATTGGTTGCCTTAGAGTCCCACCACGAGATCGGAGTGCAAGGTGCAAGTCCCATTGACAGAGAGCGAGTGGGTGGACTTGTATGATATTGATCGCCTTAGAGTCCCACCATGGGGTCAGAGTGTAAGTGAGTCCCCTCACCAGAGAGTGAGCGAATGGGCTTACTTAATCCCCCTTGACTTAATAAAAAAACGATCTGGGAAGATCGCCCCATTAACTTAAAACATTGAACGATCGAGAGATCGCACATTAAACGAAACATTAGATGATCCAGAGAGAACACGCATTAAACTAAGCATTAAGCGATCTGGAGAGATCAGGCATTAAATTTAAGCGGTCCAGAAAGATCGAACTTTAAAATAGATTTTGTTTTGTAAAAGAGGATCTGAATGCCTTATAAATAAGAATAAAATGGATAAATCCTGTATGAACATAGGATGACTTTGACATATGATGTGATACAATGTGATTTTGATATATGTTGTGACACGATATGATATAATGTGATTCTTATATATGATTTGATTTGGATATATGATATAAAAACTCTGAATGAAAAGCAAAAATTGATAGTGATGTAAATCTTGAATGCACGTGCGACGATTAGAGATGTGCAAAGTAATTAGAGACATGTGATGCAATAACCTCGTATGAAATTGAAATGATTGTGATGTATAGATTACATTTAGGCAGAGTCTAGAGTCTTAGGCTGTAAGAGGTTTGGAATGACTTGTTACTGGCAAGAGAATCCGTAGGAACTGGACGATTCACCGAGACTGAAGCTCAACAACCGAAGATTCGTTGCCATGACTTGTTCTAGAGCAAAGCATGCCTTTTATTCGAAAAGCATACTTTGGGGGGAAACTGTTATCCGAGTTTTTAACCCACCAGAAACCAATAGAAAACTAAACAACCTTATGTAGACGAGATGGTTCAGGACTTAACCAGAAAAGGTAGGACAATAGATCGACAAGTGCTAAGATATACGACTAAATAACGACTGGAATCAACGAGGTCGAGAAAATAACATTCCTTCAGTCCAATCAGCAGCTGAATGTAAACAATTAGCGACTTGACATCAAAATGTAACAACAACGATAAAATGCTATGGAAACATCTCCAATTCTAGACTCCAGAAAATCCTACGTACTTAGATTGTCAAAGACCCATGCTTCTCCTTGAACCTTCTAACCAACTAGTTGCAGAACACTACAAAAGAGGCGAGACGTTGGCCTAAAAAAAGAACCAAGCCTATGGGTCGCCAGCGACCCATAGGCCATGGGTTGCCAACGACCTATGGTTTTTGCTTGTTTGCGAGCCAAAGTCCTCTTAGGTCGTCTGATATATACCTGCGAGCTGATAAAGACGGGCCTGGCCCAGAAGCTCTCCGATCTCAGCATCCTACCTGCAACATAAAGAGGATCTTCTTTAGACTAATTCCTGAAGCTCTGCTGGAAACATTCTTCACTCTCTGCCTCCCTCACTATAATCTCCAAAGGTATTCACTATGATTCTGCAGTGGATTTCAACTCCAAGGATTCAATCTATTGAAAAATAATCAAAGTTTTGTATCCAAATACATCTTGTAACGGCAATTAGTATATAAGAGAAATATAAAGTGGACGTAGTCTTCATTAACAGCCAAACCACTATAAAAATTCTCTATCTTCTTTCTTTTACTATTCTTTTCTTGCATCTGTGATCTGTGATATTGCTTTGTCGGAGCAGGGCAGGTGCTTTCAAACTCCAACCAGTGTATTGATCCATTTTTTGGGTTAACAGATGGAACTGCATCCAAGTAAGCATCCATTCTTTTGCCACTTGAACGGAACTTCATTCAAGCATGCTCCATTTCTTCGCTTCTTGGACCGATGGAACCTCGTCCAAATAAGCATTCATTCTTTTACCAATTGAACCGATGGCTCCACGTTCAAGTGCGATCCATTGCTTCACTCCTTGGACCGATGGAACCACGTCTAGGTAAGCATCCATTCTTTTGCCACTTGAATCGCTGGAACCACTTTCAAGTGCGCTCCATTTCTTTACTCCTTGGGCCAACGGAACCATGTCCAAGTAAGCATCCATTCTGTTGCCACTTGAAACAATGGATCATCGTTTAAGTGCACTATGAGTTATTAATGTTACCTCATTAATATATTCAATCTATCAAAATCACCTAAGTACCGGCGCTGCTCTGGCAATACCGAGAAATTCATCAGTTGTGGGATTGGTAGAAATCAATCCCCGTCTTCCAAAACTCAACATCGCTTGGAGATACGCGAAATCAAAAGAGAATCTAAGGGATTGAGCTATCAATTGGTCTTTGGAAATAGAGACTGACGCGTGGATAGAACCTCAATACTACGCTTGGATAGAATCAACCGCAATCAATGTACAGGGTGCTCGGAATGAAGCATCCAAGTTACAAGTTTCTAGAGACAGGAATTTCAATACATCATGGACTGGGGGCAATCAAGGAGCTTCCTAAAGCATCCAGTCTCATGTCATTTGTTGAAAGTAAGCAGCCTCATGGACTAGGGGGTACACAACACACTAACAACTGGTCAGAATAAAAATCACTCTATAGTTCTATTACATTGAATAGAGAATTTCGGAAACCACAACGGAGCTAAGTAAAGCAGTACGTTGAATAACTACAAGTTACATTACTTACACTATTCACATGAATAGAAATATAGTAAATAAACACATCATACATCACACGATACATGAGTATATAATAAGGAAATTGCACGACAAGCATCGTATTACGTATACATTCAGTGTAAAAGTGGTATAAAAACAGGCACAGTACATTAGAATATAGAAAAGTACATAGAAGATATTACAGTGGAAATGCTAATCTTTTTCATTACTTATTTCATTTTATGTACAATATCAAACAGCAGGGGCCATATACGCACAATATCGGCCTGTTTGGATATCAAAAGGCAAAAGTGTAGATGTCGCTGATGCTACAATAAAAGGAAAGAAAAGATGCTAAGTATAGATTCTGTACTTGTACATGCTCTAACACCACAAAAATGCATAATAAGACAAAAAGTACCCTGTTGCACCGGTGCTCGAGCTCATCCCCACTTCTTTCCACCCTTCCCTTAGCCTTTACTGCCCCTGCCTGGGTGAATCGAGAGCTTCTTCCTGCTATCCTTGTAAGTCCCTCCTCCTGTAGTAGAGCCAGACCCCTTTGACCCACCTATAGCTGAACTCCCCTCCTCAGACACGTTCAACGTAATGGTAGTAGGAGTTCTACACTTCTGCTCTTCCTTTTCCTTCTTCATCTACAACTACTTCTTTTCCTCCTCCAGTATCTCTACTATGGTCGTCCTATATGTCAGCCTCAACTCGTTGGTAACCACCACCTCTTTATCCACAGATGCTGAAATATCCTCCAAGTTTTGTAGCACCTCTATTTGTTTAGAATCGGGTCCATGCCCGAAGTTGGAGACATGAACTATGCTCGAAGCCTCTATATAGATGGCGGTGGAAATGAAAAAAATAGCAGCTAGTCCTGAACCTTGAACAATAGGAGGAGGAGGCGAAAGAGTTGGTTGACCTATGAGTCGGGAAAGAGAGGTGCATAATTTAGAAAAGGATTCCAAAGTAAATCAAAGTGTCTTGAGCAATGAAGTGACGAGAGAAATACTCAAGCTAGGGGTTTGGCCATGAACTTCAATCTCGAAGGCTTCACCGCCAGTCCCGATCTTTGAAGGTCATACTACAGCTGGAAAAGGGCATGGTTGACCTAAGGCTACAGAAGTTGCGTGGGAAAGAACAAATTCAGAAAGAATAGTCGTGGATATAGGGATGGTCACCGTCTGCTCTTGAGAAGTATGAATAAGTGTTTGGTGCTGACCCGAAGAGCTTGGCCAGCAAGAGCTTTGGTTGCAGCATTGCGAGCTTCCTTCTTCCTCTCTTCTTGAAGGATCTCTCTGCCGGCAGCCAAGAAGTCAATATATTCATGACTGAGATAAGCAGCCTTCGGTTCCTTCACAGAGCACATATCCTTGGCCTCCTCAGACCTGACCAATACCTCCTCCCAAACCATAGCAAGAGTGCAAGGATAGTTATTACCAAGCGATTTCAAACTGCCCTTATTCATGACGCAGCTAGTATAAAGATAGCACACTAGCACCCATTTGGCTTATTGCATCGTTGTATTCTGATGTAGCTCTGTAAGCTCTGACTTGTGCTTAGATGCTCAAATTCCTCTGCCAATTTGCCGGATGCAGCCTCTTCCTTCTCTTTCACCAATCGCACATTCTCCCCACGAAGATGAGTGAGCTCAACGCCCTTTTTTGCATTGACAGTGACATAACCAGTGATAGTTTAGTTTCGAGATTTAATGGTGTTTTCTGCTTTGGTGAGCTGCTCTTTCGGTTTCCTGGATTCAATATGAGCATCTCTGAATTGACCCTCTATGACGATAATGGCCCTATCGTGAGCCCGGTTTGCCTCAGTCAATAACTTATCGCTGGCAGCCTTTCCTTTTAGGGTTGTGTCCCTCTCGGTCTTCAACTGGACTATCTCATCGTCATGATCTATGATTGCCTTAGCACGGTCTTCTCTTTCAGCCTCAAATGAGAGGATCTCATGATAGTTAATGCGATTAACATTTGGAAAGGCTTTCACTAAATGCTGCATGTCACACCCGCTTCCAAGTCTCTTGTGGACTATCTCTAGATTGTTAAGAGAAGTGTCCCTGTTAAGGGGATTTATTTTCTTGTCAAACTTGACTCCCTTCGAGAATAGATTTAAAAATGTAGCTTAAAGCATATGTGGACTCAACAGAAGTATGAACTTTTCAATTCATTTGGAAGAAGTGGGAGCCACCGCAACAGTTGCTGTTTGAGAGAATGGAATTTTTGGTGTTTCAACGGTCCAAGCATCAGTGCGATGAAAATTAATCGATACGGAGGGCCTGTGGCGACCATGAAAGTCTCTATGGCGTTTGTATGCATCATGGCTACTCTCGTTATCTCTTTTTCTCTTCTCTCCCCTCTCACACTCTCACTCCAGTCGGCGAGCCTCACCCTTCTTTCTTTCCCTTCTCTCCTCGTCCATTTCACGAGGGGACGGTAAGCCGGATCAAAGGCTGTACTTTTATAGGAGCTAGTGTCTTGACATAACTGATGGTGTAACCCACATCTCATGGTACCTGAAACGAAAACAAGAATGATGTTAATACTTGAACTTAGGAACTTAACGCGATGTAGGGATGTGTGTTTGCGATCCTAAAGTAAAGTGTGTAGTGCAAATGACCCTCCATATACTCTACCAACCGAATCGATGGGGTTTAAGGATTGAAGTCTTTTCACCACTGCTCATAAATGCGCTTGAGAAAATGTCAATCTACAAGCCAGTCTCATCTATCATTTTGCTAATGGAAATATCCCCATGTTCATTACATAGATGGAGACATCTCTTATGAAATGAAAGTAGATGAATCCTTAGCGGGGTTTCGATAGCTTGATCTCCAATAGACTGTGGGGTCTCGATAGAATGTTGTTCTTGAGGAGGAGAAATCGAGAGTTTGAGGTTTAATGCCTCAGCAATTAAAAAGTCTACGAAAGGCAACTTAGGAAGATCCGGACTCGTTCCTAGTGACTCACCGAAAGATTCATCTCTTTCAAAGGAGATGTGAAAGTCGATATCATTACTGTTCGTGCCCTCTTTCTCTCCTTCCTCAACCATAAGTTGCTTCCAATCCCTTCTTTGAAGCGTTTTGTCTTATTCTTCCAGATCGGAGGCATCCTGTAAGTCTCATCCCTATTCCCCATATTGTCCTCTCCGGAGGGTAGGTCTATGTCAGCTCGAGGAATCTCTTTAGGCTGTGCTTCCTCTAACAGATTAGCCACGTCTTCTTGAGCCTCCTTGTCAGAGTCATGAGTGCGGGTTAAGGAACGAGTATGCATCCTAGGGATACTCGAAGTTGAGGGCTTATTATCCACGGCGAATCTATCAGGATGAAGCAAGCCGAACTCTTGGGTATTCTCGTTCGTCGGAAGAAACTCTATTGAGCTCTTTGAGGCCTTTATAGCCTTGAGAGTTTGAAGCATCACTGTAAGCTTGTCATTGCTTTATCGCTTCAGGATGACTGTAAAAAAAAGGGTTATGAAGTTAAAAAATCATTCGGAATGACAAACGCTAAAGAATCACGACTTACTTCCACATAGTCAGAAGCGATTGAAGCCCTCTGGGGCCCAACAAAGGAAAATTTGTTCTTGAAAGCTGAACGCATGTTATGGAGGTCTTCTATTAGCTTACATCCCCTCTAGGCTTTAATAACTATAAAGGATGGGTAGCCCTACCTTCTCCTAAAGTGTAAAATAAATACAAGCTCGTTTAGCCTTGGGGGATGCCCGAGTCTGCTCATGAATAGAATTAATAAGGAATTTAGGATCACATAACCATTATGATGGATTCAAAATGACGCCAATCCTATCTTGAAGCACCACCTATAAGAACCGATTGAGTGGTGGTACAATGCCACACATGTATCGACTACAAGCAATAAAACCTTATGTATTTTTATGAGCAAATTCAGCTCGAGTGGGCAGACAAATGTCACCCTCAACGTGCCGTATGCATATATTCCCGAGCATTTTAGCTGTCAAAACTAAAGGCACTTGCTCTAAGGGATCAGTTGGAATTCTCAATCCAGGAGGAAATTGGTTAAGTACAAGTCCTACTAGAACTAGGGGACCATAGAAATCATAAGCTATATGTTGACTTGGCTCCACAGGAATGGATGGAAAAGCAGAGCAGTTGTTGACTCAACTTCTGAAGGCATGGATGATCGACCATTAGACTTGCGATGTGTGGATTGGCGTGTCATTCTCGATAATAAAACTTATTTATCATGGTTAGGTACATTTTATTTCTATCAGGATTCCTGTATGATTAACGCTTGAAATCCAAAAGGAAGTCAGTGTGTGCTGACCAAACGAATTCCAAGTGTTGATTGGAGCAAATGCAACATGTTATCTATATGGGATGATTCCAATTTATTGAACATTGAAAACGGATCATCCTGTGTAGATAACACACTCATATTGGAAAAATGATCTGTATCTTCCTTTGAAATCACTTTTTCTATACTTACCCGTTATGATCAACGTTTGATATCAGATGTGTTGTCCGAAGAGACACAGAAAGTTCTTTCTTTTTCAAAGACAGTAGATGTGTAGAAATGCAATGAATGGATCTATCCAAAATGTTTGAATATATGGCGAATCATCATATCGAAGTCAATTAAATGATCCAGCTTAGTCAATTTTGTGGATTGAGATGGCCAAAATTAGGAAACGTGCTTCTCTCAAGTCAAATACATCCAACATGAGACTAAATTCTGACTACATCACTTGCTAATCATGTTCAATTTCAACCATCTCCATTTACAAATTGCAATCAACTAGAACAGATCATCACCTCCATCACCACTAAAGCATGCATCACTATACCAACACCAACCTTCAAATCAAGGTAAAAAGAAAACTTGGCCGAGGGTTCGTACTTTAATCAGGTCTGAATCTTCCACGCAGCGGCTGTAGCGACAGGGAATTGATTCGATGACGGTGAGTGAATCAAGGAGGCAACAGATCTTGGTGGCAAGGTCGAAGGATAAACGATGATCGGTCTCAGGCTTGACTTAGCGGTAATGGAACTTGAATCGGTTGAAGGAAATGTAGATTTGGGTTGGAAATGAACATGTGATGAGTGGCTAAGTGAAATGATATAAGTAAGGGAAAATCTCTAAAAATATGCTAAGTCCTTAATTCAGGACAAATTAAAGAGATGTATTCGGTACCAAATTTATCTCTTTAACCTGGGTAACTCCAACTCCTCACAATGAAATTACATGTAGACCTAAACCGTTACATAAATTACAAAAAAGAGATTGCATCATCAACATAAGGAATTGAAATTCAAATCGAAATCAGGTTGAATTACCAGTCAAAAGTGAACCAATTGAAAGTAGCATCTTGAATGGGAATCCTATGATCAATTGAAATTCATAAGATAGCAGTTCGGAATTTATTTTGTTTCAGAGCCCGCTTTGTTTTCAATGAAAGCATACTCTAAAGGGCAAATGTTAATTGGGTTTTGGACCAAGTAGAGGTTAATAGGAATTAAAATGCCGATACGAAGACGGAACTTGAAACTTGGCAAAGTTACTCAAAAGGACTAAAGGAAGAGCTCTTGAAGGTATGGACGCAAAAAAGGATAAGTACCTAATTCGGTCTGGATTAAGATCCCTAATTCGGTACCGAATCTAAATTCCCAACTTTGGCATATCCATACTCTTGGCAGGTGATCCCTGGTCCTCCTATGTATATTTGTGAAGTGTCATGGATTCCCAAAGAGCCTATTGTCAAGAATGAAGACGTGACGGTCCAAATAGTTAGATAGACCAAATTCGGAAAGAAGGAAATTCAATACTCATCAATATTCTACCAAATTGCATAGAAAACTTCTAGATGAAGAAAAGAACTCGACCTAAAAGGACTTAGTCATCCTATGGCTAAGGATTAGATTCGGTGCCAAATCTAATGGCTTAATTTGGTACCGAATTTAGCACTTAGCTCGGGGAGTCGTGATATTTCTTGTGTTGTATTGGGCACGTTTCTAGACTTCATTCGTAGTTGGCTTATGATCCAGTATAACTGCTACCGTTATAATTACAAACTAAAGAGAAATTAAAAGAGCATCGGGATTCTGCTATCACCATGTGAGATCTCAGTCTATTCTACAACTCTTTTCTCTACACCATAGCCACCAAGGTAGCCACTTTAGGCAATTCTAGGACTTAGAATTAGTCTAACCCTTGTACTTGCGACTAATTGTTTCTCAATCACCTCGTATTCCCATTCAAGCTAAATGAACCCAATAATCAAAGCTATAAAGTGAACGTAGGATTAATTAACATCCAAGTCATTATAGAAATCTCTGTGTCTCATTTGCTTTTCTACTATTTTCCATTATATTTGCTTTGTTTTAATAGGGCTGGTGCTTTCACATCATGCTCTAGGGCGTTGAACCATTTTTTGGGTTAACACAAAGTATCAATCATATTCATCTCTATGAATATATAATTTTTATAGACATCGAAATCAATACAAGAGCAAGATTATCATACTGCTACTGAAATTAGGCTTTGTTTATTTTGGTTGAAAAAGTGCTGAATGTTTAATTAAACATGTGCCTAGTGGTTGTTAGCTTGTTTGGTTCAAATATGTTCTCTCATCAATTTTTTTTATTTAGTGAAATGAATATTCAAAATTTTAGTGCTTTTATTATTAGTGCTGATCATTTATTACATAACATTTTCCAGTTATGCCCATATGTAACATAACATTAATTATTTTAAAATGTTTTTAACATATTGTACAGTTAGAAAATTTCAAATATAATATCAATTTTGTTTTTAGCTCTACCTCCTTCTATGTTAATGTGTTTTTTTTGTTTTTATTTATTTATGTTTGTAGTGCAGGCTTCCCATCAATGGAAATGAATATACTAATAACTAATAATGAAAAATGGATGGCAACCTTATGTGAAAATTGAATATAATTTGAAATTATAATAATTTATAAATTGATTAATAAGAATGTAAATTATATATATATGTATGTATGTATATAAAACATAACTGATAGCAAAAGGAAAGGAAATGGATGGTAACCAAGCTTTTGTCAAATATATTTACGACATCAAATTATCAACTTTCTTTATGTTTTCTAAATTTGGTAGTACTTAATCACGTGAGCTTTTGTTTTTTAGATTGTATATAAATTATATGTGTAACACTTCTAATTTTGATTAACATTATTTAGGAGATTTAATTAAATAAATTAAATAAAATATTATGATGTATGGTAAGATAAAAGGGGATGTGATTTGATAAATAACAAGGTCGAGCCATAACTAATTAATTGTTAAGATAGTTTTAGAACTTGACACATAAAAGAATGCATGTGAGAGGAAAAGTAGGAATAAATCCACTTTTTATCCCTTAAACCCAAACCTTTCACTAATTCTCATTTTTGAAACTCAACTAAATAAGAACCAAGAATAAGGCCGACCATTAACAAGCTAGAGAAGAGGAAATCAGAAGGGCATTTAGGAGGTAAGGCTAAGGAAAACATTCTCCATAAAATCTTAACTCCATTATCCAATCTAAGATGTATAGTAATAGACCGTCCTATTTTTATACTTGTTGATTTTTAACGTTGATGGATCTTAATTCGTGATGATGCTATGATGTGCTATGTTCGATTTTATCATTGTTTGGATAGAATAATGATTTACTGGAATTTTATGAAATTATTTTAATAGGTTTTAAGGGTAAAGCCTAAGTTTTTGCTCTCCAAACGATTTGATTTTGTTGATATGATGTATAAAATATAAATTTAGAGATGATTTTTTAATTTCATAAATTTTCAAATTAATAGGAATATTTTATGAGTTTCTTAAGAGAAAAAGGGCATTTATTTCATGGTTTAATTATTAAAAATAACTAAACAATGATTTTGACCTTGAAATTTTTATATGTTAAAGAAAATGTCAATTTTGATTTTTTGTGAATTGCGGGGATTTTTCCCAAAATATTATGATTTAACGTGAATTTATTAAGCTAGAAATGCTTATAAGTATTAAATAATTAATATTATTTAAAGGGTGCAAAACTTGTTTTGGGAAAAGAAAATGGAGTTGTAGTAGATTTTTAAAAAGAATTTGGGAAAATATGTTTTCAACCAATAGAAAATTGACAAAGAATAAGAGTTGGTGAAAAGAGACTTCTTTACATAGAAATAAACCAGTTTCTATGATAATTACGGTATTACCACGCCGCTTATATCAACGCTGATGCCCTAATAACGCCGCAACTATGAATGGCAACATCATCATGGAGGGAAGCATATGATAACTACTCAAGTAGTTATGAATGGTTCTGTCCATGTTGAAGTGATCAATGTCGGCATCCTATCAATGTCGGCTTGGTCATCTCATAACATACCTAGGCAATGCCGACCGCCCTTATTTTCTTGTTTGATAATATATGGCATTCATACCGCTATTAAGTAATGCCACAACCCTTAGTTTCATTATTAAATCATTTATGGCGATATTGCCGCTATCTTTTCGGCGTCGCTATGATGCCGCATTTTGTCTGTTTTAATAGAAATAGTTTTAAGGCGGTGATGCCGCCAACTCTACTTTTGATATTGAATGTTTTACGGAAATGAAGCCACTATATCATGGGTTCAATGACCCCAGTTACGGTGTAGTAGTCACTGTTATTTATCGCACCCATTATTTGTTTTACAATAGTAATACTGTAGGTTATCATTGTCGGCTTCAAGTATATTCATATATCAAAGGACTATATTAAATAGGTTTGGTAACCTATAAATTTCTATATTGCGACAACATTTACTTTGGAATTATAGCCTTATGTTTTTATAAAATCAGAATTATTTTAATGGCTTTGATATGGAGGGATGCGATGTTCCATGATGGCTATATTAATGCCGCTAGTTTTTGAAAATAAACATATTCTATTTTATGGCATTAAGCCCTATAATGAAGAGGTGCGACATCCTCCTATTATTTCCAACATAGAAATGATAATATTAAAATGGTTTATAAAATGGCATGAGAAATTGGTAAAGTAAGGGGCAAAGGGATTAATCATACATAACGATTAACATTTTCAAGGAGCAAATTATTGTTTAGCCCAAATTTTTATATGAAATCACCAACGAGGGTTATTACTTAAGGGCGAGTAATTATAAGAGGCTAATTGATTGAACATAATTGAATGATGGATGCTATATGTTCTTATTTTATTTGATCGGTTATTATGCATGATTATTATTATCATACTCATGTCATCTTGACTCCTAACTGCAGTTTGAGATATGAAAGGGTAGAATAACCAACTATGTTGACCTATTAGTGAGTATAATCAGATTTAACTCCTTAGTGAATAGAATTACATCCAGAAGATCAGATAGATCAGAAGAGTTAGGATACCCAGAATTGATTAAAAAATTGTGATATGAGATATGGTATTCGAAGGGTCCAACGAGTTCATAGTGATTCTATAAAAACTATAGCTTGAGTAGTGCTATTGGAGGATATCCAATAGGTCCCTATGATTCCATGAAAACTATGACTTGAAAGTATGGTATTGGAAGAATTCAACAGGTTCATAGTGACCTCATGAAAAAGGTTATTAGAGTGATAGTATTGGATATTTCCAATAGGTTCATAGTGATTCCGTGAAAACCGTAATTGGAAATTGTTATTTGTAGAAACCAACAGGTTCTTAGTGATCCCATGAAAACTATGATTTCGGACAGGTAGTTCTTAAGAGCTTTGATAGGTTACTAGTTAGCTCATGAAAACTAATAGGTTCATAGTGGCCCTAGGAAAAACTATGGATTGAGATAGATAGTCGATTTTGTATAAGGGTGAACTTAGGGTAGATATAACCCTATGTTGACAGATGAGTCACACTTACCCACATTACATACTTGCATATGATTACGTTATTATGTTTTAACCATTATGGATGCAGGAGCATAGTATATTGTTGAAATGTTGTGTAAGATACTAGTAAGGAGAAAATCCATTCTGCTTAGCGGCGTGGTCACACTAGACATATATTTTTGGTTTGAGATGGTAGGTTATCGTTCAAACCAGATTGTTTGTCTGAACCTATTTTTTTGTTTTTCTCCTTAAACTCTTGGGTACTCGTTTGAGTAGCTCAGGAATAAGGGTTTCCAGGTTCCAATAAGATGAATAAGCTTCTGAAGATATGTAGGAGGCAATCTAGCTATTTAGGAGTTCTTATCTAATCCACTGTGTTAATTGATTTTGTGTGTATGGATGTAATGGCAAAGTATATATTTGTCAAGTGTTAGACTCTGATCAACTAAAGGGGCATCTTCATATGTAACTCTTGGAGTACTTTGTAATAATATATTTTCTCTGAATGTAGGATTACAAATGGGTTATGCAATGAATATGAAATGTTATTTATGAAATAAAATGTGAAAGTTTTCTATATAAATTGTGTTTATAATTTTTCAGATCAATGTGCTGTTGATTATTGATATGATTAACATAGCCACCAAAAATTAGTATTACGGATGACTACATTATCCATAGCACTTAGTTTTAGGCCTCAAAGTCGGGGATATTACGATATGACATAATATAAGATTGTAAAATGTGTTTTGTATGGCAGTTGAACCGAAGAGAATTAATTTAAAAACTGAGGGGTAATACCATCAGTGATAATTTATATTCAATTTTTTTCAATCACAATCTAAGAAAACATCTTAAGTACCCAACAATCAACATTTAAAAGTCAAAACACAACATTGAACATTCACCATTTCAGTATTCAACTTTCTAAAAATAAGATACCTTAATTCTATTAGCTCAATTTTTTTTCTTTTCAAAATTGCATCAAAATAAATAATTCTCGTCTACAAATTAAGGACACAAATTTAAAAAAAAATACAATCTTTGTTTACTTAAGGGAAAATGAAAATATGATCAAATTATGTATCACTTCTCTTCTTCATCACATTATTTTAAAAATAAAATTAATCCACAATATGACGTCCAATTTAAGAAAATATCGAGCATGACAACAATTCATGTATCTAAAAACTAAGGCATTACAAACTGATAGAATTAGAGGATGCCCTAAGGGCAATTATGTAATTTGTTACATATAACTAACTTGATAACTAATCTTGTTTGACATAAAAGGTGATTTTTTCTATTATACTGCAACGACCCGTATTTTAAACTATTTTAAACTATTACATTTAATATAATTATTGAATAAAAATGGCTGGAAATAAAAATTTAATGAATTATTAGTGTAGTTATTGAATATGAACTTTAATAAAATTTTAGCAATAACCAATATGAAAATGAAATTCTATGTATCGGGAGTGTTTATAATCAATGGCAAGAATCGAATCATAAGTATTGAATTATTTAGATGAAAATTAAATAATTATCGGTAACTAAATTCATTTGAAAATTTATGATTGTTAACATAATTTATTGGATAATTAAATTGTATAAATTTAATATTGGAATTATTTAAATAATTGAATTCTGGATTTAATTTGATTGAAAATGATGTCGAAGGTTGATTTAAATCTTATTTAATACGAATGAAGATTGTTAACATTTAAAATTGGATTTAAAAGTGAATAAATAGAAATAAGAAACTTTATATTTTAATTAATGTGTAAAAATAGCCATTCAGGCAACATTCTCGAATTTCAACGAAACCAATTTCATCGGATCCATAATAGTAAATTATTATAGGATTTTAAGTTTCGTAGCGATTGGACGTGTCGTTTGGCCGTGCGAGCTTGAAACGTGTAGAAATTAATTAAAGGAATTCGACTAAAATTATTTGATTTGAAAAGCTATCTTCTGCATACGATCGAACTGGCCCCCGAAACTTGTTCCATTGCGTTTAGAATGGAGGTAAAACATTAGAGATACCAGGCGGCATACTTCTTTTGGAGTTTGGAATTTTGTGGGTCAATCGGGCGAGATATTTTTCTATTTAAATATTATATATTTTTTATCTTCCAAAACCATCGTACGCTCAACCTCTTTTCTTTGTCAGCCCGCATTTCTCTCCCTATTTCCTTTTTGATTTGTGAGGGAAAAAAAGAAAGCGATCAACAGATGGAAAAAAAGTAAAAGCAAATTGATCGATCACGGACGGAAGGGAATAGCACAGGCACGCGTGAAGCGCTGCGGCCGCGGGGCTAAACTCGGAGCTGGTGGAGGGCGCGATGGAGGCCGTCGATGTCACGTGTTAGGGTTTTGCATGTACGTGCTGGCGGTGGGTAACAATGGAAGGAGGCGTGTCGTCTAGACGTGATGGCGGCGTTGGATCATCGTCCACTGATCATCTAGCGTGTGTACTTAGAGTTCGTTTGCATGCGTTTGGGTTTCTTTTCGTGCATTGATCTTGGAACGTGAGGAAGATGGGTTAGTTAACTTAATTACTTTTATTAATTAGTTGGTTAAGTACGTTTAATTATATAGATAACTTTTGCATACGAGGCCCATTTTGGATGAAACGAGTCGCGGTGCAACCGTATCGACATCGTCTGCAGCACGGAGTGGAAATTGGAATTTTTTTGAAGCTGGAACTATTTTCAGTTTCAAATAAAAAGGTGAGCGTTTTGTATGCCCATGGTTGACTAGATTAACTTTTATGTTCGTTAAATTAATATCATAAAGTAATTTAATTTCATTGGCTGATGTTTGGTAAATTAATTCACATTAGATTGATATATGAAATGAATTGATAAGGATTTAATTGGACAGTGAAATTTGAAATTAAATTGCCAGTTAGGTGCATGATATTGTTAACTAATTAACTGTTTTGTTATATTGATTGTTTGGATGATTAATTGTGATGGATGCTATTGGTTGATATTTTGGATGATTTGAATGTTTATTTATTTTATATATATCCTGTTACAACCGTATAAATTATTTACAGTATACAAAACTATAAATTAAACTATTTCTAATAAATTAAGAAATAGGTTGAAATGATATATACCTATGACATTTATTTTGGATTGAAATTATATATATCCATCCCTGAATTAAATTGAAATAACTGATCACTTGGCCATAGGATAGAAAATTATATACGGACGCTGGGTTGGTTAAATAAAATGGTTTTAATTTTTTTTGTTTGCAACTATTTAAACGAGTTTGATTTAAAAAAGCAAAAAATTTGAATTTATGGAAATCGAATTATTTTCGAAATTGAGCACAAATTGTTGGAATCCGAATTAGTTAAATGAAATTGTTTAAAATGAAATTTGAGTTTTTGAAGTTAAAATCGAAATGTGATTTGAATTCCCAAAATTGATTTCTTTAAAAAGATTTGAACTTTCATTCAAACTTTGAATTATTTCTAAGTAAAAGTAATATAATTGGATATATAAATTTGGACTCGAGAATGGAATTTATTTTAAGATTTGAATCTAAATTCGAACATTGAAGTTTAATTTGAATTCGGTGATTTAAATCAATATTTTGAAATTGAACTCGAATTTATATAAATCGAAAAGGTTTTGCGAATTGAATTGAAATTAATTCAAATTGGAATTCAATTGAAATTAATTGAGTTGATATTGAAATTGAATCAAATTGAAATCAATTTGAATTAAAATTGGAATCAAAGTTAATTCGAATTGAAATTGGAATTGAATAGATTTAAATTGAAATGGAAATTGATTTGAATTGGAAGATTTGGAATTGAATCAGTCCGACTTTGATACTATTTTCAAATAAATTATTTTAATATAAACTATTTAAAATCTATCTTCTTAAATATTAAATTATTTTGATTTTCCAAGTTATTTTGTTATATAAACCATTTTCAGTAATCAAACTATTTTATATTAAACAATTTTAACTTTTAAACTATTTAAAAATTTTCAAACTATTTTCAAAAAATCAAACTGGTAAGAGTGGGAATCGTTGATATTTAAATCGTGGATTTAAATACGAATTGGGTTAAATGAAGTTATAACCTAAATTGAAATTCGAAACAATTTTGAAAGCGAAATCGAGATATTAAGGAAAGATTGATTTTTATTTAAAATAGTATATTTTGGGTAATTATGATGATTCGAAATGAATTAGATTTTGAAGCGAATATGATATTTTGATATCAATTACGAATTTTTTTCGAAATATGAAAGTAGGTGTGTAAAACGACGTTTGTTTGTTAAAGAGATCAGAGCCTCATATTAACATACTTTATGTCAATATTGGAACCACTTTAACAACTACGTACGTGGAGGAGACTCCAAAATGAAGTGGTTGGATTTGGCGTCGTTTGCTGGATTTGAAGAAAGAGAATGATGATGGATAGACTTGGCACTTATGCCAATTTGAAATGACTAAAACATGACGGCTTGACAGGGCCAAGCGAGCTAATTACCCATAGCGAAGATCCGTTCTTTAATTTTCTTGGAATCGGTCCATATTATTACTCTTGTTGTTGGTTTCAATTGGTGCACCTTGATTGTGGGATAGCTTCCCTTGACTCGATATGGGATGGATGGACGCGGTGGGAGGTCGTGGCTACGATGCGTTACCACCAGCCCTGCGACCCGAACGGGTGGTATCCTACCTTAGGCATTGGCTCACGTGCCTTGTCATACTTTTATCTCTATACGAGACCCCTACAATTTTGGTTTGGTTTTGTCATATCACGGCGCATCACTGACTACCGAAGTGCTACTGGTTGTGCTAAATGCAAACTGTACGACAATACTTAAAAATGCGTTGAGGGGGATTAATGTAAAGCCTTAATGCTAAGAAAATAATTTATTTTATGGATTAGACATTATATATGTAGTATATTATACGATATATAACAATTTGATGGATCCTTAAGAAATGGAAAATCCTGTAACATCTCTTGAGTTATCGCACGCATTTTATACACTAGATAGGAGATGTGAAACCCTATATCCGTTGAGTTGTTATAAATTCTGATCAGTGCGTGGGATGCCATGATTCGATAGGAGTTTCTAAACACTTAAACAAGACAAGTCGGCATAATATTATTTTAAAATCAGGTAAATGAAATAATTTTACCTAAATTGTATATTTTGGACAATTCGCATCCGCACATGTGGCAAAACTGAGCATATATAGTAAATAAATAATCACAGATCACAGACACTGAGTAATAAATGCAGCGGAAACAAAAGATAGTAGTTCATGAAGCTACTATATATATAACAGAGTTAAATAAGTTACAACAGAAGTCTCGAATACAATAGTCAGATACAAGAATTAGAATACATCAATGGAATCAATTGAATATCAGAAAGCTGGATAGATAGCTGGATCTCCAAGCGAAGCTCCAACTCCAAAAGTGAGTCTGAATACTGGTACACTCAGTCTGACTCGAGCGTAATGCAAAACACAAAACACTCGAGTCAGGATTAACATTCTTATATCAATAAATTCAACTCAAGTGAAATAACAATTGGAATACAAGTAACTCAAAGGATGTTGGAATAACCATCCTCTAAGGATCCGTTAAACTATCTACTATGTAGTAGTGTACGCTAAGTAGATAATGTCTATTAGTAATATAAATATCAAAATAGTGTTAAGGCGTTACCATTATCCCCCTTAACACATTTTATATAAGCGTTATAGTCTATACAACACTGTAAACTCTACCGTAAACTAGTGGAATATTAGGGAGTACTCCATAGGTATAACATAAAACAAATTCGTAGTGGTCGCGTATATAGAGATACAAGTATGACAAGGCACATGAGGCAATACCCAAGGTAGTGAAACTACCGTTTTCCTGATCCGGACTGGTGAAAACGCATCGCCGCAGTGATTGCAACACCGTAAAACGACACTCTTAGAAATACGAGGGTGCACCAATCAATAACAAGTAATGAGCAGTTTACGAAGAAGTGTGTTCGCTCGAGGTGGCTAACCCCATTTGGCCCGGCCCGGCTCCTGTTTTAGTCATTTCCAATTTGACACAAGTGTCAAGGCTATCCATTATCATTCTCTTTCTTCAGTCATCACGTACATCATTCCAACCACTTCATTCTGGATCACACTCCGCGTATAGTTATTAAAGTGGTTTTCGATTTAGACAGAGAGTATGTCCATAACCGATTCCGGTCTCTTTAATAACATTCGTAATTATTACGCCGATTGGTCGTTTAATAAATTTCAAAACCAAATCAATTTCAATTCCAATTAGAATTTATAAATCAACATTCATTCGTCTTTCTAAATCAATTTCCATGATTTACGTTTAAAACTTCCAAATTACCATTTCAAAATCTTATAATTTAATTTCAAATTTATTTGAAACAAATCAAATATTGATTCAAGTTCGAATTTAAGTTTCATTTCGAAATAAAATTTACTTTAACGTTCAAATCAATTTAAACTCATTTATCGATTTCATTCAATATTCATTAAGAAAATTTGTCATTCAAAATAATTTCTATTAAATTTCCAATTCATTAAATCCATTATTTAAATTCAACTTAATTATATCAAAACTTACAAATTGAATTAAATTAAATTCATCTAATCAAATTCTTTAAATTTCGAGTCTTACATTAATTTCAATAAAACACATTTATTTCTTGTTAAGAAATTCAATTTCACTTATTCTTTACTTAGTTACAGATTTCAAACTTAATTAATAAAGAAACTAAATTTCACATATTGAAGAAGTTCAATTTCACTTATTAACTTACTTAAATAATTTTCCAAAACTTAATAAATAAAGAAACCGAATTTTATTTATTAACGAAGTTCAAATTCACTTATACAAAAGTTCAATTTCTCTTATCAAAGAATTCAATTTTTTTTATTAAATTATCAATTAATTTAATCTTATTTAGTTATTAAATAATTCCAAAACTTAATTATTAAAAATTTCAAAACTTAATAATTTCAAACTAAGTTATTAAATAATTTCCAACTTAATTATTAAATAATTTCATACTTATTTATTAATAATTTCAAATTTAATTATTAAATAATAAATTTTTAAACACGTTCTTTCATCAATTACTACGTTAATATTTTGTTTCAAATTTCAAATATTCGCATTTCTTTACATTAACATTTTAAATTCCAATTTTATTTCAAAACCTTATTATTATTCAAGTAAAATCTTTATTTTATTTAAATCAAATTATTGACCAATCAGGTTTAATTAAAATTTCTATCCTAGGTCAAGTTTATTTGGGTATTTATCATTCAACCCGATTCAATTTCAATTCAAAAATCAAAGCATAGCAAAGGGAACTTGAGTATGATAACTGGGATGGTGTCAAAGTAAATAAACAAGCAATTTCAACAATCAATGAAAATCCAATAATTTATTTAAATAATCGAGAAACAATCGCATTAATTTACATTTGTTGTTTATGTAAATTAATATAATTATTTCTAGAATCTACACTATCATTTCATGTAGATTAAAGATCTTTACGCTAATATTTATGCAGTTCTTCACTTGTTATCTATTATTCAATTCCTTAGTACATCAATTTAAATAACATATATTTAAATGGTTCAAGCTGTAATTAACCATATTTCTACGTGTCCATTCATTTAAAGGGGTCATATTATACAAATTTTAACTTATCAAATTCAACACATATATCAATTTTAAATTTGTTAACTATCTTACATCAAATTCAATTGCATATTATTTATCACTTTAAACAATTAACAATTTAACGTCAAATATAAACATAAAAATTCAATCAATTATCAGCCAAACTGTATTATCATAGCATAAATAATTAACAGATAATGGTGTCAGATGTCACAGGTGAACTGATACATGTAATAGCATATATAACAGTGTAAACAACCAACATTCACATATTTCAATTGTCGTTTCAATTGAAATCAAATTTAATAAATAAAAGAACATTAATCGTGAGTGATTGCTCACCTTTCGAGCCTAGAGGAGATAGGCAATGAAATTGAACTACAAATACCAAAGCAACGCTGGATGGATACGATTTGATGAAGAAACATGTACGATAGACAAATCTGATAAATAGGAGGTGGGTGAGAACAAATCAGAATTGTTTTTGATATAACTGAAAAATAGATATATTAAAACAATACTCAATTTGAAAATACATATTTAAATAACTGATGTAATTTTTTTTCTTATCAACTTGATAACATTATAACCTCTATAAACAGATAAAATATAATTAAAATATTTATATGTCATATATGCTAACATATACACCCTCTACCATATATGCCTTACAATGCAACCGAAACTAATATATTATCTAAACCCAAATATATACAGACCCACTGTAAAATTATATATACCTTTATCTCGTACGCTACTTCCCTTCACATCTAGTATACAGTAACTTCAATATAAACTAAAGCCGAAAGTCACTATATTTTATATTTTTTCAAACATATAAGCTTACACCACAGATCCAAGAGGAGCTTATATAAACACACTATAAACAACAAGAAAAATATATTCAAACATCTTTTGTATATAAACATCCAGTATATAAAAATCTCATATATATAATTACAAATTCCTTAACCCATATTTGCATGCACTATGCCATGAATACATGAATGGTTCACGTGTTCTAGAAACACAAGATGTAGCTTCTATAGTGTGTATTCTCATTCTTACTACCACACACGCACACAGGATTAAACATACAATACGCACACAATATCAAACATACAACACGCACACACTCTACACATGCAGACCCAATACAGCAACAAGTATACACAAATATATATATATATATACCACGCAACACCTATATATAAATATACACACACACGAAATTTAGATTTTACAACATGCAAACCACTTATAACTATATGTACAACATTATAGTACAAAAAAAAACGCTTTAAACATGTATATATGTATACAGTACTATGATAATATAAACCAGGCTATGTATATAAGCAAATATAAAATATATAAAGTGATGGAATATATACCTTCATATATGTATATAACCAACAGCAAGCACACAAAAAGGAGAAGCTAGCTGCAAGAGAAAAAGAGAATGCACACAGAGGTAGAAGAGGAAGAAGTGGGTCGTTAGTCGGTTGTTGGGTGCCAGGCTCCGGTGGTAGGGAGGGCCATGGGAAGAATGAAAGCATGGAGCACGAGAAGGGGACGACCATGGTAATTGATTTATGGCATGAGTGGTGGGCAGATCTCGATGGAGGTGGAGGGTCGGTGGCAAGATGGAGCATGCGTTTGGAAGAAACGGGGTGAAAGATGGTGGAGGTTGCTGCACCGAGGAGGATGTAGGCGCGCATAGGATGGCTTGAGGCCAAAGTTCAAGTGGTGATAGCAGGATTATGGCGTTGGCAGTCGAGGTCGAGAGGTTCACGGGGCGGCCGTGTGTTGTTGCTCGCGTTTGGAGATCCATCGAATGATCGGCTTCAAGACTTTTTTTTTAGATTTGTTGCGCAGGGAGAAACAGAGAAGGGAAGACAAAGAAAATGTGCAGTAGAAAACTAACATGAATAGAAGATAATTTAAGTAACGTCAACAAAATTATGAAAGGAAAAACAAAATATGCATTGGACTTTGGGAATAATAATGGTGTGAATTCTAAAAACGTTACAGTCCCGAGGTTATTGGTTGTCACAGATGAAAAATGAATTGTCACCTCCGAAAGCCAAATATACGGAACCGATATGGGAATCGTTCTGTAGATTTCGCCGTCTCCCGGTCTTCGAAATACACAAACAAATATACCGTAAAAATCAGCGCGACGAGACGATCAAAACGGTATATGGATATCAGTGGTACGATTGAATTATAAAAATTCGAATTTTCTACCAGCGGAAAATGCAAGAAAAACGCAGAAAAATAAGATCGACGGAGCTAAAGAAGTCCGAATTTGGAAAAACGAAAAATGACGCCTTGCTCAGAAGATGGTTTAGAATTTTTCTATCTAAAAATATTTAAGTTTCGAAAACGTTTTATTTTCATTGCTTTTTAACTGATTAAATTGAAGTAAATTTACGCACGAAATAAACTTTCATATTTTTGGACGAAAATTTACCAGTTGCTATGTTTAACTAGACGCATTCCAAACAATAATTTTTTATTTCAAAATTTTATTTTTAATTTTTATTAAATTTCACACAAATTCAGTTAAATAAATTTATTCAAACCGTTAAAACACCCGGGTTGTTACACTCTCCCCCACTCAAAACTTTTCGTCCTCGAAAAGAAAGGAGGTGAGAATAAAAACAACCAGAAGAAAATTGATTGAAAACAAAATAAAACAATTAATTCAAATCATATAAATTTCAATTTCCTTAATTAATACCCATTATTTGATTTAAAAATTCAAGGTTTTTCAATAAGTTGATTTAATTTCAATTTATTAATATTTGATACCAAAAGATTTCTTCAAAACAAACTTTATTTTATTTGTCTCATTTATTCATTGTTTAATTATCCAATTATCCTTTATTTACCATTTCCTAAAATCATAAATTTAAATAATCATCTATTAAAATTATATTTTATTCAACAGATTTAATTTTCTTGATTCCAAATTTTTTATTGTATTTATTTCACTTAATATATTTTATCTCGTATATTAAATAGATTGTCACTTATTATAACCACTGAAACTATTTATGAATTCCATTGATACCATTTTATATTGTATAATATTCAATTACATAGCTAACTTTTTAGAAATTTGGGGAAGCTATATATGGAATGCAATTTGGGTATTATACTAATAAAATTTTACAATTTAGTTATTTCAAGTTAATATTTATTCAAAATCTTTGCCTCAATTTAAAATTTGAAATCATCTTTAATCATAAATTAAGAATTTAAATTTCCGATTTCCCTTCAAACCATTTAGAGATAATTATGTGTCTACTATATATATATATATCAAATCAAACTAAATTTAAAATAATGTACCTATATATATAAATCAAATCATACTTAAGAAATTTAAATTGATTTAATTTTCGAAACAAAACTGTAGCAAAGCTACGAATTGGTCTCTCCACTTCGAAACTCGAAAATGAATGTCGATGATGCGGCCGTCATCACCGAAATTATTTTCCAGCGACAAAGAGGAGCACTGATTTTAAACATTTTAAAATCCTTTGAAATGATTTCTATTCGAAAATACTTTACATACTATATATTTTAAAATTTTCAAATCAAAGTTTGAAATCACCGGAAATTAAATTCTCCAATTCTAATTTAGATCCATTTTTTTAATTCCTAACTAAAATTTTAAACCATGTTCTATAATTTCATTTGTTTATCATATTGAACTAGTCAAAGATTTACAAAACAATGAATAAGATCAAATATTACCATTTTGTTAAATTGTTCATTTAACAATTTAGAAAATTTACTTATATATATATACAATCACACAAAATTTATTTTATTTACCAAATTTGAAAACAATATTGTGTCAGTTTGCTCTGCTCAAGTGTTTTGGAAATCCTATCGATAGCGTTGATTAGACGAATCGATCGAAAACCCATATCAACATAACAACTCAAACAACACAATGTATAAAACATTTTGAACATTAATTTACGAAACACCTCCTTTCTCGATGATACAATAATGGATTTCAAAGTAAGGATAGAGATTCAAATTTTATGAAAATCAAATCAAAGAAAATTTTGATTCGAACATAGGTTCAAAACAAAGATGAGATGATTAAATAACAAAATAGGAAGATGGATAAGTTTATATAAATCGCGGGCAACCTTAACTGGGTCGACCGTAACTTCAATAATAAGGTCGATGCAGAATTCCGAGGCAAATCGACATCTGATCTCAAGAAATAGAATTCAGGCATAGCAGAAGATAGATAGCATCGTAAACCGAGAATACAGAGATCTTCCAGTAAATCGACGTCTATTGCAAAGGAGTTTCACCCCTTTACAAATCATTCGAAGATTGGCGAGACCGCCGACTTGTTATAAGGATCATTTGAAGTGGAGTTATGGGGTGCTCCAAATCGAAAGAAGACTAATAGTGAGGGACACAAATGAATTTTGAAACCGCAGGGAACGTTCCAAAATTCAAAGGAATTGAGTCAAAAGGAAGAGATTGAAACTTGAATGAGAGTGATTCTGTAAATACATTTACCCTTTATGCTAAGTTTTGCCTAGAGCTGCCAAAGCTCTAATACCAACTGCAACGACCCGTTATTTTGGACTATTCGCATCCGCACATGTCGGACTTGAATAATTCCAAATACCGAATTGTTAATTTAAATTTGGCAAAACTGAGCATATAAAGTAAATAAATAATCACAGATCACAGACACAGAGTAATAAATGCAGCGGAAACAAAAGATAGTAGTTCATGAAGAAACTATATATATAACAGAGTTAAATAAATTACAACAGAAGTCTCGAATACAATAGTCAGATACAAGAATCAGAATACAACATTGGAGTCAACTGAATATCATAAAGCTGGATAGATAGCTGGATCTCCAAGCGAAGCTCCAACTCCAAAAGTGAGTCTGGATACTTGTACACTCAGTCTGACTCGAGCGTAAAGCAAAACCCAAAACACTCGAGTCAGGATTAACATTCTTATATCAATAAATTCAACTCAAGTGAAATAACAATTGGAATACAAGTAACTCAAAGGATGTTGGAATAACCATCCTCTAAGGATCCGTTAAACTATCTACTATGTAGTAGTGTACGCTAAGTAGATAATGTCTATTAGTAATATAAATATCAAAATAGTTTTAAGGCGTTACCATTATCCCCTTAACAAATTTTATATAAGCGTTATAGTCTATACAGCACTGTAAACTCCACCGTAAACTTGTGGGATATGAGGGAGTACTCCATAGGTATAACACAAAACAAATTCGTAGTGGTCGCGTATAGAGGGATACAAGTATGACAAGGCACATGAGGCAATACCCAAGGTAGTGAAACTACTGTTTGCCTGATCCGGACTGGTGAAAATGCATTGCCGCAGCGATCGCAACACCGCAAAACGACATTCCCAAAAATACGAGGGTGCACCAATCAAAAACAAGTAATGAGTAGTTTACGAAGAAGTGTGTTCGCTTGAGATGGCTAACCCCATTTGGCCCGGCACGGCTCCTGTTTTAGTCATTTTCAATTTGACACAAGTGTCGAGGCTATCCATTATCGTTCTTTTTCTTTAGTCATCACGTACATCATTCCAACCACTTCATTCTAGATCACACTCCGCGTATAGTTATTAAAGTGGTTTTCGGTTTAGACAGAGAGTATGTCCATAACCGATTCCGGTCTCTTTAATAACATTCGTAATTATTACACTGATTGGTCGTTTAATAAATTTCAAAACCAAATCAATTTCAATTCCAATTAGAATTTATAAATCAGCATTCATTCGTTTTTCTAAATCAATTTCCATGATTTACGTTTAAAACTTCCAAATTACCATTTCAAAATCTTATAATTCAATTTCAAATTTATTTAAACAATTCAAATATTGATTCAAGTTCGAATATAAGTTTCATTTCAAAATAAAATTTACTTTAACGTTCAAATCAGTTTAAACTCATTTATCAATTTCATTCAATATTCATTAAGTAAATTTGTCATTCAAAACAATTTCTATTAAATTTCCAATTCATTAAATCCATTATTTAAATTCAACTTCATTATATCAAAACTTACAAATTGAATTAAATTAAATTCATCTAATCAAATTCTTTAAATTTCGAGTCTTACATTAATTTCAATAAAACACATTTATTTCTTCTTAAGAAATTCAATTTCACTTATTCTTTACTTAGTTACAATTTCAAACTTAATTAATAAAGAAACTAAATTTCACATATTGAAGAAGTTCAATTTCACTTATTAACTTACTTAAATAATTTTCCAAAACTTAATAAATAAAGAAACCCAATTTTATTTATTAACGAAGTTCAAATTCACTTATTCAAAAGTTCAATTTCTCTTATCAAAGAATTCAAATTTTTTTATTAAATTATCAATTAATTCAATCTTATTCAATCATTAAATAATTCCAAAACTTAATTATTAAAAATTTCAAAACTTAATAATTTCAAACTAAGTTATTAAATAATTTCCAACTTAATTATTAAATAATTTCAAACTTATTTATTAATAATTTCAAATTTAATTGTTAAATAATAAATTTTTAAACACGTTCTTTCATCACTTACTACGTTGATATTTTTTTTCAAATTTCAAATATTCACATTTCTTTACATTAATTTTTAAATTCCAGTTTTATTTCAAAACCTTATTATTATTCAAATAAAATCTTTATTTTATTTAAATCAAATTATTGACCAATCGGTTTTAATTAAATTTTCTATCCTAGGTCAAGTTTATTTGGGTATTTATCATTTCAACCCGATTCCATTTCAATTCAAAAATCAAAGCATAGCAAAGGGAACTTGCAGAGTGATAACTGGAATGGTGTCAAAGTAAATAAGCAAGCAATTTCAACAATCAATGACAATCCAATAATTTATTTAAATAATCCCGAAACAATCGTATTAATTTACATTTGTTGTTTATGTAAATTAATATAATTATTTCTAGAATCTACACTATCATTTCATGTAGATTAAAGATCTTTACGCTAATATTTATGCGGTTCTTCACTTGTTATCTATTATTCAATTCCATACAACGTCAATTTAAATAGCGTATATGTGACGACCCGGAAATTTTCAAGCATTTAAAATCAGAATGTTTAATTGATTTTAAATATTCATTAGAGTAATTTTAACTTGAATTCAAATATCACAATTTATTTGATGATTTAATTATTGAATTAAATAATTTGAAGTTGGGAAAATTATCGAATCTAGAATTTTAAGCTGATTAAAAATAATTTGAAGGCTTATACAATTTATATTGATAATATTGAAGACAATAGAAGCGTTAAAATTGAAATTAACAGTGATTTTTTCAGTTTTGAAATTTTATCATTTTAATTTGAATTTAAAATAGCCTTCCGAGGCACAGTTTCGGAATACGACGAAACCAGTTCCATTGAGTCCGTAATATTGAACTATTATCGGATTTCAAATTTCGTATTGATTGGAGTTAGTATGTGAGTGTACGATATATAAACACGCTGAAAATTTAATTTATAATAATCTAATGTAATTTAATTAATTAAGCTTCTTCTATACGCCATCATTATCCATTCCTCAGCATGCTTCTCTTATCTTCCAGTATACGCCATCGTTCGTCACTTTTTATCAAAGCCCCTTCTTCTTGAAAAAAAAAAAAAAAACCCAAGACAGTTCGTTTATAAATTAATGGCCGATGCTTCGAATCGTTCAAGAAGGCCGAAACCCTTTACTTCTTTCAAAGCCCAACCCTATGCCTCTCCGTGAAAAATAAATGAACAGAATCCTAAATTGATCGAGTTCAGAAGAAGAAAAAAAACGATGGCCGCGCGATTTCATTCAATAACTCAATTGAAATCGCGTTTGTGGGAGGGGGGTTCAGCGACATCGTCATCGTGTGGGATCAGAGGGGCGTGCTCTCGTGTGGAGGTAGGGCATTCGAGCTACTATGAGTCGAACTGCGGCAACGCAAGCTTGAAAGAGGTCGCGAACTCGAGCTCGATTTAGGGTTTCGAGTCTCAATTGCTGGAGCGACGCGTGCGCGTGCTCGCGCGAGAGGGTGGAAGGCAGTGGTTGGTGCAGCGACTCAGAGGGGCAAAGGGTGATGGACTTTCAGTAGTCTTTGGTCGAGCATACGGTGATGGGTCACCGTGTTTTTTTTCTAGGGGCAGTAAGGTATTAGCTTAATTTTTTTAAAAGCATTTAAAGGTAATATGCCTACTGGTTAGAGAATTTTTGTTTTACAGAAAACAGATTAAAGGTCTTAGAAAATACTTATATGATGATAAGAATTTTTAAAGCATTTAAAGGTTTAGATAAATTGGATTTTTTAGAATCTACATAGACTATTTTATAATAATATATAGGTAGTTCAAAAAGAAAATATAATATAGTCACACTTTTAAATAATATATTAAAAAGACTAGATTGTTTAACCTATTGAAGTACTTAGTAATCAAGATATGGTTGGTTATAGGAAGGTAGTTTAAAAATTAAATCATTAGTCAAAATTTGATTTTGGTGCAAAGTTAACTTTATTTAAACGGAAATTGATTTCGCGATTAATTCGAATATTAATAGAACAATCTAATATTTATACAAGTTCTGAATCGTGGGGAAAACCAGTCGAAACTGGAGTGGATTGCAAATAATAGCAAAGGTGAGTTAATCTCACTCAGTTAAATTTAGATTTAAATGATTAAATTTAAATAATTGTTTGAGTGATTGGATTGATTGATGTGCTATATTGTGATATATATTTGGAATTGGCATTTTATATTGTGCTAATATCTGTGGATGCAGGGAAAACAGGTTGGAGGGATCCAACTGGATCCCTCAACATTTATTTAAAATGCTTAATACCCTCTGTTGTGATTATTTGATATTCTATAATGAATGATATTGGATATTGAACATTATGGTTCGATTGGATATAATTGGGTATAATGAATTACCAAAAATATATAAATTGGATTTTGGAAAAGAAAATAAAAGAAGTGAAATTGTAAGTAAAAATTATAGGAAAATTTGAATAAATTTAAGAATGAATTGGAGAAGAAGTAAGTCACTTTAAATTTCTAATAAATAAATTGTGAGTATAGAAAGGAAAATTTGAATAAACAGGAAGTTAATGAATTTTAAAATTCAGTGTTATTATTTAAAAGAACAAAACATTTATTTAAAAGTTAAGATTTAAATTATTGAAAGAATAAAGAAGAAATTGGGAAAAATCTAGAATTTGTATATTTCAGTTAAAAGTTTTAGAATCAAATGAAAAATAATAATAACAACAATAATTAAGTCCATACTTAATGAATTTTGAAATGAATTAAGTAATTAAAGAAAATTATTTCAAATGGGATAAATTTGAAATCAATTTGGGAAAATTGATTTGAGTGATTGAAGTTGGATCTTCTCCCTGGATAACCAAGTACGTTTTCAAAGTAAGTTTTTTTAAATATAAGTTAAAAGTTTTTAAGTTGAAAAAAAAAGCAAGTTTGGAAAATTTATTTTCTAAATATTTAAATTATAAAGTAAGTCTTTCCTTTTTAATCTATTATAGTAGTAATTATTTAAAGAGTGACTTAGTTGTTTGTTTTAAGATTAAAAATTTAGTTATATTTTATAAAGTAACCTTATTTTCAAATATTTATATAGTATGTATTTTTAACAAATTACTGAAGTAGTTTAACTTAAATGTTTTAAAAGTATATTTTAAAGTAAAGTGTTTTAAATTATTTTAAAAAATCTAGTTTGTGCTTGTCAATTTCAGGGGAGATAGAAAATACTTGGGAAAGCTTATTCTGGAAAGAAAGAATGGTTTGAAAACTGTTTCAAAAGGTTGAAAATAGAAATATACCTTGTAAAGATATTCTGAAGGTAATAAATAATTGGAAAATTATTTATGGTTGGATGGTTGTTTGTGAATATTAATTGATAGTTAAATAACCGACTATCAATATTGGACAAATACGCTGATCGTATTGAAGAGACCGGGATCGAGATTTATTTCTCGAAAACCACTTCGATTCGGTTTGTACGTTTTCGAGGAAAACGAGTTTGGATGCGAAGATGGAGCAGTGAAGTGCAAGGGCTAGTCGCTACTAATCTTGAGGATATTTCCAAAAGGGATGTAGTAGGAATAGTGCCTTCGGTTCCGTTCGAACCCGGGACGGACTTGTATGGATGAATGCTTGCGAAACATCGTCAGGTGGACGATGGGCATTCTAAGGGATATATTCTATAAAGGTAACGCTTAGCCTCAAGCCTCATCAAATGGGAATGACTGAAAATCAGGGGTTATGCAGCAAGGCTAGGTGGGTAGCACCCAAGCAGGGTGAGGTCATTCCAGTCTAGATGTCCCTTTTTATTTCGGCTTAGTGGGCGGTTGCTGATCCCAACCACGGGGTGATCTCACTTGGGATTATCCAGTAAGGGGTAGTCCCGGTCTTGTGTTGCAGGGGAGCGGGAGTACTCCTCGGTACGGTGATCTAGGCACCGTACTGTGACAGGTGGTACCCTAGTGCCTAGTCATTAGTTGGAAATCCATTCTCCCTACGAGCCTTGTACAAGTTTTGTTTGTATTACCCACTCTGTGGCTAGTAGCTGGAATTTAATGAATGTAACAATTTCGGCTATTTTATAAGTATTTGTATATAGACCCTATTATAATATCAGAGGATTTCTATAAAAATGTTTTAGCTATCGTAAGGTAAAAACCCGACATGTTTATTTGTGGCGTGGTCTTACGAGATGCTTTTGTTTTCAAAGGATTTTTGAAACTTTAATAATCAATTGGGTGTGATTTTCTCACGCTGGTATTCCAGACTGACTCGGGTGTTATTTAACCGTAATGCTCGGGTCAGACCGAGTATTATAGGATACAGGATATGATGCTGTGGAGCTCAGGAGACGAGCTGGATGACGATACGTACATTCGTACTTGTTTTATATTTATATATTCCGCTGTTTGAGTTGTTGTGTATCTTGAGTTGTTGTGTATCCATTGTATGATATTGATGTTGAGCTGTGATTGATGTACTCTGATGATGTAATATATAAACAGAGATATTTGATTTTTGAGTAAAATTATTTATTATCTATTATATTTTATTCCGCTGCGATGGTTAGATTCTGTTGTTGTTTTCTATTTTTTTCTTCTACCTCTTCTTCTTTAACCCAAATGGTTCGTATTTCTGTACAACTTGAGTTGATTTAGATAGAATAGTGTTGACTCAAGGAGTACGGATTTGTGGGTCGTTTCACTTGGTATCAGAGCTTAGGTTGGAGATAACCTTGGCTCTGGTGGGAAAATTACTCAAATAGAGTCCGTAGTACTCTAGAATGAGTTTGAGCGTATTAATAGATATGAGCACGTATTTGTTAGTGAATATAAATTGTTTTAATATTGTGTGGATTGATTTATTGAGTGGCATATGAACCTTCGTCGGCATAGTCTGCGCAACTGTATCGAAAGGGTTTCTAAACACTTGAATAGAACAATTGACACGGTATTGTTTTAAATGTGGGTGAATGAAATAATTTTACCTAAATATATTTTGATATAAAGAAAATTTTTGTAAACTATTTTAGCTAATAAATGGTTGCTTGGATGTTAGAAATGATAATATTAAATTATTATCATCGTTGTGTAAAATTTAACTAGAAATTGAAATATAACTAAAATTTAAGGGAATAAATTCATTATAAAATGAAATTTATAAATATGAATTATAAGTGTAAATTATAAATTGAAATATAATCAAATGGAGATTTGTATAAGCATAAACTATACAAATGCATTGCAGTTAAAATTTGAATTAAAATAGAATTTGAAACTTTAAAACCCCGGAGATTTTGGAAGTATTTTGAAGATAAGTAGTAATATTGTTGTTTTTGGGTTAATTCTGAGGGAAAATTGTTTCAAATAAATCTTGGAAAGGGATATAGCATTGAATTCACTTCAGTAGCTGGAAAATAACTTCGGTGATGACTGCAGCATCATCGATGTTCATTTTCGAGTTTCTAAGTGACAGATTGCTGCCAAATTAATTTGTTTTAGAAAACCTGTTTGCTTTTGTAATTTCAAAGGAAATTTGTTGGAAATAAAAACCAGGATTGGTTTGAAATTTTTGAGAAGTGTGATTTTGAGATGTTGAAGATTTCAAAATGATTTGGAACCAAAGTCGGGTATTTAAACATCCTGATGAGACAGGCTGTAAGCTTATAAATTGAGATGATTTTTAAATCAGGAAGGGAATATAAGTTTTGAATGTTGGAATGTAAATTTAAAGAGAAAAGTTAAAAATGAAATTAACTTGGATTTGGAAATAAAATTTGACTGGATTGACATTAATTGGATAGGTTGAAATAATATCTAGTTATATTCGAATCAAGTTGGAATCGAATTGAGTTAAATAAAACCGAGGTAAAATAAAATTGAATTGGAATAAAATTCAGTTGAATTATTGAATGGAATTAAATTCTTACCTGGATAATTGGAAAATAAGTTGGATAAGAAATAAATTGGATAAGAATTAGATTGAAATAAATAAACCAGAATAACTTATAACAGAATTAAAATCCATGGAAATAAAATATATTTGGGTTATAAATAAGCATAGGCTTGAGTTAAAATAAAATAAAAAAATAAAATAAAGGAAGAATATATTCAAGCCTATAATAAATGGGATTATGTAAAATAATAAGTTGTGACTTATAAATTGAAAATGGAATACAAAATCCAAATTTGAATTATAAAATAAATTTGAACTTAAGAAAATTTAAATGAAGAGATTTTGAGATTAAAATCAAGTTCTGGATTATAAGTTGGGGAAAGACTATTTAGATAATAAATTAGATAATGACATATGTAATAAGAACCCAATGCAGTTAAATAAAAGCTGAATTGTGAGATAATAATGAGGTTTGGTGTAACGACCCGGAATTTTAGGTAATAACAATTTAATAATCTGTGTTAATAATTTAATTTGTTTGATAATTTTCTTTATAATCTTAATTTAAATTGATAAATTTATTCTTTTAAAGGTTACTGAATATTTAATCTGATAATTGTAATCAATATCTTTCTGACAATTTAAATTTGATAAGAATTGTTTTTCCAAAGCTAATCAAATTTTTATTCTATTTATAATATATACACTTGATATATATTATGAATAGAAGATATTGTGTTTCAAATTTAAAAAATGAATTTGCAAATTGTAATATATATGTATGTATATGTTATAATTTGAAATTGTCTTAAAATTTAATTAAATCAATTAATAATTTATAATGTATGAATATTATAGGTTTAAGCTTTGTTTTAGAATCAATGTTACAAAAGTTAATTTAGATTTATTCATTTGCTTTCAAAATGTAAGATAATGGTTTATTTTAATATGATAGTTTTGTTTTGTTCTCTTTTAAAATGTTTAAATTTTAAAATGGTTATAAATACATGTGTAAGGAATTTGTTTATATTTTAATTAGTTTTAAAACATTTTTTTTCTTTTAAAGGTAAATTTATACTTATATATGTAAGCATTTATTTATAAGGTAACATAAATAAGTAAGTTTATGTTATCATTTAAATTAAATAAAAATTTATTAAAAACACTTAAGGACAAATGTAACATATTTACACCTCTTAAAACACTTGTAAGAAATTAAGCAAGCTAAATGACATTTGTTAAATTAACAACAAGTGGCATTCAGCTTTCATATATTTGAAGTTTACAACATAAAAGAAAATAGTTTCTCCTTTTTTTTTTCAAAACTCTCTTTCCTCCTCTCAAATTTATGGCAATACAGTAAACTAAAAACCTGGAATTTGAAACCCAAAAGCAAAAATTAAAGCTGCAATTCAAATCAAAACCTGTAACTTCAAGCTTTAGCTTCAACTCTACTGCAATTCAAATGAAGATCAATCTGCAACCTTCATATTAAATCTGCAAGTGAAAACCTGCATATTCAAATGAAGTATCAGTTTCAACAGCAACAAATTAAATATGCATGCACAAGAATTATCAACCTGCAAACCAAATGATGTTCAACTCAGCAATTTCATCAGCAAGCAATTAAAGTTTTCTACAGATTTTAAGATTCAAACCTGGAAATACATGCTCTGCTTTGTTCTCTGCAAGTTTGAGGTGAGTAAACATGCATTCTTTTAAAAACAATTTAAACTTGAGATTTTAATTAAGTACCTATGATTGAATTTTATGGAAATATTGGTTGTATCTATATCTTAAAATGAATGCATGCTCGAATAACTGTGGTGCCTGTATGAAAAAAAAGGCTTACCTCTGTTAATTTACAGAAAGAAGATAAATTTGTAAATTCATTATCTTCTTTTGTATTAAATTTCAAACTTTGATTTCTAAAGAGAAGTATATATAACAATGTGATGTTAGTCATAAAAATGAACTCGGGAATTTTGTTATGTTTTTTTTAACTTAAAATTTTATAAGATACAGTAAATTTACAAACATGGGTAAAATTCGTTTGAGTCAAATTATATATTTGGTTATAAAATCTGATTTGTATAAAAAATTGATGAATTTTGATGGAAGTATCGTAATTTTTAGTTGAGGAATTTAGATGAATTTGGGGTTTGTTTGTAAATTGGGTTTTAGGCAATTGCCGAAGATTTACGTGATAAACTAAGTTCATATTTGAATTGAAGCTTGCTTGAATGCTATAGATGATGGGAAAATTGTAAATTAATTTTTCTAATGGCAGAGGAGTTAGGAATTGAGCAAAATAGGGTTTTAGAGTTAAGTGGATTCGGTTGAACTGTAATGGGTTTTGCGACATAGGTAATGATTCGAGTGGGTTCATTTTTGGTGAAAATGAAGTTTGAGTCGCGACGCTTTGATGGTGAGGACGGCAGGGTTGGTCGGTGTTTGCGCCAAAATCGGTCACAAACCCCAAGTATTGTGAAAGCACCAGTGTTGGAATATAAATCAGCAATATTCAAACACAAATCACATATCTAAGCAAGCAATACGCAGCAAAACAGAAATTATGAACAAGAACACACGATTTGTAATGGTTCGGCTATCTCCGGCCTACGTCCAATTCAAAGGTTTTAACTTTTATTGATGTTCTTCACTGGTTACAGTTGGTTACATTGGGTTACAATGGATTATAGCTCTGAAACTCGAGTACGACGGTAGTAGTGGAGTGCAAAGTAGAGTTTGGTAGAGTCTCGGCGCTTTAGAATCCAAATCCAGCAAGAGAGAGAACGATCCCTTTTCTGAATGACCTGGGGCTCTATTTATTGGTGTAGGAGGCTGATATTTCGCATAAAATCCAGGGAGACCGCTTCTGGCACGTGAGGGGGCCCACACGGCCGAATTCTGGAGATCCGGGCCCACTTTGGGATCGATTCGACCCTTGGTTCGAATCGATCAAGAAAGTGTCCAACCGTTATGAAACTTGGCGTGGACATTCTTCGACATGTAGGAAAACTCCTGTAAAAATTTCATGGCATTTGGATCAAGGGATTGAGAGATATGATCGATTCGAAGTGGAGATTTTCGTTTGGCTGTTTGGTTCGAATCGATCCCTTCGAACCCACTCCCTTCGAATCCATCAGCTCACGCGGTCTTGTGATGAGGTGGCGCACGTCCTTCGAGTCGATCCGGCCTTCTCTCCGAGTTGAACGCTTCGTCTCCGTGGATCTCGCCGACTTCGCATCATGGAGTGACACGTCATCCAAGTTAGTTGACTTGGTGGATACGAGCAAGTGATCGTTTTTGGATTCGAACGTGGCCAATTCGAACTGAGGTACCCCAATGGGTTCGAACTCGATCGGTTCGAACAAGTTCGGTTCGAAGCAACCAACTCTCAATGGATTCGAACCTGGTGGGTTTGCATGGAGCGAGGTGTTGATGGATGCGGACTATATGGAGTCGAGTTGAGACATGTGGATGGATTCGAAGGTAGGCCATCGTGATGGGTTCGAAGGATTTCATCATGTTGGGTTCGAACAGGGCAGGCGTGGATGAATTCGAAGCATGGCTATCTGGGGGCTTGCTTGATGGATTCGAGGTAGATGGAGTCGAACCGATGGATGCGAAGTCCATCGATTCGAACTAGGGTGTATCCCATCGATTCGAACCGAGCAAGGTTTGTTTCCCTCAAATTGAATCCATCATAACTTGAGCATACGAACTCGGATTGACTTGAAATTTGAAATACTGGCTTCTATGATCTTTCTGGTCATGTCCTATCAATTGTATCTCAATCTGGACTCGGACAAAATTCATCGATATCCGTGGTTATCCTGCGGTACATAGTTGATACTCAAGAATAATAATAATTGATTCTTAGCAAATTTTGGATATCTTAACTTTGCCAAAAGTTGGGATAACACTTTGCCCCCCAAAACATGCCTTTTGGTAAAAGGTATGTTTTGAATGGTCTTAAATCGAATGTAGTATATTCACGTTTCATTCATAGCTGCAGTATTATCGATCAAGTTTATGGCTGTTCGAAGCCGAATCAACATTCATTCTTTCTGTAGAAGTTGAGAATGAAGTTATGTAGTCTCTCCGGACTATTAGTGGCTACTCTAAACCCTTACTAAGTCCATTCTAGACTTAGTGATTGAATAGAAAGATCCTATTGCACTCTGGCGTTGCCTTCTATCCCTTGCACTCTGGTCCTGGTTAGGACGTATAGCGATGTCATGGTCGTTCTAGACCGATCATAGCCTCTCTGGGCTCTTGCTGGATCCCATCCTGTCACTCTCCGGTGAAGGGGAAACATCGCTTAAGTGAGTTGATCCTGTCGCTCTCCGGCGAAGCAACTCACTTCTTGCACTCCGGTTCAGTGTATCTGAACATTAAGCGATGTCTTGGTCGTTCGAGACCGATCATAGCCTCTCCAGGCTCTTGCTGGATCCCATCCTGTCACTCTCCGGTGAAGGGGAAACAACGCTTAAGTGAGTTGATCCTGTCGCTCTCCGACGAAGCAACTCACTTCTTGCACTCCAGACCCCGCCTCTCCGGGTAGGGTCATAAAGCGATCATTTTTATATCGGTATTTAATGTTCATCTTCTGACTCTTTGGTCAAAAGGTTTATTGCAAGAGATTCTAATTTATTTATTAAAATTCGAGTTCTAGATGTTCAATCTCAAACATCAGAAAAAGCTAAACATTGCCTCTCCGGGCATATCGGTTTATCTCCATCTCAGAGCATGCCTAGGGATCTCTCCGGTTCCCATACATGTGTAAGTGGAGTGACCGTTTATTCTGAAAACAAATCTAGATAAAATTATTCGACCGAAGTCCAAATCCTGGACTTGGCCCTTGCCATCTTTAATCAGTGGATGACGAGTCGTGATCCCGATCCAGGATCGTTCCTGTTAGGTGGAGGCGGTAGTTGTGCAGGCCTTACCGCCGTTGTCCGTTCTCTGACAAATTGTGGAAATCTACCACCCCTAGCATGTTCTTCCACCTCATCCTTTAGGTGGTGGCATTCATCTGTGGTGTGCCCATCTAGCTCATGGAATAGGCAATATTTTCCAGTCCTGCACTCCCTCTCAGTGGGATCCCTTATAGGTGGCTTTCGATAGGGGAGTTGCCCTCGAGTTTCAGTGTAGATTCTTTCTAGGCCTGCAGTCAGAACTGTGTGCTACCTAAATCTTGGTTCTCGGAATTTCTTCCGTTTATCAGAACCATCATGTCTGTCATCCTGTTTCCTTTTTCCCTTGTCTGCTCCGGACTGTTCTCTGGAGGTTCCTTCGCTCTGCGCAATATTTGTTTCCAGCCTCTCGGTTCGTGATTCTTCTAATCGGATGAACTTTTCAGCTTTATGAAAGAACTCTCCAAGATCATGTGGTGGATCTTTAGTCAGAGAATCTTTAAATTTGGTGCCTTCCGCGACTCCTGCCACCGCCGCCATCAAAATCATCGATGGATCCGGGCGATCTACAGAAGTCACTGTTACATTGAATCTTAGTAGGAAATATTTTATGGACTCTCCGGCCCTTTGCTTGATCGAAGCTAAAGTCATCACGCTCTTGGGTCGCGTCACATGGACCCTAAACTGTCTCATGAAGCAGTCTACAAGCTCGCTCCATGTTCTGATTGATCCAGTCTCTAGTTGCCTGAACCAAAGCGCAGCCAAATCTGACAAAAATAGAGGGAAGCATCGTGCCATCACTTCCTCGGATGCCCCCAGCACTTCCATGTGCCTAATATATCTGGTAATATGCATGGTCGGGTCTGACCTCCCGTCATAAGGTTCTAGCGTTGGTAGTTTGAATTTTGGAGGGTTCCTTGCGTTTCGGATGTTCGGAGTGAACGGACTCCGACTAACTTCTTCCAGCCCTCCGCTAGGCAGTCCTCCTCTCATGATTCGTCGCATTAGGCCAATCATTCTCTCATCTCCGTCTAGGGGTTAGCCCCTTGTCAAGTTCCTATCCTGCCCCCCGAGCCTTGAAGGGAATTCTGGTATGTATTCTTCTGGTGGCTCGTTAGCATAAGCATTGGCTCCGGCTTGTTGAGCTCCGTATGTTGGTCTTCCAGTATCGGACCCTAAGGGTCTGCCCCCAAGTCCTTGTCGGTCACCTTCAGTTCCTGCATTCTGGTCTTGAACCTGTCCTTCGTTAGCTTCTGTAATCCTGATTTCTTGTCCCGCACTTGCAGTTGTTGTAGTTGGTCCAAGGTTTTGCATATTCGCCGCCCTCATTTGTTCGAGGAAATTCTGCAGCATCTCCTGTTGGGTCTTCATCATGCTTTCGCGTATTGAATTAGCCATAGCCTCCATCTCGTCTCTAGTGATGTAGACGGAAGCTTGTCCTACTCCTGCTCCTGAGGACGCTTCTTGGCTTCCTCCTTGTTGGCTCCGATCAACTCTTTGTCTTGTTTGTCGAGTCATTGTCTCTGAATCGGAATTCTTCAAACTCTTAAATCTGAATTCTGAATCTGATGTAGCGGGTGTTGGTTCCTTCTCAGTGAAAGCACCAAAGTGTTTGCGCCAAAATTGGTCACAAACCCCAAGTATTGTGAAAGCACCAGTGTTGGAATATAAATCAGCAATATTCAAACACAAATCACAGATCTAAGCAAGCAATACGCAGAAAAACAGAAATTATGAACAAGAACACACGATTTATAGTGGTTCGGCTATCTCCGGCCTACGTCCACTTCAAAGGTTTTAACTTTTATTGATGTTCTTCACTGGTTACAGTTGGTTACAGTGGGTTACAATGGATTATAGCTCTGAAACTCGAGTACAACGGTAGTAGTGGAGTGCAAAGTAGAGTCTGGTAGAGTCTCGGCGCTTTAGAATCCAAATCCAGCAAGAGAGAGATCGATCCCTTTTCTGAATGACCTGGGGCTCTATTTATAAATGTAGGAGGCTGATATTTCGCCTAAAATCTAGGGAGACCGCTTCTGGCACGTGAGGGGGCCCACAGGGCAGAATTCTGGAGATCCGGGCCTACTTTGGGATCGATTCGACCCTTGGTTCGAATCGATCAAGAAAGTGTCCAACCGTAATGAAACTTGGCGTGGACATTCTTCGACATGTAGGCAAACTCCTGTAAAATTTTCATGGCATTTGGATCAAGGGATTGAGAGATATGATCGATTCGAAGTGGAGATTTTCGTTTGGCTGTTTGGTTCGAATCGATCCCTTCGAACCCACTCCCTTCGAATCCATCAGCTCACGCGGTCTTGTGATGAGGTGGCGCACATCCTTCGAGTCGATCCGGCCTTCTCTCCGAGTTGAACGCTTCGTCTCCGTGGATCTCGCCGACTTCGCATCGTGGAGTGACACGTCATCCAAGTTAGTTGACTTGGTGGATACGAGCAAGTGATCGTTTCTGGATTCGAACGTGGCCAATTCGAACTGAGGTACCCCAATGGGTTCGAACTCGATCGGTTCTAACAAGTTCGGTTCGAAGCAACCAACTCTCGATGGATTCGAACCTGGTGGGTTTGCATGGAGCGAGGTGTTGATGGATGCGGACTATATGGAGTCGAGTTGAGACATGTGGATGGATTCGAAGGTAGGCCATCGTGATGGGTTCGAAGGATTTCATCATGTTGGGTTCGAACAGGGCAGGCGTGGATGGATTCGTAGCATGGCTATCTGGGGGCTTGCTTGATGGATTCGAGGTAGATGGAGTCGAACCGATGGATGCTAAGTCCATCGATTCGAACTAGGGGGTATCCCATTGATTCGAACCAAGCAAGGTTTGTTTCCCTCAAATTGAATCCATCATAACTTGAGCATACGAACTCGGATTGACTTGAAATTTGAACTACTGGCTTCTATGATCTTTCTGGTCATGTCCTATCAATTGTAGCTCAATCTGGACTTGGAAAAAATTCATCGATATCCATGGTTATCCTGCAGTACATAGTTGATACTCAAGAATAATAATCATTGATTCTTAGCAAATTTTGGATATCTTAATTTTGCCAAAAGTTGGGATAACAGTTGGCGTCGAGGAGCATGGCGGTGAGGGAGATTTGGGGTCGACGTTCTTCTGCAGTGGTTCGTGTTTTTGATTCGAATGGTCGTTTTTCGACTCGTGTATTGATGGGTGGATCTGGGTTCACCTGAGTGGTCGCGAGAGGGTTTGGGACCGATGGGAATGGTCGTGATGATCAACGGCGGCAGGAGGCAGCGGGGCACGTACACAGTGCATGGGCTTGTGCACTGGAGAGTTTCGTGCTTGGGAAGATGAAAGGAAACTCGGTGGGACAATTGCGATTTCATAGTTTTGTCTCGAAGAGGTTAGGTTTGGGTTTTGTCCCGAGGCAAGCACAGAATATTTTGGTGATTTACTCGTGTGTTTAGTTGCTGTGCTTTTGTCAAGTACTGTATAAATATTAGGTTGCAATGAAATTTTATTTTTGATCAAGCATTTAACTGTGAAAAGTTTTGTAAAAGAAACCAAAATGCAAAGTTAAAACTTGTTGATTAAAAGAAATTGATAATCAAACTTTAAAAGTATAAATTGAATTTATTTTAAATTTTAAATTTGTTTAAAGTGATTTCATTTGAAAGTAATTTAATTACATTTTGGAGTTAAATTTAAAAGGATATTTTGAATTTAAATATTAAATCAAAGTTAAGTTTAAAATGTTAAGTAATGATTCAATCTTAAGATTTCAAATTTATATTTGAAACAAATAAGATTAATTTAAATGTTTTAAAGTATTGAAAATTGAAATTTGTTTCTAAATTTCCTATTTTTAAATAAGATTATCATTATGATTGTGAAAACCAAATAGGATAACTGGTTTAAGATGTTAAAATTTGATTTAATTCATTACAAGATAAATAAGGTTGATTTATCTTTTGATTTGAATATTAAATTTGATTGTTAATAAGAAAAGTTTAATTAAGATTTATGTTCTCTTAATTAATTAAGGATTTTGAAATTATAAGAAGTTAATTAATTAATTGTTTAATTACTTTTAAATAATTAGTTAATTATTTATTTAATTTTTAATAATCACTTAATTATGATTAATTAAGTATAATTACTTAATAAAGTAATTAATGGTTAATTGTGAATGTAATTAAGGAAGTTAGTTATTTATGGAAGTGATTAATGATAATTTCTCATGGAGAAATTAGTTGAAGTAATTATGGGTTAATCACTTAATGATATTAATTAAAGAATTAATTTATATAATTGTTTTAAAGATAATTAATTATGAAGTAATTAATTAGAGTATTAAGAATTATTTAATGATGAAGTTAATTGTTTGTTAAGTGATTAATTAAGAAAGTGATTAAGATTTCTTAATGAAAGTCATTAGAGATAATTACTTATTAAGAGTTAATACTTAATTATTTTAGATAATTAATTAATGTAATTAATTAATTAATTAATGAGATTAATTTAAGATGAATTACTAAATGTAATTAATTAAATTGTAATTAATTAATAAAGTAATTAATTAAGGATTTATTTATTAATTTAATTGTTTAATAATTACTTAATGAAGTAATTAAAGATTAAATTAATTAGATTAATTAATCAAGGATTAATATAATTAAATTAGAAATTAATTAAGTAAAAAGTTAATTAATTTAGTTAAGTAATTACAAATTGTTAATTACTAATTATGATTAATTAGTTGATTAATTATAAGTTAATTATTTAATTAGTTAAAATTAATTAATTAATATTAATCAAGGTTGATTAATAAAAGTAATTAATTTAAGTGTGATTAATTTATTGTAATTAATTAAGAATTAATGTTAATTAATTATAGTTAATTAATTAATGAATGATCATTAATTATTGTAATTAATGATAGTAATTAAAGGTTAATTACTGAATATGGTTAAAGATAATTACTTGAATGTAATTAAATATAATTAATCAAGGAAGATTAATTAAGGAAAATCATTAGAGATGATTAATTTATTCTATTTGGAATATTAATTAATGTAGAAGGATTATGGTAATCCAATTAATTAAGAAATAATCAATTCTGTTTGGATGTTTGATTAATATGGATTGATTGATTAATATTGGTTAATTGATTGATATTGGATGATCAATATTTGGAGATTGATATTGTATGATTGGTTGATATTGGATGTTTGATATTGATTGATATTGGTTGATATTGGATATCTTTGTTATGTGATATGCTGCTTTGTGTAGATGGATATTGATATGAATTATCTCTTGTAATAATATGATTCATCTATCTGTTTACATATCATCCTGAAATATAAGTTTAATTTGTTTAAACCCTTAAGTATAACTTGGACATTAAAATGGCGTTTGGTTTCGGTGAGACCAGGATCGGATTTCCATATTTGGAATCCGAAAACCACATCGATTCCAATTAAACGTTAGGTCATTAATCCAAGTGGAGCAAGTGAAGACTCGAGGTGTAAGGGCTATACGTCAGTATAACTCTGTGGGTGATTCCGTAATGAGTTTGACGGAATAGTTCTTATTGATTCGAGATGTGATTTAGAGTGCAAGGGCTATGGTCGTTGACTCTGAGGGTGATTCCAAAAATGAGTGCAACGAGATAGTGCCTTCGATTTCGTTCGAATCCGGAACGAACTTGTACGGATTGAATGCTTTCAGCACATCGTCAGGTGGACGATGAGCATTCTAAGATAGATGTGTTCTATAAAGGTAATCGTAACCTCAAGTCTCATCAACCGGGAATGGCTAAAACAGGGGAGGTGCAGCAAGGCTTCGTGGGTAGCTCCCACTGGAGAGCAAGATACATCCCTGTCTAGAGGTCCCTTTTTATTTCGGCTTAGTGTGTGGTTGGTCGCGCCAACTACGGGGTGGTCTTGTTCGGGACTGTCTAGTAAGGGATGGTTCCGGCCTTGTGTTGCAGGGGAGTTAGGGTGGCTCCTCGGTACGTTGATCTAGGCCACGTACTGTGACGGGCGGTACCCCAGTGGCCCTGCCATTGATGGAAACCCATTTTCCCTACGAGACCCTACGGTTTTGATTGTATTACCCACTTTTGTGGCTAGTAGCTGGAATTTAATCATGTCACAATTTCGGCCATTTCTTATTTACTTGAAAACCCTAGACACTATTATAATATCACTGGATTTCCTATCAATTGTTTTGGTTAGCGTAAGGTAAAAACTTTTCCATGTTTATGTGTGAGAAGTCTTACGTGATACCTTTTCTTTTCAAAGATTTTCTAAAAGTTAAGCAATTTTTACCCGTTTACTCACACCAGACCCCTGTCTGACCCGAGTGTTTATTTTCTGTTTTATTAAACTCTTGGGTACTCATATTATGTATGAGTAGTCAAGTGGATCGGGTTAGCTTGACGAATTCTGGAGGAGATATGGAGCAGGAGGCATCGACGTGTAGATATATATTGATTCCGCTGTGTATGTTGTGTCTGTATCTTGTACTTGAGTTTTATAGTTAGACAGAAGTTTATAATCTGTCTATTATGTGTTGTATAAGTTGTGTACTCTGATGGAATGAGATACTATGTAATATTTTATGTTAATTATTATATTTTATTCGTTCCGCTGTTAGTTCTCTGATGTTGTTTGTGTTCTTCTTCTCTCTTTCTTTTCTTCTTCTATCCCTTTCTTTCTTTTAGATGATGCGATTTTCTGGGAGTAGAAAAATCGGGTCGTCTCACTTGGAAATAAAACTCAAGTTATAATTTAATTCGACTTAAATTGTCGATGAAGTAAATATAATTGAAATGCGAGTTCATGAAATTGGGTGGTAAATTAAAAATGGATGGTAGAATCAGAACTTGGGTTATAAATTAAAATTTAACTTGAGGTGTTAAGAAATTAAATATAATCGGAAATGTATAAATAAATAAAAAATGAAATTGGATTAAAATAGTAATGGTATAAATTGCAAATAAAATGCAAATAAGTAGAAATAAATTGGAAATAGCCTTGTAATCAATTAAATGAATTGAATCTGGAAAGTTAAATTTTATAATAACTCGTCAAATGAAATTGTAAATTTTTAAAATGAGATTTAACTGGGATAGAATTAAGTTGAATGGAAGAGAAAATATTTATTTATGAAATGAAAATGAGCTTAAGTATAAAATTTGAATAAATCAAAATAAATTAACTTAAGCTGAATAGATGAAGGAGGGTTGAATTGGATTCAACTTAAAATTAAGTTTAATAATATTGGATTGAATTCAAATCTAGTAAAAATAAATTTGAATCGAAATAGAATTGAAATAATTATTGAATGGATTAGCCAAGATCGGATTCAAGCTAAATAAAATAGTTTGGAATAAACAAATGTGGAATAAATTGAGTAAAGTAACCGAAGCTTGGGATGAATTAATTTGGGAATGGTTAATAACATGCAAGCCTGTAATGTGTCGAGCTAAATAAATGGCCGTGAGTGAATTAAAAATAAAAATAAAATGAAAATTTAAGTTGTAATAAAGATGAACCTAAGCTGTTAATGGTTTTGAATAATGAAACTTGTAACGACCCGCCTTTTTGGACAGTTTAAACCGACGATCAAATACACATGTCGATTCCAAACCATTCAAAAGGGCAGACGGTTATTGGGGTAAATAAGAAAAAAAAAGAAAGAGAAATAAAGAAAATGAAACAACACAGAGTCTCGCAGCGGAACGATAAAATATAATAGTCAAATAAACAGTTCATGAAGCTGTTTACTATACTTTGACAATTATTTATACAACATTTATCAGAGTTATACATATACAACAGAACAATTAAAGTAATGCAGCAGATAGCATGATGCATGGGTAATAATAGTAATAGTATACCAAATCTTCGTCTTCATCCTCCAGAATAGATCTTCAAAAAATCTGAAAAACTCAGGACTGACCCGAGCATAATGAAAAGACAAAACACTCGAGTCAGGACTAAAATATCCTTATGAAAGTTAAATCAATCGTAAATAAATATGAGTGTAACGGCGTCAGAGATGTTTACGGGGTTTGACATCTCATATCCAGTGTCAACGTGTGTGCAATAACTCAAGAGATGTTACGGGATTTTCATCTCTTAAGGATCCGTTAAACTATCAACTATGTAGTAATGTACGCTAAGTAGATAATGCCTATCAGTAATATAAAGTATCAAAATAGCGTTAAGGCGTTACCATAATCCCCCTTAACACATTTTTATAATGCCATAGTCTATACAGCACCGTAAGCCCTACCGTAAACTGGTGGTTATCAGAGGGTACCCCATAGGTATAACACAAAACATAACGTAGTGGTCGCGAATAGGATAATCAGTATGACAAGGTACATGAGGCGATACCAACTAGGATACTAGTAGTTGCGTGATCCGGACTGATGTTGAGCATAGCCAGCAGCTACCCCAACACCGCGAAACAACACTTCCAAATCAAGGGGTGCATCCAAATCGAATCACAAATGTAATAGATATGGTATCGAAGAAGTGTGTCCGCTAGAGATGGCGAACCTCAATGGCCCGACGCGGCTCCTGTTTTAGTCATGTCAGGGGTCGTCCAATATCGTTCTCTTTCTTCAGTCAACGCGTTCACCAAACCATCCACTTCATTCTGGATCAACACTCCATGTATAATAGTTATTAAAGTGGTGTTCGGTATCGACAGAGAGTATGTCCATATCAGATCCCGGTCTCTTCAATAACTACGTATTATTACACCGTTGGCTCTTTTACATTTCAAATCGATTCATAATTGATATCAAAACACCATATTCGCTTCAAAAATCAAATCCATTTCAAATATCATCGTATCTATTCAAATGTAAAATTACGTTTCAAAAATCATTTTTTCGCATCAATATCTCATTTCGATTTCAAAATCATTTCGAATTTCAATTTAGGTTGCAACTTCATTTAAACCAATTCGTATTTACATTCAAGATTTAAACATAAACATTTCACCTTATTTACCTATTTGAAATTTTAGAAAATAGTTTTAAGTAGTTTAAAAATAGTTTAAATAATTAAAATAGTTAAAAATACTTAAAATCTTTAAAATGGATTCAAAATAGATAAATTAGTTTAAAATAATTTAAATTGGGTTAAGTAGATTAAAAATAGATTAAAATAGTTTAAGTATTCAAAAATGGTTTATATAACTGAGTAATTTGGAAAACAAAGTAAAACAGCTTCAAAACCAAACCATTTTAATTATAACTTCCCAATTCAAAACAATTTCAATTTCCCTTCTACCGATTCAATTTCGATTTCGATTCAATAAACGTCAACTTTGACTTCAAATTTATTCAATTTTATATTCACTTTCAATTAATTCAATTTTCAATTTATATCGATTTGGAGGTTGATTTTCAAAAATATCCATTTATAACACTTAACAAAATTATCCATCAATATTCAAGTTTAAATCCAAATTTCAAATATGATTCAATTCAAGCTCGATTTCAAAATTTCATTTTTATATCACTTTTACTTAGTAATATTCAAAGCTCGAATTAAGGTTAAATCTTTAAAAAATTCAATATTCGAAATTCAATCATATCCAGATTTTTAAATTCCAAAGTCTCCACTTTAATTATTTAACAATTTCTTTTAACCAGAATTTATTTCAACATTCCAAACTCAATTTTTCGATAAATTCGATTTTTATAAATTGATTTCTATTTATAACTTTTAAATCAAAACATTTAACTAAATTTTCAAATCGACGATTTTAAAATTATTAATTTAGCCAATTCGGTGTCCGTATATAATTTTCTATCCTATGGCCAAGTAATTATTTATTTCAATTAAATGTCAGGGATGAATATATATCACTTAAATCAAATCACAGTTTCATATGTATGCCTAACAGGATATATATAAGCAAATAAACATCCAAACATTTAAATATCAACCAATAACATCCATCAAAATACATCATCCAATAGACAATACAATTCATGGCAATTTCATAGTTATCAATGTCAGGTAATTTAATCGCAGTTCAATTTCAATTTCGATTTGACTGTCGATTTAAATTTTAACGGTTAATTCAAATGACAATCTATATGACAATTAAATTTTATCAAACAACGACAAATAAAATTCATAACACTTCATAATGTCAAATTTAACTAGCATAAAGATATTCAGTACGTTGTGAGCGTTATAAAACACTCACCTTGATTTCAATGTAGTTCCAGCGTTTTATTTCGAATAAAATTAAACGAGCGTTTAATTTTACCCGAAATTTTCACTAGCTCCAAATGAATCCAATCCAATTCGATAGCGTAATGCTCGTCGATACGATTCCAACACAAAAAGTTTCGTGCGTTTTCGACCTCGTATGAAAAAGTTATGGCGTTTAGAAGTTTATACGAATTACAATATAAATAAATCAACATTTTCTTTTATTTATAAACCTACTTCTAATCTGGGCCGTTCAATTCTTTGCCCCAAAAATCTGGGCCGTGCTGTACCTTCTTCTCCAAACGTGAAAAACTCACGTACAACACCCATAGCCGCCACTTCCTCCTCCAATTATCGAGTCTTCCTTGTTCACTTCTACGTCGATCAGGGACCAACATTGCAAAGCCCACGCTCGACTCCACCCTAGGCCATCTTAGCACCGAACTCGGCCCTTGCCTGGCCTCGAGATTCATGCTCAAACTACAGGCCGATGCGGCACGCTAGGTCCCAGCTCGTCGCTCCAAATCTAATCACAACCGTTGATATCGAAGTACTCTCGATGCTCTACACTTTTCTAGTTGAAGCTTTTTGCTAGATGTCAATGAATCTTGAGATGATTGGGGAAGAAGATCGAAATTTTCTGACCATTGAAAAATTGAAAGTGGCGGCTGTAGATAGAAACCCTAGGGTTTGTTTACTTGTTTGCAAATGAGAATATAATCGTCCTTATATAGAAAATTTCACAAAACACTATTCACCCAAATTTTTTCGAATTCCAAACGAAGCGTGCCGGCTGGTGTTTCTAGGGTTTACCCCGCGTTCCAGACACAATGGAATAGGTTTCGGAAGCTAATTCCATCGTCTGTGCGAGTTGTGGCAATAAACGATCAATTTTAAATTAAACCTATTAAACAAATTTCTATGCGTTTTAGCTTGCCCCGGACAAAGGGTAAATCAGATTGACACGAAATTTGAAACCTTACAATAATATGACATTATGGATCTGATGAAACTGGTTTCGTCGAAATCCAAGACTGTTTGAAAAATGACTATTTTAACTCGTCAAATTAATATTAAAACAATTTCGATGCGTTTCGAGCTGCCACGGTCAAACAAAAACTCCGATTGCTACGAAAATTGAAATCCGATAATAACAAGCTATTACGGATCCAATGGAACTAGTTTCGTCCAATTCTGAGAATGTTCAAAAATTGGCTATTTTTCAGTCGATAATTAAATATTAAAATATTCAATTTTCACGAATTTACTTTTAATTCGATTTTAAAAGTTCTACAACATCATTCTAACTTTAATATGATAAAACAAAATTTTACAAATCATTTTTAATCATATTAAACCCGTTATTCAATTATCCAATAAATTCCAATTTTAAAATCTTATTAACTCTATTATAATCCCCATATAACTTACATTCACTTTGGAAACCAATTTGAATCATATTAAATCAAATTTCAATTATTCACTCTATTTTCATATATTAAATTTCAATATCAAATTAATCATATCACATTCGGAATTTAGTTATTCAAACATTTGTAATATTAAATTTAGTTAAATTTGATTATTCTTAAATCACTATCTTTTGAGATATTCAAAAACGAACTTAAAAATATAACTTTTGAAACGAATTAAAATTATAGAACAACCATTTCCATTATACGATTATTCAATTCCCATTATTAAATTATTCAATAAATTTCAAATATTAAATTTAAACAATTTCTGTTATCCAATAATTCATTATCTTTTGAAATATTGAAATTGAACTTATAAGATTCAACTTTTAAAACCAATTCACAATTTAGAACACTATTTTCATTTTACAGTTATTCAATTATTCAATAAGTTTCAAATATTTAATTTAAACAATTTACCTGTTCAATATTCAATATTTGATTTAAATAGATTTTACTTATCAATCAATTACTCTATTATACCCAATGGATTCAACATTTATTATTATTCCAAACGACTTACAATTTTTTTTCTAACACTAAATCACGATATCTTATTAAATTAGCTATTTTAATTTTCGAAAATTTACGGGTCGTTACACTCTCCCCCACTCAAAACTTTTCGTCCCCGATAAGGAAAAAGAAGGGAAAAGGAACTAAGTATAGAATTCAACATTAGATATATTTTATTCAAAGTTACCAACTTATAAAACAATGAAATTCCACTTATAAGTCATAACTACGCTTCCACTAAGTTACTCCGAACGGCTTTCTAACTTTAAAAGTTAGTTATCAAAACAAGTTATAATTTTTTTTTTAAAACTTGAAAAATTTTCTAACACCCGGATTTACAAAAAATTTCGGCCGAGTCTCCTTTGCGCGACTCGATCGGAAAAAAATGACAGTATATATATCACAAATATACATCTCTTCAAGTGATGAGGCATCCCGCAGGGAAAAAGTGTAAAAGTACGGTATATAATCCGAGATATGTACCTTATATATTATTAGCGAGCTTATACGGCTAATATAGCGCGAAAACGAGCTCCAAATGCGAAGCAAGCGCAATCCGCACCTACTAAACACTCAACAAACCATGAGAAACGTGCATATATGAAAATAATATCAATATACATCATATAGCAACATAACAACTACATGTGCCAACATAGCAAATGCAACAAAACAACAAATGCATCCACCAAATCAACTATCATCCAACTATCATCCAACAAATCCATAACCAATCAATATAAATTCACTTCTCATTAATATTTGTTGACTTGTATTTCAATTTTAAGCACAGTTGATTCATTAACGTTGGATTTTACTAACATTCATTCTCAATTCAATTAGTTAACATTCACTAATTTATATTTACATTAGTTCACTTCCAATTTGAATCAAATTAAATTCTATTTAAATTCATTTAACTTCCAATTTGATTTCAATGACTTATAGCTTTCAATTTACACTTAATGAATTATATACAATCAACTAACAATCATATAACAACCAAATCATACCCAACATAACCAAATTATTAATTTTACATTCAATTTGGTTTATCTCTTTTATATATATATATCCTGTTATATAATTTTTAAAGAATCATTTTATATTTGGCATCTTAAATTTCCAATATTAACTTTAATTAAGTCCGTAAGCCGTACATATATCATCCGTAAGCAATATCAATCTAATCGTTTATTCGACCGCACAATTTCACTTTCAAACTAGTATCGTTCACACGACTCTCTAGTGCGGACTCAGATTTGGTTCCTTGATTGGAAACTGTTACTCTCCTTGCATAGCCATATACTATGATAGAGAATTCCAGAATCAAATTAAAAATCGATATCTAGGGTTCGCCGTCGAAAATCGAGTGAAGAATCCTAACTTGGGTCGATATAAATCATCTCGAAATTTTGTGCTCGAATTTGGATCAAATCGTTATGCGAATAAAATAATACTCGTATAACTTATGTATCACCTTTCAATAGATTTCTATACAATTTATCTATATTAAATTATTTTATTGACTTTCATTTTATTTACAATTAATTATTCACAATCCATTATTCAATTAGTATATTCATTTCTTTACATAGCATTTTCTTCAACATTATCTTTTCTTTAACATCATATCATAGAATTTTGCCTACTCAAGTTTATTTTAAACATTCTGTATAATTTAATTAAATTCAATTTCATTTTCCAATTGATTCTTAGCTATAAGAAATTTCTTTGTTTACATTTATTGCATTTTCATAGTTTCAGTTAATAACGAATTCATTTGTGGAACATTTTATTAACCGGTACTTTAGTTTATTAATCATCCTATAAAAGTCTAACCTCTCCTAAATGATTTTTCTTAGTTTACAGTTATCTAAAAGGTTACAAATTCAAAAACAAATTTCTATAACCAATTTACAAAGATATAATACGATTCATTTATCTTCTTTCTTAAGTTCACTTACTTGTTCCATTTATCCATTCATCATTTCATGCTATATTTAAGTTTATAAAAATTTTATCACAACCAAACTCCCATTTATATACATTTTAATTCCTTTTGAGTTTTCCTTAATTTTATACTTCAATTATTTTCAGGTTCTGTTTATTTGTACAATATCTCATTACATATCCAAAACATCATTTTAACTTTTAACATTTCGTAAGTCTTGTTATATGTTATCAGAATGCAAATTTGGCATTGTACAAATTTATAGAATTTCTTTTACTTAATTAGAATGTTCACAAATTTAATTTATTTAAATCCTCTTTACCTTTCAACTTTAAAGGTACACTACAACTCTAAAGTTTTCCCAAACCACAAGCTTAGATATCTTAATCCTCTTATTTTATAAATTTTGGTTATACACATTTCATTCAAATAATTTGAAAATTATTAATTAACAGAACTTAGAAATTTAAATGCCCGGTTCTTTTCAAATCAGTTGAAATAAACATATACACTTGTATCTTTAATATATCAAATCATACCTTTGGAGTTTAAACCAAAACCCATTTACCCAAAATAATTTCGAAGAAAAGCAAAGCTTCTTAGAAGTCCTCCCCACTTTGAGACTCGAAAATGAACGTCGATGATGCTGCGCAGTCATCACCGAAATTATTTTCCAGCGACATAAGAGAGGAGTACTGAATTCCTTCTTTCCTTTAAAAAATCCTTTCAAAATATTTCCATAAACAATTTCCAACTAATATTACTATATATTTCTTCAAAACTTTGCGAACCATTTTTCAGAATCTCCGGGTCTTAAATTCAATATTTTCCAATTTAAATCTATTTTAATTCATAAGTCACCTTTATAAAATATTCTTATAGGATTTTCTTTCTTAAAACATTCCACAAGTGTTTTATCATTGTTCATTTTGTAATTCCCTTATTTATTAAATTACAATATCAAATTAACGATAATAACCAATATTTTCATTCCTAACAACCAGGTAAGCTAGATAAGTCACAATAATTTTTGAAAATAAATCCTTTATATACAAAATATAATTATGGCAAAATTATTTCATTTACCCAATTTCAAAACAATACCATGTCGAATTGTTTTGTTTAAGTGTTTAGAGATCCCTATTGTAACGACCCTAGATTTTTATTTAATTTAAATTAATAATTAAATGAATTTTTGAATAAAAATTTGTAGAATTAATTATAAATGGAAGCGAGTTTCCTCGATTCAAATAGAAAATATGTAAAGTCATATGGATTTGAAAATTTGTATATATGTGAATATAAGTATATATTGGATTAGAAATAAAATTTAAAAATAAATGGTTTTAAAATAAATAGAAATAAAAAAATAAGTAGTCATGTAAGAATAAAAAATAAATATAACAACTTTTAAAATATGTACATAAAGTAAAATAAATATATTTAAGTATAAACAAATCAAACATAATAAATACAAACAAATATAAAAGTAAGTATGCAAGACAAAGACAAGAAACATAAACAAAGCAAAGAACTGTACATACATGATTCAAAGAGTGTAAAGTAGATATGCATGCAAGTGAAAGAACATAAAACAAAGTAAAAACAAGCTAATAAATGCAACCTCCATGTTAAAACAAAAGAAATCCATGGCAAGTAGAAATGATCTGCATAGTTGATAAAGCAAGAAAAAAAAATAAGTATATTGTACAAACTAATTAATGCAAGCCTTAACATATCATCTCAGCCGAGACAAGCAAATAAAGGCAAAGTAATATGTACATAAAGTAAAAGAATAAACAAAGTATAAAACAAGTATGGTATAAGTGTAGATTGTACAAGGCATTTAATGCCATTACCTTAGTACACAATATAATATCTATCAGCCGAAATCTTGGCTACTCAAGAAAGAGAAAAAATATATATAAGATCACTGATCTTATGTTGTACAAAACCAAATCTTAATTACCCTATACAAATGTTATACATCCCCATCACTTCTTCCTATATATCCATTTTCTCATCCCAGTTATATTCCTTAAAAATTAAGGAAATCTGAGAAAGTTTTATTTAAACTTTTATTATGATTTAAACAACAATACATATCACTGCAACGTAGAGGATTTAAAGAAAAAGACCTTCAGCTTGCAAGTTCACAAGCCAGTGTCAACATGAGTAGGCTCTGTTCATTTCTGGAAACCAAAGTGAGCAAACTCACTTATCTATCTATGTGCTTTTGATATTATGGTCGACATTTGAAGTGTGATTGTTTAAATGCCTGCATGTTTGAGTTTACATATATTTATGGGGGTGAATGTCTGGGTATGTTGGGATACATACCTCTATTTTAGGTTTAGAGGTTTAAAGAAAAAAAATAAAACAAAACTCAAATTAAAACAAAACTTCAAATTAAATATTCTACTCAAACCAGAGATCAAGGGATGAGGATTTCAGGTAGCAGTTTCTTAAGTCTGTTACAACGTAGAAGCTCTGTTCACTTCTTAATTCAAGTGAGTAAACTCATCTTAAAACTGAGTTTAGTTTGAATCATTGATTTTTATGCGGTCATATTGAAAGTTATATGTCGATATGGTTTTGGTAATGCCTGTTAGTGTGTATATATCTCTGGTAACAAGGAATAAAACCCTGTTATAAGAAGTACAGGTTATACTTTTAGTTCAAAAGAATTCCATTTCAATTGTTCTGATTGTTTTTAACCAATAATGTAAAAAAAATAAGTTCTGATCAATAATCATTACCTCAAAATATAATTTATGTTAAGGTTTAAATTTCAAACAAAATATGTTAGATGTATCATAGATTATAGTTTTACATTTTATTTAAGTTAAATAAATTAGAAATACTTCTGGAAATCAAGAAAAAGCTGAGCAAATTTAATACGAGCCAATTTCAAACATCTTGATTCATAAATTCAGGTATATAAACTGAATTCATATGCCAAAACATGATTTTTAAAGTAGAAATCATAATTTTTAAACCAAGGGAGAGAGAGCAGTTTGGGTTTACTTTGATATCATAGTTTTATCAATCTCTGGTGATCGGCTATTTCATGGGGTTTGGGTTTTCTCGTGGAGATGGAGGAGGCTATGAAGGTGACTGGAAAAATGTCCGGAGGTGTCAACAACCACGGCGGCGGCGGCGACGCAAGGTTTAAGTTTTAAACCTAGTTTTGGAAGGTCGAAAATTATCAATTCGTTCGTGCTCTTCGTTTGATCGAGTGTCGCGTGGTACGGGGAGGTGAAAGAGGAAGCGACGACAGGTGGATGGCCGGAGCTGCTGGTGTTCTCGTAGGCGGAGGCGAAAGGAATGAGGGGTTTTCTGGCGAGCGCTGTTTTCCTGATGTCGAGATAAATGGCTCGATTTTGATTCTATGGATGTCAGTGGCATTTGGGTTTGCGTTTAGGTTGGAATAGGCTCGAGTGGACTTAGGGAATGATCGCGATCATCGCTAGAGGTCGGCAACGATGGTTCATGTGCACCGTGTGCACGTGATATATCGGCAGGGACGAATTGGGGAAGAAGATGCTGAACTCGAAGTGGAGCCCGGGATTTTCGTGACTTGACTCGAGTTTTTGCGTGAGTTGTTCGTACCTTATTGTTTTTTTACTTAACAGTTTTAAAGAAAAAAAAGAGAGAGGAGGGAAGAAGATAGGATCAGGAGGGATAGGGGTTGCGTGAAAACAGGGGAGAGGCTCGGGCTATTTCGTGAATTACTCGATGTACTTCTCGAGATTATAGGGAAGGCTGGGTTTAGCAATTTGAAAAGAAAAAAAAACTGAGATACAAAACTTAGTTATTTTAGTTGATACTTTAAATTGATAAGCTTTTAGTTATTATAAAATAAGTATGAAACCTATTACACATAAGTTAGTAATTAGTAATAAATTGTTTCAAAGAAATTTATGAAGATTCCTTTTTATATGATAATTAAGTTGAAAAAAATTAATACATGTTTTTTTTTGAAGTAATTAAGAATAATTACATTATAGTTATAACTAAAGTTTGAATTAATTAATGTTTAAAGTGATAGAATAAATTTGTAATTAACTACTTAAGTTAATTAATGAATGATTTATAAGTTAATTAATTAAGTAATTTAATTAGGAATTAATAGATCATTAACTAATAAGTTAATAATTAATGATGAATAATCAGGTGTCATTAATTTATAATTGGGTGTATTAGTTAAAAAAAAATTTAAAGTTATTAATCAATGATTAAGAAAAGTAATTAAGACATAATAATTGATTTCAAAATAATTTGTTAATTTAATAATTTGGAAAAGGATAAGAATAAATTTGTAATTAACTTATCAGGATTGGGTAATAAATTCATAAAGTAATAAATTTACTTGGAGATAAATTGGATTGATTTGGATTAAAACGATTTAATTAATACTGCTTATAAATGACTATTGAATACTTGACTTACTCATGAATGATTGTATTGTATGAGATGCCTTGAATTGATTTTCCTATCTGATCTGTGATATTTTGTTCTGTGAATTGAGCTGTGTATTATCTGTGAATCTGTGAATGTACGATAAGCGTTATAGTTTATATCGCTTATCAACTATATTTCTGTGTTTTGATCTATGATGATTGAATGATGTTGCACTATTGTGTTAAACCCTTGGACCACACCCTACACACACAAATATAGATTTCACGAGGAAATCGATTAAGTCGCAGATTTTTGAAAATAGTTTTGTATTTGAATTTTTAAATTCAAATGTTTTTGAAAATGGATTGGGTTTGAAGTGAAAAGCTTTTGAAATGGAATTTCAAAGATGGAAATTTATTTTGAATAACTGGATTAAGTGTTGGAATTTAAATACTTTGATTTAAATTTAAATTCAATATTCAAATTGAATTCTGTAATTTGAAACTAGGGATTAACGATATTATACTAGTCATTATGAGTTAAACCATTTTTAAAGTATTATTTTTGGGAATTTGAATTAACCCAAGATTGTAACTTGTATAAATGAAATCGGGTTTTTTCGAAATAAGACTGTTGTTTCTAAATGATAAAAAGGCTTTCATAGGAGAAACGAATTTCAAATTATATAAAAAGAGATTTCGAGTTTAAACTGAAATAGTTTACCAAGTTATTGATGAATATTTGGAAATGAATTTTGGAAGTGAATATTTGGGAACGGTTTGAAAGCTATAAGATAAATCTTTAATTTAAAGATTTTAAACGAGTTAATCCAAATGAAATGAAAATTGTTTTGAAAGTCCGTAAATGGAATTTTGTGATATAAATCTTTTGTTTAAAAGATTTGAAATGGTAATTGATTTAAACCATTTGAAAGAAAGTTTTGAATTATTAAGTTATGACTTAACTGAAATCCCATATCCATATGTTTTAAATATTTTCGCTCACTATTCGGTTTAGCCGGGAAAGTACCTTTGTGTCGTATAACCCATTCCGAATATGTGATTTGACGTTATGGATAGCATTTGAAGACCGGTGATGAAGACCGGGTATTTGCGAGAGCGATAGGATGATCTATCGATTGTCTCTGCACCGAGTCGCGCCGGTATAGAGACTCCCTAAGTGATGGGAAATCCGATCGGGATTGTGAATATCCGGATTGCAAGGACTTCTTTGTAAGTGCCTTCGGTTCTGTTCAAACCCAGAACAGACTTGTATGGATAGTATGTCTGACATTACAAATTGAGATATAAAGCTGATTTCTTTCAAATATATTTCTGTTGGTGGCGGAGAATTTATTCTCTTAGCTTAACACCCTTCTCTGAGACGTACGAGCTCAGAGGTTATGTAGTTGAAGGTTATCAGCAATATATTCCCAATTTGGTAATGTGACATGCTGAGTGTTGCTGTGAAATGATCATTGTGTTGATCATTTGTGATAGGATCATTTGTTTGATCGTTTATCTTTATGATCATTTCTATGATCATTTGTTGACCCAAAGCACAGCTTTTGTATAAAGCGTGGCTTTGTGGACGAGACTTTGTCAAGCCTCACACCCCGGAATGGTCAAAACAGGAAAGATGCGGCAAGGTTATGAGGGGTAGCTCCCTTTAGGGTATGTGCATTTCCTTCTGGAAAAGGGTGGTATCATGGTATGGAGCCCAGATACTTACTCATGTTGAAACACTTTATTTATGATTGTGTGATGTTGATTAGAGAGCTCTCGGATAAAGGTCCCAAAGGACCGGGGGATGACATATTCGTGTAGTAGTTACCTAGTGATAAAGGTAACCCGGCCTTGTGTTGGCAGAGAGCTGGTTAAGTTCTCGGGACGTCCCGCCAGAGGCATTTCCATGTGGCAATGGGAAGTTCCTTGGCCTGACCATTTGTTGGAAATCCAAAGAAACAATACGAGACCTGTACGGTTTTAGTTGTAGAACCTGCCATGGAATGTGGCGGTAACCTGCTATTGAACATGTTAGCTATAGTAGGCATACGATAATGGTCGTATGCTGGCTAAGATTTATATCTTTACTTTCGAAATAATTTTTCCTACACTATGCACTAGTAATAATATCAAATGTTTCTTTTTAATGCGTATCAAGCATCTTTGACTATCATAAGGAGAAATCTCCTCCGATTCTGCGTTTGCATTGTGTGTGTGTGCGGGAGGCCTTATAGTAGTCTCATTTTTAAAAAGCATTGCGAATTGACTTTGAAAATCTTTTGTTGAATGTTTTTTAAAGATAAACTGTTTTTGTTGCTCACACCAGTCCCACGACTGATCCGGAGTTTATCGTTTCTTTCCTAAACTCTGGGTGCTCATTATTTTGTACACGACCAGTCTAGAGTTGGGTTTTTCAGATAGTTAGATATAGTGGATTATCTGGAGTTAGTTCAGTCTTTGGATCGCACCAGTCTTGCTGAGCTTGGTGCATCGTTATTGGGGGTTCGAGCTATTGCTGGAGTTCTCTTTTGAAGACTATCTTAGATGTTATCTATTTTTTCTTTTCCGCTGCTATTTTATTGTATCATATCTCTGATGTATATTGATATCTATTGGATCATCTGTTGTATCAGATATTGTATCAAAGCTGTATATCAATGTATTTTTCTTTTATTCCACTGTGTTATTTACTTAATGTTGTTATAAGCTCCGGCGAATCGGATTTGAACGGTCGAATCTATGGCATTCGAATACGATATGAAGTATGGATGTCGATTTTCGAGCGGGCAAAAATCGAGTCGTTACATTTGGTATCAGAGCTAAGGTGAAACTTTAGCTCAGGAGTATAACACATTAAGTAGCTCATTAGAGATAGGGTGAAGTATATCCTAGAATGAGTGTATCCCTAAGATATCTGTTTGAATGCCCCAGTAAATTCTCTTGCTATTCACAGATAGTAAGTATGAGTGCAAGAAGAGGACGAGATAGGGGACAAGAAAATACGACTATAATTGGTCAATACTCTGTAACAACAGCGGAAACAACTTTCTTCTCAATCTCTTTTGATTCGTTTCCAAAATTCTTTTGATTACTTCGTGACAGCTCCAGAAAGAAGTTTCAGTGCGATGATGGCTCTACGAATCGTTGTAGGAAATTCTTATTTCATATTTTCATCGATTTCTTATCATTTTTTTTGATTTAAACTTTAATGAATATGAATTAGAAAATTGAAATTAGAAATTTTAAATTGAGTTAAAATTGGTTAATGAAATATAAGGATAAATTTAAATTGTATTGATAAAGCGATTTCGTTTAAAAGCAAATTTGAAATTCTGTTGAAATTTCTTGTGAATGCCAAAGTCCAAAGAGGGAGAAATTGGTATGTATTGTGAGATATTCTGACTTGAGTTTGGAATTCATATCTTAAGTTTGAGGAATTATAAGAGATCGAATATGTCTATCTCTGTGTTGTTTTCGTGCCTGCGAATTTCGAGGACGAAATTCTTTTAAGGGGGGAAGTTTGTAACGACCCTAGATTTTAATTTACTTTAAATTAATAATTAAATGAATTTTTGAATAAATATTTGTAGAATTAATTATAAATGGAAGCGAGTTTCCTCGATTCAAATAGAAAATATGTAAAGTCATATGGATTTGAAAATTTGTATATATGTGAATATAAGTATATATTGGATTAGAAATAAAATTTAAAAATAAATGGTTTTAAAATAAATAGAAATAAAAAAATAAGTAGTCATGTAAGAATAAAAAATAAATATAACAACTTTTAAAATATGTACATAAAGTAAAATAAATATATTTAAGTATAAACAAATCAAACATAATAAATACAAACAAATATAAAAGTAAGTATGCAAGACAAAGACAAGAAACATAAACAAAGCAAAGAACTGTACATACATGATTCAAAGAGTGTAAAGTAGATATGCAGGCGAGTGAAAGAACATAAAACAAAGTAAAAACAAGCTAATAAATGCAACCTTCATGTTAAAACAAAAGAAATCCATGGCAAGTAGAAATGATCTGCATAGTTGATAAAGCAAGAAAAAAAAATAAGTATATTGTACAAACTAATTAATGCAAGCCTTAACATATCATCTCAGCCGAGACAAGCAAATAAAGGCAAAGTAATATGTACATAAAGTAAAAGAATAAACAAAGTATAAAACAAGTATGGTATAAGTGTAGATTGTACAAGGCATTTAATGCCATTACCTTAGTACACAATATAATATCTATCAGCCGAAATCTTGGCTACTCAAGAAAGAGAAAAAATATATATAAGATCACTGATCTTATGTTGTACAAAACCAAATCTTAATTACCCTGTACAAATGTTATACATCCCCATCACTTCTTCCTATATATCCATTTTCTCATCCCAGTTATATTCCTTAAAAATTAAGGAAATCTGAGAAAGTTTTATTTAAACTTTCATTATGATTTAAACAACAATACATATCACTGCAACGTAGAGGATTTAAAGAAAAGGACCTTCAGCTTGCAAGTTCACAAGCCAGTGTCAACATGAGTAGGCTCTGTTCATTTCTGGAAACCAAAGTGAGCAAACTCACTTATCTATCTATGTGCTTTTGATATTATGGTCGACATTTGAAGTGTGATTGTTTAAATGCCTGCATGTTTGAGTTTACATATATTTATGGGGGTGAATGTCTGGGTATGTTTGGATACATACCTCTATTTTAGGTTTAGAGGTTTAAAGAAAAAAATAAAACAAAACTCAAATTAAAACAAAACTTCAAATTAAATAATCTACTCAAACTAGAGATCAAGGGATGAGGATTTCAGGTAGTAGTTTCTTAAGTCTGTTACAACGTAGAAGCTCTGTTCACTTCTTAATTCAAGTGAGTAAACTCATCTTAAAACCGAGTTCAGTTTGAATCATTGATTTTTATGCGGTCATATTGAAAGTTATATGTCGATATGGTTTTGGTAATGCCTGTTAGTGTGTATATATCTCTGGTAACAAGGAATAAAACCCTGTTATAAGAAGTACAGGTTATACTTTTAGTTCAAAAGAATTCCATTTCAATTGTTCTGATTGTTTTTAACCAATAATGTAAAAAAAAAGTTCTGATCAATAATCATTACCTCAAAATATAATTTATGTTAAGGTTTAAATTTCAAACAAAATATGTTAGATGTATCATAGATTATAGTTTTACATTTTATTTAAGTTAAATAAATTAGAAATACTTCTGGAAATCAAGAAAAAGCTGAGCAAATTTAATATGAGCCAATTTCAAACATCTTGATTCATAAATTCAGGTAAATAAACTGAATTCATATGCCAAAACATGATTTTTAAAGTAGAAATCATAATTTTTAAACCAAGGGAGAGAGAGCAGTTTGGGTTTACTTTGATATCATAGTTTTATCAATCTCTGGTGATCGGCTATTTCATGGGGTTTGGGTTTTCTCGTGGAGATGGAGGAGGCTATGAAGGTGACTGGAAAAATGTCCGGAGGTGTCAACAACCACGGCGGCGGCGCAAGGTTTAAGTTTTTAAACCTAGTTTTGGAAGGTCGAAAATTATCAATTCGTTCGTGCTCTTCGTTTGATCGAGTGTCGCGTGGTACGGGGAGGTGAAAGAGGAAGCGACGACAGGTGGATGGCCGGAGCTGCTGGTGTTCTCGTAGGCGGAGGCGAAAGGAATGAGGGGTTTTCTAGCGAGCGCTGTTTTCCTGATGTCGAGATAAATGGCTCGATTTTGATTCTATGGATGTCAGTGGCATTTGGGTTTGCGTTTAGGTTGGAATAGGCTCGAGTGGACTTAGGGAATGATCGCGATCATCGCTAGAGGTCGGAAACGATGGTTCATGTGCACCGTGTGCACGTGATATATCGGCAGGGACGAATTGGGGAAGAAGATGCTGAACTCGAAGTGGAGCCCGGGATTTTCGTGACTTGACTCGAGTTTTTGCGTGAGTTGTTCGTACCTTATTGTTTTTTTTACTTAACAGTTTTAAAGAAAAAAAAGAGAGAGGAGGGAAGAAGATAGGATCAGGAGGGATAGGGGTTGCGTGAAAACAGGGGAGAGGCTCGGGCTATTTCGTGAATTACTCGATGTACTTCTCGAGATTATAGGGAAGGCTGGGTTTAGCAATTTGAAAAGAAAAAAAAAATGAGATACAAAACTCAGTTATTTTAGTTGATACTTTAAATTGATAAGCTTTTAGTTATTATAAAATAAGTATGAAACCTATTACACATAAGTTAGTAATTAGTAATAAATTGTTTCAAAGAAATTTATGAAGATTCCTTTTTATATGATAATTAAGTTGAAAAAAATTAATGCATGTTTTTTTTTTGAAGTAATTAAGAATAATTACATTATAGTTATAACTAAAGTTTGAATTAATTAATGTTTAAAGTGATAGAATAAATTTGTAATTAACTACTTAAGTTAATTAATGAATGATTTATAAGTTAATTAATTAAGTAATTTAATTAGGAATTAATAGACGATTAACTAATAAGTTAATAATTAATGATGAATAATCAGGTGTCATTAATTTATAATTGGGTGTATTAGTTAAAAAAAAATTAAAGTTATTAATCAATGATTAAGAAAAGTAATTAAGACATAATAATTGATTTCAAAATAATTTGTTAATTTAATAATTTGGAAAGGGATAAGAATAAATTTGTAATTAACTTATCAGGATTGGGTAATAAATTCATAAAGTAATAAATTTACTTGGAGATAAATTGGATTGATTTGGATTAAAACGATTTAATTAATCCTGCTTATAAATGACTATTGAATACTTGACTTACTCATGAATGATTGTATTGTATGAGATGCCTTGAATTGATTTTCCTATCTGATCTGTGATATTTTGTTCTGTGAATTGAGCTGTGTATTATCTGTGAATCTGTGAATGTACGATAAGCGTTATAGTTTATATCGCTTATCAACTATATTTCTGTGTTTTGATCAATGATGATTGAATGATGTTGCACTATTGTGTTAAACCCTTGGACCACACCCTACACACACAAATATGGATTTCACGAGGAAATCGATTAAGTCGTAGATTTTTGAAAATAGTTTTGTATTTGAATTTTTAAATTCAAATATTTTTGAAAATGGATTGGGTTTGAAGTGAAAAGCTTTTGAAATGGAATTTCAAAGATGGAAATTTATTTTGAATAACTGGATTAAGTGTTGGAATTTAAATACTTTGATTTAAATTTAAATTCAATATTCAAATTGAATTCTGTAATTTGAAACTAGGGATTAACGATATTATACTAGTCATTATGAGTTAAACCATTTTTAAAGTATTATTTTTGGGAATTTGAATTAACCCAAGATTGTAACTTGTATAAATGAAATCGGGTTTTTTCGAAATAAGACTGTTGTTTCTAAATGATAAAAAGGCTTTCATAGGAGAAACGAATTTCAAATTATATAAAAAGAGATTTCGAGTTTAAACTGAAATAGTTTACCAAGTTATTGATGAATATTTGGAAATGAATTTTGGAAGTGAATATTTGGGAACGGTTTGAAAGCTATAAGATAAATCTTTAATTTAAAGATTTTAAACGAGTTAATCCAAATGAAATGAAAATTGTTTTGAAAGTCCGTAAATGGAATTTTGTGATATAAATCTTTTGTTTAAAAGATTTGAAATGGTAATTGATTTAAACCATTTGAAAGAAAGTTTTGAATTATTAAGTTATGACTTAACTGAAATCCCATATCCATATGTTTTAAATATTTTCGCTCACTATTCGGTTTAGCCGGGAAAGGACCTTTGTGTCGTATAACCCATTCCGAATATGTGATTTGATGTTATGGATAGCATTTGAAGACCGGTGATGAAGACCGGGTATTTGCGCGAGCGATAGGATGACCTATCGATTGTCTCTGCACCGAGTCGCACCGGTATAGAGACTCCCTAAGTGATGGGAAATCCGATCGGGATTGTGAATATCCGGATTGCAAGGACTTCTTTGTAAGTGCCTTCGGTTCTGTTCAAACCCAGAACAGACTTGTATGGATAGTATGTCTGACATTACAAATTGAGATATAAAGCTGATTTCTTTCAAATATATTTCTGTTGGTGGCGGAGAATTTATTCTCTTAGCTTAACACCCTTCTCTGAGACGTACGAGCTCAGAGGTTATGTAGTTGAAGGTTATCAGCAATATATTCCCAATTTGGTAATGTGACATGCTGACTGTTGCTGTGAAATGATCATTGTGTTGATCATTTGTGATAGGATCATTTGTTTGATCGTTTATCTTTGTGATCATTTCTATGATCATTTGTTGACCCAAAGCACAGCTTTTGTATAAAGCGTGGCTTTGTGGACGGGACTTCGTCAAGCCTCACACTCCGGAATGGTCAAAACAGGAAAGATGCGGCAAGGTTATGAGGGGTAGCTCCCTTTAGGGTATGTGCATTTCCTTCTGGAAAAGGGAGGTATCATGGTATGGAGCCCAGATACTTACTCATGTTGAAACACTTTATTTATGATTGTGTGATGTTGATTAGAGAGCTCTCGGATAAAGGTCCCAAAGGACCGGGGGATGACATATTCGTGTAGTAGTTACCTAGTGATAAAGGTAACCCGGCCTTGTGTTGGCAGAGAGCTGGTTAAGTTCTCGGGACGTCCCGCCAGAGGCGTTTCCATGTGGCAATGGGAAGTTCCTTGGCCTGACCATTTGTTGGAAATCCAAAGAAACAATACTAGACCTGTACGGTTTTAGTTGTAGAACCTGCCATGGAATGTGGCGGTAACCTGCTATTGAACATGTTAGCAATAGTAGGCATACGATAATGGTCGTATGCTGGCTAAGATTTATATCTTTACTTTCGAAATAACTTTCCTACACTATGCACTAGTAATAATATCAAATGTTTCTTTTTAATGCGTATCAAGCATCTTTGACTATCATAAGGAGAAATCTCCTCCGATTCTGCGTTTGCATTGTGTGTGTGTGCGGGAGGCCTTATGGTAGTCTCATTTTTAAAAAGCATTGCGAATTGACTTTGAAAATCTTTTGTTGAATTTTTTTTAAAGATAAACAATTTTTGTTGCTCACACCAGTCCCACGACTGATCCGGAGTTTATCGTTTCTTTCCTAAACTCTGAGTGCTCATTATTTTCTACACGAGCAGTCTAGAGTTGGGTTTTTCAGATAGTTAGATATAGTGGATTATCTGGAGTTAGTTCAGTCTTTGGATCGCACCAGTCTTGCTGAGCTTGGTGTGCATCGTTATTGGGGGTTCGAGCTATTGCTGGAGTTCTCTTTTGAAGACTATCTTAGATGTTATCTATTTTTTCTTTTCCGCTGCTATTTTATTATATCATATCTCTGATGTATATTGATATCTATTGGATCATCTGTTGTATCAGATATTGTATCAAAGCTGTATATCAATGTATTATTCTTTTATTCCGCTGTGTTATTTACTTAATGTTGTTATAAGCTCCGGCGAATCGGATTTGAACGGTCGAATCTATGGCATTCGAATACGATATGAAGTATGGATGTCGATTTTCGAGCGGGCAAAATCCCTCTCGTTACACCTATTAGTCACGTTAATTACTCGTATTGACCAGAATCCATAAGCCACTCAACAAATCAACCGACACAATATAAAACATTTTATATCACTAACAAATACGCTCTCTCATATGTATACACTCAGCGACTCATCATAGGGTATTACTACCCTATGTATAAAGAGTTAGACCCCACAAAGCTAAGGTTATCGCTAAACCAAAGCTCTGATACCAACTGTAACGACCCGCCTTTTTGAATAGTTTAAACCGACGATCAAATACACATGTCGATTCCAAACCATTCAAAAGGGCAGATGGTTATTGGGGTAAATAAGAAAAGAAAAGAAAGAGAAATAAAGGAAATGAAACAACACAGAATCTCGCAGCGGAACGATAAAATATAATAGTCAAATAAATAGTTCATGAAGCTGTTTAGTATACTTTGACAATTATTTATACAACATTTATCAGAGTTATACATATACAACAGAACAATTAAAATAATGCAGCAGATAGCATGATGCAAGGGTAATAATAGTAATAGTATACCAAATCTTCGTCTTCATCCTCCAGAATAGATCTTCAAAAAATCTGAAAAACTCAGGACTGACCCGAGCGTAATGAAAAGACAAAACACTCGAGTCAGGACTAAAATATCCTTATGAAAGTTAAATCAATCGTAAATAAATATGAGTGTAACGGCGTCAGAGATGTTTACGGGGTTTGACATCTCATATCCAGTGTCAACGTGCGTGCAATAACTCAAGAGATGTTACGGGATTTTCATCTCTTAAGGATCCGTTAAACTATCTACTATGTAGTAATGTACGCTAAGTAGATAATGCCTATCTGTAATATAAAGTATCAAAATAGCGTTAAGGCATTACCATAATCCCCCTTAACACATTTTTATAATGCCATAGTCTATACAGCACCGTAAGCCCCACCGTAAACTGGTGGTTATCAGAGGGTACCCCATAGGTATAACACAAAACATAACGTAGTGGTTGAGAATAGGATAATCAGTATGACAAGGTACATGAGGCGATACCAACTAGGATACTAGTAGTTGCGTGATCCGGACTGATGTTGAGCATAGCCAGCAGCTACCCCAACACCGCGAAACAACACTTCCAAATCAAGGGGTGCATCCAAATCGAATCACAAATGTAATAGATATGGTATCGAAGAAGTGTGTCCGCTAGAGATGGCGAACCTCAATGGCCCGGCGCGGCTCCTATTTTAGTCATGTCAGGGGTCATCCAATATCGTTCTCTTTCTTCAGTCAACGCGTTCACCAAACCATCCACTTCATTCTGGATCAACACTCCGCGTATAATAGTTATTAAAGTGGCGTTCGGTATCGACAGAGAGTATGTCCATATCCGATTCCGGTCTCTTTAATAACTACGTATTATTACATCGTTGGCTCTTTTACATTTCAAATCGATTCACAATTGATATCAAAATATCATATTCGCTCCAAAAATCATATCCATTTCAAATATCATTGTATCTATTCAAATGTAAAATTCCGTTTGAAAAATCATTTTTTCGCATCAATATCTCATTTCGATTTCAAAATCATTTCGAATTTCAATTTAGGTTACAACTTCATTTAAACCAATTCGTATTTACATTCAAGATTTAAACATAAACATTTCACCTTATTTACCTATTTGAAATTTTAGAAAATAGTTTTAAGTAGTTTAAAAATTGTTTAAATAATTAAAATAGTTAAAAATACTTAAAATCTTTAAAATGGATTTAAAATATATAAATTAGTTTAAAATAATTTAAATTGGGTTAAGTAGATTAAAAATAGATTAAAATAGTTTAAGTATTCAAAAATGGTTTATATAACTGAGTAATTTGGAAAACAAAGTAAAACAGCTTCAAAACCAAACCATTTCAATTATAACTTCCTAATTCAAAACAATTTCAATTACCCTTCTACCGATTCAATTTCGATTTCGATTCAATCAACGTCAACTTTGCCTTGAAATTTATTCAATTTTATATTCACTTTCAATTAATTCAATTTTCAATTTATATCGATTTGGAGCTTGATTTTCAAAAATATCCATTTATAACACTTAACAAAATTATCCATCAATATTCAAGTTTAAATCCAAATTTCAAATATGATTCAATTCCAAGCTCGATTTCAAAATATCATTTTTATATCACTTTTACTTAGTAATATTCAAAGCTCGAATTAAGCTTAAATCTTTAAACAAATCAATATTCGAAATTCAATCATATCTAGATTTTTAAATTCCAAAGTCTCCACTTTAATTATTTAACAATTTCTTTTAACCAGAATTTATTTCAACATTCCAAACTCAATTTTTCGATAAATTCGATTTTTATAAATTGATTTCTATTTATAACTTTTAAATCAAAACATTTAAATAAATTTTCAAGGCGACGATTTTAAAATTATTAATTTAGCCAATTCGGTGTCCGTATATAATTTTCTATCCTATGGTCAAGTAATTATTTATTTCAATTAAATGTCAGGGATGAATATATATCACTTAAATCAAATCACAGTTTCATATGTATGCCTAACAGGATATATATAAGCAAATAAACATCCAAACATTTAAATATCAACCAATAACATCCATCAAAATACATCATCCAATACACAATACAATTCATGGCAATTTCATAGTTATCAATGTCAGGTAATTTAATCGCAGTTCAATTTCAATTTCGATTTGACTGTCGATTTAAATTTTAACGGTTAATTCAAATGACAATCTATATGACAATTAAATTTTATCAAACAATGACAAATAAAATTCGTAACACTTCATAATGTCAAATTTAACTAGCATAAAGATATTCAGTACGTTATGAGCGTTATAAAACACTCACCTTGATTTCAATGTAGTTCCAGCGTTTTATTTCGAATAAAATTAAACGAGCGTTTAATTTTACCTGAAATTTTCACTAGCTCCAAACGACTCCAATCCTATTTCATAGCGTAGTGCTCGTCGATACGATTCCAATGCAAAAAATTTCGTGCGTTTTCGACATCGTATGAAAAAGTTATGGCGTTTAGAAGTTTATACGAATTACAATATAAATAAATCAACATTTTCTTTTATTTATAAACCTACTTCTAATCTGGGCCGTTCAATTCTTTGCCCCAAAAATCTGGGCCGTGCTGTAGCTTCTTCTCCAAATGTGAAAAACTCACGTACAACACCCATAGCCGCCACTTCCTCCTCCAATTATGGAGCCTTCCTTGTTCACTTCTACGTCGATCAGGGACCAACATTGCAAAGCTCACACTCGACTCCACCCTAGGCCATCTTAGCACCGAACTCGGCCCTTGCCTGGCCTCAAGATTCATGCTCAAACTACAGGCCGACGCGGCCCCCTAGGTCCTAACTCGTCGCTCCAAATCTAATCACAACCGTTGATATCGAAGTACTCTCGATGCTCTACACTTTTCTAGTTGAAGCTTTTTGCTAGATGTCAATGGATCTTGAGATGATTGGGGAAGAAGATCGAAATTTTCTGACCATTGAAAAATTGAAAGTGGCGGCTGCAGATAGAAACCCTAGGGTTTGTTTACTTGTTTGCAAATGAGAATATAATCGTCCTTATAAAGAAAATTTCACAAAACACTATTCACCCAAATTTTTCCGAACTCCAAACGAAGCATGCCGGCTGGCGTTTCTAGGGTTTACCCCACGTTTCGGACACAATGGAATAGGTTTCGGAAGCTAATTCCATCGCCTGTGTGAGATATGGCAATAAACGATCAATTTTAAATTAAACCGATTAAACAAATTTCTATGCGTTTTAGCTTGTCCCGGACAAACGGTAAATCAGATTGACACGAAATTTGAAACCTCACAATAATATGACATTACGGATCCGATGAAACTAGTTTCGTCGAAATCCAAGACTGTTTGAAAAATGACTATTTTAACTCGTCAAATTAATATTAAAACAATTTCGATGCGTTTCGAGCTGCCACGGTCAAACGAAAATTCCGATTGCTACGAAAATTGAAATCCGATAATAACAAACTATTACGGATCCAATGGAACTAGTTTAGTCCAATTCTGAGACTGTTCGAAAATTGGCTATTTTTCAGTCGATAATTAAATATTAAAATATTCAGTTTTCGCAAATTTACTTTTAATTCAATTTTAAAAGTTTTACAACATCATTCTAACTTTAATATGATAAAATAAAATTTTACAAATCATTTTTAATCATATTAAACCCGTTATTCAGTTATCCAATAAATTCCAATTTTAAAATCTTATTAACTCTATTATAATCCCGATATAACTTACATTCACTTTGAAAACCAATTTGAATCATATTAAATCAAATTTCAATTATTCACTCTATTTTCATATATTAAATTTCAATATCAAATTAATCATATCAAATTTGGAATTTAGTTATTCAAACATTTGTAATATTAAATTTAGTCAAATTTGATTATTCTTAAATCACTATCTTTTGAGATATTCAAAAACGAACTTAAAAATTTAACTTTTGAAACGAATTAAAATTATAGAACAACCATTTCCATTATAATGTTATTCAATTCCAATTATTAAATTATTCAATAAATTCCAAATATTAAACTTAAATAATTTCGGTTATCCAATAATTCATTATCTTTTGAAATATTGAAATTGAACTTATAAGATTCAACTTTTAAAACCAATTCACAATTTAGAACACTATTTTCATTTTACAGTTATTCAATTATTCAATAAGTTTCAAATATTTAATTTAAACAATTTACCTGCTCAATATTCAATATTTGATTTAAATAGATTTTACTTATCAATCAATTACTCTATTATACCCAATGGATTCAACATTTATTTTTATTCCAAATGACTTACAATTTTTTTTCTAACACTAAATCACGAAATCTTATTAAATTAGCTATTTTAATTTTCGTAAATTTACGGGTCGTTACAAAACTAGTTTGGTAAATTAAATGTAATGCAAGTGAATGGATTCAAATTTTTAAATGCAATGAAAATGAGAATATACGGATTGTGAATAAATCCAAAATGGAATAGAATTAAGTGTAAGTTGAGTCGGAGTCAATTTAAATTGATTATAAAACTCAAGTGCTTATTTATTTACATAGATCTCGTCAAATTGCAAAGAATAAATTGTTATTGAATGTAAATGGAAGTTATTAAAATGCCATGGATGGATAGGAGTAAAATAAATTGATTTTGAGATCAATTGGATTAAATATGAGTTCAGTTGCTTAAGAATAAATTAAATGTAAGCGATTGAGTTTTAAACCATCCAAATTTGATGAAATTGTATACGAATGGATTGAAAACCATTCGAATTGAATGAAGATGATTATAAATTAATTGGAACAGGGAAATTAGTATGAAAACTATATAAATTGCTTACGGAAAAATGTTAGGTGTGAATTTCTTTTAGAATTCATGTGTTTAACTATTGCAACTAAGTGAAATATTGTTAAACTTTATATATTTGGCACTTACATGTTTAAATTGAGTAAGTACAGGTACCTGGAAGCCGTGTGGCTGGATTTTGGGCACGCTACCTGCTAAATAAATAAGCCGTTTACTTAAAAATGCTAAATAAGGTACGCCTACGCAATTAAAATAGGAAATATGAACTGTTTTTGGTTTTTCCGACTGGGTGGGTCGTTGTATATATATTTATCTCTTTTGTCAAATTGCAAAAGCTCCTCCGTACAAAGGAGACTCTGCCAAAAAATTTCAGAAATTTTGGGAGTTAGAAAATTTTTGAAAATTTTGGAAAATTTTGTTAACGACAAACAAATTCAAATTGGAAACTAAAATAAGTTAGTAAATGAAACCAAAGTAATGACATGAATTAGTAATAAATGACAAATAAAATTTATATATGCAGAGTTAAAGATAAATTGAATTCATATGGAAATGAAAGAATCGATTTGGATAGAAATGGATATAAATTAAAGTGGTAAAGTGAAAATAAATATAAGAAACGTATAAAATGCTTATACTAACTTAAGAAGGGAATGGTGAATTCTTGATTGGGAATTGATGCGACAAATATAACCTAAGATAATATTTGAGTGAATAAATACCGACAGTTTGTAAGGAAGTTGATATGATGTTTTAGGAATATTGTGATTGGACATTAGTGCTAAGCAGGATATGCAGGTAATATAAAGGGAAAAGAGAATTGGATTGATTTCAACGGATATAAATTTGAAATGCTCGACAAAAAGGTATGTATTTAAATTTGGTGTGAAATTTGATTGGGATTTGTATTGAGCCACTTGGCTTTTTGTTTCCTTTTTGGATTTGGGAGGCCGTAGAGCCATTTTGTAGTTGTACCGAGCTAGCCGCGCAAAGGAGACGCTGACAAAAATTTTCGAAAACTTAGAGAGTTAGAAAATTTTTGAGAAATTTTGAAAATTTAAACTTGATTTTGAATTATAATTTGAATAGTTGAATATGTAAAGTTATTTGGGAACTATGGGAAAGCTTGGAAAGTTAATAAGAATAATAATGGGACTTTTATAAAAAGATAGTTGGTGAGATGTTGAATTGTTAGAAACTGTTTGGTTTTAGGGAAACAATAAATGGGTATTGGACCATTTTTCCTAACTAATAATTTCGGGGACGAAATTCTTTTAAAGGGGGAGGAATGTGACGACCCGGAAATTTTCAAGCATTTAAAATCAGAATATTTAATTGATTTTAAATATTCAATAGAGTAATTTTAACTTGAATTCAAATATCACAATTTATTTGATGATTTAATTATTGAATTAAATAATTTGAAGTTGGGAAAATTATCGAATCTAGAATTTTAAGCTGATTAAAAATAATTTGAAGGCTTATAAAATTTATATTGATAATACTGAAGACAATAGAAGCGTTAAAATTGAAATTAACAGCGATTTGTTCAGTTTTGAAATTTTATCATTTTAATTTGAATTTAAAATAGCCTTCCGAGGCATTTCGGAATACGACGAAACCAGTTCCATTGAGTCCGTAATATTGAACTATTATCGGATTTCAAATTTCGTATTGATTGGAGTTAGTATGTGAGTGTACGATATATAAACGCGCTGAAAATTTAATTTATAATAATCTAATGTAATTTAATTAATTAAGCTTCTTCTATACGCCATCCTTATCCATTCCTCCGCACGCTTCTCTTATCTTCCAGTATACGCCATCGTTCGTCACTTTTTATCAAAGCCCCTTCTTCTTGGAAAAAAAAGCAAGTTTGGGAAAATTATTTTTCTAAATATTTAAATTATAAAGTAAGTCTTTCCATTTTAATCTATTATAGTAGTAATTATTTAAAGAGTGACTTAGTAGTTTGTTTTAAGATTAAAAATTTAGTTATATTTTATAAAGTAACCTTATTTTCAAATATTTATATAGTATGTATTTTTAACAAATTACTGAAGTAGTTTAACTTAAATGTTTTAAAGGTATATTTTAAAGTAAAGTGTTTTAAATTATTTTAAAAAAAATCTAGTTTGTGCTTGGCAATTTCAGGGGAGATAGAAAATACTTGGGAAAGCTTATTCTGGAAAGAAAGAATGGTTTGAAAACTGTTTCAAAAGGTTGAAAATAGAAATATACCTTGTAAAGATATTCTGAAGGTAATAAATAATTGGAAAATTATTTATGGTTGGATGGTTGTTTGTGAATATTAATTGATAGTTAAGTAACCGACTATCAATATTGGACAAATACGCTGATCGTTTCAAAGAGACCGGGATCGAGATTTATTTCTCGAAAACCATTTCGATTCGGTTTGTACGTTTTCGAGGAAAACGAGTTTGGATGCGAAGATGGAGCAGTGAAGTGCAAGGGCTAGTCGCTACTAATCCTGAGGATATTTCCAAAAGGGATGTAGTAGGAATAGTGCCTTCGGTTCCGTTCGAACCCGGGACAGACTTGTATGGATGAATGCTTACGAAACATCGTCAGGTGGACGATGGGCATTCTAGGGGATATATTCTATAAAGGTAACGCTTAGCCTCAAGCCTCATCAAATGGGAATGACTGAAAATCAGGGGATATGCAGCAAGGCTAGATGGGTAGCACCCAAGCAGGGTAAGGTCATTCCAGTCTAGATGTCCCTTTTTATTTCGGCTTAGTGGGCGGTTGCTGATCCCAACCGCGGGGTGATCTCACTCGGGATTATCCAGTAAGGGGTAGTCCCGGTCTTGTGTTGCAGGGGAGCGGGCGTACTCCTCGGTACGGTGATCTAGGCCCCGTACTGTGACAGGTGGTACCCCGGTGCCTACTCATTAGTTGGAAATCCATTCTCCCTACGAGCCTTGTACGAGTTTTGTTTGTATTACCCACTCTGTGGCTAGTAGCTGGAATTTAATGAACGTAACAATTTCGGCTATTTTATAAGTATTTGTATATAGACCCTATTATAATATCAGAGGATTTCCATAAAAATGTTTTAGCTATCGTAAGGTAAAAACCCGACATGTTTATTTGTGGCGTGGTCTTACGAGATGCTTTTGTTTTCAAAAGATTTTTGAAACTTTAACAATCAATTGGGTGTGATTTTCTCACGCTGGTATTCCAGACTGACGCGGTGTTATTCAACCGTAATGCTCGGGTCAGACCGAGTATTATAGGATACATAATATGATGCTGTGGAGCTCAGGAGACGAGCTGGATGACGATACGTACATTCGTACATGTTTTATATTTATATATTCCGTTGTTTGAGTTGTTGTGTATTTTGAGTTGTTGTGTATCCATTGTATGATATTGATGTTGAGCTGTGATTGATGTACTCTGATAATGTAATATATAAACAGAGATATTTGATTTTTGAGTAAAATTATTATATTTTATTCCGCTGCGATGGTTAGATTCTGTTGTTGTTTTCTATTTTCTTCTTCTACCTCTTCTTCTTTAACCCAAATGGTTCGTATTTCTGTACAACTTGAGTTGATTTAGATAGAATAGTGTTGACTCAAGGAGTACGAATTTGCGGGTCGTTTCAGTATATTTAAATGGTTCAAGGTGTAATTAACCTTATTTCTACGTGTCCATTCATTTAAAGGGGTCATATTATACAAATTTTAACTAATCAAATTCAACACATATATCAATTTTAAATTTGTTAACTATCTTATATCAAATTCAATTGCATATTATTTATCACTTTAAACAATTAACAATTTAACGTCAAATATAAACATCAAAAATCAATCAATTATCAGCCAAACTGTATTATCATAGCATAAAAAATTAACAGATAACGGTGTCAGATGTCACATGTGAACTGATATAGGTAATAGCATATATAACAGTGTAAACAACCAACAGTCACATATTTCAATTGTCGTTTCTATTGAAATCAAATTTAATAAATAAAAGAACATTAATCGTGAGTGATTTCACACCTTTCGAGGCTAGAGGAGATAGACAATGAAATTGAACTACAAATACCAAAGCAACGCTGGATGGGTACGATTTGATGAAGAAACAGGTACGATAGACAAATCTGATAAATGGGAGGTGGGTGAGAACAAATCAGAATTGTTTTTGATATTACTGAAAAATAGATATATTATTGTATTAGTTAAATCAATACTCCATTTGAATATACATATTTAAATAACTGATGTAAATTTTTTTTCTTATCAACTTGATAACATTATAACCTCTATAAACAGATAAAATATAATTAAAATCTTTATATGTCATATATGCTAACATATACACCCTCTACCATATATGCCTTATAATGCAACCGAAACAAATATATTATCTAAACCAAAATATATGCAGACCCACTGTAAAATTATATATACCTTTATCTCGTACGCTACTTCCTTTCACATCTAGTATACAGTAACTTCAATATAAACCAAAGTCGAAAGTCACTATATTTTATATTTTTTAAAACATATAAGCTTACACCACAGATCAAAGAGGAGCTTATATAAACACACTATAAACAACTAGAAAAATATATTCAAACATCTTGTGTATATAAACATCCAGTATATAAAAATCTCATATATATAATTACAAATTCCTTAACCCATATTTGCATGCGCCATACCCTGAATACATGAATGATTCACGTGTGCTAGAAACACAAGATGTAGCAACTATAATGTGTATTCTCATTCTTACTGCCACACACGCACACAAGATTAAACATACAACACGCACACAATATCAAACACACAACACGCACACACTCTACACATGCAGTCCCAACACGGCAATAAGTATACACAAATATAAATATACCACGCAACACCTATATATAAATGTACACACACACACGCAATTTAGATTTTACAACATGCAAACCACTTATAACTATATATACAGCATGTATAGTAAAAAAAAACACTTTAAACATGTATATATGTATACAGTACTATGATAATATAAACCATGCTATGTATATAAGCAAATATGAAATATATAAAGGGATGGAATATATACCTTCATATATGTATATAACCAACAGCAAGCACACAAAAAGGAGAAGCTAGCTGCAAGAGAAAAAGAGAACACAGAGGTAGAAGAGGAAGAAGTGGGTCGATAGTCGGTTGTTGGGTGCCAGGCTCCTGTGGTAAGGAGGGCCATGGGAAGAATGAAGGCGTGGAGCACGAGAAGGGGACGACCATGGTAATTGATTTCTGGCATTGGTGGTGGGCAGATCTCGATGGAGGTGGAGGGTCGGTGGCGAGATGGAGCATGCGTTTGGAAGAAACGGGGTGAAAGATGGCGGAGGTTGCTGCACCGAGGAGGATGTAGGCGCGCATGGGATGGCTTGAGGCCGAAGTTCAAGTGGTGATAGCAGGATTATGGCGTTGGCAGTCGAGGTTGAGAGGTTCACGGGGCGGCCGTGTGTTGTTGCTCGCGTGTGGAGATCCATCGAATGATTGGCTTCAAGACTTTTTTTTAGAATTGTTGCGCAGGGAGAAACAGAGAAGGGAAGACAAAGAAAATGTGCAGTATAGAACTAACATGAATAAAAAATAATTTAGGGGCGGGGAATTAATTTAAAAGGACAAAAATTTCTATATTTTTTGCCTCAAAGACACGACCTCAATATTTTTACCACAAGGACAAACATTCTTCTAAAAATTATTCAGAAGGACAAACATTTTCCAAATTATTCATAAGGACAACAAAACTGATACCGAACTAAAAACTGATACCTAAAAACTGCTACCGATAACTACAAACTGATACCTAAAAACTGCTATCAATAACTAAAAACTGATACCTACATAAAGTTGTCCTTCAGGATAAAATATTGAAGGTCTGTCCTTGAGGCTAAAAAGCTGTGAAATTTTGTCCTTAACAATAATTTACGGTAAACAAAATCTACCGACTTTTGAAAGTCACTTTTCAACTTATTGCAAAAGCAATTTTTTTTTGCTTTTCAACTTACATAAGTCAATTTTTTATATGAAAAATACTAAAAAAATGTAATTTCAAATTTCAAATTTCCAAAATTTCAAATTTCAAAATTTATAAATTTCAAATTCAAATTTCAAAATTTTCACATTTCAAAATTTTCAATTTCAAATTTCAATTTCAAAAATTCAAAATTTCAAATTTCAAATCTCAAATTTCAAACTTTCAAATTTCAAAAATTTTAAATTCTAATTTCAAAATTCAAAATTTCAAACTTAAATTTTCAAATTTCAAAATTTTGTTCAAATTTCAAAGTTTTACAAATTCAAAATTGAAATTTTGAAATTTCAAAAATTCAAATTTTCAGAATTCGAATTTCATAATTTCAAAACATCAAATTTCAAAATTTCGAATTTTAAAATTTGAAATTTCAAAAATTTGAACTTTAAAAATTCAAATTTGAATTTTCAAACTAACACTTCCAATTTCAAATTTCAAGTTTTCACAAATTCAAATTTTCAAATTTCGAAATTTTGATAATTTAAAATTTCAAAATTGAAATTTCAAATCTCACAATTTCAAAATTCAAAATTTAGAAATTCGAATTTCAAAATTCAAAATTTCAAAATATCAATTTTCAAAATATCAAATTTTGAAATTTCAAAATTTCGAATTTTAAAATTTCAAATTTTCTAATTTCGAACTTCAAAATTTGAAATTTCAAAACTTTGAACTCTAAAATATCGAATTTTTGAAAGTTAAAATTTTCAAATTTTGAACTTTGAAATTTCAAATTTCAAAATTTGAATTTTGGAATTTTCAAATTCGAAATATTACAATTTAAAATTTAAAAATTTTAAATTTGAATTTTGAACTTTTTTTCAATTTTGACTTATAAGTCAAAAGTTTCCAAATATGCTTTTTAACTTTCTAAAAGCAAAAGGACTTTTGAAATAAGCAAAAGTCCTTTTGCTTTTGTTTGCCAAACGGGCCCTTAAGTAACGTCAACAAAATTATGAAAGGGAAAAAATATATGCATGGGACTTTGAGAATAACAAAGGTGTGAATTCTAAAAACGTTAATAGTCCTAAGGTTATTGGTTGTCACAGATGAAAAATGAATGGTCACCTCCGAAAGCCAAATATACAAACCGATACGGGAATCGTTCCATAGATTTCGCCGTCTTCCGGACTCCGAAATACACAAAAAAATATACCGTAAAAATCAGCGCGACGAGACGATCAAAACGGTATATGGATATCAGTGGTACGATTGAATTATTAAAACTCGAATTTTCTACCAGCGGAAAATGCAAGAAAACGCAGAAAAATAAGATCGACGGAGCTAAAGATGTCCGAATTTGAAAAAACGAAAAATGGAGTCTTGCTCAAAAGATGATTTAGACTTTTTCTATGTAAAAATATTTAAGTTTCGAAAACGTTTTATTTTCATTGCTTTTTAACTGATTAAATTGAAGTAAATTTACGCACAAAATAAGCTTTCATATTTTTGAACGAAAATTTACCAGTTGCTATGTTTAACTAGACACATTCCAAATAATAAATTTTTATTTCAATATTTTATTTTTTATTAAATTTCACACAAATTCAGTTAATTAAATTTATTAAAACCGTTAAAATATCCGGGTTGTTACATAAATTATATTATATATATAAAATGATTATTAATGAAGTTGCTGTTAGGAGATGATAATATTTAGTTATCATTGATTATTGTTTGAATTAAATTAAAAATGAATACTTTATGAACTCCATTTCACAAAGTGTTCGATAATTAAATTGAAATCAATTAAAATAAGAATTGTTTAAAATGGCAAGGATGTAAATTAACAAACTACTTTCATAATAAGGTAATGCAATTATATATAAGTATATTTATAATATAGCTTATAAATAGAAAGGATTTAAAAGCTGACAATTTTAGAATTTAAATCCCTTTGTTTCCAAAATTGTTTTCAAAGCCTTCAAAATTAATAATAATATTACGTCAAAGTGTTCTAACGAGAAATATATTTTGAAAAGATTTTTGAAAGAAATAAAGCATTGAACTCGCTTTAGTCGCTGGAAAATAACTCTAGGGATGACTGCGGCATAGCCAGTATTTATCATCAAGTTTCTAAGTGAGAATTGCTACCAAAAGAAATTTAATTTCGATCAAAACAAGTTTTTATTATGAAAAATATTCCAAGTATGATTTAATAAATATATGAAAATGGTTTTGAACTTATAATTGAAAATAGTATATATAAGAAATAAGTTTTTAACTTATATATTTGAATAGAAAGGTAAAATTAAATTTTAAAACTGTTGAATATTTTGGTTAAGCAAAAAAAGAAGATCCAAATTAAGATATGAAATATAATAATTAAATTAAGAAATGTTTAATAAATTGAGTTAATGAAATGAAGAAAATAAAATGAGTTTTAACTCAAAAAAGCTTAAATAAAGGTAATTGTATTTGAAATGAATTAGATAAAAATAATAAAATGAAATTTAAGCAAATAAGTTTGAATAATTTATAGATTTGAGAATATTAAGCTAATAATAAATTTAAATTTGATGAACATGAATGATGAGAAAAAAATAAATTGAATAAAGTTAATAAAGATGAGTAATGGATTATGAAATAGAATTTCACTTAATAATGATTAAATGAATTGAATTAGATTTCAATGGAACTAGATGAATTAGTAAATTGAATTAATTCCACTTAAGCTATAAAATGGATTAATGGCACGAATATGAACTCGAATTATAAAATAAAATGCAAATTAGGTATGGAAAAAACTAAATAAAAATAAATGAGTGCCAAAAAAAATTAATATGAGTAATTGAATTTAATTTAAATTGGATGTAAATAAATTAAATGTAAATGGAATGAGTTTCAATAAAATTGAATTTTAACTTATTTAATATGGAATTAGTTAAAAAAATGAATTATAACATGGAGGTAACTTAATAAGTTAAATGAAATTGATTGTGAGAAAAGAAAGTTTATTAATATAAATTTTAATTATAAAATATATTCTACTTAAGTAAATTATTAATATGAACTTGAATTTGTGAAATGAAATAATGAAGTGAATCGAAGAATTAATATGAACTTAAGTTATGAAAAACAAATATGAAGTGCATTTTATAAAATGGTTGCAATAGACTTAAATGGTTTATAAATGAGATTGGTATCAAAAGAGAATATACTAAGTGGAAATAAAATAAAATTTAACTTAAACAAGGTGAAATGGAATAATTTTATAAAATGGTTCATAAATGAATTTGTATGAAATATGTTAAATAGAAAGTGAAATAATTGGAATTTAACAAATTGAATTAAAATTGAATGTGAATGAAATAGATGTGAATAAATTTGAAGCAAACTGATTAAATGTTAATAAAAATTGGATGTCAATAAGAAATGAAGTGTATAAATTAAATATTGACATTGAATAATGTAAATTCACATAGCTATGGATTAATTGGGTATCCATCGATGAATATTAATAATTGTGAATGGTTTCTTTGGTTGTAAATCATCGATTTTATTGTTTTGGCTAATATGTTTGTTTTGTCGTGTATCGGTGCTAATGTATATGATTTCGATTTAGAATTCATGCTATATGGTTTTATTTAACTCATACATGCTCTATATCTTTATAAGTAACTAATATTTCAAATTTGAGTTGAGATAGGTGCATACAAAGACCGTTTGGATGTATACCTAGGTTTTTATATGCTTTTGCTTGCTTAATACGAGTTAATTCGCTCGTATTAATAATAATAATAAGGTACATGTAACGATCCCGATTTTAAGTTGAATTTGAATTGGTAATTAAAATGAGTTTTTGATTTAGTTGTGAATTAAATTGATTTTTTCCAAATAAAATAAAGTATTTGTTTGTTTATTCATTTGTAAATACAAATGGATTACATATATATGAATTTAAAAGAATTTGAAATTTGAAAAATAAATGTTTTAAATATTATATATGGGATTTGGAAATTCAAGAATAAATATTTTAAATAAAATTGGATTTGAAAGAAAAATTTATCTTCTAAAGCATATAGAAATTTGTTTTCAAATTTATAGCATACACATGTAATATGTATTTTGAAAGTTATATTTGAATTTAATATGGTAAATTTCTAAAAGATATTTATATGTATACATATTTATTTATTTATGCATGTGGATAAATATTTATTTAAAGGTATAATGGTTTGAAAATGAATAAAAGGATTTAATAGTTTCTTTTAAATTTATGTATACATAAGAAAATACATTGCATAAATTATAATAACATAAGGGTTTAAAATAAAATTATAAATTAATTTAAATAAAGGTCTAAAACATAATATTGCTTGTTTTAAACAAGTGTAAGCTAAAGAAAATAGAAAATTGGCAACTGTAGATATTTTAAAATGTATTAAAAACAATTTTAAGCAAATTATCATGTAAGATGACAAGTGGCAAATAGGTTAGTTTGAAATTGGAAAATATAAAACTTATGAGGAAAAAAGCCTGTTCATTCATTTTCAGTTTAAATATTCTCTCATCTTTTCTCTAAAATATGGAAAATAGAAAAACAAAAGAAATCAAAATGAAAATGGAACCAGAAATGGAAATCTGGAAGCAAACAAATGACTAGATCAAAGTTACCAGATCAAAACAAAGAAATCAAAATTCTGTGAATCAAAAAGGAAAGATCAAACCAGAAAATCACCAAAAGCAAAACCTGTTTTCAAGCAAGCAAACAACCTGATCAAAGCAAAGTTCAAATATTAAGTAAACTAAAGTTTTCCAAATTCAAAACAACTGATCCAGTTTAACATATCATCTCAGCAATCAAACTACGACCTGGATTATCAAAGTTCAAGTTCAAATACAACTTCCAGATCAAGCAAGCAAATTCACGGATAAAAATATCAATTCCAGTTTTCAAATTTCAAATTCCAGGCCCAAATTTTTCTTTCCAGCCTTTGCAATCTTGTCTCTGGTCCTTTCTATAAAACCACTCAGGTGAGCAAACCTTACTCATTCAACCATAGTATGGCTATATCTTGATTGATGAGATAAACGGTTGAAGTATGAATGTTGTGTAGATGTGTTTATATGAATATTAACTGTGATTGCATGTTGAAAATATTAAATGCCTGTGAATATATGAGTTTCTGTATATACATATATCCTCTTTGTTTAAAAAAAATAACAGGACCCAAAATTATGAATAAATTCCTATCTTCTAAACAGATCAATCTTAGACCTTGATTAAAGAAGAAATGATGATAACAATGTGACATTACTGGAAAAAATAATTTCCAAAATATTTGGTAATTATTTTAAAAACTGAAAAACAACAGTGAAATTCAAAAGTATGACCAAATTCGACTTGAATAATTTGTTGGTTCATTTATATAATCTATTATGTAATAGTATCAAGATTTTTAGTCTTGATTTAAGGGGGAATTTGCGAGTTGAACAGAAAACCTATTTTTGTTAAATTCTGGTGATCGGGTTGATGATTTATCTCGTGATTGTAACTGAAGCTTGCTGGAGGGTCATAGATTATTAGAAAAATACTAGATAAATTTATAATTCACCATAGAAGACGAGCGAGATCGATTTTGTATTTAACCCTAAGTTTTTGTTACGACCAGAATTCGAGTAAGTGCGCCGACGTCAAAGCATCTAGTTCGATTGCACCGAGATGGATGGTTTCGTAGTTGAGTGGGCAAGGCTCTGGACTAGGTGTCGGTGATCCAAATGGCCGGAGGTGGTCGTTTGAGATGTTTCTTTGGCGATTGATGTCGGTTCCAGGTTTGTCATAATGGTTCGTTTTCGATTTCCGGCGTTGTTTCTGGGTACTTGAGCTGATTATCGAGGTCAATGGTGATATGTGGAGAGGCTCAGCGACGATTGGAGAAGCTTCGATCGTGTGTGCACGTGTACGTGCATTGGTGGTGTCTGGGTTGTGATTGGAAATGGTTTAAAGAGAAGAAAAAAGCAGCCCGAAGTAGACTTCGAGGAGTTTACGCGTTGGCTCGTGTTTGGAATCAGGTATTTGCAAGTTAACCTCGTGTATAAAAAGACTTGACCAAAATTTAAGATTAAAAATGAAAGTTGGAGTTAGTTTTGGGAACAACTCGAAGTCAATAAGCAGTTTTCAAGTAACACCGGAAGTTGATCTCGAGTCCTACGATTTCCGATTCACACTTTAACAATCTAAGTTAAATAAATTTCTAAATTTATCCTTATGTTAAATTGCAATGTGTTGTTAAACATTTTGAAATTGAAATATTTTGAATTAGTTAAGTTTAACTTTAAACTTATATTTTTTTGAAAGAATTTATTTTAAGTAAAACTTAATTAAGTAATTAATAAATTACTTAATGAAAGTAATTAAGGTAAATTTGTTAATAAGTTAAGTTTGATAAATCAAGTAATTAAAGGTTAATTAATTTAAATAATAAATTAATTAATGTGATTAATTAATTAAGGTAATTAATTTGAGAATAACTAAATTAATTAAAGGCTAATTGATTAGTTAAAGCGATTAAGGGATGATTCTTAAATAAGGATTAATTAATTAATTATTGTAATTAATTAAAGATAATTAATTATTAATATAAGATTAATTAATTTATAATTAAGGATTAATTAATTGATGTAAATAATTAATGAAAGCAATTAAACGTAATTAATTGCTTAAAGATAATTACTTAATTAAAAGTAATTAATTAATGATTAAGGGTGGATTAATCAAGTGATTGTCATTGATTTAAGATTAGGGATTTAAGTTATTTATCTGTGACTTGTGAATAAAGATAAGCGTTATAGTTTATACCGCTTATCAAATGTATTGCTGTATTTGAATCTGTACTAATTGATGATGTTGCGCTATTATTTTGTAAAACCGCTCGACCATACTTATACACACATAAATATGGATTGCACGTGGAAATGGATTAAGTCACATATTTTTGAAATGATTTTAAAATTGAATCTTGAATCCAAATGGTTTTGGAAATGGATTGGGTTTAAAGTGAAAAGGTTTTGTAAGGAATTTCAAAGATAAAAGTTATTTTTGAATAACTTGATTTAGTTTTGAAATTTGATTTAAATTTGAATTCAAAAAATTTGAAATTGAATTCTATTTATGATTTAAAAAGGTTATACAAGTTTATATGGGTTTTAAACCATTTTAAAGTGTTGTTTTGGGAATTTGAATTTAACCCAAAGATTTTAACTTGTATAAATGAAATTGGATTTTTCCAAAATAAAAATTATTTGTTTTCAAATAACAAAAGCTTTCATATAAGAAATGAATTTCCAATTTGTGTTAAAAGGATTTCAAGTTTAAAATGAAAATGGTTTCCAAGTTATGTATAAATCTTTGGAAACGGGTTCGAAAACTATAAGTTAAATCTTTAATTTAAAGATTAGATGAGTCAACCCTAATTGAAATGGAAATTGTTTTGAAAATCTATGAATGGGTCTTTGTGAAACTGGGTGAACTTTGTGAAATGAATCTTTTTGTTTAAAGATATGAAATGGTAATTTGTTTAAACCTTTTGAAGAAAGGTTTTGGGTTTTTTAAAAGTTGCGACTTAACTGAAATCCTATATCCATATGTTTTTAAATATGGAGCTCACTATTCGGTTTAGCCGAGAGAGGACTTTGTGTCATATAACCCATTCGAATAGTGATACGACATTATGAATTGTAATTGAAGACCGGCGGTGAAGCCCTAGTGTCTTCAAGAACGATAGGATAACCTGTCGAATGACTCTGCACTGAGTTGCTCCGGAATAGAGTTCTCCATATGTGATGGGGAGTCTGATCGGGATTGTGGATACCCGGATTGTAAGGGCTTCTTTTGAAGTTCCTTTGGTTCCGTTCGAACTCGGAACGCACTTGTATGGTTGTATGTCTGACATTGCACTTTGAGATATAAAAATGATCTCTATTAAATACATTTCTGCTTGGTGGCGGAGAATTTATTCTCTTAGCTTAACACCCTTTTCTGAGACGTACGAGCTCAGAGGTTATGTAATTGATAGTTATCAGTGATATACTCCCAATTTGGTAGTGTGGCATGCTAAGTGCTGCCGTGTGATCGTTTGTTGATCAAAGCATGGCTTTTGTATAAAGCGTAGCTTTGTGGACGAGACTGCATCAGGACCTCACACCTCGAAAATGGTCGAAACAGGAAAGATGCGGCAAGGTTACGAGGGTCGAGCCCTTTAGGGTGTGTCATTCCCTTCTGGAAAAGAGTGGTATCATGGTATGGAGCCCAGATACTTAACTCATGTGGTCACTTCAAATCTATTACTTTGTGATTGCTTTGTGGTTTTTGGTTGAGAGGCACCTCGAATAAAGGTCGCAAACGACCAGGGGATGGCATACTCGAGTAGTAGTTACCTAGTTACAGAGGTAACCCGGCCTTGTGTTGGCAGAGAGCCGAGTAGGTTCTCGAGACGTCCCTCTAGAGGCGTACCCATGTGGCAGTAGGAAGTTCCTTTGGCTGACCATTTGTTGGAAATCCAATCACCCAATACGAGCCTTGTATGGTTTTAGTTGTAGAACCTGCCATTTAACATGGTAGCTATAGTAGGCATACTATAACGGTACACATGCTGGCTAAGATTAACATTATACTTTCGAATTGTTTTCCACTATGCACTAATAATAATATCAAAAAGGACTTTCGCGTATCAAGCATTTTTGACTGTCATAAGGAGAAATTTCCTCCAAGTTTGCGCTTGCATTGTGTGTGTGGCGGGAGGCCTTATGGTAGTTTCATTTTCCAAAAGCATAGCGGTTTTCAATTGTAAATTCTTTTATTGTTCGTTTTAAAGATAAGCTTTTTTTGTTTGCTCATACCAGTCCCATGACTGACCTGGAGTTTATTGTTCCCTTATTAAACTCTGGATGCCCACAATTTTCCACAACGGGCAGTCTAGAGTTGGGTTTTTCAGATAGTAGATATCGATTCAGTAGCTTTCAGCTTTCTCTTTGGAATTATTTGGTGACTTTGGATATTGAAGTCTTTGGTCTCCATGACTGACCTTGCTTAGCTTGATACAACTTGATGGTGGTTCAAGCTATATACGGAGATTGCTGATATTGGTGTTTCTTCTGGAGTTTCAAGTTCTAGTTGTTTCCTCTGCTGGTTCATTGGTGTTTCCGCTATAGCGTTTCATTGTATCTCTGATATTGATCATTGTTGTATATTTGGATATTGTATCATTGGAGTTATATATTATATATACTATTCATTTCTTCCGCTGTGTTGTACTTAATGTGTTATAAGCTTCGGCGAACCAGATTCGACGTTTGGATCTGCGGCATTTGAATACGAGTGGCGTATTCGCTGCCGATTTTCGAAGGTCGAGTCAGGGTCATTATATTTGGTATCAGAGCCGAAGGTTGAAATTTAGCTCAAGAGTATAACACATTAAGTGACTCATTAGAGATAGGGTGAAGTACCATAGAATGAGTATCCCTAAGATATCCGTTCGAACGCCTCAGTAAATTCTCTTACTATCCACTGATAGTGAGTATGAATGCATAAAGAGGACGAGATAGGGGACAGGGGAGTACCACTACAAATGGTCAATACCCTGCAACAGTGGAAATAAATTTCTCCATCAATCTCTTTTATTCATTATCTCTTTTCAAATTTCTTGATTGCTTCATAGCAGCTCCAAGGAGAAACTTTGATGTGATGATGGCCCTACGAATCGTGTAGATAAGTTCTTAATTCGTATTCTCTTCATCAAATTTCTATAAGTATTTCATTTTAAACTTTAATGAATTTAAAATTCTATTTAAAATGAATTGTTGAATAAAAATGAAGATTTGTATCGATAAAACGATTTCGATTAAAACCAAATTTGGAATTCTGTTGTAATTTCTTGTGTGGATTAAAGTCCAAAGATGGACAAGTAGTGTATATTTTGGAATATTCCAATTGGAATTGTGTATCCATCATTTGTTCTGTTAGGTCTGATATATTCTACGAATGGTTCGTAATCCTTCGGACTAACCAATACCCCAGTATATTCGTAGACCAGGTGACCCAAGTATCTTGTAAAGTGTTAAATGAGTTTGTTCTCATATTGTTGATATTTTGATTTGGTAAACCAAATGTAGAATAAATATTCAGTTTGATCTGGGAAGCTATATCTCTGTGTATTCATCTATTCTTTGTTGTTTCCTCGCCTTGCGAATTTCGGGGACGAAATTTCTTAAGGGGGGAATCTGTAACGATCCCGGCTTTAAGTCAAATTTAAATTGGTAATTAAAATGAGTTTTTGATTTAGTTGTGAATTAAATTGAGTTTTTCCAAATAAAATAAAATATTTATTTGTTTATTCATTTGTAAATACAAATGGATTATATATATATGAATTTAAAAGAATTCGATATTTAAAATAATAATTGTTTTAAATAATATATATGGGATTTGGAAATTCAAGAATAAATATTTTAAATAAAATTGGATTTGAAAGAAAAACTCTATCTTTTAAAGCATATAGAAATTTATTTTCAAATTTACAACATACATATGTAATATGTATTTTGAAAGTTATATTTGAATTTAATATGGTAAATTCTAAAAGCTATTTAAATAATAAACTCCAATATATATGTATACATATTTATTTAAAGGTATAATAGTTTGAAAATGAATAAAAGGATTTAATACTTTCTTTTAAATTTATATATACATAAGAAAATACATTGCATAAATTATAATAACATAAGGGTTTAAAATAAAATTATAAATTAATTTAAATAAAGGTCTAAAACATAATATTGCTTGTTTTAAACAAGTGTAGGCTAAAGAAAATAGAAAATTGACAAGTGTAGATATTTTAAAATGTATTAAAAACAATTGTAAGCAAATTATCATGCAAGATGACAAGTTGCAAATAGGTTAGTTTTAAATTGGAAAATATAAAACATATGAGAAAAAAAACCTGTTCATTCATTTTCAGTTTAAAATATTCTCTCATCTTTTCTCTAAAATCTGGAAAATAGAAAAACAAAAGAAATCAAAATGAAAATGAAACCAGAAATGAAAATCTGGAAGCAAACAAATGACTAGACCAAAGTTACTTGATCAAAACAAAGAAATCAAAATTCTGTGAATCAAAAAGGAAAGATCAAACTAGAAAATCACCAAAAGCAAAACCTGTTTTCAAGCAAGCAAATAATCTGATCAAAGCAAAGTTCAAATATTAAGTAAACTAAAGTTTTCCAAATTCAAAAGCAACTGATCCAGTTCAACAGATCATCTCAGCAATCAAACTACAACCTGGATTATCAAAGTTCAAGTTCAAATACAACTTCCAAATCAAGCAAGCAAATTCATGGATAAAAAATATCAATTCCATTTTTCAAATTCAAATTCCAGGCCCAAATTTTTCTTTCCAGGCTTTGCAATCCTGTCTCTGTTCTTTTCTGTAAAACCACTCAGGTGAGCAAACCTTATTCTTTCAACCTTAGTATGGCTATATCTTGATTAATGAGATAATGGTTGAAGTATGAATGTTCTGTGAATGTGTTTATATGAACGTTGACTGTGATTACATGTTGAAAATATTAAATGCCTGTGGATATATGAGTTTCTGTATATACATATATCCTCTCTGCTTAAAAAAATAACAGGACCCAAAATTATGAATAAATTCCTATCTTCTAAACAAATCAATCTTAGACCTTGACCTTTAAAGAAGAAATGATGATAACAATGTGACATTACTGGAAAAAATAATTCCAGTAAGAATATTTGGTAATTATTTTAAAAACTGAAAAACAACTGTGAAATTCAAAAGTATGACCAAATTCGACTTAAATAATGTGTTTATTCATTTATATAATCTATTTTTTAATCAAAAACTATGATTTTTAAAAATAGTATTAAGATTTTTAGTCTTGATTTAAGGGGGAATTTGCGAGTTGAACAGAAAACCTATTTTTGTTAAATTCTGGTGATCGGGTTGATGATTTATCTCGTGATTATAACTGAAGCTTACTGGAGGATCGTAGATTATCAGAAAAATACTAGATAAATTTATAATTCACCATGGAAGACGAGCGAGATCGATTTTGTATTTAACCCTAAGTTTTAATTACGACCATAATTCGAGTAATTGCGGCGATGTCAAAGCATCGAGTTCGATCACACCGAGACGGATGGGTTTGTAGTTAAGTGGCAAGGCTTTGGATGAGGTGTCGGTGATCCAGATGGCCGGAGGTGGTCGTTCGAGATGTTTCTTTGGCGATTGATGTCGATTCTAGGCTTTTCATAATGGTTCGTTTTCGATTTCCGGCGATTTCGATGTTTCTGGGTACCTGAGCTGATTGTCGAGGTCAATGGTGATATGTGGAGAGGCTCGGCGATGATCGGAGAAACTCCGATCGTGTGTGCATGTGTACATGCATTGGTGGTGTCTGGGTTGTGATTGGAAATAGTGGAAAGAGGAGAAGGAAGGAGCTCGAAGTTGACTTCGAGGAGTTTGTGCGTTGGCTCGTGTTTGGAATCAGGTATTTGCAAGTTAGCCTCATGTATAAAAAGACTTGACCAAAATTTAAGATTAAAAATGAATGGATTTAGTTTTGGGAACAACTCGAAGTCAATAAGCATTTTTCACGGGTAACACCCGAAGTTATCTCGGGTCCTATGATATCCAGTTTCAGACTTTAACAATCTAAGTTAAATAATTTCTAAATTTATCCTTATGTTAAATTGCAATGTGTTGCTAAACATTTTGAAAATGAAATATTTAAATTAGTTAAGTTTAAATTTAAAATTATATTTTTTTGAAGGAATTTATTTAAAATAAAACTTAATTAAGTAATTAAGAAATTACTTAATGAAAGTAATTAAGGTAAATTTATTAATAATTTAAGTTTGATAAATCAAGTAATCAAAGGTTAATTAATTTAAATAATAAATTAATTAATGTGATTAATTAATTAAGTTAATTAATTTGAGAATAATTAATTAATTAAAGGCTAATTAATTAGTGAAAGTGATTAAGGGATGATTCTTAAATAAGGATTAATTAATTAATTATTATAATTAATTAATGATAATTAATTATTAATATAAGGTTAATTAATTTATAATTAAGGATTAATTAATTGATGTAATTAATTAATGAAAGCAATTAAAGGTAATTAATTACTTAAAGATAATTACTTAATTAAAAGTAATTAGTTAATGTTTAAGGGTGGATTAATCAGGTGATTATCATTGATTTAAGATTAGGGATAGTCACTTATCGTAACTAATTAAGGATAATTAATTTAATGGTAATTAATTAATTAAGGGTTAACTAATTAATTAAAGATAATTAATTAAATGGTGAATTAAATAATTAAAGGTTAATTTTTAAATAATTAAAGGTTAATTAATTTATTATTAATGGTTAATTAATAAATGATTAAAGAATAATTCATCAAAATGATTTGTAATTTATTAATGTTAATTAACCAGGATTAGTAATTCATAAGTAATTAATCTGATTTGAATTAATCAGACAATTAACTGATCTTACTTATGAATGTTTGGATTGAATTGGATGCTTTGAATTGTGTGCTATCCCTGATATATGACGTTCTGTGATATGATTAAGCTGTGAACTGTAACTTATTATCTGTGATGAATATAATTTATTTACTTGCGATGTACCTATGTTATTTATCTGTGACTTGTGAATAAAGATAAGCGTTATAGTTTATACCGCTTATCAAATGTATTGTTGTATTTGAATCTGTGCTAATTGATGATGTTGCACTATTATTTTGTAAAACCCCTGGACCACACTTATACACACATAAATATGGATTGCATGTGGAAATGGATTAAGTCACAGATTTTTGATATGATTTTAAAATTGAATTTTGAATCCAAATGGTTTTGGAAATGGATTGGGTTTAAATGAAAAGCTTTTGTAAAGGAATTTCAAAGATAAAAGTTATTTTTGAATAACTTGATTTAGTTTTGAAATTTGATTTAAATTTGAATTCAAAAATTTGAAATTGAATTCTATTTATGATTTAAAAAGGTTATACAAGTTTATATGGGTTTTAAACCATTTTTAAAGTGTTGTTTTGGGAATTTGAATTTAACTCAAAGATTTTAACTTGTATAAATGAAATTGGATTTTTCCGAAGTAAAAACTATTTGTTTTCAAATAATAAAAGCTTTCATATAAGAAATGAATTTCCAATTTGTGTTAAAAGGATTTCAAGTTTGAAATGAAAATGGTTTCCAAGTTATGTATAAATCTTTGGAAAACGGGTTCGAAAACTATAAGTTAAATCTTTAATTTAAAGATTAGATGAGTCAACCCTAATTGAAATGGAAATTGTTTTGAAAATCTATGAATGGATCTTTATAAAACTGGGTGAACTTTGTGAAATGAATCTTTTTGTTTAAAGATTTGAAATGGTAATTTGTTTAAACCTTTTGAAGAAAGGTTTTGGGTATTTTAAAAGTTGTGACTTAACTAAAATCTCATATCCATATGTTTTTAAATATGGCTCTCACTATTCGGTTCAGCCGAGAGAGGACTTTGTGTCATATAACCCATTCCGAATAGTGATACGACGTTATGAATTGTAATTGAAGACCGACGGTGAAGCCTTGGTGTCTTCAAGAACGATAGGATAACCTATCGAATGACTCTGCATTGAGTTGCTCCAGTATAGAGTTCTCCATATGTGATGGGGAGTCTGATCGGGATTGTGGATACCCGGATTGCAAGGGCTTCTTTTGAAGTGCCTTTGGTTCCGTTCGAACTCGGAACGCACTTGTATGGTTGTATGTCTGACATTACACTTTGAGATATAAAAATGATCTCTATTAAATACATTTCTGCTTGGTGGCGGAGAATCTATTCTCTTAGCTTAACACCCTTTTCTGAGACGTACGAGCTCAGAGGTTATGTAATTGATAGTTATCAGTGATATACTCCCAATTTGGTAGTGTGGCATGATGAGTGCTTCTGTGTGATCATTTGTTGATCAAAGCATGGCTTTTGTATAAAGCGTAGCTTTGTGGATAAGACTGCATCAAGACCTCACACCCCAAAAATGGTCGAAACAGGAAAGATGCGGCAAGGTTATGAGGGTCGAGCCCTTTAGGGTGTGTCATTCCCTTCTGGAAAAGGGTGGTATCATGGTATGGAGCCTAGATACTTAACTCATGTGGTCACTGCAAATCTATTACTTTGTGATTGCTTTGTAGTTGTTGGTTGAGAGGCAGCTCAGATAAAGGTCGCAAACGACCGGGGGATGGCATATTCGAGTAGTAGTTACCTAGTTACAGAGGTAACCCGGCCTTGTGTTGGCAGAGAGTCGTGTAGGTTCTCGAGACATCCCTCCAGAGGCGTACTCATGTGGCAGTAGGAAGTTCCTTTGGCTGACCATTTGTTGGAAATCCAATCACTCAATACGAGCCTTGTACGGTTTTAGTTGTAGAACCTGCCATTTAACATGGTAGCTATAGTAGGCATACTATAATGGTATGTGTGCTGTCTAAGATTAATATTATACTTTCGAAGTGTTTTCCACTATGCACTAATAATAATATCAAAAAGGACTTTTGTGTATCAAGCATTTTTGACTGTCATAAGGAGAAATCTCTTCCAAGTTTGTGCTTGCATTGTGTGTGTGGTGGGAGGCCTTGTGGTAGTTTCATTTTCCAAAAGCATAGCGGTTTTCAATTGTAAATTCTTTTGTTGTTCATTTTAAAGATAAACTGTTTTTGTTTGCTTATACCAGTCCCATGACTGACCTGGAGTTTATTGTTCCCTTCCTAAACTCTGGATGCCAACAATTTTCCACACCGGCAGTTTGGAGTTGTGTTTTTCAGATAGTAGATATTGATTCAGTAGCTTTCAGCTTTCTCTTTGGAATTATTTGGAGACTTTGGATATTGAAGTCTTTGGTCTCCATGACTGACCTTGCTTAGCTTGGTACAACTTGATGGCGGTTCGAGCTATCTATGAAGATTGCTGATATTGGTGTTTCTTTTGGAGTTTTAAGTTCTAGTTGTTTCCGCTGCTGGTTCATTGGTGTTTCCGCTGTAGCATTTCATTGTATCTCTGATATTGATCATTGTGGTATATTTGGATATTGTATCATTGGAGTCGTATATTATATATACTATTCATTTCTTCCGCTGTGTTGTACTTAATGTGTTATAAGCTCCGACGAACCAGATTCGACATTTGGATCTGCGGCATTTGAATACGAGTGGCGTATCCGGTACCGATTTTCGAAGGTCGAGTCAGGGTCGTTGTAGTACACATCTCGGATTAAATACCGCACTTTTATATTTTTCCCTACGGGATGCCTCATCATTGAGATGAGATGTATATTTGATATATTTGGTATATATTTGTGTTATATATGCCATTGTAAAAAAATTCCGATTGAGCTGCGCAGAGGAGACGCTGCCGAAATTTTTCTTAAATCCAGGTGTTAGATAAATTATGAGGTTTTAAAATTTCATAAATTGTTTTTATATGTAAGTTGTAATTTTCGTAAAACCGATATCGGAGTGGAGTAGCGGGAGCGTAGCAAATGTTTTGCAAAATAAGATTTTCAATGTTTTGTAAGTTGATAATTTTGAATAAAATATATCAAATGTTAAATTCCGTACTTAGCCTTTTCGAGAACGAAAAGTTTTGAGCGGGGGAGAATGTAACGACCTGTATTTTTGACTTGTTTAAATTATTAAATTTAATGTAATTATTTAATATAATTGGTTAGAAGTAAAAATTTAATGAATTATTAGTGTAGTTATTGAATATGAATTTTTAATGAAATTTTGGTAATAACCGATTTGAAAATGAAATTCTATGTATTGGAAGTGTTTATAATCAATATCGAGAATTGAATCATAAGTGTTGAATTATTTAGATGAAAATAAAATAATTATCGACAACTAAATTCATTTGGAAATTTATGATTATTAATATGTTTTATTGGATGGTTAAATTTTTTAAATTTAATATTGGAATTATTCAAATAATTCAATTTTGGATTTAATATGATTGAAAATGATATCAGAAGTTGATTTATATTTTATTTAAATACAAACAAAGATAGTTAACTTTTAAAATTTCATTTAAAAGTGAATAAATAGAAATTGGAAATTTTATATTATAATTAACGTGTAAAAATAACCATTCGGGAAACTATCTCAGATTTCGATGAAACCAGTTTCATCTGATCCGTAATAGTAAATTATTATGGGATTTCCAGTTTCGTAGCGATCGGACTTGTCGTTTGGCCGTACGAGCTTGAAACGCGTAGAAATTAATTAATCGGAATTCGATTAAAATTATTCAATTTTGAAAAGCTATCATATGCATACGATCGAATTGGCCCTCGAAACTTATTCCATTACATTCAGAATGAGGGTAAAATATTAGGAACGCCAAACGGCACGCTTCGGTTGGAGTTCGGAATTTCACGGATCAATCGGGCGAGATATTTTTCTAATTAAATATTATATATTTTCTATCTTCTGAAATCATCGTACACTCAACCTCTTTTCTTTGTGACCCCATACTTCTCTCCCACATTTCTTTTTTACTGTTTAAAGGAAAAAAGAAAGCGATCTATAGGTCGAAAAAAAGCAAATCCATCGATCGCGAATGGAGGGGCATCGCATTGTCGCGCATGAGGCGCCGCGGCCGCTGGCGTGGCTGAGCTTGGAGCTAGTGGAGGACACGATGGAGGCTTTCAATGTTGTGTGTTAGGGTTTTGCACGTATGTGCTGGCGATGGGTGACAGTGGAAGGAGGCATGTCGTCTGGATGTGATGGCAGTGTTGGATCATCGTCCGATGATCATCTGGCATGCGCGCTTCAGATTTCATTTGCGTGCATTTGGGTTTCTTCTCATGCATTGATTTGGGAACATAAGAAAGATGGGTTAGTTAATTTTTATTAATTTTATTAATTAGTTGGTTAAGTATTTTTAATTATATTGGTATTAATAAAATTCATAACTTTTGCATACAAGGCCTGTTTTGGACGAAACGAGTCGTAGTGCGACCGTATTGATGTCGACTGCCGCACGAAGTGGAAATTGGAATTTATTTGAAGCTGAAAATATTTATAGTTACAAACAAAAGGGTGAGTATTTTATACGCTTACGATTGACTAAATTAATTTTTATGTTAGTTAAATCATTATCATGAAGTAATTTAATTTCATTGGCTGATGTTTGGTAAATTAATTAACATTAGGTTGATATATGAATTTAATTAATAAGGATTAAAATGGATAGTCAAATTTGAAATTAAATTTCCATTTAGACGCACGATATTGATAACCAATTAATTATTGCATTATATTGAATGTTTGGATGATTGATTGTGATGGATGCTATTGGTTCATATTATGGATGATTTGTATGTTTATTTATATATATCCAGTTACCACCCTGTAACTTATTTATAGTATACAAAACTGTAAATTAAACTATTTCAAATAAATTAAGAAATAAGTTGAAATGATATATACCTATGACATTTATTTTGGATTGAAATGATATATATCCATTCCTGAATTAAATTGAAATGACCGATCACTTGGCCATAGGATAAAAAGTTATATACGGACGCCGAATTGGTTAAATTAAATGATTTTAATTTTTTTAATTGGAAATTATTTAAATGAGTTTGATTTAAAGAAGTAAAAAAAAAATTTAATATATGGAAATCAAATTATTTCAAAATTGAGCTCGAATTGTTGGAATAAGAATTTGTTAAACGAAATTGTTTAAAATGAAATTTGAGATTTTGATGTTAAAATCGAACTATGATTTGAATTCCGAAAATTAATTTTTGTTTTAAAAAGATTTGAACTTTCGTTCAAACTTTGAATTATAGCTAAGTAAAAGTAATATAATTAGATATATAAATTTGGACTCCAGAATGGAATGTATTTATATTTGAATCTAAATTCGAAGATTGAAGTTTAATTTGAATTCGATGATTTAAATCAATATTCTGAAATCGAAATCGAATTTATATAAATCGAAATGGTTGAAATCGAGAAATTGAATTGAAATTAATTCAAGTTAGAATTGAAATTAATTAAATTGAAATCAAAATCAAAATCGATTTGAATTAAAATTAGAATCGTAGTTAATTCGAATTGGAATCGGAATTGAATCGATTTAAATTGAAATGAAAATTGAAATTGATCTGAATTGGAAGATTTGGAATTGAATTGGTCTGACTTTGGAACTATTTTCAAATAAATTATTTTAATATAAACTGTTTAAAATCTATCTTCTTAAATATTAAATTATTTTTGATTTTCCAAGTTATTTTGTTGTATAAACCATTTTCAATAATCAAACTATTTTATATTAAACTATTTTAACTTTTAAACTATCTAAAAGTTTTCAAACTGCTTTCAAAAATTAAAACTGGTAAGAGTGGGAATCGATTATATTTAAATCATGGATTTAAATACGAATTGGATTAAAATGAAGTTATAACCTAAATTGAAATTTGAAACAATTTCGGAAGCGAAATCAAGATATTAAGGTGAAAATGATTTTTATTTGAAATTGTATATTTTGGGTAAATATGATGATTCGAAATGAATTTGATTTTGAAGCGAATATGTTATTTTGATATCAAGTATGAATTATTTTTGAAATATAAAAGTACCAACCGGTGTGTAAAATGACATTAGGTTGTTAAAGAGACCGGGGCCTCTTATTGGCACACTCTCTGTCAATATTGGACCACTTTCACAACTGTGTATATGGAGGAGACTTTGGAATAAAGTGGTTGGATTTGGTGTCGTTTGATGGATTTGAAGAAAGAGAACGATGTTGGATAGACCCAACACTTGTGCCAATTTGAAATGACTAAAACAGGACGGCTTGACAGGGCCAAGCGGGCTAATTACCCCTCGCGGACATCCGTTCTTCGATTTTCTTGGACCCGGTCCGTATTATTAATCTTATTGTTGGTTTCAATTGGTGCACCTTGATTGTGGGATAGCTTCCCTTGACTCAATATGGGATGGATGGACGCGGTGGACGGTCGGGGCTACGATGCGTTTCCACTAGCCCTATGACCTAAACTGGTAGTATCCTACCTTGGGCATTGCCTCATGTGCTTTGTCATACTTTTATCCCTATACAAGACCATTACGAATTTGGTTTAGTGTTGTTGTATCATGATGCATCACTGGATACCGACATGCCACTAGTTGTGCTAAATGCAAACTGTACGATAATGCTTAAAAACGTGTTAAGGGGGATTAATGTAAAGCCTTAGGACTAAGAAAAATATTTGTTTTACCGATTAGACATTATAAATGCGGTGTATTCTACTGTATATAATAATTAGATGGATCCTTAAGAGATGGAAAATCCTGTAACATCTCTTGAGTTATTAAACGCACGTTATACACTGGATAGGAGATGTGAAACCCATAAACATCTTTGATGCTATTACACTCATGTAATGTGATATTGATTCGACTCACATAAGGATATTTAAGTCCTGAATTGAGTGTTTTGTCTTTTCATTATGCTCAGGGTCAGCCCTGAGTATTTCAGCATATTGAGGATCAATATTCTATAGGATGAAGACGGAGATTTGGTATACTATTACTACTGTTATTCCCTATCGTTCTGCTGCATTATTTATTTGTTACTGCTGTATATATAAATCTGATAAATGTTTTATAAATTATAATCGAATGTATAATATAAACAACTTCATGAACCGTTTATTTGATTATTATATTTTATCATTCACCTGCGAGATTCTGTGTTTGTTTTCCTCTTCTTTTCTTATTTTTCTTAATTAACCCCATTGATTATCCATGTTTCGGATTTTTTGAGTTGGACATGTGTGAATTATTGTCAACTCAAACCTTTCAAAATGTGGGTCGTCACATATACACTTGATATAATGTGTTATATTAATTAATTAATTTAATTAAAAGTATATAATAGAAAATCCATAAACGGTATGTTTTGTGATAGTAGTAATAAAGTGTTGTACCCATGAGTAATTTATCACAATGAAAACAAGTATACCATTAATGTTCCTAGTCAAAATGCATCGAGACTGGTTGTCGATGTATTCATTGAGACTAGAGTACATTTGTGTATTACTCATGATTGCTGGGGGCATCTACGGGTTACGTACTGATAGTTACTGGATAATTATGGAACGACTACTCGATAGTTTTTTGTTGGTTAATATAACTAAGATCAAATAGAAAATATCGATGTAACTGATTTACATAGTTCTTTCGATATGAGAATATTATGGATATTCAATATGAAAGCTTCGATAAGATTATAGTCAAATTTGATAGAGTTAGGGGTATGTCCTAGGGGCAGTTATTTATTTTGTTGCATATATCTAACTAGATGACCAATCTTGTTCAAAATAAAATGTGTTTTCTTTTTATTATATACCTTATATCATGTGTTATATTAATTAATTTAGTTAAAAGTATATTTAATAGAAAATCCATAAATATTATGTATTGTGATGGTAGTTGCACAGTGTTGTAACCATGAGTAATTTATCTTAATGAAAATATATACCATTTATAATATTCTTAGTCAAGATGTGTTGAGATTGGATACGATACATCCATTGAGACTAGAGTACATAACACTCTCCAAATATTGGGCAGTGTAATATTCATGGCTACTAGAGGCACCAAGATGTTACATACCGATAGTTATTGAATAACTATGGAATGACTCACTCGATAGTTTTCAGTCGATTAATATAACTAAGGTCAAAACAAAAAATATTGATGTGACTAATTTACACGGTTGTTTGGGCATTAGAATACCGTTGATCTTCAATGTGGAAGTTCCGCTTTGATTATTGTTAAATCATGGAATGACATTCATAGAACGACTATAGTTGGTCGTATGGAAGCATTGGAAGTGAAACACTATTCAAGAGAGGATTCGACTCTTTAGTTATATGAGTTTAGTATCACAGTCAATTGAAGTCAACTTAAAGTCAAAGCCTCTAACCAGAGCATTTCGATTAATAAAAATTATTATTATTGAACCAAGGACTTTGTGTTTGGACAATAAAGTTGAATATGGACGATATTGTAATTTTGACCGGTACCAAATTCCATAAGTCCAAAGTGATATAGTTTTGACGAAGGGAATTGGTGTACATAAATGCCACTATCGGGTAACGCTTAAATAAGTAAAATTTGATTTTGCCAGTGAAGATGTGTAGGCAATAAATTTAACCAAAATGTCATACCACTAGCTAAGTTGACGCGTGAACATCAATATTTGAATTGTTCAACATTAGTTTTTGACTGAATTTACAGCATCACACAACCGTATTTGTAAATTCTTTGAAAAACCATGTGATTTGATTAATTTACAAAATGCTTTAAGTTAATTAAATTAAATAATATTTGGTAAATATTAATTATTATTTTTAGATGTTTGGGTGTTATTTGGAATTATTTGAATGCATATATAAAAGTAATATTGATACATGATATCTGTATATTTCTATAAAAAGATTTGTGGAAATTGTCCATTTGATGGCAAATAATTTCAGCCATACCATATAAAAAGGGAAGAATAGAGAGAGAGAGAGAGAGCAAAAATTAAGGGAATTGAGTAAGGAAATTTTAATTAAAAGAATAAGAAAAGTTTCATTCTTTTAGTTAAAACATATCCACTAATTTGTTTTCTACAAACAATTTTCATTCTTTCTCATTCATATTTCTCTCCTCTCCTCTCCTCCTAACCTTCCATGGCTAAAAATCAAATAAATATTTTCAAAAATTTCATCAAATCCAATACAAAATGCAAAAATAAAATAAAAAATAAGTGGATCATCCTTCTCTTGCAAAGCTGAGTGATGATCTGCCTGAGATATGGGCTCTCAAATCAAGGTGTTTCTCTTGGCTTCACCTAGAAGGTGAACTCTTGCTTTCTTTATATGTTATTTAATGATGAATAAATGTTTCTATTCTTCACATATTTCATTCGTTCTTTTATATGTATTTGGCAATGTTTTGAATATTTTTTTATTCCCTTGAACCAGCTTTATCATCATCAGGTTAATATGATTAAAATCATCTTGTTTACATTCTTTGTTATTCACATGTCACGAATGATAATTATTAGGCATATATCCCTATTTTGTTTGGTGTTTATGTTATGTATTTAATTAGATATGTTTTTATTATCACAATTTATACATGGCTGTATTATTCAATTCTTCATATGAAAACTTTATTTTGAATAACATTTTGAAATAATTTGTTTACATAAAGTTAGTCATTTTGAAATAGTTTTGTTTGTTGTTTACATAAAATTTTAGGTAGACCTGTTATTCATACATTGATTAAAAAAAGTAAAGGTTAGAAATTTGATTGAAATATAGTGTTAAATTACCCAATATATCTTTTATTGCTTGTTACATAAAATACAAACTTGAACAAAATACACATATTATTTATTTGAAACAATTTTAGAACATGATTATGAGTTTTACATGGTTGCTGATTTGGATGCGAATTGTTCCATCATTATACACTTAAAAAAAGAATTTTATTTGTAATTATAAGTGAATTTTTTTGCAAAATGTCACATTCCCCTTTTAACCATTTTGTTAAGGTTTGATTTTATTTTACTAACATAATTTTCAATTACAACACATATAATTGCATGTCCCTTTGACTTAAAGTTAATAAAAAATATTCTTGTTGTAACCATTAATTTAGTTCCAAAGTCTTATCAAATTAGATATTTTTTTAAGCTTTGATTTCATATTGCATAAATTGGTTAAACTTAATTTTTAATATATGTACATGTATGCATATACATATGTGTGTATGAGACTCAAATAAATAATTTTTTTGACTAGTCAAAATTTTAGACAACAAAGGCTTGTGTGAATTAAGTAAGAAATATTGTTAATTTACCCATTAACCAAATTAAAGAGAGAGAAAGATGAAAGGTTTCTCTTTTTACATTTATAGCCCCATCATCCTCTAATTAATTATTTGTGTCAAGAGAAAGAAATAAAAGGTTTCCTTTTCTAAACTTTTACATGTTTATTTGCATACTTTTGTCTGCTGCTTATATGTTGTTCTTATCATTCAAACACATGAATGTATTTGATACATTCATCAAATTACATATTTATTTTAATTATATTTAAAACTCCTTCAATTATGAAATAAAATAAATTTTTGATTTTATTTAAATAAACTTAGAAAAGGTCTAACCATATTTAGACTTCACAGGCCCAATATGGATCTAAAATGGTAATATTTTTTTTGAAATTCAACCATTTCTTCCACTGTGGACGGACACAGTTCCAACAAATTCATGGCATGGTGACCATCAAGTAATTATAAGTGGGTTGAGTGGAAGTATTGGAAGTGAAGCATTATTCAAGAGATGATCGTCTCCTTAGTTATGTGGGGTTAGTATCACGGTCAAATTAGGCGAACTCAAAGTTAAAGTCTCTAGCTAGAGCAGTTCGTTAATGATAATTGTTGTTATTGGACCAAAGACTTTTTGATTGGACTATAGAGTTGAATATGGATGATATTGGAATTTTGACCATTACCAAATTCCATAAGTCCAAAGTGATATAGTTTTAACTAAGAGAATTAGTGTAAATAAAAGTCATAACCCGGTATGCTTAGTAAAGTGAAATTGGATTTTATCGAAACCAAATAAGAAATAAATTTGGCCAAAACGTCACACCACCTGCTAAGTGAGGTGTGAAGGTTAATATTCGAATAGTCCAATATCGCTAACCAAATTTACACCTGACATGTCACATAACCGAGACGATGAATTCTCCTTGGACCATATGATTTAATTAGTTTATAATTGTTATAAATTAATTAAATTAATATTTATAAGATGTTAATTATAAAAGTTTGATTTGAGGAGTAAATTTTATTATATATACTAGAATTGGCCCGTGCTTCGCACACGGGCTATTTATATTATTGTAAACGGAAAGTTGGGGGCATTTTCGAAATTTCAAAAAGACGCCGAGTAAATTAATTCAACGAATATTCTTTATTAGTAGTAGAGATATATATAATAGTTATAAATATATCAATCGATGTATAATATCGATAAACGATTGAATTGGATTTAATTAAATAATATTTTTTGGGCTTTGTTACACCCCGTAATTTGGCATTAGTTATTCAATTAGTTAGTTAGTTAGTTAGGCTTCGAAAATGGAATTTGTGCAAACAATGGAATTTGACCATGAAACTCGCGCCATTGCGTTCGTGGTGAAAATAGAAGCAACTTTCATATTTTGAGTTTTGCGATCGGAGTCCAAATAAAGAAGTTACGGATGAAAAACAAATTCGAATGGAAATAATTAAATAAGAAAAAATTAAAGTTTTATATTAATTACTCGGGCCCACTTGCTGACTCATTATTAGGGACGGTCGACTCCAAGCGGTCGATTGGTGTTCCAGAGGTGGCCAACCAGTGGCGACCTGGCTGATCAAATAACCCTAGGCTGCAATGACCCAATTTAATATATTTCGACCTAATTGTTCTGGTTGATTTTAGAACCAATAAATTCAGACCTAACCCTCTCTTCTCTTCTCGTATTTTATCGAGGTAGTAGCGAAGCTCCGTCATTTCTTCTTTCCACTTTCTTTTTAAATTACAAAGATATGATTTTGTATCTATATTCATACAAATCGAAGAAGAGTAGAAATCTAATAAAAAGGGCAAGAGAAGAGAATCAACCATATGTGAGTTCGAGTTAATATATATGTATATGTATGTATGTATGTATGTATCTATTTCCTCTCCCAATCCCGAATCTCTTCTCAATTCTGTAATTCTAATATATGTATGTACCCTTTTATACATATATCTTGGATTAAAAAGGATTTGGAGATAATCAAAGATTCTACTTCAAATATAGATATCTAGATTGCTTTTGAAAGTTGACTGGGAAATTTATGGATTGATATATTATGAAAATTATCCCGTTGATGTTAATTTGATTTTTATGCCTATTTTCCACTTGGAAGTATTAAGTGTCTTGGGTACAGTCTCTTTCATTGCTAAAGTCGTAATAATAATAGTAACACATAGGAGCATGCCTTGGGGATAAGTCTTAAATGATGGGGTCTTCCTTAGTTATGGTCATAAATGACCAGATTCTGCCTATATTCTAATAAAAGGTATCAAGTTGGTTACGTATTGTTTATTACATGACCACGATTTTATCGACGATAGACGCGGTAATAGTTGGACATTAAATATGGAAAGGCTTAAATAGCAGTTAGCGTTCTCGTAGTTAGAACCCACCGACCATTGACAACATTATTAGAAAACCACCTTCGGAATATGTCTTAAATGACGGGGTCTACCTCAATTAAAGTCGTAAATGATAGAGTCTGCCTATTTATAGAAGCTCGCTTCATGTTTAGAAGTACTAAGTAGCTAATGGGTTTGGAAGTATTGGGAGGTTGATATGGCTTCATTAATATTCCTCACCTTAGGAAGGGTAAGTCTGTAATCGTGTGTCCAATCCAAGGTTAGATTAGAATTGCTATCTTTGATAGACATAATAATTAAATAAGAACTTATATATATAAATTTATGTTATGGGCAGTTTATTTTTTTTCATTCACCAGAACGTTGTTCTGACCCCCTTCATTACAGCCCATATGATAGAATTTAGAGGAAAAGGTCACTGGAGATAAATGTGCTTTGCTGTTGGAGAAGTCTTCTTTCTCTCATACTCAATGCTGACGTGACAATCTATTGTCCAAAGAATACCATTTATTTTAAGGTACCAGTCATAATCAGTAATCAAATCCTATAATTGTTTCTGCCGTGATTTTAGATTTTGTTACCCGGTTGTTTGACCGTGTAACAAGAGGCTTGGCATATATACCTGGGTCGGCACAGGCCTCATTCGGTACACCTCCCTTCGCATGGCACAAAGCCGCATTCGGCATAGAAGGGTCGATCGGCACAAAGCCTCGTTTGGCATAGAAGGGTCGATCAACACAAAGCCTCGTTCGACATAGAAGGGTCACTCGGCATGAAGCCTCGTTAGGCATAGAAGGGTCGCTCGGCATGAAGCCTCGTTTGGCATGAAGCCTCGTTCGGCATGAAGCCTCGTTAGGCATAGAAGGGTTGCTCGGCATGAAGCCTTGCTCGACAAAGATGAGTCGTTCGTCACAGGCCTCGTTCGGCACACTTTCCCTCGTTCGGCCCAAATACCTCGATCGGCACAACACCTCGTTCGACACACCTTCCCTCATTCGGCACAAGAGTCTCGCTCGGCCCAAGTACCTCGATCGGCACAACACCTCGTTCGGCATATGAATGCAGTTCGACATGCATCCCTCGCTCGGCATTCGAATGCCGTTCGGCTTAGATGTGTGGCTTGACATACGAGTATCGTTCGGCATGGACACCTCACTCGGCATTCTCTGGTTCGACCAACCTCGCTCGGCAATTGCGGTTCGTCATCTCGGGCTCGGTGCACAGAAGCTACTTACCATGAGCCAAGGTACCTTGCTCCTAGGCCCATGAGGGAAGTCCAACCCACATTCCTCTATAAATAGAAGGGAAAGGGCATAGTGAACGGGATCTTTTTTCGAGAACACCGGGGAGACTCTACTGCATTCAAGAAAATTCTATTTCACTTAGAACTTGTATTCAAGCCATTATTGTACGGATTGTATCTGTATTCAATCATGGTTAAAACAATAAAGATCAAAACTTAAAGTGGACGTAGGCAGTTATGTTGAACCACTATAAATTCGATGTTCTTGTTTTTGCAGTTAATTTAACATACTGTCCTCTGTTTTAATTTACTTTCTTCGTTAATCTCTCTACTTATTCTTTCTCAAGGGTGTTAATGACCAATTCTAGTGCTAACATTTTGGTGCTTTCACTGAGAATCGAGTTCTCAGGTCGCTAGGATGTGCTTTGTGGCTACTGGATTAAATAAATCCCCCGAAGGAGATCCAAGTCATTCACAGGACGCCCGTTGATTCAACTCAGAGTTCGTATCAATAACTCTACTATGGAAAGACCATGTACCAGATCAGCCTCTCATAGCGGACGTCAACGAGACTGCTAGCATACAACAAATAGGACCTAGCAATCAACAAGCAAATCTAGGTGCAGGAACCACCACCCAAAATGAAATGGAAGTTGCCACCAAAACAGAGTTCAACGACTTGATGAGAGAACTCATGGAAAGTAGAAGACAACTTACTGAGCAAATAAAAGCTAGCACTAACCTCATGACTCAGCTCGTTCAGCAACAACATTTGAATGATGGAGGAAGTCCTATTCCTTATTCTTCATCTAATAGCTCGACTTCGTCTGATGAACCTCCCAGGCGTAGACGCCACAAAATTGAAACTAGACAAGCATGTGCCGCTGATCGATCAACTAGGGATCACTTACATCTTAGAGACCATAACTAAGCCGAAACAGGAAACTTAGGAGCTGGATCACGTATGGAAACTGGACGCCCTGCTCACCAACACTCTAATGAAGATGGTCTCCAAGATACACATTTGGAAGATCGCCAACATAGGAGACATCAACCCGAGCGGTCCCGTAAAACAGAGTCCAACCTTCCATCCTCCATACAAACATAGGACTTATCAGCTATGGTCAGACAGTTGATGAGAGAAAATCAAGGCTTGACCAATGAAGATTGGGGGATATCCAGCAGTCATACTCCATTCACAGATATTATTCTACAGGCCGAGTAACCCAGGAAGTTTAGCATGCCAACTATCTCGGCCTACGAAGGAAAGATCGATCCCAGACAGCATGTGATGAGGTATGAATGGATGATGGATTCGGTTAGAGCGAACGACGCAACCAAGTGTAGATGCTTCCCAATTACTTTATCCAGAATCGCCATAATGTGGTTCACTCGACTTCCCCCACGGTCTACATCCAGCTTTGACGAATTGGCGACGAAATTTGTGGAACAGTTTAGAATACATGCCACTCGTCCTAAGGACATGATGTCGTTATCTAGTGTAATCCAGGCTCTGGAGGAGTCATTGAAAGAGTACGTACAGAGATTTCATGTTGCGGCTACTAAAGTTAACAACCCTAATGACCATGCAATTTTGATGGCTATAATGCGAGGAGTGGATCTGGATTCAGAGTTTGGAGATTGGTTGGCAGGAAGACCTCCAACTACGCTGGAGCGTTTTTATTCAAAGGTACATCAATTCATAAGAAGAGAGGAAGCCAGATGGACAAGGTGAGATAAGGTACCAGGGCCTGTTTAGGAGACTGTGAAAATTAACATCCCCCTAAAACAATCCAGTGACAACTCCAGAAAGGTTCAAGTCAATGTCCAGAACAAGCCTAGGCAATCTAAAGGACAGGGAGGAGGAAATCATGGAAAGAAAAGGGAAGAAGGAAAATGAAAGCCAAGGATTCCAACTTACAATGAATATACTCCTCTGAATACATCTCTGGAGAATATTTACCTATCAACTTGTAATACTTTTCAATATAGAAAGTCGCACCCAAAGGAGTCAATGAAGGAACAAAAGCGGACGGGGAAGTACTGTCGCTTCCATGAGACTTACTGACACAATACGGAAGAGTGTAGACACCTCCATGATGCCATAGAAAAGATGATTAGACAAAAAAAGTTGTAGGAATTTGTCAAAACCCGCAGGAAGGTAGGCAAGGAACGTCAGATCCCGGACACGGGCCGGCTCCATGCCATCCAGAGGAACCTGCCCGAATCGTGGGTAGATTGGTCATAAACACTATAGTCGGTGGACCTCACCCTGCAGATAAGAACTGGCAGGAAATGGAGCAATATGCTAACTCCTTAAGGCATGCAGATTATGAGTGTTGTTCAAATGTGAAAGATGGGACCACCGCTAAACAGTAGCGCATGATGAAGGACGATATAGTGTTCAGGAGCCAAGATGTTGACCAGGTGGAGGCTCCTACCGTTGACCTGATGGTCACATCCGCGACAATCGTGCCAGCATATGTGAAGAGAATTTTGATTGCTTATGGAATTTCTGTTAACATCATCTTCAAAAAGGCATACGACCAAATGAAGATGGAGACGAAAGATTTAAAGCCATCTAAAGCCTGTATCCATTGCTTTAATGGTGCAACGACTAATGTAGTGGGGTATGTTGAATTGCCAGCGGAACCGAGACAAGGTGAGCATAGGAGGTTGCGAATCCTACCTTTCGTAGTTTTGGATGTTGATTCTCCATATAATGTGTTTCTAGGTCGACCGACCCTGGCAGAGTTTAGGGCAGCTTTGGCCCCATGGTGTTTGACTTTAAAATTTCTGACAGACAAAGGAGTCGGTGTGGTGCATGGCGATCAAGCGACCGGTCGCGCATGTTATGTGACCGAGCTTAGAGAGGCCCAGCGGAGAAAGAAAGGAAACGTTGCGGACAACTCCGTCCACATCCAGAATACTGACAATTGACAAGTAGTGCCCGAGCCCTGGCTTGGGCAACATTCTCGGATCTATAGAGACATAGATCCGAGAGATAATGATGGGGAACCCAGGGAAACAAAAGCAGCACCAGCTGAACTGACGATTCACATTCCAGTCAGCCGAGATTACCCATCGTGAGTACTTAAGATTAGATCACAACTCGACCCCTCAATGGCCAAGATCTCACTGATTTCCTCTGAGCGAATTTGGATGTTTTCGGTTAGACACATTCTAATATGTGCGGGATTTCTCCCGCTATTGTAAGTCATATGTTGAACATACACCCAAAGTACGTTCCTGTAAAGCAGAAAAGGAGAGGCATTGACCCGGAGAGGTCCGCTGCTCTTAGAGAGGAGGTGGACAAACTCAAAGCCAATGGGTTCGTCCGTGACGCCCTCTACCCTGAATGGGTGTCTAATCCTGTGCTAGTAAGGAAAGAAAATAGGAAATGGAAAACTTGCGTAGACTACTCTGATTTGAGTGAAGCATGCCCGAAGGATAGTTTCCCTTTACCCAGAATCAACCAGCTGGTCGACTCAACGGCCGGATACGAGTTACTGTCATTTATGGATGCGTACGCAAGATATAATCAGATCCCAATGCACATTCGGGACCAAGAACACACCATTTTTGTCACAGAAGTTGGGCTATATTGCTATGTAGCAATTCCTTTCGGACTGAAAAACGTGGAAGCAACTTATCAGCGTCTCGTGAATCGAATGTTTAAAGACCAGATTGGTAGAATAATGGAAGTCTATATGGATGCCATGCTCGTGAAGTCACGGCAGTCAAATGACCACATTCGAGACTTAGCGGAGATGTTTGATATACTCAAATATTATGGAATGAAAATCAATCCTTTGAAGGGTTCCTTTGGTGTTGCCTCAGGGAAGTTTTTAGGTTTCATTGTTAATGCGCGAGAAATCGAAGCTAACCCAGAGAAGACTCAAAATATTCGAGACATACAAGTGCCCAAAACTATAAAGCAGGTACAAAGCTTGAATGGAAAGATGGCCACGCTGAGTCTGAGAAGTCGAAGCTAACCCGGAGAAGTCTCAGAAATGGCTCGAGTTTCAGCCTCGGAGCGAGACCTTTTCGCAGTTCTTAGGCAGTATTTTATTTAGGATTGTTGTATCTTTTTATTTCTCATTTTTTCATTTCTTTTGGGTTGTTAGGTTGTAAAACTGTTAGTTGCCTCTTACAAAATACATGCACGATATTATGAATTTCTATTCATTTTCTATTTTATTGTTTCTGGATATGCAAGTCACTCCTCAATATATATGCATAATAGAGAAACAATATGAATATGAGAATCTCCTAAAGAACTTAACTAACAGTAAAAGCTATATAAGAGTGGAAGTTTAGAATAGTTGAAAATTTTAGCGAAGGACAAGATAAAGTTGTTTTGATAGCACAGGTCGTTGCACATGCTCCATAAAAGCTAAAATGTTCAAATAATAGATGTCTTGACATTTTTTTAAATAAAATGTCAAATTTTGAGTAAATGTTAGTTGTAGAATTTTGGAATTTGGCTTATGCGTTTAGCGCATAAACGACTTCCGACTATGTCAAAATTGTTGCTTGATTTATCAAATTTTTTGAGAAGGAATATATTTTGAAAAATTTCCCCTTGATTTGTAAAGTTCTCTTTTAAGGGAAAAGAAAAGAGAAAAGAAAAGGTTGTGTTTAAGTTATTTTGGCTCTTAAATTATTTTTGGAGTTTTTATTTAGAATTTTATTTTAAGGGAAAATGTGCTTCTAAATATTTTGCTATTTTATTTTTCAAATGACATACAAATTTGAAAAGTGAGACAGATTTTTATGAAAACTTTGATTTCGAAGGTCACATGTCAGGCGTAATTAAGGAAAATAGAGTTAGAATTTATGAATTTAGCCATGCACTAGGGTCGACGATGTAACGACCCGTAAAAGTTCGATAATTAAAAATGTAAATTTAATAAGATTTCGTGATTTAATGTTAGAAATTTTTTTTGTAATTCAGTTGGAATAATAATAACTGGAATGAATTGCAACAATAATTATCCAAGTAATGAAAAATAAATGCTACTTAGTGAATGCCTTTGCAATCAATCGTTGAATAGGATAATAAATGTTGAATTCATTGGGTATAATAGAGTAATTGATTGATAAGTAAAATCTATTCAAATCAAATATCGAATATTGGACAGGTAAATTGTTTAAATTAAATATTTAAAACTTATTGAATAATTTAATAATGTGAATTGAATAACCGTATAATGGAAATGGTTGTTCTATAATTTTAATTCGTTTCAAAAGTTAAATTTTGAAGTTCGTTTTGAATATCTCAAAAGATAGTAATTCAAGAATAATAAAAATTGTTTAAATTTAATATTACAAATGTTTGAATAATTAAATTCCGAATTTGATATGATTAATTTGATGTTGAAATTTAATATATGAAAATGGAGTGAATAATTGAAATTTGATTTAGTATGGTTCAAATCGGTTTCCAAAGTGAATGTAAGTTATATTGGGATTATAATAGAGTTAATAAGATTTAATATTTGGAATTTATTGAATAATTGAATAACGAGTTTAATATGATTAAAAATGATTTGTAAAATTTTATTTTATCATACCAAAGTTAGAATGATGTTGTAGAACTTTTAAAATCGAATTAAAAGTAAATTTGTGAAAATTGAATATTTTAATATTTAATTGACAAGTTAAAATAGCCATTTTTCAAACAGTCTCGGATTTCGACGAAACCAGTTTCATCAGATCCGTAACGTGATATTATTATAAGATTTCAAATTTCGTGTCAATCGGATTTACCGTTTGTCCGGGGCGAGCCAAAACGCATAGAAATTCGTTTAATCGGTTTAATTTAAATTTGATCGTTTATTTCTGTAACTCGCACATACGATCGAATTAGCCTCCTAAACCTATTCCATTGTGTCCGGAACGCGGGGTAAACCTTAGAAACGCCAGCCGACACGCGTTGTTTGGAGATCGTTTGAGAAAATGGTTTATAAGTGGATTTAATATTAAAATAATAATTAAAATTGTTATAAAGGCACGTTCTTAGCAAAACCCTAGCTAATAACTTCAGGCCGCCACTTTTATTTTCTATGGCCGGGAATTCTTCATCTTCTTCCACTAAATTCTTCAAATCCACACATAAATTCGAGAATCGTCCAACTGCAAAGTCGAAGAGCTCGAAGAGAGCTTTCAATCCATACGGGGTTGATGGGATTTGGAGCAGTGTGGTGGTCGCTAGGGGGCCGCGTGGGCCGTGCGTTCAAGCACGTATTCCGAGGCCTATGGGTGGCCGAGCTCCAAGTGGTGGCAGGTGTGGGTGGCTCATGAGATGCTCGTTCGTTTGGCGTTGGTTGATCGACTTGGAAGCGACCGTGGAGGGAGTAAAATTAAACCCTAGTTTACTTGTTTGGGTTCTTGGGCACGGCAAATTTCTGGAGCATGAGCGCGTGAGGAAGACGATGCGCGCGCGGCCTGGATTCCATCTCCAAAAACGAACGGCCCAGATCTGATGAGGTTGAAAATTTAAAAGAAATTGTAAAATTAATTTATATAAAAATTCGTGTTAACTTAAACTATCATATCTTTGTCATACGAGGTCGGAATTCGTCGAAACTTGTTGCGTTGGAATCGTATGGACGAGCACTACGCTATGGAGCTGGATTGGAATCATTTGGAGCTAGAGAAAATTTTGAGTTAAATCGAACGTCGTTCGATTTGATTTAAGATCGTAAAATCAAGGTGAGTGTTTTATAACACTCACAACGTACCGAATATCTATGCTAGTTAAATCTGATATTATGAAGTGATATGAATTTTATTTGTCGTTGTTTGATAAAAATTTAATTGTCATATAGATTGTCATTTGAATTAATCGTTGAAAATTAAATTGATTGTTAAATTTGAACTAAAATAAATTGCGATTAAATTATCTGACATTGATAACTATGAAATTGTCATGAATTGTATTTCTATTGGATGATGTATTTCGATGGATGCTATTGGTTGATATTTAAATGTTTGGATGTTTATTTGCTTATATATATCCTGTTATGCATACATATGAAACTGTGATTTGATTTAAGTGATATATATTCATCCCTGACATTTAATTGAAATAAATAATTACTTGGCCATAGGATAGAAAATTATATACGGACACCGAATTGGCTAAATAAATAAAAATTTTAAATCGTTGATTTGAAATTTATTTAAATGTTTTGATTTAAAGGTTATAAATAGAAATAAATTTATAGAAATCGAATTTATCGACAAATTGAGTTTGGAATGTTGAAATAAATTTTGGTTAAAAGAAATTGTTAAATAATATAAGTCGAGACTTTGAAATTTAAAAATTGGGATTTGATTGAATTTCGAAAATTGATTTGTTTAAAGATTTAACCTTAATTCGAGCTTTGAATATTACCAAGTAAAAGTGATATAAAATGATATTTTGAAGTCGAGCTTGAAATTGAATCATATTTGAAATTTAGATTTAAACTCGAAAATTGATGGATAATTTTGTTAAGTGTTATAAATGGATATTTTTGAAAAATCAAGCTCCAAATCGATATAAATTGAAATTAAATTAATTGAAAGTGAATATAAAATTGAATAAATTTGAAGTCAAAGTTAACATTGATTTGAATTGAAATCGAAATTGAATCGGTAGAATGGAAATTGAAATTGATTTGAATTGGGAAGTTATAATTGAAATGGTTTGGTTTTGAAGATGTTTTATTTTGTTTTCCAAATTACTCAGTTATATAAACCATTTTGAATACTTAAACTATTTTAATCTATTTTAAATCTACTTAACCCGATTTAAATTATTTTAAACTAATTTATCTATTTCAAATCCATTTTAAGATTTTAATTATTTTTAACTATTTAAATTATTTAAAACTACTTTTAAACTCCTTAAAACTATTTTCTAAAATTCTAAGCTGGTCAATAAGGTGAAATGTTTATATTTAAATCTTGAATTTAAATACGAACTGGGTTAAATGAAGTTGCAACCTAAATTGAAATCCGAATTAATTTTGAAATCGAAATAAGATATTGAGACGAAAAATGATTTTTGAAACGGAATCTGACATTTTAATAGATACGATGATATTTGAAATGGATTTGATTTTTGAAGCGAATATGATATTTTGATATCAATTATGAATCGATTTGAAATGTTAAAGAGCCAACGGTGTAATAATACGTAGTTATTAAAGAGACCGGGATCGGATATGGACATACTCTCTGTCGATACCGAATATGGACATACTCTCTGTCGATACCGAAAACCACTTTAATAACTATTATACGCGGAGTGTTGATCCAGAATGAAGTGGTTGGTTTGGTGAACGCAATGACTGAAGAAAGAGAACGATATTGGATGACCCCTGACATGACTAAAACAGGAGCTGCGCCGGGCCATTGAGGTTCGCCGTCTCTAGCGGACACACTTCTTCGATACCATATCTATTACATTTGTGATGCGATTTGGGTGCACCCCTTGATTTGGGAGTGTTGTTTCGCGGTGTTGGGGTAGCTGCTGGCTATGCTCAACATCAGTCCGGATCACGCAACTACTAATATCCTAGTTGGTATCGCCTCAAGTACCTTGTCATACTAATTATCCTATTCGCGACCACTACGTTATGTTTTGTGTTATACCTATGGGGTACCCTCTGATAACCACCAGTTTATGGTGGGGCTTACGGTGCTGTAGAGACTATGGCATTATAAAATGTGTTAAGGGGGATTATGGTAACGCCTTAACGCTATTTTGATACTTATATTACTGATAGGCATTATCTACTTAGCGTACATTACTACATAGTAGATAGTTTAACGAATGCTCAAGAGATGGAAAATCCCGTAACATCTCTTGAGTTATTGCACACACGTTGACACTGGATATGAGATGTCAAACTCCGTAAACATCTCTGACGCCGCCACACTCATATTTATTTACGATTGATTTAACTTTCATGAGGATATTTTAGTCCTGACTCGAGTGTTTTGTCTTTTCATTACGCTCGGGTCAGTCCTGAGTTTTCAGATTTTGAAGATCTATTCTGGAGGACGAAGACGAAGATTTGGTACACTATTACTATTATTATCTGTGCATCATGCTGTCTGCTGCATTATTTTAATTGTTCTATTGTATATGTATAACTCTGATAAATGTTGTATAAATAATTGTCAAAGTATAGTAAACAGCTTCATGAACTGTTTATTTGACTATTATATTTTATCGTTCCGCTGCGAGATTCTGTGTTGTTTCATTTCCTTTATTTCTCTTTCTTTTCTTTTCTTATTTACCCCAATAACCATCTGCCCTTTTGAATGGTTGGAATCGTCATGTGTATTTGATCGTCGGTTTAAACTGTCCAAAAAGGCGGGTCGTTATAGTTGGTATCAGAGCTTTGGTTTAGCGATAACCTTAGCTTTGTGGGGTCTGACTCTTTATAAATAGGGTGGTAATACTCTATGATGAGTCACTGAGTGTATATATATATGAGAGAGCGTATTTGTTAGAGATATAAAATGTTTTATATTGTGTCGGTTGATTGGTTGAGTGGCTTATAGATTCTGGTCAATACGAGTAATTAACGTCATTGATAGGGATCTCTAAACACTTAAACAGAACAATTCGACATAGTATTGTTTTGAAATTGGGTAAATGAAATAATTTTGCCCTAATTATATTTTGTATATAAAGAATTTATTTCAAAATTTATTGTGATCTATCTAGCTTATTTGGTTGTTGGAAACGATAATATTGATTGTTATTATTAATTGGATATTGTGTTTTAATAAATAAGGCTTATTGGAAAATAAACAATAATAAAACAACTTGTGGAATGTTTTAAGAAAGAAAACCCTATAAGAATATTTATAAAGGTGACTTATAAATTAAAATAGATTTAAACTGGAAAATATTGAATTTAAGACCCGGAGGTTTTGACAATGGTTTTCAAAAGCTTTGAAGAAATATATAGTAATATTAGTTGGAAATTGTTAGTGGAAATATTTTGAAAGGATTTTTAAAGGAAGGAATGAATTCAGTACTCCTCTCTTCCGTCGCTGGAAAATAATTTCGGTGATGACTGCGCAGCATCATCGACGTTCATTTTCGAGTCTCAAAGTGGGGGAGACTTCTAAGAAGCTTTGCTTTTCTTCTAAATTATTTTGGGTAAATGGGTTTTGGTTTAAACTCCAAAGGTATGATTTGATATATTTAAAAGGATATAAGTATATATGTTTATTTCAAACGATTTGGAAAGAACCGGGCATTTAAAATTCTAAGTTATGTTAATTAGAAATTTTCAAATTATTTGAATGAAATGTGAATAACCAAAATTTATAAAATAAGAGGATTTGGATATCTAAGCTATTGTTTGGGAAAACTTTAAAGTTGAAAGGTAAAGAGGATTTAGACAAATTAAATTTGTGAACATTCTATTTAAGTAAAATGAAATTCTATAAATTTGTATAATACCAAATTTGCATTCTAATAACATATAATATGACTTACCAAATATTAAGAAGTTGAAATGATGTTTTGGATATGTAATGAGAAGTTGTACAAATAAACAGAACCTGAAAATAATTGAAGTATACAAGTACGGAAAACTCAAAAGGAATTAAAATGTATATAAATGAAAATTTTGGTTGTGATAAAAATGTTATATACTTAAATATAACATGAAATGATGAATGGATAAATGGAACAAGTAAGTGAACTTAAGAAAGAAGACAAATGAATTTTATAATATCTTTTGTAAATTGGTTATAGAAAATAAATATAAATTGCATAGAAAAAATAATTGAATTTGTAACCTTTAAGATAATTGTAACTAAGAAAAGTCATTTATGAGAGGTTAGACTTTTATAGGATGATTAATAAACTAAAGTGATGATTAATAAAATGTTCCACAAATAAATTTGTATTAACTGAAACTATGAATATGGAGTAAGTGTAAACAAAGTAATTTCTTATAGCTAAGAATCAATTGGAAAATGAAATTGAATTTAATTAAATTATATAGAATGTTTAAAATGAACTTGAGTAGGAAAATTCTATGATATGATGTTTAAGAAAAGATAATGTTGAAGAATATGCTATGTAAAGAAATGGATATATTAACTGAATAATGGATTGTGAGTAATTAAGTGAAAAAAATAGAAGTCAATAAAATAATTTAGTGTAGATAAATTGGATAGAAATCTATTGGAAGGTAATACGTGAGATTGTACGTATATTATTTTATTCGCATAACGATTTGATCCAAATTCGAGCACAAAATTTTGAGATGATTTATATCGATCCAAGTTAGGATTTTTCACTCGATTTTCGACGACGAACCCTGGATATGGATTTTTAATTTGATTCTAAAATTCTCTATCATAGTATATGGCTTTGCAAGGAGAGTAACAGTTTCCAATCAAGGAACCAAATCTGAGTCCGCACTAGAGAGTCGTGTGAACGATACTGGTTTGGAAGTGAAATTGTGTGATCGAATAAGCGATTAGATTTGATATTGCTCACGGATGATATATGTACGGCTTACGGACTTAATTAAAGTTAATATTGGAAATTTGAGATGCCAAATATAAAATGATTCTTTTAAAAAATTATATAACAGGATATATATATAAAAGAGATAAACCAAATTGAATGTAAACTTAATAATTTGGTTATGTTGGGTGTGATTTGGTTATCATATGATTGTATGTTGATTGTATATAATTCATTAAGTGTTAATGAAATTGAAAGCTATAAATCACTGAAATCAAATTGGAAGTTAAATGAATTTAAATAGAATTTAATTTGATTCAAATTGGAAGTGAACTAATGTAAATATAAATTAGTGAATGTTAACTAATTGAATTGAGAATGAATGTTAGTAAAATCCAACGTTAATGAATCAACTGTGATTAAAATTGAAACCAAGTCAATAAATAATAATGAGAAGTGAATTTATATTGATTGGTTATGGATTTGTTGGATGATAGTTGGATGATAATTGAATGATGGTTGCATTTGTTGTTTTGTTGCATTTGCTATGTTGGCACATGTAGTTGTTATGTTGCTATATTGTGCATATTGATATTATTTTCATATATGCATGTTTCTCATGGTTTGTTGAGTGTTTAGTAGGTGCGGATTGCACTTGCTTCGCATTTGGAGCTCGCTTTCGCGCTATATTAGCCGTATATGCTCGCTAATAATATATAAGGTACATATCTCGGATTACATACCGTACTTTTACACTTTTTTCCCTGCGGGATGCCTCATCACTTGATGAGATGTATATTTGTGATATATATACTGTCATTTTTTTTTCCGATCGAGCCGCGCAAAGGAGACTCTGCCGAAATTTTCCGTAAATCCGGGTGTTATAAAATTTTTCAAGTTTTTTTTTTTATATAACTTGTTTTGATAACTAACTTTTAAAGTTAGAAAGCCGTTCGGAGTAACTTAGTAGAAGCGTAGTTATGACTTTATAAATGGAATTTCGTTGTTTTATAAGTGGGTAACTTTGAATAAAATATATCTAATGTTGAATTCTATACTTAGTTCCTTTTCCCTTCTTTTTCCTTTTCGGGGACGAAAAGTTTTGAGTGGGGGAGAGTGTAACGACCCGTAAAATTTCGATAATTAAAAATGTAAATTTAATAAGATTTCGTGATTTAATGTTAGAATTTTTTTTTGTAATTCAGTTGGAATAATAATAACTAGAATGAATTGAAACAATAATTATCTAAGTAATGAAAAATGAATGCTACTTAGTGAATGCCTTTGCAATCAATAGTTGAATAGGATAATAAATGTTGAATTCATTGGGTATAATAGAGTAATTGATTGATAAGTAAAATCTATTCAAATCAAATATCGAATATTGGACAGGTAAATTGTTTAAATTAAATATTTAAAAATTATTGAATAATTTAATAATGGGAATTGAATAACCGTATAATGGAAATGGTTGTTCTATAATTTTAATTCGTTTCAAAAGTTAAATTTTTAAGTTCGTTTTGAATATCTCAAAAGATAGTAATTCAAGAATAATAAAAATTGTTTAAATTTAATATTACAAATGTTTGAATAATTAAATTCCAAATTTGATATGATTAATTTGATGTTGAAATTTAATATATGAAAATGGAGTGAATAATTGAAATTTGATTTAATATGATTCAAATCGGTTTCCAAAGTGAATGTAAGTTATATTGGGATTATAATAGAGTTAATAAGATCTAATATTTGGAATTTATTGAATAATTGAATAACGGGTTTAATATGATTAAAAATGATTTGTAAAATTTTATTTTATCATACTAAAGTTAGAATGATGTTGTAGAACTTTTAAAATCGAATTAAAAGTAAATTTGTGAAAATTGAATATTTAATTGACAAGTTAAAATAGCCATTTTTCAAACAGTCTCGGATTTCGACGAAACCAGTTTCATCGGATCCGTAACGTGATATTATTGTAAGATTTCAAATTTCGTGTCAATCGGATTTACCGTTTGTCCGGGGCGAGCCAAAACGCATAGAAATTCGTTTAATCGGTTTAATTTAAATTTGATCGTTTGTTTCCGTAACTCGCACATACGATCGAATTAGCCTCCGAAACCTATTCCATTGTGTCCGGAACGCGGGGTAAACTTTAGAAACGCCAGCCGACACGTGTTGTTTGGAGATCGTTTGAGAAAATGGTTTATAAGTGGATTTAATATTAAAATAATAATTAAAATTGTTATAAAGGCACGTTCTTCAGCAAAACCCTAGCTAATAACTTCAGGCCGCCACTTTTATTTTCTATGGCCGGGAATTCTTCATCTTCTTCCACTAAATTCTTCAAATCCACACATAAATTCGAGAATCGTCCAACTGCAAAGTCGAAGAGCTCGAAGAGAGCTTTCAATCCATACGGGGTTGGTGGGATTTGGAGCAGTGTGGTGGTCGCTAGGGGGCCGCGTGGGCCGTGCGTTCAAGCACGTATTCCGAGGCCTATGGGTGGCCGAGCTCCAAGTGGTGGTAGGCGTGGGTGGCTCATGAGATGCTCGTTCGTTTGGCGTTGGTTGATCGACTTGGAAGCGACCGTGGAGGGAGTAAAATTAAACCCTAGTTTACTTGTTTGGGTTCTTGGGCACGACAAATTTCTGGAGCATGAGCGCGTGAGGAAGACGCTGCGCGCGCGGCCTGGATTCCATCTCCAAAAACGAACGCCCCAGATCTGATGAGGTTGAAAATTTAAAAGAAATTGTAAAATTAATTTATATAAAAATTCGTGTTAACTTAAACTATCATATATCTTTTCATACGAGGTCGGAATTCGTCGAAACTTGTTGCGTTGGAATCGTATGGACGAGCACTACGCTATGGAACTGGATTGGAATCATTTGGAGCTAGATAAAATTTTGAGTTAAATCGAACGTCGTTCGATTTGATTTAAAATCGTAAAATCAAGGTGAGTGTTTTATAACGCTCACAACGTACCGAATATCTTTATGCTAGTTAAATCTGACATTATGAAGTGATATGAATTTTATTTGTTGTTGTTTGATAAAAATTTAATTGTCATATAGATTGTCATTTGAATTAATCGTTGAAAATTAAATTGATAGTTAAATTGAAACTAAAATAAATTGCGATTAAATTATCTGACATTGATAACTATGAAATTGTCATGAATTGTATTTCTATTGGATGATGTATTTCGATGGATGTTATTGGTTGATATTTAAATGTTTGGATGTTTATTTGCTTATATATATCCTGTTATGCATACATATGAAACTGTGATTTGATTTAAGTGATATATATTCATCCCTGACATTTAATTGAAATAAATAATTACTTGGCCATAGGATAGAAAATTATATACGGACACCGAATTGGCTAAATAAATAAAAAATTTAAATCGTTGATTTGAAATTTATTTAAATGTTTTGATTTAAAGGTTATAAATAGAAATAAATTTATAGAAATCGAATTTATCGACAAATTGAGTTTGGAATGTTGAAATAAATTTTGGTTAAAAGAAATTGTTAAATAATATAAGTCGAGACTTTGAAATTTAAAAATTGGGATTTGATTGAATTTCGAAAATTGATTTGTTTAAAGATTTAACATTAATTCGAGCTTTGAATATTACCAAGTAAAAGTGATATAAAATGATATTTTGAAGTCGAGCCTGGAATTGAATCATATTTGAAATTTGGATTTAAACTCGAAAATTGATGGATAATTTTGTTAAGTGTTATAAATGGATATTTTTGAAAAATCAAGCTCCAAATCAATATAAATTGAAATTAAATTAATTGAAAGTGAATATAAAATTGAATAAATTTGAAGCCAAAGTTGACATTGATTTGAATTGAAATCGAAATTGAATCGGTAGAATGGAAATTGAAATTGATTTGAATTGGGAAGTTATAATTGAAATGGTTTGGTTTTGAAGATGTTTTATTTTGTTTTCCAAATTACTCAGTTATATAAACCATTTTGAATACTTAAACTATTTTAATCTATTTTAAATCTACTTAACCCGATTTAAATTATTTTAAACTAATTTATCTATTTCAAATCCATTTTAAGATTTTAATTATTTTTAACTATTTAAATTATTTAAAACTACTTTTAAACTCCTTAAAACTATTTTCTAAAATTCTAAGCTGGTCAATAAGGTGAAATGTTTATATTTAAATCTTGAATTTAAATACGAACTGGGTTAAATGAAGTTGCAACCTAAATTGAAATCCGAATTAATCTTGAAATCAAAATAAGATATTGAGACGAAAAATGATTTTTGAAACGAAATCTGACATTTTAATAGATACGATGATATTTGAAATGGATTTGATTTTTGAAGCGAATATGATATTTTGATATCAATTATGAATGGATTTGAAATGTAAAAGAGCCAACGGTGTAATAATACGTAGTTATTAAAGAGACCGGGATCGGATATGGACATACTCTCTGTCGATACCGAAAACCACTTTAATAACTATTATACGCGGAGTGTTGATCCAGAATGAAGTGGATGGTTTGGTGAACGCGTTGACAGAAGAAAGAGAACGATATTGGATGACCCCTGACATGACTAAAACAGGAGCCGCGCCGGGCCATTGAGGTTCGCCATCTCTAGCGGACGCACTTCTTCGATACCATATCTATTACATTTGTGATGCGATTTGGGTGCACCCCTTGATTTGGGAGTGTTGTTTCGCGGTGTTGGGGTAGCTGCTGGCTATGCTCAACATCAGTCCGGATCATGCAACTACTAGTATCCTAGTTGGCATCGCCTCATGTACCTTGTCATACTAATTATCTTATTCGCGACCACTACGTTATGTTTTGTGTTATACCTATGGGGTACCCTCTGATAACCACCAGTTTACGGTGGGGCTTACGGTGCTGTATAGACTATGGCATTATAAAATGTGTTAAGGGGGATTATGGTAACGTCTTAACGCTATTTTGATACTTATATTACTGATAGGCATTATCTACTTAGCGTACATTACTACATAGTAGATAGTTTAACGGATCCTCAAGAGATGGAAAATCCCGTAACATCTCTTGAGTTATTGCACACACGTTGACACTGGATATGAGATGTCAAACCCCGTAAACATCTCTGACGCCGTCACACTCATATTTATTTACGATTGATTTAACATTCATAAGGATATTTTTGTCCTGACTCGAGTGTTTTGTCTTTTCATTACGCTCGGGTCAGTCCTGAGTTTTCAGATTTTGAAGATCTATTCTGGAGGACGAAGACGAAGATTTGGTACACTATTACTATTATTATCTGTGCATCATGTTGTCTGCTGCATTATTTTAATTGTTCTGTTGTATATGTATAACTCTGATAAATGTTGTATAAATAATTGTCAAAGTATAGTAAACAGCTTCATGAACTGTTTATTTGACTATTACATTTTATCGTTCCGCTGCGAGATTCTGTGTTGTTTCATTTCCTTTATTTCTCTTTCTTTTCTTTTCTTATTTACCCCAATAACCATCTGCCCTTTTGAATGGTTCGGAATCGGCATGTGTATTTGATCGTCGGTTTAAACTGTCCAAAAAGGCGGGTCGTTACAGACGATGTGATGAATGCAAGCGGTAAGAAGGGAAAAGCTGTTTTAGCCTTGAAATTTCTATTTTCTACCTTGTCGACGACATGCACAAGTTTATATTTATTTCCGTCTTAGAGGTTGAAATAAGCCTCCTTATGCACTTTGTACGTGGAAAATTTGAATTGAATCTAGGACAGCGAAGAAATTTCCACTGTACTACGGGAACAGGAAGATTATAGTATGGTAATATATTTAAATTTTATGCCTAAATTCTTTTTTTGGACATAAGAGTAAAGTTTAGAAAGTGACTTTTTGATGCATTAGATTATTGGATGATAGAAAGTGGTTGCAAAATTGGTTGCTTCATACTTCTATTTGTAGGTGTGTAGGGGTTTTGGTTGAAAAGATTATTCAAAAAGCTACATACATGTAGAACTACTAGTATATATGCTAATTGTTTGCATCATGTTTTCAAATGAAATGCATTTATATAGGAGGATTTGATTTAGAATCATTATGCATATATATTTTCTGTATGGTGATACAGTAACACACCATGCACTTACGCACTTTTGGTTGCAAAATTTGTTGCACACTCATTGGTTGTGTAGTTTAGGATAATTAGGTGCCAAAACCATGACTTAGTCATAGTGAAATTTCAGGGAAAAAATTCTTTTTAAGGAAGGAAAAATGTAACACCCCATAATTTGACGTAAGTTATTCAATTAGTTAGTTAGTTAATTAGGGTCCGAAAATGGAATTTGAGCAAATGATGGGATTTGACCACGAAACTTGCACCTTTGCGTTCATGGCAAAATTCTGAGCAACTTTCATATGCTTGGAGTTTTGCGATCGGAGTTCAAACGAAGAAGTTGTAGACCAAAAACGAATTTGGAACGGAAATAATTAAATAAGAAGAAATTAACGTTTTTATATTAATTGCTTGGTCCACAGGCTGACTCATTATTAGGGATGGTCGACCCCTAGTGGTCGACCGATGACCTAGGGACGGTCAACCGGTGGCGATCTAGCAACTCCGATGGTAGTGCCAAAATTGGCTACTAACACTCAAATCCAGATGAAAGCAATAACTAACAGCCACAGATAACAAATAGAGTATATGTAGAGAATAATAATGTGAAGAACAATCAAAATTTGAATGAAAGTAGTAAAGAACAACAGGTTTTATAGTGGTTCGGCTAACTCTGGCATACATCCACTTCAGAAGTTTACTTTTTATTGAAGTTAGTATCAATTGCAGTTACAAAATGGCAGAGTAACCTCAGCTTTAGGAAATAGAAAACTAGAGAGCAGAAAGAAGAAGATCCCTTTTCTGAACCCCCACATGTTGTATTTGTAGGCAAGTCCTAGTAGTTGGGCTTCCTGACTTGGGCCCACCTAGGCCATAACCGAGCCATGCTCTTCATTGTAACCGATACATGTTGACCGACCTTCATCACCAATGCCCAAGCCATGTACATGCTTCATTCCTGATCGAGCGGCATCTGCCGAACCGCCCATGCCGAGCCGTAATGCCGAACGACAGTCCACCGGGCCACATACCTCCCATGCCGAGCCATAATGCCGAGCGACCTTCCACTCGGCCACATACCTCTAATGCCGAGCCGCAATGCCAAGCGATGTTCGATGCCAAACAACATCCAATGCCGAGCCAGGCACAATTTCGAGCGAGGTACGATGCCGAATGGCATTAAATGCCGAGCGACTTCCAATGCCGAGGGAGGTACGATGTCGAATGACATCCATTGCCGAGCGACTTCCAATGCCGAGCGAGGTACGATGCCGAACTGTAACGACCCGTAATTTTCGTTAATTAAATTTGTCATTTTAATAAGATTTACGTGTAACAACCCGCATATTTATCGATTTTATATTTAAATATTTTGTTTAAATATTTTTTTCGATACTCGAAATTTAGTCCGAAAAGCTACTTTTTGCATACGGTCGAATTAGGACTCGGGACCACTCCCATTGAGTTCAAAATGACGTTTGCGATCTTTTAAGTGTAAATTTTGATATGTTTGGAGATAGTAGAATTTTTCTACTTTTTCACTTAGAGCTTTGGTTTGGGCTGAGCCCATTAACCCCACTTAACTCAGTTCCAACCCTCTTCTCTTCATTTACTTCCTTTCCATTTTCCTAATACTCAAGCTTTTATAACAATGGAGAGTGGAATGAGAAATTGAAACTCAAGCCCTAGTTTTCTTTTGCAAATCAAAACTCTAGCTCCAACTAATAGAAGAACCCATTGGTAAGCTTTCTCTTCTTCTTCTCCAACTCATTCTCTTATCAATTTCAGAAATTCCTAAACCTAACTTTGGGAATGTTCTTCTTTTAAAGCTTAGAATCAAGCTTCTTAAGTCGGATTTGAATAGTGGTTGATTCTCCTTTGCTTTCAAGCTTCTTCTTCAATCGTTTGGGTTCAAAGGTGAGATTTTTATCTCACATCTTAGTCTATAACTATCTTTGAACGTTGGGTATGAATTCCTAACAATTATTCATATGCATTTGCTTTTGGTTTGGATTGATTTGGTGAATATTCCAATTTTTAGTGTTTGGGTTCAATTCTTTAAAGATCCTAACTTTGATGTTTGAACTTGTTTATGGTGGCGGATCGGAGAGCTAATGGAGCTGGGGTATCAATTGGCTAAGGCTCCTTAGGTCCATAGCTCGAACAGTCGCGTTTTGGAGGAATTTGCACTTCATTGAAAAAGGGAAGGAACTACAGAAATTTGCAGCTCGGCCGACCGAGCTCTGTAGCCGGTCGACCGACCTGCTACTGCGAGCAATTTTTCTGCTCCTGGCCAGCCGACCGAGCTCTGTAGCCGGCCGACCGACCTGTTGTTGTTTTTCCTATTTCGCCTATATTGCGTGGTTTCCCAAATTTAATCGATTCGTGTTATTTCCCTAATTGTTGTTATCATTTGTTATTGACTTTGATGACTTATTTTCTTCGGGAATTCTTGGAATATCCATTTCGATGGATTCGGTATCGATTTCTTCGGATTTTATTCACGTCTTCGAATGTGAATTTTAGTGATTGATTGTTCCTACAATCTTCTTTGTGATTTGTCACTTTAAAAATATAAAGGTTTCTATACTAGTAGTAAATATCAAAATTCTTTCATCAAAACGATTTCAACACTATTTTATTACAAAGCTCGTTTCTTAAACCGTTTTCCAATCTATTAGTATGTACAAGCCTTTACCTCACTCGTATGAGAAATCTAATTAAACGACCTAGTAAAACGAGTGGTATGAAACGCTTGCGTTTACTTCGTCGATTAATTCTTGGACTTGTCCGATTGAATCTCTTGTGACAATTTTCTAGTGGAGATCTACAATTTGTTCGTAAATATTTAAGTTAAGCTAGTGGTTATGGGACATGAAGCTAAGCTCATATATTTACTAGCTTACTGTAATTGACACTTCTTGATGATCATGACGATCATTTTTGTGATTTAGACTAGCAATGTGCGATGTCTCTTTGTCTACGAGGGAGACTAAACCCTGTTTTGTGGAGTTTCGACTCAAATTGGTGGGGTAGCAACCCATGGTCTTCGGGCCGTTTGTGGAGCTTCGGCTCAATTTGTGATGGTTAGCAACCATGGAATTAGCGTTCCATTTGTGATACACGTGTTGGTGAGCTTTATGCTCTCGTTTGTGATAGGCCTTTCCCCTTTTGTGATTTCTGGATTTCTTGACATGATTTCTAGAATTTGTGCTTCACCAATTTTCATGATTTTCATTGATAAGTTTTATCAATATTTGTGCATTGGTGAATTTGTGCGTCGTTGACTTTTGTGATTGATATTGATATAATGGTCAATATTTATGGTTTGGTGAACGAAATAAAGAGTATGACATTCCTTTTGATCCTTGAGAAGGTTTTTGTGATATTGATTAATCTCTTGTTGATTTTCAATTACTTATTTATCACATCTTGGCATTGTGATTATTATGCGTTTAGTCATACCTCTTATTCTATATCGTTTCATCTGATATTTATAGCTAGACTGATTCGTTTATTATTTTCTTATTAAATAATACCCAGGTCAGACCGAGATGTTACAGGTGCTTCAGCTTGACTTCTCACTTGGGATTGATTTCTCCGACTTTTGGTTAACTACTTAGATTAGTAGTTTATTTTGTTGTATACACTTGAGATATAGTCTCTATGATGTATACTTATTCTTTTGTGTAGTTCTTGTAACTATTCTTTTGTGATAGTGTGGGCCTTGCTTGACTACTACTCTGATGAACACTTTTATGAGTTATATATATTCATATCTATTTCCGCCTCTGTGATATGAATTATCTGCGACTGATTTGTGTTATATTTATTTCTATATTTGTTTCCGAAGACATAATAGCCACTGTGTAGTAGCTTTGAGTTTGTGTTGGTATGTCGGATGTCCTCTTGAAAAGAAATGCAAGTTACATCTTATCTGGCATATCGGTACTCGCACAAATCAATTATACAGATGGTCGCTCCTCAACAGCCTTATTCTCCGTGCTAGTTGACGGCATTGCACCGTAGTGTCCTTGGATAGTGTGGGTATAGAGGTGGGGCGTCACATCTTGGTATCGGAGCCAAACTTCGGAACAATGTAGAATAATCTAGCAAGGATCATGTCCTAAGTCTTTCTTAGGACATGTGCCTTAGGATTTATTCAAGTCTTCGTACCGTCTAATCCCATCTTCTTTAATGATTCCTTGTTTTATCTATCAAGGTTTCTTGATACTTATTTTGAGAATAACTTTTCTTCTTCTTTCTTTCTTGAAGAAAAGAAATGGTTAGACCTGGTCGTCCCAGAGCTGGACCATCTAGTGCTCCACCGCATGATGGAGTTTTTATGACTACCCAGCAACTTCTTGACCTTGTCACGAATGCTCAAGCAGCTGGTTCTAATCCGTAACCTACTCACCCTAAATCTGGGTTTGCACGTTTGTGCAATGATTACACCAACCTGGGTGGGAAGCCATTTAAAGGTTCTGAAACTATTATTGAAGTCCAGGCTTGGTTAAGGACATGCGATCGAATCTTTTCTCGCATGAACCTCATTGATCTTCACCGAGTTCAGGTGGCTTCTAGTATGCTCCAAGAAAGAGCATTAGACTGGTACGAGCTTCTGATTTCTGAAATAAATGAAGCGGATCTCACCTGGGAGCAATTCCGGGAATGCTTCGAATTAAAATTCGTGCCAGAAGCAGAGAAAGTGACATTGGCTCGACGTTTCATAGACCTTGTTCAAGGTGAAACTTCCGTGGCAGATTATGTCGCGTCTTTTGAATCTCTCTCTAAATACGGGGTTGAATATATCAACACCCCATTGAAGAAGAACCAAAGATTTGTCTATGGCTTAACAAAAGTCTCAAGAAGCCATTATTTCTAAAATTAGAAGTTTCTTTCGACCAACTCATTGATATCGCTCTTCGTCTTGAAGAGGCGGATAGGGAGAATGATGTTGAAGTGGTGGGTTCCAAAACAAGCTTAAACAACAACAAGAAAAGGCCTAATAAATTCAAAGGTCCTTATCCTAATAAGAAAGGGAAACAAGCAACCTCTGTGGCAAAGACTTCTTCCTTTGGTCATGGGGAATGCTATAATTGTGGTTCGAAGGACCATTACGCGAACAAGTGCCCAAAGTCTCTCTCTTGTAGCTACTGCAAAGGGCCCGGTCATGTTATATCTTCATGCCCCAAGCTTCAGGGCAAGAAGGAAGGAAAGTTAAACGTGGCTCAAGCCCCTGGCAACACATCTCGTGGCCAAGGTATTTCTCGTTCCATTCTTGATGGTATTATTTTATTTCATGATCAACCTATTAGAGTTCTCTTTGATACGGGTGCATCCCATTCTTTTATATCAAAAGAACTTGTTGATACCTTTTCTTTGGATGTTATGTGTTTAGTGACTTCTCTGAGAATTACGAATCCGGTTGGTGGATCCGCAACAATCAGTTTATTGTGTAATGATGTCGAGATTATTTTGTGTGATTTTTCTTTCCGAGCCGATTTGCATGTCATGCGCTACTTAGGCTTTGAAATGATTTTGGGAATGGATTGACTTAACCGTTATGAAGCCCAAATCCTATGTCCTGAGCGGACTATTCATCTTCGACATCCTCAATCTGTTAAGCAGGTTTCTATTAATCTTAAAGATTCAGATTCCAGTTTGGTTACATCGTTATACTCTTTAAATCCTCATGATGACGATAATGATGATGAGGAAGATATTATTTCTCTTATTCACGTTGTTCATGAATTTTCCGACATATTTGAGCCCATTTTAGGATTACCACCTAAGCGAGGAATTGAGTTCAGAATTAGTCTCATTCCTGGAGCTCAACCTATCACTCGTCCTCCTTATCGTATGTCCAATAGAGAAAATGAGGAGATGCGTAAACAATTATCCGAATTGGAGATGAAGCAATTTATTTGCTCTAGTTCCTCGCCTTGGGGAGCTTCAGCTATTTTTGTGAAGAAATACGATGGTACACTTAGGCTTTGCGTTGACTACCGCAAGCTTAATGATCTTACTATCAAAAATAAATATCCTTTACCTCGGATTGATGACCTATTCGATCAACTTAGTGGTGCTAGAGTCTTTTCACAATTGGACTTGGCAACCAGTTTTCATCAGCTTCGTATTGTAGAGGATAACATTCCTTTGACGTCGTTCCGTACTCGATATGGATCTTATGAATGACTTGTTATGCCATTTGGTTTAACGAATGCTCCGTCTTATTTCGTTGACCTTATGAATCGAGTTTTCAAAGATTTTCTCGACCGGTTTGTCCTCATCTTTATTGATGATATTCTTGTGTATTCAAAAACGGAGGAGGGGCATGAAAAGCATCTTCGGATTGTGTTGGAAACTCTTAGGAGTAACCAATTAAAAGCAAAATTTTCTAAATGCCATTTTTGGCAATCTAGTGTGAAGTTTCTCAGTCATGTTATTTCCGAATCCGGAATTTCCGTAGATCCTTCAAAGATTGAAGCGATTCAAAATTGGAAGAGACCGGAGAGTGTGACGGAGATTCGTAGTTTCCTTAGATTGGCAGGTTATTACCGCCGTTTTATCAAAGACTTTTGTAAGATTGCCGTGCCTCTCACTAGCTTAACGAAGAAAGGTGTTAAATACATTTGGTCGGACAAATGTGAAATTTCTTTTCAGAAACTAAAGGAACTTCTTTCAGATGCTCCTATTTTTGTTATTCCTGAGGGGAATCAAGATTTTGTTGTTTATACCGATGCTAGTCGCGTTGGTTTGGGTGCCGTTCTTATGCAAAGAGAACGTGTTATTGCTTATGCTTCTAGGCAATTAAAGCCAGCTGAGACTAGATATGCCACTCATGATTTAGAGCTCGCGGCTATTGTTTTCGCCCTTCGTATTTGGCGTCATTATCTTTTAGGAGAGAAATTTGTTCTTTATACCGATCATAAGTCCTTGAAGTATTTATTCTCTCAAAAGGAACTTAATTTGCGCCAACAGCGTTGGCTTGAATTTCTTGCACCATATGATCTTGATATCCTTTATACTCCCGGAATGGGAAATCGCGTTGCGGATGCACTTAGTCGAAAGCAACAAGCGGTTGTTTCTATGATGATATCCGAATGGAACGATCTCGAGATTTTATCCACTTGTGAGATTCGAGAGCGCGTATCCGATTTATGCTCATCACTTGTTTTATGTAGCCTTGAGGCTCATCCTTCTATTTTAGACTGCATTCTTGAAGCTCAAGGGCTAGATCCTGAATTGGCTCTTCTTGACCAAAATGTTAAGGAAAAATTGATATTGAAGGTTTGAAAGATTTTGATACTGATTCTCGTGGCGGCATTCGAAAATTTGGTAGACTTATCATACCAAGTATTGGTGATCTTCGTAAAGATGTTTTAGAAGATTCACATCGTTCTAAATTTACCATTCATCTCGGTAGTAGTAAAATGTACGCGGATATGAAGCGACTTTATTATTGGGAGGGATTAAAACTTGACATCGCTAACTTCATTAAGCGTTGCATGACTTGCCAACTCGTTAAGGCCGAACATCAAAGGCCCGGTGGGTTATTGCAACCTTTAGAAATTCCAATTTGGAAGTGGGATCAAATTTCCATGGATTTTATTGACGGCCTTCCCCGTTCTTGTTCGGGTCATGATAGCTTATGGGTGATAGTTGATAGACTTACTAAATCTGCCCATTTTATTCATGTTCGGTCTAACCGAACCGTTCCTCTTTTGGCCAAACTCTTTGTTAAAGAAATTGTTAAATTGCATGGAGTTCCTACTTCTATTGTTAGTGATCGCGATCCATTGTTTACTAGTGGATTTTGGAAGAGTCTTCAAAAAGATTTAGGGACAAAGCTTAATTTTAGCACCGCTTATCACCCCCAGTCCGATGGACAAACCGAGCGTGTAAATCAAACTCTTGAAGATCTTCTTCGTGCATGTGTTCTTGATTTTGGTGGAAGTTGGGAAGATCATATTTCTCTTGTTGAATTTTCCTATAATAATAGCTTCCAATCTAGTATTGGTATGGCACCTTTCGAGGCACTCTATGGAAGGCCATGTCGATCCCCTTCTTGTTGGCTTGAGGCCGGTGAGAAGCCGGTTTTAGGTCCAGATTTTATTCGTGATTCCACAGAAAAGAATGAACTTATTCGACATAGGATGAAAGAAGCCCAGAGTGGACAAAAATCCTATGCCGATAACCGGAGAAGGAAGTTAGAATTTTCTGTGGGAGATCTTGTGTTCATTCATGTTTCACTTATGAAGGGTGTTGTACGTTTCAGTCGATCGGGAAAGTTAGCGCCTCGATATATTGGGCCATTTCCTATCACTGAACGCATTGATTCCATGGCTTATCGCCTATCATTACCGGCTCAGTCTTCTGCCATGCATGACGTGTTTCACGTTTCTCAATTGCGGAAATGCCTTCGAGATTCTGATTCTATTCTTGAGCCCAGTGTTGTGGAAGAAATTGAAGTTTCTCCTAATCTAACTTTTGAGCAACATCCTGTTCGTATTATTGCTTCGGAAGTCAATCGACTTCGAAATAAAGATATTTCGCTTGTGAAAGTTCAATGGTCTTCAAATCCTAAGGATTGTTCTTGGGAATCTAGAGAGTTCATCGAGCGAACACATCCGGACTTACTTTCTCGCGCTCTTTAAGGTGAACTTTTTATTTCAAATTTCTTTTGTGTTGAATATGCTTTTATGGTTGTTACTTTATATTTTCTTCTTAAATATTGCGAGGACGCAATTTCTTTAAGGAGGGGATTCTGTAACAACCCGCATATTTATCGATTTTATATTTAAATATTTTGTTTAAATATTTTTTCGATACTCGAAATTTAGTCCGAAAAGCTAATTTTTGCATACGGTCGAATTAGGACTCGGGACCACTCCCATTGAGTTCAAAATGACGTTTGCGATCTTTTTAAGTGTAAACTTTGATATGTTTGGAGATAGTAGAATTTTGCTACTTTTTCACTTAGGGCTTTGGTTTGGGCTGAGCCCATTAACCCCACTTAACTCAGTTCCAACCCTCTCCTCTTCATTTACTTCCTTTCCATTTTCCTAATACTCAAGCTTTTATAACAATGGAGAGTGGAATGGGAAATTTAAACTCAAGCCCTAGTTTTCTTTTGCAAATCAAAACTCTAGCTCCAAACTAATAGAAGAACCCATTGGTAAGCTTTCTCTTCTTCTTCTCCAACTCATTCTCTTATCAATTTAAGAAATTCCTAAACCTAACTTTGGGAATGTTATTCTTTTAAAGCTTAGAATCAAGCTTCTTGAGTTGGATTTGAAGAGTGGTTGATTCTCCTTTGCTTTCAAGCTTCTTCTTCAATCGTTTGGGTTCAAAGGTGAGATTTTTATCTCACATCTTAGTCTATAACAATCTTTGAACGTTGGGTATGAATTCCTAACAATTATTCATGTGCATTTGCTTTTGGTTTGGATTGATTTGGTGAATATTTCAGTTTTTAGTGTTTGGGTTCAATTCTTTAAAGATCCTAACTTTGATGTTTGAACATGTTTATGGTGGCGGATTGGAGAGCTAATGGAGTTGGGGTATCAATTGGCTAAGGCTCCTTAGGTCCATTGCTCGAACGGTCGCGTTTTGGAGGAATTTGCACTTCATTGAAAAAGGGCAGGAACTGCAGAAATTTACAGTTCGGCCGACCGAGCTCTGTAGCCGGTCGACCGACCTACTACTCCGAGCAATTTTTCTGCTCCTGGCCAGCCGACCAAGCTCTGTAGCCGGCCGACCGACCTGTTGTTGTTTTTCCTATTTCGCCTATATTGCGTGGTTTCCCAAATTTAATCGATTCGTGTTATTTCCCTAATTATTGTTATCATTTGTTATTAACTTTCATGACTTATTTTCTTCGGAATTTTTGGAATATCCATTTCGATGGATTCGGTATCGATTTCTTTGGATTTTATTCACGTCTTCGAATGTGAATTTTAGTGATTGATTGTTCCTACAATCTTCTTTGTGATTTGTCACTTTAAAAATATAAAGGTTTCTATACTAGTAGTAAATATCAAAATTCTTTCATCAAAACGATTTCAACACTATTTTATTAAAAAGCTCGTTTCTTAAACCGTTTTCCAATCTATTAGTATGTACAAGCCTTTACCTCACTCGTATGAGAAATCTAATTAAACGACCTAGTAAAACGAGTGGTATGAAACGCTTGCGTTTACTTCGTCGGTTAATTCTTAGACTTGTCCGATTGAATCTCTTGTGACAATTTTCTAGTGGAGATCTATAATTTGTTCGTAAATATTTAAGTTAAGCTAGTGGTTATGGGACATGAAGCTAAGCTCATATATTTACTAGCTTACTGTAATTGACACTTCTTGATGATCATGACAATCATTTTTGTGATTTAGACTAGCAATGTGCGATGTCTCTTTGTCTACGAGGGAGACTAAACCCTGTTTTGTGGAGTTTCGACTCAAATTGGTGGGGTAGCAACCCATGGTCTTCGGGCCGTTTGTGGAGCTTCGGCTCAATTTGTGATGGTTAGCAACCATGGAATTAGCGTTGCGTTTGTGATACACGTGTTGGTGAGCTTTATGCTCCCGTTTGTGATAGGCCTTTCCCTCATTTGTGATTTCTGGATTTCTTGACATGATTTCTAGAATTTGTGCTTCACCAATTTTCGTGATTTTCATTGATAAGTTTTATCAATATTTGTGCATTGGTGAATTTGTGCGTCATTGACTTTTGTGATTGATATTGATATAATGGCCAATATTTATGGTTTGGTGAACGAAATAAAGAGTATGACATTCCTTTTGATCCTTGAGAAGGTTTTTGTGATATTGATTAATCTCTTGTTGATTTTCAATTACTTATTTATCACATCTTGGCATTGTGATTATTATGCGTTTAGTCATACCTCTTATTCTATATCGTTTCATCTGATATTTATAGCTAGACTGATTCGTTTATTATTTTCTTATTAAATAATACTCGGGTCAGACCGAGATGTTACAGGTGCTTCAGCTTGACTTCTCACTTGGGATTGATTTCTCCGACTTTTGGTTTACTACTTAGATTAGTAGTTTATTTTGTTGTATACACTTGAGATATAGTCTCTATGATGTATACTTATTCTTTTATGTAGTTCTTGTAACTATTCTTTTGTGATAGTGTGGGCCTTGCTTGACTACTACTCTGATGAACACTTTTATGTGTTATATACATTCATATCTATTTCCGCCTCTGTGATATGAATTATCTGCGACTGATTTGTGTTATGTTTATTTCTATATTTGTTTCCGAAGACATAATAGCCACTGTGTAGTAGCTTTGAGTTTGTGTCGGTATGTCGGATGTCCTCTTGAAAAGAAATGCAAGTTACATCTTATCTGGCATATCGGTACTCGCACAAAGAAATTATACAGATGGTCGCTCCTCAACAGCCTTATTCTCCGTGCTAGTTGACGGCATTACACCGTAGTGTCCTTGGCTAGCGTGGGTATAGAGGTGGGGCATCACATTACGTAAATTTAATTTAGAAGAAATAAAGATTTTATAGTTAATAATGAAGCAAATGCTGAGAATGAAATGAAACCATGGGAATATAAGGCTAAGTATTTACAGTTGAAACAAAATGACGAATAAATTGAAGTGATGTAAATTGTTATACTAGGCTAAGAGTTGCATATAAGAGAACAAAGGTAAGTAGTGAAATTAGTTAATGAATTAATAATATTAAATAGTAAATTGAATTAAATCAATGTCCGATACAAATTGAAATATTTTGGAATGAAAGCTTATAAAAATTAAGCATTTAATTTACAAATGAAATCAGTGTATTAATTTAGTTGTAACTGAATATAAGTTAACGAAATTATGTAATAATTGATAAATGATGGCATTCATGAATGAAATAAGATTTGTAAGTAATAAAGGAATAATTGAAATAAACATTTACCAATGAAATAGCATATTGATTTATATAGACTTAATAAAAGAGTTGAATTGAATCAATCTATTTAGTTGAAACTAATTAATTGGTATGCAAATTATAAATGGGTTTATAGTAAGAAATTATACTACCGTGAATTGGAATTAAGATGAAATTGAAAAATTCAAGTATGTGATGCAAATATATCATATATAGCAGTGGAATAAAAAAATAAGTGTTATTATAACCTGGTTGGTAATTAACAAACTTATAACTGAATTTAAAAGAAAATAGGTGACAATGAATATGATTGTTCATTTAGTTGATGTGTTAAATAAATTTTGGTATTCAATCGCAATAAATATAAATAATTAATTGAAACTGTTGTAAGGTCAAAATTTATTGCATATAATAAATTGGGGGATAGATTTCATTTAAGGTAATTTATTTATTATGTTAATGTAAATTAAAATAATTAGAGGTATATAAATGATGGTTAACACTATGTTTGGAAGTTGTAATTTAGAGGATAATAAGAATTAGGAATTGAATTTTGAATTATTTGCAATACAAATAAAGAAAATGTACGTTATTGCTAACTGAGGGAATCATTAATTAATTGAATGAAAGTTAAATCAGTGGAATTAATGGAGATTAATTTACGTTAGTTATTTAGGGTAGTGACTAAATTTGGTAATCCATTTGCAATTAATGACAATAGTGTTGATATAAGCTAATAAGTTAAATGTCAATGCAATACCAATTAATGGATTGAATGTGATTATGAAATTGGAATTAGATAAATGCAGTAAATAATTCAGGGCAAATATATTTATGGAACAAATGTTAAGATCTTAACTCATGGTAATTAATAATTGAAGATAATGTAAATTCCATTTATAATATGACTATGGGTGAATGAAAAGATTGTAAATCAAGATTTGTTTATTTATATGAATATAAAGAATTAAGGTAATTGAGCAATTAAGTAAAAATTAAACATTTATTTTTACGTTAATTGAAAATTTAGTTGAAATCGAAAAATATTTATGTATGTTAATTTCATCCATTTGGCTATAATGGATTGAATAATAAGAATGAAGATTTATTCAATGAAATTTTTGGAAACTTAATTGACAATTTCTAAATTTAATAAAAATGAAAATTTGACACTGAAACGGGAAGTTAATCAACTTTAAATTGACCTTTAAATTGTTTAAAACATTGTAATTTGATTGAGACATATAAAGGTAATAAAATTTGTCAAATCTAAGATTTAAAAAAAATGGATTTTATTAATGAATTTTTAATTTATTTAATTAATATAAAATTAGCCATTTTGGCCACTGACTCGGATTTCGACGAAACCAGTTTCATCGGATACATAACGGTGAATTATAAAAGTATTTCAAGTTTCATAACGATCGGACTTGTCGTTTGATCGTACCGACTCGAAACGCTTTGAAATTTATGCAATTTGAATCAATCTAAATCAATTTGGAAAAATTGAATTTAGCATAACTTCTTCATACGATGGAATTTGGACGTGAAACTTTTTCCATCGCATTGAAAATATTTTCAAACATATATTTTGATATATGGGTTGACCCAATTTCGTTCCGAAGTAGAAACGGGCTTTTCGGGCCATTTAGCGTTCAGCGCGTATACCAATCCGATCCATCTATTATTTTTCAGCCTTGTCTATATATAATCCGTTATAAACCCTAGCCACTCCTTATTTTCATTTTTCTATACGTACATCTCCTTCTCAACTCCTCATTCCAATGGCAGAAAAAAACCTAATTCTCAAATTCCAAAAATTAATTTCAATTTCAAAAAAAAAAAAAATTAGATTTGCAGCCACTTCGAGTCACGCTTTGAGTTTCAGAGGCAAAAACGCTGTATCTACTTCGGGTCAGGAAGAAAATGACTCGGGTCGCTCTTGTTCGTTTTGGCAAAAACTCCAAGCAAGCACCGGGGATTTGAGGCGGTGCACCGAAGTCGAACCCGAAGTTGACACAGGACCAGAATTTTCCAATTTTCCAATTTTCATTACTTTTGCGTACGAGCTCGGATTCATGCGCGGTTTATTTTGCTGGGATTGTATCGGAATTCCAGACATTTTGGCGTTGGTTTGGAAGGATTTGGAGACTGTCAAATTTTTGGGTTTAAATTAAATTTAGATTCAATTTAAATTCAAAAGGTGAGTGTTTTAACTCACTCACAACTTCTAAGTTTTCTTATGTTTGTTAAATTGATTTAGATATGAGTAGAAATTTATTTATGACTGTTTTGCATATGTTTTTTTCATCATCTCTGTTAAATCGCATTTATTTAATTTAACCGTTAACTAATTTTATTATTGCATATAAATTGACAGTTAAAATTTATTTATTTGCATATAAACTGATAGTTAAACAGTTAATAAATTTATTATTGAATATAAACTGTCAGTTAATACCTGTTACGTATTTCCCGTTATATTTTTTACATGCTCTATATTGATGTTGTTTAAATTGGATGATGATTGTAATAAATGGTTGATGATTGATATTTGGATGAATGGATGCGATAATTTATATTGTATAAATTGCATGTTATTATGCATTTTCATTTCATTCGGGATTGCGGTTTGAAATGATATACAACCACATTTTTATTTTTAAATTGCGGATTGAAATGATAAATATCTGTATCACTTGACCATAGGATAGAAAATTATATACAGGCACCGCGGTATATATATAAAATTATTTTTGAAATGATTTTATGGTTTGGATAGGATACGGTTTAATAAATATTAAATTTTGATCTTATATAAAATCTTATTTTATATACATACATAGTTAAATTATTGAATTTAAGCTATGAAATTGTTAAATAAAATAAATAAGTTGAATAATGGAGTTTAATGATTTAAATTAATTAAGGTTGTAAGGTAAAATTTGAAATTTATTTGAATGGAACTTATTTAAAAAATTTCACTCCATAAGTTAAATTAACTTATAAAAAAAATTGGAAATTTTAAAGGTATGATATTTATAACTGGATTTAATGAATAATTCTAGTATAAATAAATGGAAAGAAATATTTAGTGTTAATAAATTGAGTTTTATTTTAAATGGTTATGGATTTATCATGTAAACCTTTCAAAACTAAATAATAGGAAAATGAATTGTTGATTAGAAATTCCCAACCTTTGTTTTGAAATTCATTAAATACTCAAAGTTTGAAAATACTGAAATCAAAGTGTTTTATTCAAACTGGAAGTGAATCTAAAAGTTATGGGTTTAGACTGAATTTAAAGTGAATAAAAATTGTGAAGGTGTGGAAATTATTTACTTTTAAAGAAATTTTAAATTCAACTGTTTTATTTTATATACTGTTGAATATCCAAACCATTTAAGTTTTGAAAGTTATGGTTTTAAACTATAGATTTCGAGTATTATGTTGAAAGCTAAAATTCAAATATTTGGTTTCGAGGTATTATAAATTTTAAAGTGGCATGATTTTGGAAAAGAAATATATTTGAAATAAAATGATATCATATTTATTTGGGTTTTAAAAGGAAATGATATCGTATTTATGGGTTTTGAAATGGATAATTTTATTCTGGTTTTTGAAAGTATAATTATTTTTAAAATGACCGCGGTGTTATAATAACGTTGGGTTGTTAAAGAGACCGGGATCGGAAGTTGTCATACTCTCTGCTAACTCCGAAAACCACTTTAACAACCGTGTACGCGGTGGAGATTCCAGAATGAAGTAGGATGGTGGCGGCGTTTCCTTTGAGGTAAAATACGTGGACCCGACTCCCGTGAGTTGGCATAACGTGGCTAAAACATGAGCGATTCTCGGGACAATGAGGTCATTCCTCTGATCGGACACTCCTCTTCGATACTATACTTTGACTTTGGATTGATTCGGTGGCCACCTTTATTTTTGATTTTGGGGGAGTTTGTTCGAGGTGGGCGGTAGCTGCGCGCTGCGCGTTTCCACCAGCCCGGATGCGTAATTGGTACATCTACCCTGGCATTGCCTAGCTGTGCCGTGTCACCTCCCATACCGAGCCTTTACTACGAGTTTCTATTTGTGTCATACCTATGGAGTATCCTCTGGAAGCCTCCCGATCAGGAGGTATTACGGTACTGTATTGACTATTGGCATTATTTGTGTTAAGGGCTATATGGGTAACCCCTTAACGCTATTAGAAAGTAAGTTTATTTTACAATTAGACACTATTATAATAGCGAAATATACTACATAGTAAATAGATTAACGGATCCTTAAGAGATGTAAATCCCGAGCATCTTTTGAGTTACTACACTCATATTTATTTCAGTTAATTTAACTTACATAAGATCTTTTAGTTCTGACTCGAGTGTTTTTTCTTTTCAATTCGCTCGGGTCAGTCCGAGTGTTTCAGGATTTGAAGATTTTATTTCTGGAGGACGAAGACGGAGATTCTATTATTATTATATATTATATGGTTCCACTACACTGTATTCCGCTGCATTAATATTATTGGTATGTGAACTCTGATATTTATTGTATAAAGAAGAATCAAATGTTTGTAAACATTTTTATGAACTGTATATTTATTATTATATTTTATCCTTCCACTGTGAGATTCTATTTTGTTTTATTCTTTCTCGTTTTTCTTATTTACCCCATAGCAATCTGCCCTTCCATATGGTTGAATTGGCACGTGTGTCGATTTAAAGCATGCAAAAAGGCGGGATGTTACATCAGGTATCAGAGCTTTGGTTTAGCGATAAACCTTAGCTTTGTGGGGTCTGATTCTTTATCAATAGGGTAGAAACACCCTATGGGAGTCGTTGAGTGTATATATATGAGAGAGCGTATTTGTTAGTGTTATAAAAGTGTTTTAATATTGTGTTAATATGTTCCGTTTTGTATTTATAAATTCCGGTTGATGCATGGGACGCTGTGACATTAATAGGGATTTCTAAACACTTAATAGGACAGACCGACATAATGTTTGTTTTAATATAGATGAATGAAATAATCTTGCCTATTATATTTTCTATATATAAAATAAAGTTTTTTTTATAAATAAGATATATATTTGGTTGCAATATATTGGTTGTTAGGTAATAAAATTTATAAATAATAGATGAAATTAGATGGAAAATAAAATTGGAAATTTAGAACTTAAGTTCCGGGGTTTTGGAAATTCTTTCAATTGATTTTGGAATATAATAATAATACTATTAGAAGTATTTTATGATATAAATATTTCAATATAATTTGAAAGAATTGTTTAAAAAGAAATTTTGAAATGAAATAAGTTATGTACTCCCCTCTCTGTCGTTGGAAAATAATATCGGCGATGAGTGCACGCATCATCAACTTTCATTTTCGAGTTTCGAAGTGGGAAGGCCACTATGGTAGTTTTACTACAGATTTATTTTGATAAAAAAAAGTGAATTTTTATTTTTATTTTTAAATATAATTGGGTTTATAAGTTGTAAGTATATATATTTACCTATTGTTTTTAAAATAATTTGAAATTTAACCTGGTACTTAGTTCTTAAGTTTCCACAATAAATAGTTTCAATTATTCTGGTGAAACGGAATCTAAGTAATTAATAATTGAAACCCTAAATGAAATAAGAGGTTTAATGCTAGGTTATTAATGGTATTAAATGAAATTTAAAATTTTAACCTATGAAATAAAGGATTATTATTGAACAGTAAATTTATTAAAGAAATAAGAGAAACTTGTATGATTTTAATTACATTCTTAAAAACAAATATATAAATTACCAAATATTTAAAAGTTGAAATGTTTAATAAGAAAATGTAATGGAAATTATACAAGTAAAAGTATGTAATGAAGGTGTTCAATAAATCGCTTTTATTCATAAGAAGTGATGATATCGGGATAAGTTAAGTTATAATTGAAATTTTACTATTAGTAAATATAATAAAAGGTAAGTATTACAAATAGATGATTATAAACTTAAGTAAACAAAATGGAAATGCTAAGAAATTGAATGGGACATGAATACTATTGATAAATGAATGTAAATAAAAGAGGTCATGCTATAATAAATGAATGAATAATTATAACGAAATTGCTTGCACCAAAATTGGGCAACACCCTTCGGAAGTTTTTGAAGAGATTATAAATGAAGAAATCAAATTGAAAATGAGGATTATCTAACAAAAACTCCAAGTCATAGAAAAGTAAATCGTTCGGAAGACAATAATTTAGAGTAGTTCGACGATCTGCCTACGTCCACTATGAAGTTTTATCACTTTATTGCTTAATACTTGAAGATTACAAGTGCTTTAGAGCGAAGTACAGCAGGTAATAAACTTAAATTCGAAATCAACAGCAGTGAAGACAATATAGAGTGATTCTGGCAGCGTCCGGGCGTGCTTTTTCTCTAAGAATTCATCGATCCCCTTTCTGAATGACCAGGGGCTCTATTTATAGGTGTAGGAGGCTGATATTTCGCCTAAAATTCAGGGAGACCGCTTCTGGCACGTGAGGGGGGCCCACACGCCCGGCCTAAGGAAATCCGGGCCCACTTTGGGATCGATTCGAAATCTAGTTCGAGTCGATCAAAAAAGTGTCCAATCGTGGTGAAATTTGGTGTGGACATTCCTCAACATGTATGCAAGCTCCTGTGAAAATTTCATAGCATTTGGACTTGTAGATCTTGAGTTATGATCGATTCAAGATTGCATTTTCGGTTGAAGCGACACTTTCGAATCGATCCCCTTCGAATCGATTAGCGTCGAATCGATGGCATCACGTGCCCAAGTGATGACGTGGTGCGCATTTCCATGGTCAACCCACTCCTCACTCCGAACCAACTGGGTCGACTCCACATTTTTTGCTGCCTCGACTTAGTGGATTCGAAGATATTCATTTGTTCATGGGTTCGAACGTGTGCTCGTTCGCATCGATCATGTTATACCATATCTAATCGATTCGAAGTCACTATTGCAAGATGGATCCAAAGCAAGGTCATAGGGTGGATTCGAAGCACTTCGTCCTGATGGTTTCGAAAGACTTCAATCTAAAGGATACGAAGAGAGGTAGCATCATGGATTCGAAGTGACTCATCTGAACCGATTCGAACAAATGCTTTTTAATGGTTTCGAACCATATGGAGTCGAACTGATGGATTCGAATAGGGGCTTGTCCGATGGATTCGAACGACATCTCTACCTATGGATTCGAACCTAGGGCTTGGCTTATGGATTCGAACCTAGGGCTATTCCCTTCACTTTTCGTTGGTGATAACATGAGCATACGAACTCGGATTGACTTGAAATTCGAAACGTTGGTTTTCACGGTTTTGCTTAATGTATCTTATCAATTGCAGCCCGATCCGATCTCGAATAAAATTCATCAATATTCGTGGCTATTCAGTAGCAGCCCGATGCTGAGGATGTATGATCCTTATTCTCCGGTCAGTTCCTTGGTATATCGGCCTTGCCAAAAGGCGGGATAACATTTGCCCCCCAAAGTACGTCTTGTGTAAACATGACATGCTTTGAAAAGCTGCAGTTTCTCGTTTGATAACCATCACATGTTTCGTTGAAAGCTGTATTCTGTATTTTTGTAATTGACCGTTGTATGATTGTGATTAGCTGTTTGCTGTCGGATCCACGACGAGATGAGCACTTGATCCCTGTGAATGTCAAAGATCAAGTATTAGTCAGACATGTGTGCATATGTGTCATCTTGACTTTAGTTAACGTTGCGTGTTTGCAAGTCGTTGCCAGTTCAGTTTGTTATCGAATTCCGTATCGATCCTCTCTTGAACCGATTTGAGATTCGAGTTAAAACATTGTTTTGATGATTGTCTATGATTATCCTCTTGTATCGATCCTCTCCTGAATCGATGTAAAAGGTAGACAAGTAATTTTTTCATATCGAAGCGATGCGTTCATTCTCATCGATGGCTTTCGATGGATTCGAAGTATAGTGGATTCGAATCAATAGTCTTCGAACCGCTGCGAGTCGATGGCCATGAAGCTGGTACTTCGAATCGATGGGATGTGGCGTCTTCAATTCGGCTTTCGTTCAATTGCTTCGTATCGCTGAAGCTTCGTGGCAACGCCACCCTGATGGATTCGAAGTATGGTGGATTCGAACGCGCTCGTTCGAATCGGTCGGTGTTTGACCGGTTACAATCGGTCAGGTCAACCGGGAGGTGAAGCATCTCCCTTCCTTCCTTGGATCCATATAAATACGCGGGGCTTAGCTCACTTTCACTTTTTACTTTTTACTGTTACTCTGCCTTCCTCTTCGCATCGATCTCCCAGGCTAGAGAAAGACACTCTTTCGAACCAATCTTGCCTTCAATCCTTCGATCAAAATCAAAACAAATCAGGTAACTAATGGATAAGGCCAAGCCGAGAATGATGAAATTGGAATTGCCATCATTCTTGAATTCTTCTGAGATCAATTCCGAAGGATTGTGAGATCTGAGCGGAATTGATCGAATCGAGGGATGGATCGTGGCAAAGTGTTGATGTTTCTTGGAGAAGAAGGAGATTCCGATTACTTTTTTGCTTCGTATCGATTCAGGGTGGAATAGTTCGAATCGATCTTGATGCACGACTTCGTATCGATTGCTTATGGGGTGAAGTGTTTCGAATCGATTGAAGGCAGTTGGAATTTGTATCAGTCCATTGTAACGTGTGGTTGATTCGAACACATAGACCGAAGTGCTTCGAATCGATTGAAGGCAGTTGGAGTTCGTATCAGTCCATTGTAACGTTTGGTTGATTCGAACACATAGACCGATCAACTCGAAGACCTTAAACTTGGTCGATTCGAGGCTCTTATTTTTGATTGGTTCCAACATTTTCCCTATAGATTCGAAGGACTTTGGTCGATACAAATAACATCGATCTAAGGTCCATGGATGCGAAGACGTGCCGGGCCAGCCTTAATCGATACGAAGCTTATCGAGTCGAGCTGCATCGATATGAAGCGATCGATTCGACCCTACTCGATGCGAAAGAAACATTGTCCCTGACTTGCTCCAACACTTGAACTATGACTAATTTCAAGCCAAATTCTAACACACTTGAATACTTGATTCCGACGAGCTTCTGCCTTGCATAATTGAACTTTGTAGGGCTGCATATTTGACTATCTCTTGAAGCTCGTCGATGGAACTGTGGCTTAACCAAAATATAACGGACTTGTGCTTGAATTGGTCGGTAACATCTGGATGACGAGGATGTGACGGTCAGCGATGACGGTCATTTCCGGTCTTGATTTTCATAATTTTGTCGTTCGCACATCCTGTCGTTTGCAAATTTTCTCTAACTCTATAGAATCTTTCTAAGTAATGCACAACACTACACTGCACCGCACACACTCTACACTGGGAATGAACGGGTTTTCTATGTGCTTAATGTTGCTTTCTGATGAGTTAGTTAGTTATGGAATCTTCGAGCTCTCAACAACAAGAAGTACAGAGTTCGCCTCCTCCAGAAATACTTGAAATCCCTGACATTCCTCCCGAAGTAGTTGGTCCGGCTCCGGACGAAGTGCCGGAAGCCATATTTATCGATGATCCTATCGATTCCGTTTCGTCCAGTATTTCTGAAGCCTTACTGGGCCGGATCTGCTTGAAACATAACTTATCCCCGGACGACGTTTTGCTACCGGGCGTTGATGACAGACCTCACAACCCGCCCGAGGGGTATACTGCTTTCTATCGTCACGCCTGTGCGGCTGGAACTCTCCCTCCATTTAACCAATATATCAGGGAGATGTTATCGTTCATTGGAATCGCCCCCTCACAACTTCATCCCAATGGACACGCATTGCTGAACAGTGTTTTTGTCCTATTTATGGATCACCTCTTTCGTCCGCCAAGACCAACCGAGATTAGACACATATTTAACTTCAAGAGCAGGGGCGATAGCCCATCTTTCACCTTTTTGGAAGTAGTTAGAAACTGCCAGATTGTGATGGGAGCCTGGACCAGACTCGGTTATTTTAGAAATGAATGGTTTTTGTTCGATGCCACCCAGGGTTTGCTAGGCGATGGCTTTCTAGACGTAAGTGTCGTAAATTGCACAAGCCTTCTTTAAACAGTCGTTATCAATATTTGTACTAATATCAGGTGTTCTTCTTGCAGCTATCATCTCAAGGCCTGACGGTGGATATTACAAAGGCGTTGTCCGAAGTTTACAAGAGGTCCCGAGTGATTTGCGGCACATCGACTCGGTGTTAACTGATGATAACTTAAGGACGCTGGGTTTAATAGAGATGAACCAGAGAATTGTTATCGAGGGGTTGGCGAAACCGGCTTCGAAGACAAAGAAGAAAACGGTGAAAAGAAACCCCGGCATAGTAATAAGAGAAATGAGCGACGATGAGAGGACGCCTACTGATACCGAGCTAGCGGCTGATCTTTCCCGAATAGAAAAGAAGCGGAAAGGCAAGGCTGTTGTCCCTAAACTTATGAGACGGAAGTCTGTAGTCGTATCTCGTTTGATCCCCGGGACTACTATCTCTGATGCTGCTCCTTGTCAATCAGGAAACGCTTTTATAGGACTGGATGACATTCCCATCCCGGAATACGTATCTCTCCACCACGAGTCCGGGTTGGATGAACTCCGGGAAGCGTTAGAAATAAGCGAGCCATTACCTGTTAGTGCAGTCGACACTTCTGGTTGGTCGGGGGTTTTGCACATTTGCATACACTTTCATAACACTACACGAATTCCGCACAGATCGTATTGCTTTCGCCTGGTATTTAACTGAATTGCTTCTCTTTTTCAGGTGCTATGTATGGCCGTCAATCCACACTAGACAAACTCCGAAAAGTGCATCACCCTTCGTCTTATTATGAATCTCGACGTGGAGACTCCGATCGCGATCGTGAACGGAGGCATCATGGCCAGGAATATTATGCAAGGGATCATCACCGTAGTTATTCTAGTCAGGAGCGCTCGGATAGAGATCGGAGATACCGCTCCCCTTCTCGTTCTCCTCCTCCACCCCGTAGCCATATTCAGGTATTTGAGCCTCTGCGACATCAACTGTCCTCACAAGTTTCGAGGCTTGAGTCACATCGTTCTAGAACTGAGGTTGTTACGACCACGGCTGCGGAGGAGGCCCCTATTGAACCATCCAGTGAAGGGGCTATCAGACTTGCTCAATTGAAGAAAGACATCCCGAAAATTTGCTTCAACGCTTGTATTTTTCCTCCTAATCTTAAAAGAATTCCCGAAGATGCCGTGACCACAGCACTTAGTTATACCCACGATATCTATGCTCAGTACAAGAAATGGTATAAGGCGGCTGTTAAAGCTTCAAAAGTAGCCTTTGATCGGGCCAAAATTATCGAGAAACTGGAAGCCGACTTGGCTCAGAAGAACCGTATTGTCGATATACTTCAATCTGAGGCGGAATCCTCCCGTAAGGCCGAAGTTGAGTCGCTAAAAAAGGTTGATGAGACATTAGTTGAGATGGAAAAGATGCAACAGGCACATTGCACTTTAGTAGAAGACTTGGGCCATCGATACAAAAATGTTGAGGCCGAGTGGGATGCGGTAGTCAAAGAACTAGAGGAATTAAAGGCTAAGTTTGCTGATATAAACAAGGAAAAAGATGATGCTAATACGGCCGCACAAGAAGCATGTGAGCAAGCTGTGTCTCTTCGGGCTGAGCTCGATGCAGCAATCGCAAGGGTTAAGGAGGTTGAAATGGAAGTAGAGGAGAAAGTCCAGGCAGAGAGGTTCAAGATGGAGGCCGAGTTTGACGAACTCTTGGACACATATAATGCCAACGTGTTAGAGCACAGAAATCTCGCCTGGTTAGGAGATTACTCTATGCTTCTCTATAGTGCCTGGAAGAAATTAGTGGAGAACAAGAGGATGTCTTGCTTCTGCTCCATCTCAGTCAAAACAAACCCAGGCTAAAATTAATACATAAGGTTGTTGAGACATGGTTTGGATTCATGACACAAAGCTATCACTATGACATACATATTTAACGATTTCTGTGACAAAAAGAGAATATATACTACAAGAGGACAAGACTTCAAAACCGGTGCATCAATTATATTATTTTGTTTTTGAGTCTTAGGTCAATTTTCTTACAATCTCTCATCGTTTACGCATATATTAGCTTATATATTTAATCATCTTATTTCCAAATAATTTATACATATATAAGCATGTACAATTGTTTAAAGTTATATATATTATATTATAAAGTTTTTAAAGTTATATATATTATTATACATATGTAAACCGTGCAAATTGCATAGATTTTACCAGGTCAGTCGACTAATCCAGAGGCTCAGTCGACTGACTTAAAAATTTCTCTACAACATGCACAGGTGTGCACAGATATACAAATATATATTTAAAAATTCGTTTGAATATTCAGTCGACTGACCCAGAGGTTCAGTTGACTGAATTTCAACAACAGCTACTTTTTGAAAAGACACGACTATTTTTGAAGAGTTACGAACCTCTACGAAAAGATTTGGACGCAACACTTCAATCGAAATTCTTCATCAATAGTCGCTACTTTCTAACCTCTATAAATACATACTCTAACGTGATTCCAAATTACTGAATTTTCTTATCTTTCTAATCTATCTCTCGTGAATCTATTTTCTATAAATACTTTCAATTATTCTGTATTAAAGAAATATTATACATTTCTATTCTTTATAAACTCATATATATATATATATATACTCGAGAAGAAGATTATAGGAAGGGTGTACTATAAATGACAAATCTGTGTTATTATAACATACAAAATCAAAACAATCTTTTGTATTTGTTGAAGTCATGTTCTATTGCTCAGACGTGTGAAGTCCTCTTCGGCTAATGAGGCGAAATCCTATTCTGCTGCTTACGTCCCTGTTCGGCTTCTCAGGGGTTGTATAGACCTGTTCCTCCAGGTTAAGTGATGGTTGTTGTTTTAGTAAAATTCCAGGAGGATTCTGGGACTAGACGTAGGACGGTGCTCCGAACCAGTATAATAATTCCTGGTGTCATTTTACTTTACTGCTTTTTTATTCCGCACTGTTTACTGTATAACTATCATCACTGCACTCTATATTAGTGTATATCCATATTACACAGTCCATAGCTCACTTTTATTTGGTATCGAAGCAAGGTCATCATATAACCGTAACACAGTTATCTGATAATCTAATAATATGGAAACTAACACTAGCACTAACATTAACACTAGCTTCATTGAAGGACAATCAACTGCATGTGTACCACTATTTAATGGAATGAATTATAACTATTAGGCCACACGAATGAGAATATGTATGCAAGAAAATGGTTTTGATTCATGGAATATAACTCAGACATAATATATTATTCCTACCTAAGAGTATTCTACTTGGTCAAATACATAGAAACTAGATGCCACAGCTAATTCAAAAGCCATGAATATGTTGTTTTATGTCTTAGATAAAAATGAGTTCAACTGTGTTATAATATGCAATACTGCATATGAAATATGGCGTACCTCAAAATTACACACGAAGGAACTAACAAGGTCAAACAAAGCAAAATATCCATGCTTAAAAGTCAGTTTCAAAACTTTAGGATGAAAGAAAATGAATCTATAAATGATATGTATTCAAGATTTCAGGATATCTACCATTCATTAGTAGGACTTGGAGAAAAATATTCAGACTTTGATATTGTGTCCAAAATCCTTAACTCTTTAACGGAAGAATAGGAAAGAAAAGTTCTCGTTATTGGAGAGGTGAACGATATTTCCAAAATAACTCCGGAAGAGTTAGTATGAAATCTAATGTCTTATGAAGTGAATTTGCAGGATAAACGAGTTCAAGGTCAAGATAAAAATAATATAGCATTCCATCTAGAACAAGAAGAATCAGACTCAGACAAAGAGGACCTAGCCTTTATTGCCAGAAAATGTAAGAAATTCTTGAAGTTTAGAAAAGAAAACAAAAATAATGGCAAGAGAAGCTCAAACAGTAATAAACCACCGTCTTCATCAGTTATGGAGTGCTTTAACTGTCACAAAAGGTGAATATACAAAAGGACTATCCAGATCAAAAGAAAGAATATCAAAATAAAAGGAAGGACAAATTCAGAGAAAATCCTTTTTAGTTACATGGGATGATTCAGATTCCTCCTCTTCTTCAGGAAGTGAGAGTGACAGCAATAATGAACAAGCCAACATATCTTTATAGCCAAAGATAATGAGGTTAGTGATTTAACTTTTGATGATATGACAGAGATAAATTCTGAATTATTAGATACTTTAAAAAGTCTCAAAAGAAAACATAAAGAGGCTATAGAAAATCAGAACAAGGTAGAATTCGAAAGAGATATTCTTAAAGACGAGAAGAAAATATTGGAAGAAGAACTTGAGAAAACTCAAGAATCTCTTTCAAATGTTAATTCTCAACTTATATTATTGAGTCAAGAAATTGAAACTCAAAAAGAAAAGAATGATGTTCTTGTCTCTGAAAATCATGTTTTAAAAATAAATATTAAAATGGTAGAACTAGAAAATTCAAGTCTAAAGACCAAACTAGAAGGAATCACCTAAAATGTTTCAAAATTTAATAAAGGAAGAGAAAATTTATCTAGAATTATTGAGAATTCACAACAACAATAAAAATGGTTTAGGCTATAAGAAAAAAGTCAAGAATTCACAATCTAATAATTTAAACAAAGTTAAGTATGATAAAACACCCATATCTTCAAAAAGACTAATTTATAAAACTATAAATATATGGGTACCTAAAACTAATAACAAGCTAATAAGGAAAAAGTATATTAGTTCATTTGTAATGACCCGTATTTCGTGTCATTCGCATGCGCACATGTCGGACTTGAATAGCTCAAAATACCGAATTGTTAATTTAAATTTGGCAAATCTCATAATATAAAGTAAATAAATCACAAATCACAGACACAAAGTAATATAATAATGCAACGGAAGCAAAGAGATAGTAGTTCATGAAGCTACTATATATATACATCAGAGTTAAAAAAGATACAACAGAAGTTCAATATGATAATCAAATACAAATCTGAATACATCACTTGAATCAACTGGATAACTAAAAGCGAAATAGATATATGGATATCCAAGCAAAGCTCCAACTTCAAAGGTGAGTCTAGAATGTTGTATCACTCAGTCTGAACCGAGCGTAAAGCAAAACACAAAACACTAGAGTCAGGACATACATACTTATACAATGTAAAACAACCCAAGTGAACTGTAATATAAGGTACAAGTAACTTAAAGGATGCTTGTGACCGCCCATCCTTTAAGGATCCGTTAAACTATTTACTATGTAGTAATATTTCACTATATAATAATGTCTATAGTAAAACAAACTTACTTTTAAATAGCGTTAAGGTTTTACATTTTCTATCTTAACAGTAATAGTCCCAGTAGTCCATCCAGTATCATAGTCCCTCCTGATCGGGAAGCCACCAGAGGATACTCCACGGGCTAGGGAGAAAACCAAACTCGTATAAGGTGCGATAGGATAGGTGACACGGCACAACTAGGCAATTCCAAGATAGATATACCAATTACTATCTGGGCTGGTGGTAACGCATAGCCGTAGCTACCGCCCACCTCGAGCTACACCCCAAATCAAAAATCAAAAGTGGCCACAGCCTCAAAGTCAGAATATAATATCGAAGGAGCATGTCCGATCAGAGGAGCTACCTCATTGGCCCAAGAATCGCTCCTGTTTTGGCCACCTTATGCCAACTCATGGAAGTCGGGTCCACGTATATACCTCAATAGAACGTCGCCACCATCCTACTTCATTCTGTAATCTCCACCGTGTACACGGTAAAGTGGTTTTTAGAGTTGGCAGAGAGTATGACAACTTCCGATCCCGGTCTCTTTAACAACCCAACGTTATTATAACCCATGGATATTTATTTCAAAATCATTTATACTTTAAAACCAAAATATCATATCCATTTCAAACTAAATACTATATTATTTCATTCCAAAACCAAATCAACAAATCATTTAAATAAACCCAAATTTCCAACTCATTGAATATTCCTTTAATTTATTAAACTTGAAATATTCATTTATATCATCTTAAACCAAACGACTTTATAAAGTCATGTTCTTAAATCTTCAATTTCAATAAGTTCTAATTAATATATTTAAAGACAATTCGTAATTAAATACAATTTCCAAAGCCATATTTCTTTCAAGTTATAACAACTCTGAAACTAAACACTTTGAAATATATTTATTTAAACCATTTAAATTCAATGGCAAATAATATTCATTTCAAAGTTAAAGCATTTCTAAGTTCATTCATTTAATTATAAAATTTCCAACACATTGTAAATTTCAGCTACAACGGCGTTTGTAAAGTGTTACAGTAGATATATTAATATTTCAAAAACATTGTCAAATTCAGAAATAGCAGCACTTACAAAGTGCTACAGTTGGTATTTAGTTATTATTCAAAATAGTTTACTTTCAGCAACAAAGCACTTACAAAGTGCTGTAGTAGCCCTTTAGTTATTTCAAAATATAGTTTAGTTTCAGCAATAACAGCACTTACAAAGTGCTGCAGTAGTTCTTTATTATTCCAGAACTTGGTTTATTTTCAGAAATGATAGCACTAAACAAATGCTGCCTTAAAATCACAGCATTTCTGAAATGCTACAAATATTAAATCCAGATTTAAGAAAAAAAATTCAGAAACATTAAAACTTCAATTTTAACCATTTTAACTTATGAAAATCATTTTTCATGCTTCAGAAAATATACATTTGGATACCAATTATCTTATGATTAAATAAAATAAAACTTTATAAATAAATATCCAATTTAAACTATAATTCCTTTATTAAATCAAAAGTACATTTTTATACTTCTTTTATTTTTAACAAATGACTTAATACTTTATTTTAAAATACCCACTTCATAAATAAAACTAAATTTTCATTTATTAAATTAACTTAACAATTTTATTTAAACCTAGTTTCCAATTATCGAGTTAAGTCATAAACTGAAAATACATCTTTCCATTTGAAAACTAAAATTTCAATTATCTACTGACGAAACATATCCATTCCATCCATAAAACATTTTCTCATAGTTAATATGCAATCAATTTTTTTTATAAATCTATTCATTTATACATAAATTAACTATGATTTTCTAGTTGAATAAATTTTATTACCAAATGTCCAAATAAAACTGTATTTCATTTTTATCAATTCAAAATACATTATTTATTTTACAACCATGTTCATTTCATAAAATTAAAATTTTATTATAGTTATTAGGCTAGATTTAGAATTCCACAATAAAACATGTTTTTTTATTAAATCATTTATCATAAATAAAAATCTCCAAATTTACTTTAAACCCAAAATTAACTTATCAAATTTTAACTTTTAGGAAAACCAATATACCTTTATAATTTAAATCATTAAACCAAATCTTTTAAGCTAAAATTTCATATATTTTTAAAATACCAATACTTTATAAAAAATTTAGGAAAATATTATTTTAAAAATATTAACCACGGGCCTGTATAATATTTTCTAACCTAGATCAAGTGATACAGATATGTATCATTTCAATCCGTAATTTAAAAAGAAAAATCCGGGTTCTATCTTTTCAAAACCGAAATCCCAAATAAATCAAATACAATAAAAATCACTCGAGCCTATCATTTCAGCTCATAATGATTTTTCCCTATCCTAAAGTCTGTTCGGGTATGTATCATTTCAACCCATAGTGATAGGGAACTTGCAGTGTGAGATACAGAAATAAAATGAACAGTATAGCATATAATATTATATAAGGTGATGTAACAAATATATAATCAGGTTATAACAACATATAATCATATCACAGGCATATATGAACATTACATATCAATTCTACATATTCACTTATCATCGTTTCACAATTTATATAAGTATGAATGTCAAGAGTGATAAACTTACCTTTAGAGCAAGAGATGACGGGAACGAGATGAGTTACGAAACTGAGTACGAATTTCAATGCAAAGCGAGATTGGCACGAATTTGACGATTAAAGCTGATAACAAGGAATAGGTGAAATGAATCAGGCCCTCTTGATATAACTGAAACAAAATATATATTATAAATTTTCTCTAAAACCAATTCTTAAACATATTTTTAAAATAAGATATGTATATTATATCAATAATTTACCTTAACACCAATGAATCAAAATTTATATACATAAATTTCAAACCAAAATTAAATTCAAACACACATAAAGATAAAATCTAAATATCTATACAAAATTGAAATCAATATTTAATTTTGAACACATATAAAATGAACTCCTTTTATATATATATGTATGTATGTATGTATATGTATAAAAATTAAAACGCATGTATTCAACTCAATTGTATATTTGTATGTCAAACTATTACAAGGCTATTTTTAAGACGGTAACAAAATTTAAATATATACCTTAACACTTTATGTATGTATATTTAAAATCAGAAATATATATAATATATACCTTATATTACAGAAAATCCTACCTTACTGCAACTGTAACCATATATACAGTAATATATGTAATTTTTTAAATAAAAATATGTAAACACCTTAATATACTTGAAAAACTTAACTGTATACCGATAGAACTAATACATAAACCAACTTATAATACTATTATTATAACTTATATATAAAACCATATATTCTGACCTACGTTTTATATATACCGTGTAAGTTATTTTATAACAATAGATTTCTCACTCTTGAACGAGCCTATACAAAAGATACACACACACACACACACACACACACACACACACTACTGTAGAATTATGCAATACAGACGACATAAACCCAAAACTCATATAATATATATACTCAAATATATAAAATGAATATACCTAAAATGACATAACAGCTTCAAGGTAGAAGGAGATGCGTGGCAGTGGTACTGAAGCCGAAGTCGATGGTTGGGATGTAGGCGCGAAGAGACATGACCGAAGGCCGATGGGTCAGGTTTTCAGTGGTGATAGTTGGAGGCGGTGATGGCCGATGAAGAGAGGGGAAGGAGAGAAATTCTATGTGAGAGCTAAAGGCCAGGAAGAGGGAAGAGAAAGTCGGGGAAGATCGGCACTTGCTTCCTTTAGAGGCGGAGATGGGTTGCGTGGCACGAGGTGGTGGCTTAAGGAAGGAAGGGGAAGAGAGAGATCAGGGAAGAGGATTGGGCTCGACGACGGGAAGTGATTTGGTAGAGGAATAGGTGCAGAGAAAATAGAACAGAATAGAAAACTTCAAATATAAAGTCATCACTTAAAGTAACGTACCAAATCGTGAAAACAAACCTGAGTATATGGAAAAACAAACCAGAGACTATAAAATTTTATTTGGGAATAGTAAGAGACTAGTGGTTGTTCCTTTATCAAAAATACCACTGAAAAGTCCCAAAATCAAGAGACAAAATACAGAACCGATAGGGTTGTTGGTTTTGCAGATTCTGTTCTGAACGGACTTCAAAACACAGAAGTGAATATACCAGAGAGATCAGTACGACGAGACGATCAAAACGGTATACAGATACTAGTGGCACGATTATCCGATCAAAAATCGGTATCAGTACTAAAAATGCTGTTAATTTGCCAGAAATAAGATAAACATGGCAATAGAAGTCAAAATTTTGAAAAAACGAAATGTGTTGTCTCACTCAGAAGATGATTTACAAATTTTCTATATAAAAACATCTAAGTTTGGAAAACATTTTATCATCATCAAATATTTGCGAATTTACATTTAAATAGAATTATATAATAAAATAAACTTCCATGTTATCTGATGAAAATTTATCATTTGCTATGATTAGTTAGACGTATTCCAAATAGTAAATTTTTATTTCAAAATTTTATTGTTTAAAATTTCACCAATTCAATTAATTAAATAAATAAATAAAACCAATAAATTTATGGGTCGTTACACTCTCCCCCACTCAAAACTTTTCGTCCCCGAAAAGGAACGAGGCAGGAGAATCGAAAAACCCAGAAAGGAAAATAGATTGAAATCAAAATAAACAATTTATTTTAAAACCATATAATTTCAATTTTAAATTAATTCATACTCAGCAATTGATTTTGTCCAGTTGATTTCACTTAAGTCAAATCAATCTTAACTACTCCTAAGTTTGGTTATCTTATTATCCAATTAACAATTTCTAAAATCATGAATTTGAAAAATCATTTATTATACTCATAATTTATTCATAGATTTAATTCTGCTTTATTCCAGATTGTTATTAAATTTATTCCACTTGTTATATCTAATCATATATATTAAGTTTATTTCCACTTATTATAAATTCCTTTAATATCATTTTATATTGTAAATTTTTAAATTAACCTTTTATTCTATTCCCTATTAATCCTTTGTAACTAAAATTTAAGTGTATAACATTTATTATAACCACTCTAATTTTATTTATAAAATCCTTTTATCTTGTATATTATCCAATTACATATTCAACTTTTGAAAAATTTAGGTAAGTTATATTGGAATGTATTTGAGTATTGTACAAATAAATTTTCTAATTCAATTATCTCAAGCTTAAATATTTATTAAAAAATTTGATTTCCTTTTTTATAATTGAAATTATCTTTTAAGATAAAATTTAAGAGTTGAATTTCCGATTAACTTCAAACTACTTTAGAGGTAAATAAACATGTATACTTAATTATATATCAAATCAAATTTAAAATCGTATACCAATATGTATATTATAGGTCAAGTCATATCTTAGAAATTTGAATAAATTTAATTATCCAAAACAAAAGTGTAGCAAAGCTATAGAATGGTCTCTTCACTTCGAAACTTGAAAATGAATGTCGATGATGTTGCAGTCATCACCGAAATCATTTTTCAGCGATAAAGAGAAGAGCCCTGATTTAAAACTTTTAAAATTCTTTGAAAATGATTTCTATTCGGAAAATACTTTATATAATATATCTTTCAAAACTTTAAAACCAAAGTTCGAAATCATCGGAAATTAAATTCTCAAATTCTTGACTTAAATTCATTTAATTTCCTAATTAATTTATAACCATGTTTTATAGTCCGATCATTTATATATGAACAATGTTTGCGCCAAAATTGGCCACAAACCCCAAATAACGTGAAAGCACCAGTGTATGAATACAAATCAGCAATATTCAAACACAAATCACAGATCTCAGCAAATAACCCAAGAATGCTTGCACAAAAATGGGCAAACACCTCCAAGTCGTATGATTTAATTGATTTTATGTTATTCGTAGTGATTTGGGTGGTTTATGCAAATACGTAAAAAGAAGGGACTAAACTGTAAAAGACACACAGATTTATAGTGGTTCGGCCAGAATGTGCGTACATCCACTTTATATGTTATTCTCCTTTTCTATCCAGATTACAAGTACAAAGCTTGTAGTACAAGTATATCAAAGTTGTTTGAAAGTTCCTTCCAGGCTTGAGCTCTCAAACTTGTCTGTCATTGTTGTACCCCTGCCCCTCTATTTATAGAGTGAGACTGGGGGCAGAGGTCTTGGATGTATATAGCTGCTGGTGGGCTTGGGCAGAAGCAATTTGGCCTGTCAGAGTTGGTCCGGTCGCGCCTTGGTTCGGCGGTGAGTAGAGTCTTGATATGCCTTGGTCCGGTAGCACGTTGGTCCGGTGATACCTAGGAGTAGGGTTGGTTCGATGGTGCACAGGAAGTGGTGAGTAGGTTGATTCGGTGAAGGTGATTCGGTGGCGAGTTGATGGAGCTTGGTTCGGCTATGCTTTGGACCGGTGGCAGGTGGTCCGGTGGTGAAGTGGTTAGGCAGGCATAGGAGAGGTGGTTTTGGACCGGTGGTACTTTGGTTCGGTCTCGGTACTACCGAATGGATGTTATACTGAGAATGCCGAATGATCACTTGTGTTGGGAATGCCGAATGAGCCTTCATACTTGAGAATGCCGAATGAGCCATGTGGAGTTCGAATAGTGTGTCCATCCTACCTTGCATCGATCATATCTCCTTCATACGAACTCTGATTAACCTGAAATTTGAAACATAGCCTCTCCTAATCCTCATCATCATCTCCAATCAATTTCGTCCTGATCGGAGCTTAACCCCGATATCCAACATTCCTTACCAATTTGTTGATATTCCAGTTTTGACCAAAAAATGGGATAACAAACAAAGCCAATGATTACAAGATATATACATAGTCAAATATTATTTCTTATCATCCAATTCAATTAATTATCAAAATCGAGAAAATTATACGTGTATATATATAATATAATTAGACAAAATTTATTTTATTTACTGAATTTGAAAACAATAATGTGTCAGTTTACTCTGTTCAAGTGTTTTGGAAATCCTATCGATAGCGTTGATCAGATGAATCGATCAAAAACCCATATCAACATCAACAACTCAAACAACACAATATATATATATAACATTTTTATATTAATTTACAAATACACTTCCTCACTCGACGATCCAATAATGGATTTCAAAGTAAGGATAGAGATTCGAATTTGATGGACTCAAATCAAAGAGAATTTTGATTCAAAGATAGATTCGAAACAAAGATAAGATGATTAAATAACAAATAGGAAGATGGATAGACTAATAAATCGCGGGCAACTTTAACCGGATCAACCGTGACTTTGACATAGATCGAGATAGAATTCTGGAGCAAATCTACATTCGATTTCCAGAGATAGAATTCGGGATAACAAGAGATACTGGCATCTAAACCGAGGATATATAAATCTTCGGTGGGTCAATGCTATTGTAAAGGAGTTTTGCCCCTTCACAAGTCAATTTAAGGTTGGCGAGACCTCCGACTCACTATAAAGATCATTCAAAGTGGAGTTATAGGATACTCCAGAATTAAAAGAAGATGAATAGGGAGAGACAAGAATGGATTTTTGGAACCGCAGGGAACATTCTAAAGTTCAAAGGAAATTGAGTCAAAAGGAAGAGATTCAATCTCAAAACGAAAGTGATTCTGTAAATAAATTTACCATATATACTAATTTTTGCCTAAAGCCAAAGCTCTTATACCAACTGTAATGACCCCATATTCCATTCCATTCGCATCGCCACATGTCGGACTTGAATTGCTCAAAATACCAAATTGTTAATTTAAATTTGGCAAATCTCAAAATATACAGTAAATAAATCATAGATCACAGACACATAGTAATATAATAATGCAGCGTAAGCAAATAGATAGTAGTTCATGAAGCTACTATATATACATCAGAGTTAAACAAGATACAACAGAAGTTCAATATGATAATCAAATACAAATCTGAATACATCACTGAAATCAACTGGATAACTAAAAGCGAAATAGATATCTGGATCTTCAAGCAAAGCTCCAACTCCAAAGGTGAGTCTAGAATGTTGTATCACTTAGTCTGACCTGAGCGTAAAGCAAAACACAAAACATACGAGTCAGGACATACATACTAATACAATGTAAACCAACTCAAGTGAACTGTAATATAAGGTAGAAGTAACTTAAAGGATGCTTGAGACCGCCCATCCTCTAAGGATCCGTTAAACTATATACTATGTAGTAATATTTCACTATTATAATAATTTCTGTAGTAAAATAAACTTACTTTTAAATTGCGTTAAGGATTTACATTTTCCACTTTAACACGTCCCAGTAGTCCATCCAGTATCATAGTCCCTCCTGATCGGGAAGCCACCGGAGGATACTCCATGGGCTAGGGAGAAAACCAAACTCGTACAAAGCGCGACAGGGTAGGTGACACGTCACAACTAGGCAATGCCAGGGTAGATATACCAATTACTATCCGGGCTGGTGGTAATGCATAGCCGCAGCTACCGCCCACCTCGAGCCACACCCCCAAATCAAAAATCAAAAGTGGCCACTAAATAAACCTCAAAGTTAGAATATAATATTGAAGGAGTGTGTCCGATCAGAGGAGCTACCTCATTGGCCTGAGAATCGCTCCTGTTTTAGCCACCTTATGCCAACTCACGGGAGTTGGATCCATGTATATACCTCAATAGAATGCCGCCGCCATCCTATTTCATTCTGGAATCTCCACCGCATACACTGTTGTTAAAGTGGTTTTGGAGTTGGTAAAGAGTATTACAACTTCCGATCCCGGTTTCTTTAACAACCCAACGCTATTATAACCCATGTATATTTATTTCGAAATCATTTATACTTTAAAACCAAAATATCATATCCATTTCAAACTAAATACTATATTACATCATTCCAAAACCAAATCAACATATCATTTAAATAAACCCAAATTTCCAAGTCATTGAATAATCCTTCAATTTTTTAAACTTTAAATATTCCTTTAAATCATCTTAAACCAAACAACTTTATAAAGTCATGTTCTTAAATCTTCAATTTCAATAAGTTCAAATTAATATATTTAGAGACAATTCTTAATTAAATACAATTTCCAATAATTTCATTTCCAAAGCCATATTTCTTTCAAGTTATTACAACTCTGAAACCAAACACTTTGAAACATATTTATTTAAACAATTTAAATTCAGTGTCAAATAATATTCATTTCAAAGTTGTAGCGTTTCTAATATAAAATTTCCAATACATTATAAATTTCCGCTACAACGGCGTTTACATAGTGTTACAATAGATATATTAATATTTCAAAAACATTGTCAAATTCAGAAACAACACCACTTACAAAGTGCTACAGTAGGTATTTAGTTATTATTCAAAACAGTTTACTTTCAGCAACAACGGCACTTACAAAGTGCTGCAGTAGCCCTTTAGTTATTTCAAAATATAGTTTAGCTTCAGCAACAACAGCACTTACAAAGTGCTGCAGTAGCTCTTTATTATTCCAGAACTTATTTTATTTTTAGAAATGATAGCACTTAACAAATGCTGTCTTAAAACCGCAGCATCTCTGAAATGCTACGAATACTAAATCCAGATTTAATAAAAAGAATTCAGAAACATTAAAACTTCAATTTTAACCATTTTAACTTATAAAAATCATATTTCATGCTTCATAAAATATACATTTGGATACCAATTATCTTATGATTAAACAAAATAAAACTATATAAATAAATATCCAACTTAAACAATAATTCCTTTATTAAGCCAAAAGTACATTTTTATAATTCTTTTATTTTTAAAAATTGAATTAATACTTTATTTTAAAATACCCACTTCATGAATAAAACTAAACTTTCATTTATTTACTTAATCTAACAATTTTATTTAAACCTAGTTTCCAATTATCAAGTTAAGTCATAAATTGAAAATACATCTTTCCATTTGAAAACTAAAATTTTAATTATCTACTTACGAAGCATGTCCATTCCATCAATAAAATATTTTACCATAGTTAATATACAATCAAAATTTCTTTATAAATCTATTCATTTATACATCAATTCACTATGATTTTCTAGTTGAATAAATTTTATTACCTAATGTCCAAATAAAACTGTATTTCATTTTTATCAATTCAAAATACATTATTTATTTTACAACCATATCCATTTCATAAAATTAAAATTTTATTAAAATCATTAGGCTAGATTTAGAATTCCACATTAAAACATATTTTGTTATTAAATCATTTATCATAAATAAAAATCTCCAAATTCGCTTTAAACCCAAAATTGACTTATCTAATTTTAACTTTTAGAAAAGCCAATATATCTTTATAATTTAAATCAATAAACCAAATCTTTTAAGCTAAAATTTCATATATTTTAAAAATACCAATACTTTATAAAAAATTTAGGAAAATATTTTTCAAAATAATAACCATGGGCCTGTATAATATTTTCTAACCTAGGTCAAGTGATACGGATATGTATCATTTCAATCCGTAATTTGAAAAGAAAAATCCGATTTCTATCATTTCAAACCCGCAATCCTAAGTGAATCAAATACAATAAAAATCACCCGAGCCTATCATTTCAATTTATAATGATTTTTCCTTATTCTAAAGTCCGTTCGGGTATGTATCATTTTAACCCATAGTGATAGGGAACTTGCAGTGTGAGATATAGAAATAAAATGAACAGTATAGCATATAATATCATATCAGGTGATGTAACATATATATAATCCGGTCATAACATCATATAATCATATCACATGCATATATGAACATAGCATATCAATTCTACATATTCACTTGTCATCGTTTCACAATTTATATAAGTACGAATGTCGAGAGTGATAAACTCACCTTTAGAGCTAGAGATGACAAGAACAAGATGAGTTACGAATCTGAGCACGAATTTCAAAGCAAAGCGAGATTGCCACAAATTTGATGATTAAAGATGATAACAAGGAATCGGTGAAATGAATCAGGACCCTCTTGATATAACTGAAACAAAATATATATTATAAATTTTCTCTAAAACCAATTCTTAAACATATTTTTAAAAGAAGATATGTATATTATATTGATAATTTACCTTAACACCGATGAATCAAAATCTATATACATAAATTTCGAACCAAAATTAAATTCAAACACACATAAAGATAAAATCTAAATATCTATATAAATTGAAATCAATATTTAATTTTGAACACATACAAAACGAACTCCTTTTATATATATATATATATATATATATATATATATATATGTATATCTAAATTAAAACACATGTATTCAACTCAATTGTATATTTGTATGTCAAACTATTACAAGGCTATTTTTCAGATGTTAACAAAATTTAGATATATACCTTAACACTTTATGTATGTATATTTGAAATAATAAATATATATAATATATATACCTTATATTACAGAAAATCCTACCTTACTGCAACTGTAACCATATATACAGTAATATATGTAATTTTTTAAATAAAAATATGTAAACACCTTAATATACTTGAAAAACTTAACTGTATACCGATAGAACTTATACATAAACCAACTTATATTACTATTATTATAACCTATATATAAAACCATATATTCTGACCTACGTTTTATATATACTGTGTAAGTTATTTTATAACAACAGATTTCTCACTCTTAAACGAGCCTATAAAAAAGATATATATACTACTATAGAATTATGCAATATAGACGACATAAACCCAAAACTCATATAATATATACTCAAATATATAAAATGAATATACCTAAAATGACATAACAGCTTCAAGGTAGAAGGAGATGTGTGGTAGTGGTATTGAAGCCGAAGTCGGTGGTTGGGATGCAGGCGCGAAAAGACATGGCCGAAGGCCGATGGGTCAAGTTTTCGGCGGTGATAGCTGGAGGCGGTGATGGCCGATGAAGAGTGGGTAAAGAGAGAAATTCTATGCGAGGGCTGAAGGCCAGGAAGAGGGAAGAGAAGGCCAGGGAAGATCGGCACTTGCTTGCTTTGGAGGCGGAGATGAGTTGCACGGCACGAGGTGGTGGCTTAAGGAAGGAAGGGGAAAAGAGAGATCGGGGAAGAGGATTGGGCTCGGCTGTAACGACCCAGAATTTTTAGAAATTAAAATTTGAATATTTGATTAATTTTAAATATTAATAAGTGAATTTATAAGTCAAATAAATTTTTATTTGAATTATTGAATTTAATTGGATTATTAAATCGATAATTTAATACGTTAAATTATGGAAATAATTGAAAATTGGGTTAAATATGATTGAAAATGATTTGTAAAATTTTATTTTATCATGTTGAAGTTAGAAGGATATTTTAGAACTTTTAAAATCGAATTAAAAGTTAATTTGTGAAAATTGAATATTTTAATATTTAATAATCGACTGTAAAATAGTCAATTTTTGAACAGTCTCAGAATTGAACGAAACTAGTTCCATTGGATCCGTAATAGTCAGTTATTATCGGATTTCAATTTTCGTGTCAATCGGAGTTATCGTTTGATCGTGGCAGCTCGAAACGCATCGATTTAATTTTAATTTTAATTTGGCGAGTGAAAATAGCCATTTTTCAAAAAGTCTCGGATTTCGACGAAACCAGTTTCATCGGATCCGTAATGTGATATTATTGTAAGGTTTCAAATTTCAAGTCAATTGGATTTACCGTTTGTCATGTACAAATTAAAACGCCTAGAAATCGACTTAAATCGGTTTAATTCAAATTGAGCGTTTATAGCCATAACTCGCACAGATGTCCGAATTAGCTTCCGAAACCTATTCCATTGTGTCCGGAACGCGGGGTAAACCCTAGAAACGCTGGTTACGGCGCGTAAATCGGAGTTCGGAATTTCCGGATGAATAGTGTCGAACGAAATTCTATAAATACACCACCACTCTTCATAAATTGATAAAAAAAAATACTAAAACCCTAATTTTCAACCCTAGCCGCCACCTAACAAACCAATGGCCAGAAACACGCGACATTCATCCCTCAATCTCTCTCAATCCGTAAAGAATTACGCGAAGTGTTCAACACGGAAGTCGTAGAGCACGACGAGAGCTTCGATTCCATACGGTGATGATCGAATTTGGAGCGACGATGAAGGAGCTATGTGGGGCCAAACCTGCAGATTTTCGCACGCCTTCCAAGGCTCTACAGGTGGCCAAGCTTCAGGTGGGGGATGGTGGTGGTAGCTCTCGCGAAGAGCTTCGATTTGCAAGTGGTTTGATCGAGTTTCGTTGAGTATTTGTGGAGAATTATTAAACCCTAGCTTGATGGTTGTGGGTTCTTATGAACGGCTATAACCTGAAGCTTGAACGTGAAAGGAGGAAGATGATGGGGACGGTCCAGATGTGGAGTTGTGTGATCTAAGGGCTGAGAATGGTTGTGGTTTGAAATTAGTTAAATTATGTTGAAATTGTTATATAAAATACGTGTAAACTTCAATAATTCATAACTTTTTCATACGAGGTCGAAAACGCGCGAAACCAGTTGCGTTGGAATCGTATGGACGAGCACTACGCGATGGAGTTGGTTTGGAGTCGTTTGGAGTTAGTGAGAATTTTGGGTAAAATTAAACGTCCGTTTAATTTTATTCGAAATAAATCGCTAAAACGGAATTTAAAATCAAGGTGAGAATTTCTCACTCAATCGAATCAGTTTCGATTTTATTTTAAATAGTTAGATTTAAAATATTTGAATGCATGTTTGAATGTTGATTGATATCTATTGATTGTTAAAATAGACATTATACGCCGTTAGTAAGCGGATGTTATTTAATAAAAACATATACCGCGAATATTTCATAAACAGTGAAATTGGTATTATATATAATATCAATATATATATATTGGCATATGTATATATTGCAGTTGTTGATTTCCCGTATTTTTTAGCGGATGAGACCCTATTGCGCCGTTATTAAGCGGATAATATTTAATAAGAACATGTACCGCGATAATTTCGTATTGGAGCGAAATTGGTATTGTGCTAATGTTTTTGGATGCAGGAAAACAGGTTGGAGGGATCCAACTGGATTCCTCAACAGTATTTATTTGATTATGGATATTTTGATATTCGTTGATTATCATATACGATATGTGATATCGTTGTTGTCGTGATTGACTATTTGATATGTAGCATCATTGGACCAAGTCTTGGAATTTTAAAATGATTTATAAAGTGATTTTTGAAAATATAAAATATTTTTGGAATTGATCCATTTTAAATAAATAAACGTTATAATTTTTAATGTTATAAAAATTATGATTTTTGTGAAATACAGTTAAAAAACTGATTTTTGAGAATATGATGCTAATGATTTTATAAAATAGTTTAATTGGGATTTTAGAATTTATTGTGAAAAGTTTAAATATAGGATTTATAAAATTTAATTATTTTATGAATCAAAATGGTGAAATAATAAAGGAATTTGAAGACGTTTTAAAAGAATAATATAAATTGATTTATATTAAGAGATTTATAAATGGATATTTATAAATTGAAATATAGACATTATAAAACGAGTTTTTATAAGTGTTTGAATGAAGTGAAAATGAATTTCATAAATGAATGAAATTTATAGAATTATAAACTGTGAAGTTATAAATAAAATTTATAAATAGTAAGATTTATAAATTGGTGAAGTTAATTGAGGAATAGATTTGGGTGAATAATTGAATCTTATAAGTTATAAGATTTATAATTATGAAGTTCAAAGGAACGATTTTTGTAAACGAATAGATTATAAGTGTTTAACTTATAAGATGAACTGTTAGTATATCATTGAGTTATAAACTGGAATAGGTTAATAAAAGAATTTTATAAAAAGGAAGTTTTTATAAACAAATAGAAATGGAATTTATAAACGTTGTTTTATAAATTCGCAAATGACTTATTTTGACAAGAAAATTTGTTGAAACCTATAAATGGAGTTATATTCACATTTTTGAATAGTGAATAATCCTTTGAATTAAAATGAATAAAAGGATGAAATTGTTAATGAAGTATATTCACGTTTTTGAATAGTGAATAACACGTTAAAGAATTTGTTTTGAATGTGATATTGAAATAGAATTAAAACGATCTGACGAAGTTTTAATTGTGTTGAGATTCGAAACCATAGATTTCAACATTTATTGTTGAAATAGACGTTTTCGAGAAATAGAAGGAAATAATGGACTATAACACTGTTGTTATAGTAAATGATTTCCGAAAGGAAATGTTTTGTATAGTATTGGGATTATATATCTATTTAAACTTCGAATCCCTATACTAGTGAATTTGGGTTGTCGTAACGATGTTTTACGCAACATTCGTTTTGACCCAAATAAATATGTTTAAGTGAATGATTTCCTTAATAGAATGAAATATATACTTAATTCGATTTAAGTATATTGAATATTTTCCAAGTGTAGAAAATAAAAGATTTGTGGATTACTTATTTAATAAGTATGGAAATGTTTTCCAATATGAAGTGAATAATTAAAATTTATCTTTTTGAAGATAAATTGAAATGGATAATTGAAATGATATGCATGGATATTTTGAGATATAAATTCACTAAGGAATTTATAAATGAAAGGGGAAACTTGTTTAAAAGTAAATATTGATTTATTTTTGAAGTGTTGAAATAATATATCTAGTGAAGATATTTTGGAAAATAAATAATTTGGAAAATTATTTGGAAACTGGTGATGTGTGCATATCCAGTGATAGTTCAATAACCGACTATCAATATTTCCCTTTTGAATGGGTATTTGATGTGAATTGTTTGAATGTGAATGTCACACTTATTGTTGAATAAGCGCTCACTATTCGGGTTAACCGGGAAAGGACCATGGGGTCGTATAACCCATTCCGAATATGTGATACGTCGTTATGAATTGCATTTGAAGATCGGTGTTGAAGACCCGGTATTTGCGAGAGCGATAGGATGACCTGTCGATTGTCTCTGCACTGAGTTGCAACGGTATAGAGACTCCCTAAGTGATGGGAAATCCGATCAGGATTGTGAATATCCGGATTGCAAGGACTTCTTTGTAAGTGCCTTCGGTTTTGTTCGATCCCGGAACAGACTTGTATGGATTGTATGTCTGACATTACAAGTTGAGATATAAAGCCGATTTCTTTCAAATATATTTCTGTTGGTGGCGAAGAATTTATTCTTTTAGCTTAACACCCTTCTCTGAGACGTACGAGCTCAGAGGTTATATAGTTGAAGTTATCAGCGATATATTCCCAATTTGGTAATGTGATATGCTGAGTGATGCTGTAAATGATCATTGTGTTGATTATTGTGATAGGATCGTTTATTTGATCGTCTATCTTAGTGATCATTGTGTTGATCATTTGTTGACCCAAAGCATGGCTTTTGTATAAAGTATGTTTTTGTGGACGTGAATTCGTCGAACCTCACACCCCGGAAATGGTCAAAACAGGAAAGATGGGGCAAGGTTATGAGGGGTAGCACCCTTTAGGGTATGTACATTTCCTTCTGGATAGAGGTGGTATCATGGTATGGAGCCCAGATATTTAACCTATGTGGTTACTACGAATTTATTACTTTGTGGTTGTTGGCTATCGAGATCCCGTGAGAAAGGTCGTTTACGATCGGGGAATGGCGTGCTCGTGTCAGTAGTTACCCAGTTAGGGGTAACCCGGCCTTGTGTTGGCAGAGTTCCGGTTTGGTTCTCGGGGATGTCTTTCCAGAGGCATTCTTATGTGGCAATGGGAAGTTCCTTGGCCTGACCATTTGTTGGAAATCCAAAGAAACAATACGTGACTTGTACGGTTTTAGTTGTATAACCTGCTATGGAATGTGGCGGTAACCTGCTATTGAACATAGTTAGCTATAGTAGGCATACGATAATGGTCGTATGTTGGCTAAGATTTATATTCTACTTTCAAAATGAATTTTTCCTCTACACTATGCACTAGTAATAATATCAAATGTTATTTTAAATGCGTATCAAGCATCTTTGACTATCATAAGGAGAAATCTCCTCCGATTTTGCGTTTGCATTGTGTGTGTGTGCGGGAGGCCTTATGGTAGTCTCATTTTTAAAAGCATTGCGAATTGAATTTAAAAATATTCCTCTATTTTGATTTTAAAGATAAATAAACTGCTTTGAGTTCTCACACCAGTCACATGACTGACTTGGAGTTTATTGTTTTCCTTCATAAACTCTGGGTGCCCACCAATTTCCACACGGGCAGTCAAGAGTTAAGGTTTATCAGGATATTCTGGATATTCTGGAGTTGCTGGAGGCAAGATGGATGGCATGGCGTATTACTAGTATATAGTATTTCTTTTTCCGCTGCACTATTTGTTGTTGTTGTTGTACACTCTGATGATATGATGTAATGAAAAGTGATAATGTAATAACTGATATAGTTCTTTGTTTAAAGATTATTCATTTATTATTATATGTTGTTCCGCTGCGAATTGTGAGATTCTGATGTTGTTCTGCTGTTTTCTGTTCCGTTCTATTCTCTTTTCTTTCTATTTTAAAATTCTGTTCTATTTTTTTTCTTTCCCGTCCTATTTTAAAAATTTCTGTTCTCTCTCCATTTTCTACCTTCTTATCTTTTCTATGTCTTTTTCTTTCCTTCTCTTTTTTTCTTTTCTTTTCTTAAAATCTTTTTAAAAAACCCTCAGTGTTCGGTTTTACGTCGTTCGATTTCTCGGCAGTCGATAAAGTGAGTGTCGATGTCGAATTTTCGGAAGACGAAAAATCGTGTCCTGACAATGTGGTATCAGAGCTTATGGTTAAGCGACAACCATGGTTCTGTTGGGTATTATTCATTACAGATAGAGTCAGTAGTACTCTAGAATGAGTTTGAGTGTAATAATAGCTATGAGAGCGTATTTGTTAGTGAATATAAAATTTGTTTTGTATTGTGTTGACTTATCGGTTGATTGTTTATAGATTTCGGTCGATGTAGTCTAGCTAACTATCGTAGAAAGTGGTTTCTAAACTCTTAAACAAGATAAATCGACACAATATTGATTTTTAAATTGGGTAAATGAAATAATTTTGCCTTAATTATATTTTGTATATGAAGAAATAATTTTTCAGAATTATTAAAGTGTATATAAGCTGATTGTTTGGTTGTTTGAATAATCTAAATTGAAGAATATTGTATAACAAATGAATTATAAGAATGAAATTATAATTAAAGTGATTTACAATTGTGAATAAACTTATATATATAAGAAGTGAAACTAATGAATATATTTATGAATATGAGTTGTAAATATAAAAATGAATTTAAGTTATGTGAAAACAAGTGATGTTTGTAAATGGAATATAACTTAAGTGTTGTTGAATGAAATTGATATTGATATCAAAGTAAAATAATAAAGTAAAGTGATAGATGTGAACTTGAGTTATATAAATGAAATTTACTTTAAAATTGAATTGAATTAATGGATTGAATATAAATCAATTAAATGTAAATTTAAGTTGATATGGAATAATGAATGTAAGTGAAATTCATTAAAATCTAATGTTATTAGAAAGTTGAATAATTGAATGAAAATCAATTAAATTAAACCAATTGTAAGCAAAAGAATTTGGTTGTAATTAATATACATTGGTTGTTATATGGTTGTTAGTTGATTGTATATAATTCATTAAGTGTTAATGAAATTTAAAGCTAAAGTAATTGGAAATTCAATTGGAAGTTAAGTGAAATTTGAATAGAATTGAACGTGAATTGGATTTAATTAGTGAATGCAAACTAATTAAAATTGAGAATGAATGTTAGTAAGAACATCCACTGCAAAAAATCAAATGTGATTAAATTGAAAACCCAATTCATTAAATATTAATGAGAATATAAATGAATATATATTGATTATGAATTTGTTGAATGCTAGTTGGTTGATGATTGAATATATTGCTTTTCATACATTAGCTATGTTGGCATATATAGTTATTATGTTGCTATATGTTGTATATTGAGATTATTTTCATATATGCATGTTCTCATGTTGTTTGTTGAGTGATTAGTAGGTGCGGATCGCGTTTGCTTCGCATTTGGAGCTCGCTTTTGCGCTATATTAGCCGTATATGCACGCTAATAAAAAATAAGGTACATATCTCGGATTAAATATCGTACTTTTACACTTTTTTCCCTGCGGGATGCCTCATTACTTGATGAGATGTATATTTGTGATATATATACTGTCATTTTTTATTTTTTTTTCGGATCGAGCCGCGCAAAGGAGACTATGGCGAATTTTTCCGAAAATTTAAGGCGTTAGAAAAATTTGAGAAAATGGGAAAACTTTTGAAAACTTTAACTTTGATTTAGAATTGAAAGTTAAACAATAGTAGTTGTTTTTGAAAAGATAACTAAGTATGATTTAAAAACTTAGTAAAGATTTATAAGAAGTTTAATTATGGATTTATGGAAAATTAATAGATTCTGTAACTTTTCTTACTTGTTAATTTCGAGGACGAAATTCTTTTAAGTGGGGAAGATTGTAACGACCCAGAATTTTTAGAAATTAAAATTTGAATATTTAATTAATTTTAAATATTAATAAGTGAATTTATAAGTCAAATAAATTTTTATTTGAATTATTGAATTTAATTGGATTATTAAATCGATAATTTAATACGTTAAATTATGGAAATAATTGAAAATTGGGTTAAATATGATTGAAAATGATTTGTAAAATTTTATTTTATCATGTTGAAGTTAGAAGGATATTTTAGAACTTTTAAAATCGAATTAAAAGTTAATTTGTGAAAATTGAATATTTTAATATTTAATAATCGACTGTAAAATAGTCAATTTTTGAACAGTCTCAGAATTGAACGAAACCAGTTCCATTGGATCCATAATAGTCAGTTATTATCGGATTTCAATTTTCGTGTCAATCGGAGTTATCGTTTGATCGTGGCAGCTCGAAACGCATCGATTTATTTTTAATTTTAATTTGGCGAGTGAAAATAGCCATTTTTCAAAAAGTCTCGGATTTCGACGAAACCAGTTTCATCGGATCCATAATGTGATATTATTGTAAGGTTTCAAATTTCAAGTCAATTGGATTTACCGTTTGTCATGTACAAATTAAAACGCCTAGAAATCGACTTAAATCGGTTTAATTCAAATTGAGCGTTTATAGCCATAACTCGCACAGATGTCCGAATTAGCTTCCGAAACCTATTCCATTGTGTCCGGAACGCGGGGTAAACCCTAGAAACGCTGGTTACGGCGCGTAAATCGGAGTTCGGAATTTCCGGATGAATAGTGTCGAACGAAATTCTATAAATACACCACCACTCTTCATAAATTGATAAAAAAAAAATACTAAAACCCTAATTTTCAACCCTAGCCGCCACCTAACAAACCAATGGCCAGAAACACGCGACATTCATCCCTCAATCTCTCTCAATCCGTAAAGAATTACGCGAAGTGTTCAACACGGAAGTCGTAGAGCACGACGAGAGCTTCGATTCCATACGGTGATGATCGAATTTGGAGCGACGATGGGGGAGCTATGTGGGGCCGAACCTGCAGATTTTCGCACGCCTTCCAAGGCTCTACAGGTGGCCGAGCTTCAGGTGGGGGATGGTGATGGTAGCTCTCGCGAAGAGCTTCGATTTGCAAGTGGTTTGATCGAGTTTCGTTGAGTATTTGTGGAGAATTATTAAACCCTAGCTTGATGGTTGTGGGTTCTTATGAACGGCTATAACCTGAAGCTTGAACGTGAAAGGAGGAAGATGATGGGGACAGTCCAGATGTGGAGTTGTGTGATCTAAGGGCTGAGAATGGTTGTGGTTTGAAATTAGTTAAATTATGTTGAAATTGTTATATAAAATACGTGTAAACTTCAATAACTCATAACTTTTTCATACGAGGTCGAAAACGCGCGAAACCAGTTGCGTTGGAATCGTATGGACGAGCACTACGCGATGGAGTTGGTTTGGAGTCGTTTGGAGTTAGTGAGAATTTTGGGTAAAATTAAACGTCCGTTTAATTTTATTCGAAATAAATCGCTAAAACGGAATTTAAAATCAAGGTGAGAATTTCTCACTCAATCGAATCAGTTTCGATTTTATTTTAAATAGTTAGATTTAAAATATTTGAATGCATGTTTGAATGTTGATTGATATCTATTGATTGTTAAAATAGACATTATACGCCGTTAGTAAGCGGATGTTATTTAATAAAAACATATACCGCGAATATTTCATAAACAGTGAAATTGGTATTATATATAATATCAATATATATATATTGGCATATGTATATATTGCAGTTGTTGATTTCCCGTATTTTTTAGCGGATGAGACCCTATTGCGCCGTTATTAAGCGGATAATATTTAATAAGAACATGTACCGCGATAATTTCGTATTGGAGCGAAATTGGTATTGTGCTAATGTTTTTGGATGCAGGAAAACAGGTTGGAGGGATCCAACTGGATTCCTCAACAGTATTTATTTGATTATGGATATTTTGATATTCGTTGATTATCATATACGATATGTGATATCGTTGTTGTCGTGATTGACTATTTGATATGTAGCATCATTGGACCAAGTCTTGGAATTTTAAAATGATTTATAAAGTGATTTTTGAAAATATAAAATATTTTTGGAATTGATCCATTTTAAATAAATAAACGTTATAATTTTTAATGTTATAAAAATTATGATTTTTGTGAAATACAGTTAAAAAACTGATTTTTGAGAATATGATGCTAATGATTTTATAAAATAGTTTAATTGGGATTTTAGAATTTATTGTGAAAAGTTTAAATATAGGATTTATAAAATTTAATTATTTTATGAATCAAAATGGTGAAATAATAAAGGAATTTGAAGACGTTTTAAAAGAATAATATAAATTGATTTATATTAAGAGATTTATAAATGGATATTTATAAATTGAAATATAGACATTATAAAACGAGTTTTTATAAGTGTTTGAATGAAGTGAAAATGAATTTCATAAATGAATGAAATTTATAGAATTATAAACTGTGAAGTTATAAATAAAATTTATAAATAGTAAGATTTATAAATTGGTGAAGTTAATTGAGGAATAGATTTGGGTGAATAATTGAATCTTATAAGTTAAAAGATTTATAATTATGAAGTTCAAAGGAACGATTTTTGTAAACGAATAGATTATAAGTGTTTAACTTATAAGATGAACTGTTAGTATATCATTGAGTTATAAACTGGAATAGGTTAATAAAAGAATTTTATAAAAAGGAAGTTTTTATAAACAAATAGAAATGGAATTTATAAACGTTGTTTTATAAATTCGCAAATGACTTATTTTGACAAGAAAATTTGTTGAAACCTATAAATGGAGTTATATTCACATTTTTGAATAGTGAATAATCCTTTGAATTAAAATGAATAAAAGGATGAAATTGTTAATGAAGTATATTCACGTTTTTGAATAGTGAATAACACGTTAAAGAAATTGTTTTGAATGTGATATTGAAATAGAATTAAAACGATCTGACGAAGTTTTAATTGTGTTGAGATTCGAAACCATAGATTTCAACATTTATTGTTGAAATAGACGTTTTCGAGAAATAGAAGGAAATAATGGACTATAACACTGTTGTTATAGTAAATGATTTCCGAAAGGAAATGTTTTGTATAGTATTGGGATTATATATCTATTTAAACTTCGAATCCCTATACTAGTGAATTTGGGTTGTCGTAACGATGTTTTACGCAACATTCGTTTTGACCCAAATAAATATGTTTAAGTGAATGATTTCCTTAATAGAATGAAATATATACTTAATTCGATTTAAGTATATTGAATATTTTCCAAGTGTAGAAAATAAAAGATTTGTGGATTACTTATTTAATAAGTATGGAAATGTTTTCCAATATGAAGTGAATAATTAAAATTTATCTTTTTGAAGATAAATTGAAATGGATAATTGAAATGATATGCATGGATATTTTGAGATATAAATTCACTAAGGAATTTATAAATGAAAGGGGAAACTTGTTTAAAAGTAAATATTGATTTATTTTTGAAGTGTTGAAATAATATATCTAGTGAAGATATTTTGGAAAATAAATAATTTGGAAAATTATTTGGAAACTGGTGATGTGTGCATATCCAGTGATAGTTCAATAACCGACTATCAATATTTCCCTTTTGAATGGGTATTTGATGTGAATTGTTTGAATGTGAATGTCACACTTATTGTTGAATAAGCGCTCACTATTCGGGTTAACCGGGAAAGGACCATGGGGTCGTATAACCCATTCCGAATATGTGATACGTCGTTATGAATTGCATTTGAAGATCGGTGTTGAAGACCCGGTATTTGCGAGAGCGATAGGATGACCTGTCGATTGTCTCTGCACTGAGTTGCAACGGTATAGAGACTCCCTAAGTGATGGGAAATCCGATCAGGATTGTGAATATCCGGATTGCAAGGACTTCTTTGTAAGTGCCTTCGGTTTTGTTCGATCCCGGAATAGACTTGTATGGATTGTATGTCTGACATTACAAGTTGAGATATAAAGCCGATTTCTTTCAAATATATTTCTGTTGGTGGCGAAGAATTTATTCTTTTAGCTTAACACCCTTCTTTGAGACGTACGAGCTCAGAGGTTATATAGTTGAAGTTATCAGCGATATATTCCCAATTTGGTAATGTGATATGCTGAGTGATGCTGTAAATGATCATTGTGTTGATTATTGTGATAGGATCGTTTATTTGATCGTCTATCTTAGTGATCATTGTGTTGATCATTTGTTGACCCAAAGCATGGCTTTTGTATAAAGTATGTTTTTATGGACGTGAATTCGTCGAACCTCACACCCCGGAAATGGTCAAAACAGGAAAGATGCGGCAAGGTTATGAGGGGTAGCACCCTTTAGGGTATGTACATTTCCTTCTGGATAGAGGTGGTATCATGGTATGGAGCCCAGATATTTAACCTATGTGGTTACTACGAATTTATTACTTTGTGGTTGTTGGCTATCGAGATCCCGTGAGAAAGGTCGTTTACGATCGGGGAATGGCGTGCTCGTGTCAGTAGTTACCCAGTTAGGGGTAACCCGGCCTTGTGTTGGCAGAGTTCCGGTTTGGTTCTCGGGGATGTCTTTCCAGAGGCATTCTCATGTGGCAATGGGAAGTTCCTTGGCCTGACCATTTGTTGGAAATCCAAAGAAACAATACGTGACTTGTACGGTTTTAGTTGTATAACCTGCTATGGAATGTGGCGGTAACCTGCTATTGAACATAGTTAGCTATAGTAGGCATACGATAATGGTCGTATGTTGGCTAAGATTTATATTCTACTTTCAAAATGAATTTTTCCTCTACACTATGCACTAGTAATAATATCAAATGTTATTTTAAATGCGTATCAAGCATCTTTGACTATCATAAGGAGAAATCTCCTCCGATTCTGCGTTTGCATTGTGTGTGTGTGCGGGAGGCCTTATGGTAGTCTCATTTTTAAAAGCATTGCGAATTGAATTTAAAAATATTCCTCTATTTTGATTTTAAAGATAAATAAACTGTTTTGAGTTCTCACACCAGTCACATGACTGACTTGGAGTTTATTGTTTTCCTTCCTAAACTCTGGGTGCCCACCAATTTCCACACGGGCAGTCAAGAGTTAAGGTTTATCAGGATATTCTGGATATTCTGGAGTTGCTGGAGGCAAGATGGATGGCATGGCGTATTACTAGTATATAGTATTTCTTTTTCCGCTGCACTATTTGTTGTTGTTGTTGTACACTCTAATGATATGATGTAATGAAAAGTGATAATGTAATAACTGATATAGTTCTTTGTTTAAAGATTATTCATTTATTATTATATGTTGTTCCGCTGCGAATTGTGAGATTCTGATGTTGTTCTGCTGTTTTCTGTTCCGTTCTATTCTCTTTTCTTTCTATTTTAAATTCTGTTCTATTTTTTTTCTTTCCCGTCCTATTTTAAAAAATTTCTGTTCTCTCTCCATTTTCTACCTTCTTATCTTTTCTATGTCTTTTTCTTTCCTTCTCTTTTTTTCTTTTCTTTTCTTAAAATCTTTTTAAAAAACCCTCAGTGTTCGGTTTTACGTCGTTCGATTTCTCGGCAGTCGATAAAGTGAGTGTCGATGTCGGATTTTCGGAAGATGAAAAATCGTGTCCTGACATCGGCGATGGGAAGTGATTTGGTAGAGGAATAGGTGCAGAGAAAATAGAACAAAATAGAAAGCTTCAAATATAAAGTCATCACTTGAAGTAACGTACCAAAACGTGAAAACAAATCTGAGTATATGGAAAAACAAACCAGAGAATATAAAATTTTAATTAGGAATAGTAAGAGACTAGTGGTTGTTCCTTTATCAAACGTACCACTGAAAAGTCACAAAATCAAAAGACAAAATACAGAACCGATAGGGTTGTCGGTTTCGCAGATTCCGTTCTAAACCAGACTTCAAAACACAAAAGTGAATATATCACAGATCAACACGAGGAGACGAACAAAATGGTATACAAACATTAGTGGCATGACTATCCGATCAAAAATCGATATCGGTACTGAAAATGCTGTTAATTTGCTAGAAATAAGATAAACAGGGCAATAGAAGTCAAAATTTTGAAAAAACAAAATGTGATGTCTCACTCGGACGATGATTTACTATTTTTCTATATTAAAATATCCAGGTTTGGAAAACATTTTATTATCATCAAATGTTTACTTATTTAAATTTAAATAAAATTACACAATAAAATAAACTTCCATATTATCTGATGAAAATTTACCATTTGCTATGATTAGTTAGACGTATTCCAAATATTAAATTTTTATTTCAAAATTTTATTGTTTAAAATTTCACTAATTCAATTAATTAAATAAAACCATAAAATTTACAGGTCATTACAATCTCTCCCACTCAAAACTTTTCGTCCCCGAAAAGGAACGAGGCAGGAGAATCGAAACAACAAGAAAGGCAAATAGATTGAAATCAAAATAAATAATTTATTTTAAAACCATATAATTTCAAGTTTAAATTAATTTATATTCAAAAATTGATTTTATCCAGTTGATGACTTAAGTCAAATCAATCTTAACTACTCCTAAGTTTGGTTATCTTATTATTCAATTAACAATTTCTAAAACCATGAATCTGAAAAATCATTTATTATACTCATAATTTTTTCAGTAGATTTAATTCTGCTTTATTCCAAATTGTTATTTAATTTATTCCACTTAATATTTCTAATCATATATATTAAGTTTATTTCCTCTTATTATAAATTCCTTTAATATCATTTTATAATGTAAATAATTCAATTAACCTTTTATTCTATTTACCCCTATTATCCTTTGTAACTAAAATTTAAGTGTATAACATTTGTTATAACCACTTGAATTTTATTTATAAAATACTTTTATCTTGTATATTATCCAATTACATATTCAACTTTTGAAAAATTTAGGTAAGTTATATTGGAATGTAATTGAGTATTATACAAATATACTTTCTAATTCAATTATCTCAAGCATAAATATTTATTAAAACTTTTGATTTCCACCTTTATAATTGAAATTATCTTTTAAGATAAAATTTAAGAATTAAATTTTCGACTAACTTTAAACTATTTTAGAGGTAAATAAATATATATACTTAATATATATCAAATCAAATTTAAAATCATATACCAATATGTATATTATAGATCAAGTCATATTTAGAAATTCAAATAAATTTATTTCTCCAAAACAAAAGTGTAGCAAAGCTACAGAATGGTCTCTTCACTTCGAAACTCGAAAATGAATGTCAATGATGTTGCAGTCATCACTGAAATTATTTTCCAGCGACAAAGAGAAGAGCCCTGATTTAAAACTTTTAAAATTCTTTGAAAATGATTTCTGCTCGAAAAATACTTTATATGATATATCTTTCAAAACTTTAAAACCAAAGTTCGAAATCATCGAAATTAAATTCTCAAATTCTTGATTTAAATTCATTTAATTTCAAAATTAATTTATAACCATGTTTTATAGTTCAATCATTTATATATGAACAAAGCAATGATTACAAGATATATACATAGTCAAATATTATTTCTTATCATCCAATTCAATTAATTATCAAAATCCAAAAAATTATACTTATATGTATAATATAATTAGACAAAATTTATTTCATTTACTAAATTTGAAAACAATACTATGTCAGTTTGCTCTGTTCAAATGTTTTGAAAATCCTATCAATGACGTTGATCAGACGAATCGATCGAAAACCCAAATCAACATCAACAACTCAAATAACACAATATATATAACATTTTTTTATATTAATTTACAAATACACTTCCTCGCTCACGATCCAAGAATGGATTTCAAAGCAAGGATAGAGATTCGAATTTGATGGACTCGAATCAAAGAGAATTTTGTTTCAAAGATAGATCCGAAGCAAAGATAGGATGATTAAATAACAAATAGGAAGATGGATAGAATAATATATTGCGGGCAACCTTAACCGGGTCTACCGTGACTTCGAAATAGATCGAGATAGAATTCTGAAGCAAATCTACATTCGATTGCCAGAGATAGAATTCAGGATAATAAGAGATACCAGCATCTAAACCGATGATATATATATATATATATATATCTTTGGTGGGTCAATGCTATTGTAGGAGTTTCACCCCTTCATAAGTCAATTTGAGGTGGGCGAGACCACCGGCTCACTATAAAGATCATTCGAAGTGGAGTTATGAGATAGTACAGAATCGAAAGAAGACGAATAGGGAGAGACAAGAATGGATTTTTGGAATCGCAGGGAACGTTCCAAAGTTCAAAGGAAATTGAGTCAAAAGGAAGAGATTCAAGCTCGAACGAAAATGACTCTGTAAATAAATTTACCATATATACTAAGTTTTGCCTAAAGCCAAAGCTTTGATACCAACTATAACGACCCCGTATTTCGTGCCATTCCCATCCGCACATGTCGGACTTGGATTGCTCAAAATACCGAATTATTGATTTAAATTTGGCAAATCTCAGAATATACAGTAAATAAATCACAGATCACAGACACACAGTAATATAATAATGCATCTGAAGCAAATATGTAACGACCCGCAAATTTTAGTGTTTTATTTATTTAATTAATTAAATTTTTGTGAAATTTTAAATAATAAAATGTTGAAATAAAAATTTATTTGAAATACGTATATTTAAACATACCATTTTTTAAATTTTCGTCAGATAATATTGAAGTTTATTTCATTGTATAATTCTATTTCAATTTATATCAGTTAATATTTGGTGATAATGAAATGTTTTCCAAACCTGAATATTTTTATATGTATAATTTGTAAATTATCTTATGAGTGAGACTTCACATTTTGTTTCTTCAAATTTTGACTATTATTCCTCCGTCGATCTTATTTTCGAAGAAATAACATCATTTTGAAACCGATTATCGACTTTTGACAGGATGATCATACCACAGATATCTGTGTGATGTTGTGATCATCTCGTCATGCTGATCTTCGTAGTATATTCATTTGTGCGTTGCTTCTGGCCACGATAAACTCATCCAACCTTGCTCCTTACGCCATTGTGCAGCCACACATCCTTCCCCTCGGCCCCGTGAGACAGCACCTATCACAAAAACACGGACGACCTACCAACCTTCCGCCTTGACTGTCTCCATCGTCCTCTCCTTCTCTTTTATGTATTTAAAGGTAATTTTGTTTATATTTTACTGTGTTTCGTTTATATATAAAGATTATGCAATAATATACTTTATTTTCTTATAAGAAGTTGGAGTGCATATTTGTTTATATATATGTTAAGTTATATAAGATTTTTTTTACATATTAGCTTATAAGGTAGATAAAATTATAAAGAGTTATGCACTTTATATATTCTATATTCATGCAATGGTTATAGTATTTCATATTGTCTGAAACAGTTGATATATGATAGTATATGTTTATATATAAATTTATTTGGAAATAATCTGGTTAGTAAATCTGGTTTTATATAATTTGTTACAGTATTGCAGTTTTGAAAATATAGTATATATGAATGAGCTACTGTTTATATGTGATGGTATGTCATCTATTATTTATATATTGCTTAATCAGTGAATAACATTTGTTTATATGTAATGTATACTAGTAATTACGTGTTGAGTATATTGCATGCTAAGTTTTGTATGTTGGTCTATATATGCTGAAATATGTAGTTTAATTTTGTTAGTTTATAAATATATAAATATATGTATGCGTGCTTCTTCTAGCTTCTAATATATTTTATAATGCATATATTTCATAGCAGTTTGTGTATAGTTAAGTATACAATACATATATATAGCAGTTTCGATTTTATCTTGTATATTCAGTTATAATATACATACATACATACATACATACATATATATATATATATGTTTGTATATATATAAGTTTATTAATATAAAAAGTTTGAAAGCTATGTCTGTTATTTTATTCATTTTGTCTGGAGTTATACCTATATTAATATATATATATATATATATATATATATATATATATCATGCTGATGTATTGTGTGTTTGTTTATATATATTTTTTAAACGGCGGTGTATATATATTAGTCATATACAGGCATGTTACAGATCATCTATATATATATTTGTTATATATTTTACTGTTGGTTCAAAGTGTACTTGCATACAGCTGTTGTTAATAATTTAATTGTATGTTAGATGCTGTATATAGATTTATTTATACCAGATATGTGTTAACCGTGGTTGCATATGTTGGTGTACTGGTATATCAGTTATATTAGTGTATATTTTAGTGTATATATAATAATAAATAAATAAATAAAAAACTTTGTGTCATTATATATATATATATATATATATATTATGTTTATACATATTAGCGTATAAGCTATTGTGTGTATATATATATATATAATTTTCTGACTGTATAAGTTTATATTAGCCTTTGCAAATATTTAAGTAAGCTTTGCTATGTATATTATTTTATATAAAGCTGTATATATGTATATAGTGGTGTATATAAATATACATTATTGGGTATTAAGGCATATGTTTGATTTTATAAGTGTAATGTGTAGATATGTCAATATAACATGTAATTTAAATTGAATATTGGTTGTAAGAAAAATAATATATGATAAGTTTGCTTCGATTTTAATTTGCATCAAACTAGTTCTGATTTGATTTATTCTATTTCGTATCTATCAGCTTGACCGTCGAATTCATACCAGACAGCTTTGATCATTGAATTCGTGCTAATTTTTGCTTCGTTTGGATTCGTGATTCAATTTCATTGTATCCATATCATCTTCTGTGTTCTCTAGCCTCGGAAGGTGAGTAATCACTCACGATTAACGTTCTTTTATTTGTTAAATTTGATTTCAATTGAAATGACATTTGAAATACACTGTTGTTAGTTATTTGCACTATTATATATATGTTATTACATGTATTTGTTCACCTGACATCTGACACCATTATCAGTTATTTATATTGATGACATATGCCTATTATATTATTATCATATTTGTTATCACTCTGCAAGTTCCCTGTTAGTATAGAAATCACTATGGGTTGAAATGGTACATACCCGAACGGACTTTAGAATAGGAGGAAATCGTTATGGGTTGAAATGATAAACCCAAGCGATTTTCATTTGAACTGAATTTGGGATTGTGGGTTGAAATGATATATACCCCTATTTATATTTTAAATTGCGGATTGAAATGATAAATATCCGTATCACTTGACCTAGGATAGAAAATTGTATACAGATACCGCTGGTCTATATATAAAAATATTTTGAAATGATTTCTATGGATTTGGAAAAGTATATGGTTTTATATAAATATTGATTTTTGATATTATATAAATGCTATTTTATATGTATAGTTAAATTCTCGATTTAAGCTACGTATAAATATAAAATAAGTTTAACAATAAAGTTGATTTTATTGAAATATAATATGGACATGTATTTATTTAAATCATATTTTAATATAGAGTTTGTAATGATTTAATAAATTTAGGTTGAGGAGATAGATTTGAAATTGATTTGAAATTGGATTTAATTAAGAATATATTTAATAAATCGATTTGAAACATATGGACTTTAAATTTGAAAGGGATATAATTTTATAACTTTGATTTTTGGTTTAAGGTGATATATATGGAATTATTAAGATTTACTTTTGAAATTATGGAATATTTAACTTTAAAATATATGGAATTTGAAATGGTTTGTTTGAGGTTCAAATCTGTATTTGGAATTGATATAATTGAAATGGATTATTGAAAATTGAATTGAATTGAAATTGATGGCTTGAGATTTGATTAAAATTTGAATTCTGGAATTCGAGTTGTTTTGGAATTTATTTGAAAAATTGACGAAGCTATTTTATTATATAAAGTATTTTTAATATCTAAATTGATTAATTGGTGGAAGTTATGATTTCTAGTCATGAATTTCAAAGCGTTATGATTTAAAATATTATGATTTTGAAGTGCTATGATTTCAGAACGTTATGATTTTCAAAGTGTATGATTATGGTTTCCAAGTTCTTATGGTTTCAAAGTTTTTTGGTTTGAAAAGTTATAACTTTGAAAGTAACATTGATTTGGAAGTAAAATATTTGAAATGGAAAGATAACATACGAATTTGGATTTCGAAATGGTAATGATATCGTATTTATTTGGGTTTTGAGATTAAAATGGTTTTGGTTTCGAAGTATAAACTACTTTGAAAGGGATATAGTTTTGAAATGAAATGATTTGATTTTTGAAGAATAAATTATTTTGAAATGACCACGGCGTTATAATAACATTTGGTTGTTAAAGAGACCGGGATCGGAAGTTGTCATACTCTCTGCCAACTCCGAAAACCACTTTAACAACCGTGTATGCGATGGAGATTCCAGAATGAAGTAGGATAGTGGCGATGATCCTATTGAGGTATGAACGTGGACCCGACCACCGTGAGTTGGCTTAAGGTGGCTAAAACAAGAGCGATCTCGGGCCAAAAGGGGTAGCTCCTCTGGTCGGACGCACTTCTTCGATACTATACTCTTACTTGTGGTTAATTTCATGAGCATCCTCCGATTTTGATATGGGAGTGTGTTTCGAGGTGGGCGTAGTGGCTGCTACGTTACCACCAGCCCGTGTGCGTAATTGGTATATCTACCCTGGCATTGCCTCGTGTGCCGTGTCACCTACCATAGCGAGCCTTACTACGAGTTTCTATCTGTGTCGTACCTATGGAGTATCTTCTCATAATCTCCCGATCATGAGATATGCAGGTACTGTATAGACTACTAGCATTATTACGTGTTAAGGGCTATATGGGTAATCCCTTAGTGCTCTTAAAAAGTAAGTTTATTTTACTATAGACATTATTATAATAGCGAAATATTACTAAATTGTAGATAGTTTAACGGATCCTTAGAGGATGGTTATCCCAAACATCCTTTGAGTTATTTGTATTTCAGTTGTTATTTCACTTGAGTTGGATTTATTGATATAAGAATTTAATCCTGACTCGAGTGTTTTGTGTTTTGCTTTACGCTCGAGTCAGACTGAGTGATTCAGCATTCAAGACTCGCCTTCGAAGTTGGTGCTTTGCTTGAAGATCTAGCCATCTATTTTGCATTCAGTATCCAGTGATTCCAGTGATGTGTTTTGATTTGTACCTGATGTATCTTGTTGCTCTTCTGTTTTATCTTGTTTAACTCTGATGTATCTTATATGTATATATATATAGTAGCTTCATGAACAACTATTCTTTTACTTCCGCTGCATTATTATTTACTCTATGTCTCGAATCTGTGACTATTTATTTACTGTATATTCTGAGATTTGTCAAATTTTATTTACTACGCGCTATTTTGAGCAATTCAAGTCCGACATGTGTGGATGCGAATGGTTGAAAATAGCGGGTTGTTACAGTTGGTATCAGAGCTTTGGTTCTAGGCAAAACTTAGCATATATGGTAAATGTATTTACAGAATCACTTTCATTTGAGTTTGAATCTCTTCCTTTTTGACTCGATTCCTTGAATTTTGGAACGTTCCCTGCAGTTCCCAGATCCATTCGCGTCCCTCACTATTCGTCTTCTTTTGATTCTGGAGTATCACACAACTCCACTTCGTATGAACTTTATAATGAGTCGGCGGTCTTGCCAATCTCAAATTGATGTATAAAAGGGGTGAAACTTCTTTACAATAGCACCGATTCACCAAAGATTTTATATCCTTGGTTTAGATGCTAGTATCTCTTATAATTCCAAACTCTATCTCTTGAGACCGCATGTAGATTTACCCCAGAAATCCACATCGATCTTATTCTTTAATTCACAGTTGACCCGGTTGAGGTTGTCTGCGATTTATATACACTTATCCATCTTCCTATTTTGTTATCTTACCTTTGTTTCGAATCTATTTTCGAATCAAAATCCTCTTTGATATGAGTCCGTCAAATTTGAATCTATATCCTTACTATGAAATCCAATTTTGTATCGTCAAGCAGGAAGTGTATTTGTAAACTAATATTTAAAATGTTTTATATATTGTGTTGTTGAGTTGTTGATGTTGATTTGGGTTTCCGATAGATTCATCTTATCTGCGCTATCGATAGGATTTTCAAAACACTTGAACAGAGCAAACTGACACAATAGTATTTTCGAATTTGTTGAATAAAATAGTTTTGTATGATTATATTATATAGAAGTATAAATTTTTCTGAAATTAAATTGTTAATGAATTTGTTGTCTGAAATAATAACTAAATGAATTTATAAAACTTGGCTATAATTTGATTTGGAATTTGAAATGTATTTAAATCAAGAATTTGACAATTTAATTTTCGGTGATTTCAAACTTTGGTTTTAAATTTGAAAATGCATATTATATAAAGTAATTTTGAATAGAAATCATTTCCAAAGAATTTTAAATTGTTAAATCAGTGCTCTCCTATCTTGTCGCTGGAAAAAAATTTCGATGATGGCGGCCGCATCATCGACATTCATTTTCGAGTTCCAGAGTGGAGAGACCATTCTGTAGCTTTGCTACAGTTTGTTTTGGAAATCAAATTGATCTAAATTTCTAAAGCATGGCTTGATTTATAATATATATAGGTATACGATTCTGGATTTGATTTGATATCTATGGTATATATAATTATCTCAAAGTTGTTTGCAGTTAATCGAAAGTTAATTCTTAAAATTTTGATTTAAGGATGATTTTCAATAAAGCCAAATTTTTTGAATAAATACTTAACTTGAAATAAGTGAATTGTAAAATTATGTAATTGAATATTATACAATATAAAATGATATCAAAGGAATTTATAAATAAAATTTGAGTGGGTATAATAAATGTTATACGCTTATAATTATAAAAAATGTTAATAGAGATAAATAGAATAATAAGTTAATTGAATAATAAATGAAATAAATTTTTGTTTTGAAGGTTAATAAATTGGAATAATATCAACTTAGTGAATATTTTGAATTTAAAATCAATTGCTGAATATTAATCAATTTAAATTTGAAGTTATATGGTTTAAATGAATTGCTTATTTGTTTTCAATCTAATTTCCTTTGGTTATTCTATTCTTCTACCTCCTTCCTTTTCCGGGATGAAATGTTTTGAGTGGGGGAGAGTGTAACGACCCGGAAATTTTGGTGTTTTATTTATTTAATTAATTGAATTTTTGTGAAATTTTAAATAATAAAATTTTGAAATAAAAATTTAATATTTGAAATGCGTATATTTAAACATACCAATTTGTAAATTTTTGTCAAATAATATTGAAGTTTATTTCATTGTGTAATTCTATTTCAATTTATATCAGTTAATATTTGGTGATAATGAAATTTTTTCCAAACCTGAATATTTTTATATATATAATTTGTAAATTATCTTCTGAGTGAGACTTCATATTTCATTTCTTTAAATTTTGACTATTATTTCTCCGTCGATCTTATTTTCAACGAAATAACAACATTTTGGAACCGATTATCGACCTTTGACAGGATGATCGTATCACAGATATCTATGTGTTGTTGTGATCGTCTCGTCGTGCTGATCTCCGTAGTATATTCATTTGTGCGTTGCTTCTTACCACAGAAAACTTGGCCGATCTTGCTCCCTACACCATTGGGCAGCCGCATCACCTTTCCCTCGGCCACACGAGACAACACCCATCACAAAAGCATGGACAACCCACCAACCTTCCGCCTTGATTGTCTCCATCGGTCTCTCCTTTTCTTTTATGTATTTAAAGATAATGTTGTTTATATTTTACCGTGTTTCGTTTATATATAAAGATTATGAAAATATACTTTATTTTTTTATATAAAGTTGGAGTGCATATTTGTTTATATAATTGTTTAGTTATATAAGAATTTTTTACATATTAGTTTATAAGGTAGATAAAATTATAAAGAGTTATACACTTTGTATATTCTATATTCATGCAATGGTTATAGTATTTCGTATTGTCTGAAATAGTTGTTATATGATAGTATATTTTTATATATAAATTTATTTGGAAATAATTTGGTTAGTAAATCTGGTTTTATATAATTTGTTACTGTATTGCAGTTTTGAAAATATAGTATATATGAATGAGTTGCTGCTTATATTTGACGGTATGTCATCTATTATTTATATATTGCTTAATCAGTGAATAATATTTGTTTATATGTAAGTGTATACTAGTAATTATGTGTTGAGTATATTTCGTGCTAAGTTTTGTATGCTGGTCTATATATGTTGTAATATTTAGTTTAATTTTGTTAGTTTATAAATATATAGATATATGTATGCGTGCTTCTTTTAGCTTCTAATATGTTTTATAATGTATATATTTCATAACAGTTTGTGTATAGCTAAGTATAAAATACATACATACATACATATATATATAGCAGTTTCGATTTTATCTTGTATATTCCGTTATAATATATATATATATATGTTTGTACATATATATAAGTTTATTAATATAAAAAGTTTGAAAGCTATGCATGTTATTTTATTCATTTTGTCTGGAATTATACCTATATTAATATATATATATATATCATGCTGATGTATTATGTGTTTGTTTATATATATATATATATATATATATATATATATATATATATATATTAAACGGCAGTGTATATATATTAGTCATATACAGGCATGTTACAGATCAGATATATATATATTTGTTATATATTTTACTGTTGGTTCAAAGTGTACTTGCATACAGCTGTTGTTAATAATTTAATTGTATGTTAGATGCTGTATATAGATTTATTTATACCAGATATGTGTTAACCGTGGTTGCATATGTTGGTGTACTGGTATATCAGTTATATTAGTGTATATTTTAGTGTATATATAATAATAAATAAATAAATAAAAAACTTTGTGTCATTATATATATATATATATATGTATGTATGTATGTATGTATATGTATATGTATATGTATTATGTTTATACATATTATCTTATAAGCTATTGTGTGTGTGTGTGTATATATATTGGTTATAAGATAGCAGTATATATATATATATATATAAAATTATATATATATATATATATATATATAATTTTCTGACTGTATAAGTTTATATTAGCCTTTGCAAATATTTAAGCAAGCTTTGCCATATATATTATTTTATATAAAGTTGTATATAAGTATATAGTGGTGTATATAAATATACATTATTGGGTATTAAGGCATATGTTTGATTTTATAAGTGTAATGTGTAGATATGTCAATATAATATGTAATTTGAATTGAATATTGGTTTTAAGAAAAATAACATAATATACGTTTGCTTCGATTTATATCTGCATCATTCTAGTTCTGATTCGATTTATTCTATTTCGTATCTATCAGCTTGACCGTCGAATTCGTACCAGTCAGCTTTGATCGTTGAATTCATGCTGATTTTTGCTTCGCTTGGATTCGTGATTCAATTTCAGTGTATCCATATCATCTTCTGTATTCTCTAGCCTCGGAAGGTGAGAAATCACTCACGATTAACGTTCTTTTATTTATTAAATTTGATTTCAATTGAAATGACATTTGATATACACCGCTGTTAGTTATTTGCACTATTATATATATGTTATTACCTGTGTCTGTTCACCTGACATATGACACCATTATCAGTTATTTATATCGATGATATATGCCTGTTATATTATTATCATATCTGTTATCACTCTGCAAGTTCCCTGTTAGTATAGAAAACACTATGGGTTGAAATGATACATACCCGAACAGACTTTAGAATAAGAGAAAATCGTTATGGGTTGAAATGATAAACCCAAGCGATTTTCATTTGAATTGAATTTGGGATTGCGGGTTGAAATGATATATACCCGTATTTATATTTTAAATTGCGGATTGAAATGATAAATATCCGTATCACTTAACTTAGGATAGAAAATTATGTATAGACACCGTTGGTCTATATACAAAAATATTTTGAAATGATTTCTATGGTTTTGGAAAAGTATATGGTTTTATATAAATATTGATTTTTGATCTTATATAAATGCTATTTTATATGTATAGTTAAATTCTCGATTTAAGTTACGTATAAATTTGTTTGTTATAAAATAAGTTTAATAATAAAGTTGATTTTATTAAAATGTAATATGGATATGTATTTATTTATATCATATTTTAATATAGAGTTTATAATGATTTAATAAATTTAGGTTGAGAAGATAGATTGAAATTGATTTGAAGCTGGATTTAATTAAGAATTTATTTAATAAATCGATTTGAAACGTATGGACTTTAAATTTTAAAGGGATATGATTTTATAACTTTGACTTTTGGTTTAAGGTGATATATATGGAATTGTTAAGATTTAGTTTTGAAATTATGGAATATTTAACTTTGAAATATATGGAATTTGAAATGGTTTGTTTGAGGTTCAAATCTGTATTTGGAATCGATATAAATTGAAATGGATTATTGAAGACTGAATTGAATTGAAATTGATGATTTGAGATTTGATTAAAATTTGAATTCTGGAATTCGAGTTGTTTTGGAATTTATTTGAAAATTTGAAGAAGCTATTTTATTATATGAAGTATTTTTAATATCTAAACTGATTAAGTGGTGGAAGTTATGATTTCTAGTCGTGAATTTCAAAGTGTTATGATTCAAAATTATGATTTTGAAGTGCCATGATTTCAAAACATTATGATTTTCAAAGTGTATGATTTCAAAGTATTATGGTTTCCAAGATCTTATGGTTTCTAAGTATTTTGGTTTGAAACATTATAACTTTGAAAGTAATATTGATTTGGAAGTAAAATATTTGAAATGGAAAGATAGCATATGAATTTGGTTTTCAAAATGGTAATGATATCGTATTTATTTGGGTTTTGAAATAAAAATGATTTTGGTTTCGAATTATAAACTATTTTGAAAGGGATATAGTTTTGAAATGAAATGATTTGATTTTTGAAATATAAATTATTTTGAAATGACCACGGCGTTATAATAACGTTTGGTTGTTAAAGAGATCGGGATCGGAGTTATCATACTCTCTGCCAACTTTGAAAACCACTTTAACAACTGTGTATGCAGTGGGGATTCTAGAATGAAGTAGGATGGTGGCGACGATCCTATTGAGGTATGAACGTGGACCCGACTCCCATGAGTTGGCTAAAACAGGAGCGATCTCAGACCAAAAGGGGTAGTTCCTCTGGTCGGACGCATTTCTTCGATACTATACTCTTACTTATGGTTGATTTGATGGCCATCCACCGATTTTGATATGGGAGTGTGTTCCGAGGTGGGCGTAGTGGCTGCTACGTTACCACTAGCCGGTGTGCGTAATTGGTATATCTACCCTGGCATTGTCTCGGGTGTCGTGTCACCTACCATAGCGAGCCTTACTATGAGTTTCTTTTTGTGTCATACCTATGGAGGATCTTCTCATAGTCTCCCGATCAGGAGATATGCAGGTACTGTATAGACTACTAGCATTATTACGTGTTAAGGGCTATATGGGTAATCCCTTAGTGCTATTAAAAAGTAAGTTTATTTTACTATAGACATTATTATAATAGCGAAATATTACTACATTGTAGATAGTTTAACGGATCCTTGGAGGATGGTTATCCTAAACATCCTTTGAGTTATTTGTATTTCAGTTGTTATTTCACTTGAGTTGGATTTGTTGATATAAGAATTTAATCTTGGCTCGAGTGTTTTGTGTTTTGCTTTACGCTCGAGTCAGACTGAGTGATTCAGCATTCAAGACTTACCTTCGGAGTTGGAGATTTGCTTAAAGATCCAGCCATCTATTTTGCTTTCAGTATCCAGTGATTCCAGTGATGTATTCTGATTTGTACCTGATGTATCTTGTTGCTCTTCTGTTTTATCTTATTTAACTCTGATGTATCTTATATATATAGTAGCTTCATGAACTACTATCTCTTTTACTTCCGCTGCATTATTATTTACTCTGTGTCTGTGATCTATGAATTTATTTGCTGCATATTCTGAGATTTGCCTAATTTTATTTACAACGCGGAATTTTGAGCAATTCAAGTCCGACAAGTGCGGATGTGAATGGTTGAAAATAGCAGGTTGTTACGAAAGAGGTAGTAGTTTATGAAGCTACTATATATATACATCAGAGTTAAAAAAGATACAACAGAAGTTCAGTGTGATAATCAAATATAAATCTGAATACATCACTGGAATCAACTGGATAACTAAAAGCAAAATAGATATCTGGATCGCCAAGCAAAGCTCCAACTCCAAAGGTGAGTATAGAATGTTGTATCACTCAGTCTGACCCGGACGTAAAGCAAAACACAAAACACTCGAGTCAGGACATACATACTTATTCAATATAAACCAACTCAAGTGAACTATAATATAAGGTACAAGTAATTAAAGGATGCTTGGGACCGCCCATCCTCTAAGGATCCGTTAAACTATTTACTATGTAGTAATATTTCGCTATTATAATAATGTCTATAGTAAAATAAACTTACTTTTAAATTGCGTTAAGGCTTTACATTTTCCACCTTAGCATGTAATAGTCCTAGTAGTCCATCCAGTATCATAGTCTCTCCTAATCGGGTAGCCACCAGAGGATACTCCATGGGCTACGGGAGAAAACCAAACTCCTACAAGGCGCGATAAGGTAGGTGACGCGACACAACTAGGCACTGCCAGGGTAGATATACCAATTACTATCCGGGCTGGTGGTAATGCATAGTCGCAGCTACCGCCCACCTCGAGCCACACCCCCAAATCAAAAATCAAAAGTGGCCACCAAATCAACCTCAAAGTTAGAATATAATATCGAAGGAGTGTGTCCGATCAAAGGAGCTACCTCATTGGCTCGAGAATCGTTCCTGTTTTAGCCACCTTATGCCAACTCATGGGAGTCGGGTCCACATATATACCTCAATAGAACGTCGTCACCATCCAATTTCTTTCTGGAATCTCCACCGCGTATACGGTTGTTAAAGTGGTTTTGAAGTTGGCAAAGAGTATGACAACTCCGATCCCGGTCTCTTTAACAACCCAATGCTATTATAACCCATGGATATTTATTTCAAAATCATATATACTTTAAAACCAAAATATCATATGCATTTCAAACTAAATACTATATTATTTCATTCCAAAATCAAATCAACATATCATTTAAATAAACCCAAATTTACAAGTCATTGAATATTTTCAATTTATTAAACTTGAAATATTCTTTAAATCATCTTAAACCAAACGACTTTATAAAGTCATTTTCTTAAATCTTCAATTTCAATAAGTTCAAATTTAAATATTTAAAGACAATTCTTAATTAAATACAATTTGTAAAGCCATATTTCTTTCAAGTTATAACAACTCTAAAACCAAACACTTTGAAACATACTTATTTAAACCATTTAAATTCAATGCCAAATAATATTCATTTCAAAGTTGTAGCATTTCTAAGTTCATTCATTTAATTATAAAATTTCCAATACATTGTAAATTTCAGCTGCAACAGCCTTCATAAAATGTTACAATAGATATATTAATATTTCAAAAACAATGTCAAATTCAGAAATAGCAGCACTGACAAAGTGCTACAGTAGGTATTTAGTTATTATTCAAAACAGTTTACTTTCAACAAACAACAACACTTACAAAGTGCTGCAGTAGCCCTTTAGTTATTTCAAAATATAGTTTAGTTTAAGCAACAATAGAACTTAAAAAGTGCTGCAGTAGCTCTTTATTACTCCAGAACTTAGTTTATTTTCAGAAATGATAGCACTTAACAAATGTTGTCTTAAAACCACAACATTTCTGAAATGCTACAAATACTCAATCCAGATTTAATAAAAAAATTCAGAAACATTAAGTCTTCAATTTGAACTATTTTAACTTATAAAAATCATATTTCATGTTTCAGAAAATATACATTTGGATACCAATTATCTTGTGATTAAATAAAATAAAACTTTATAAATAAATATCAAATTTAAACTATAATTCGTTTATTAAGTCAAAAGTACATTTTTATACTTCTTTATTTTTAACAAATGACTAAATACTTTATTTTAAAATACCCACTTCATAAATTAAACTAAGTTTTCATTTATTTACTTAACTTAACAATTTTATTTAAACCTGGTTTCCAATTATCAAGTTAAGTCATAAGTTGAAAATTCATCTTTCCATTTGAAAACTAAAATTTCAATTATCTACTTACAAAACATATCCATTCCATAAATAAAATAAATATACAATCAAAAATTTCTTTATAAATCTATTCATTTATACATCAATTAACTCTGATTTCCTAGTTGAATAAATTTTATTACCAAATGTCCAAATAAATCTGTATTTCATTTTTATCAATTCAAAATACATTTTTTTACAACCATGTCCATTTTATAAAAATAAAATTTTATTACAATCATTAGGCTAGATTTTGAATTCCACATTAAAACATATTTTGTTATTAAATCATTTATCATAAATAGAAATCTCCAAATTCGCTTTAAACCCAAATTTGACTTATCAAATTTTAACTTTTAGCAAAACCAATATATCTTTATAATTTAAATCATTATACCAAATCTTTCAAGCTAAAATTTCATATAATTTAAAAATACCAATGCTTAATTAATTTTTAGGAAAATATTATTTTTAAAATATTAACCATGGGCTTGTATAATATTTTCTAAGCTAGGTCAAGTGATACGGATATGTATCATTTCAACCTGTAATTTAAAATGAAAAATCCGGGTTCTTTTATTTCAAACCCGCAATCCCAAGTAAATCAAATACAATAAAAATCACTCGAGCCTATCATTTCAGTTCATAATGTTTTTTCCCTATTCTAAAGTTCGTTTGGGTATGTATCATTTCAACCCATAGTGATATGGAACTTGTAGTGTGAGATACAGAAATAAAATGAACAGTACTGTGAGAAATGCGGATTACGGATCTTAAGGCTAGAATTAACACTAGAAGAGGAGTGAATAGTGTTTTAAGGAATTACTAATTCTTTTTGAGTTTATATTAATTCGAACATAAATGTATGCAATATTCAGACACAGATATGATCACAGAATCAAACACGGATGCAGATATAAAGTAAAAGCAATAAAGGAAAGAACACGCCGAATTTTATACTGGTTCGGAGTTACCCTACATCCAGTCCCGCAACACAAGTACGTATTTCCTTTCAAAATCAATTCTTACAATTACACCCTCGATTTCAAGGCCACGAGGTACACCGCTCCAGATTCACAATACTTTGGGTAGAGATACTTGATTTTACAGGCAACAAGTTCACCCAATTGATTTTCCAAGCTACAATCACACCTTTTCTCGCTCGATTGATTTTCCAGGCTACAATCACACCTTTTCTCGCTCGATTGATTTTCCAGGCTACAATCACACCTTTTCTCGCTCGATTAATTACAAAGAAGTCTATAACTCTGAATAACACTGGGAATGAGAATAATATTTTCAATATATTTAACTATAGTTAAAATACATAAATAAGTAATGAGAATAATATTTTGGTATATATAAAATTTTACTATAATTTAATATTTAAATCTAAGTATAAATATTAAAAGTTAAATATATTATAATTAAAAGATAGTTTAAAACCAAGGATAATTCGATATTGAAAATAAAGATTATTTTGAGGCTAAAAGTATTTTAAAACCAGGATAGATGTTTTTGATTTAAAAAAGGAAGATTTTGAAATCATTTTGAAAACAAGATATAATTTTGTAAAACATTTGAATAAAAGTTAGTGGATAGAAAACAATGTTCCACTAGATTTTTCGTAGGTTCCATCCTACTTAGGGTTCCATCCCTTTAACGGGCTCGAAGTGGATTCCACTCTACGAATAAAATGGATTTTGAGATGTCAGTGCTTTTCTAGGAGTTTTAACAAAATTCCTTACTAAATTACTTATATTGAAATCTTGAACTCTTGATAATCTTGATACTCGTGAGTCTTCAATCTTGATATCTTCGGTCTTGAATCTCTATACTATACAGTCTTCATTCTTGGTACCTGCATGGTTAAATCCTGCATATAGATATATATCTAAACTATAATGTTAGTATTTATATTTTATAACAATTTCTAAGGTTGTTGTCATCAAAACCATCATCTCAAAGACTAACAATCTCCCCCTTTTTGATGTTGCAACCTATGTTTATAAAATATAATTCATATTCACTATAACTCCCCCTAAAACTAATAACTCCCCCTTAATCTATAACTTACTATCCTGTTTTATAATTCTCCCCATTTGTCATCAACATAAACCATCCTAAAACCGTAAAAACAAAAATCTTCCTCTTAAACTAATACTAGAACAAAGTATAGTAAATGAAATGTGAAAGACATTAACATAATTATATTATAATTATTCAATACATAAATATGTATAAGTATATTTCAAATAATCCAATCAACAGGCACATCAAATCCAATCATGTCAAACAATTCAAACAAATCAATCAAATCGAACAAGTCAATCAAGTCAATTAAGTCAAATAAGTCAATCAAATCAAACAAGTCAATCAAGTCAATTAAGTCAAACAAGTCAATCAAAACATACCAAACAAATCAAAAACTAATAATCTTATACTATAAGACAATACTACAAACTCCACCTAAATAAAATACACTCATTATGTATACATGTTTGCAATATGTAGTTTGTAATGCAGTATGAAATGTATGACATATGCAATGTAGCATGAGATAATATGCAAAATGAAATGTGATATTTCATGCATTGTAATTTATGATGTAATATGCAATGAAATGTGATATGAAATAAGATGCATAATGATATGTAATACGAAAAAAAATGGTAATAAAGTAAAATAATAATAATAATATGCAGAATGATATGATGATATATATACTACAGTAAGAGACATCCAGATTATAAGATAAACATGAGTGATAAGTAATATGTAATTGACAAGCATATATATGTGTGTGTGTGTGTGTGTCTGTATGTATGTGTATATATATATATATCAAATTATTTATTATAAATCACTTCAACCAAACAAAGCTAATACACACCAATTACTAGACTTAGGTTAAGGAAACTAATGAATGGGACTGAAAGAAAGAAAAGAGTTTAACGGTAATAAATGATATTAAAACTATAACATATTCATGAAAGGTCGTAATCAAACTCAATATCAAATTGCTAAGAAATATGGATTTAAACTATATATATGATCAAATAGGGTTTTTATAAAAATTAATAGCCTACTTATTTAATTTATTTAATTTTTTTTTAAACTTGGTTGTTTTTTTTGAGAATCCAAACTTCCATGTTTATAAAATACTTAGCTTACTAATTAAAACCTTTATATTAAATTATTATTGGTTTAAATATTTAAAAACATGTTTAAACATCTATTAAATTTAAAAAATATCGTAATGAAATATTAAATAAAATAATAAAGATTGAAAAACTAAAATAAACATGTGTTATATTAAGGCCTCTTACTTTTAAAAATTTAATTAATTATTAAAAAACATTTAAATATGAAATTAATTTTAAAATATTCTAATATAAGTTAGAAACTATGTAACAACCCGGTAATTCGCATCAATTAATAATCTACATTTAAACGATAAATATTGGTGCAAATTGCCATTTGAAGTTTTTATATTGAATTAAGATTCATTTATAAAGTGTTAAAAAGAATTATGGGCTTTGAAAATTAAAAGGGGTCCATGTTTCACGTTTGGGCCGTGATAATTTTCAATACAAAGACCCGTTTTCCCCCTTTGTTATTTTCATTTTCTCAACCCTAAACAAAAAAAAAAATCGAACGAAGAAAAATGAATGGCGACCCCCCTTTCTTCGTTCTTCTGTAAAAGCTAGGGTTTCGATTCGTCTTTGGCTTCGCTCGTCTCGTGATTGCCTTTGCTCCTAACAAGGTGAGTGATTTATTTCACTCACTTCTAATACAAACTCGTATGATTTCTGATTTGTTCAAGCTTGTTATTTTTATGGTTGATTAAGTGACGCTCACGATTTTGATTGTTGGTAATTTGATTTCGTGAATTTTATGTTGACCTCGGCTTCAACTTGATTTACGACTTTGTCAATTGTTTCCAGCGTTGACTTGAAACCGTTGTTTCATGATTTTGAACTCGGCTTCAATTTGCTCATTTTTTTTCCCTTTTGACATGTTCATCATCGAACTGTTGTGATAATTGTGTTGATGCTGCACTTGTTTTACTTGAGGCTTTGTCTTTGCATGCTCTGCATATACTCTCTGATACGTGCATAATTGTTTAAACTGTAAACTGGGTTTGATTGTCGTGTTCACTGCCTTGGTGCTCGACCACTTCACTGTCGAGTTTTGCAATTGACATTGTGCATATATACATATGTTTGTGTGTATGCATATATGGGTGGATTGACTTGAATTGCAATCTGGCACATTTGTTTGTAGGCTTGTTTTTTTTGTTCACTGTCATCCTTGCTGCATTTTTGAACTTGAATCTGGCTGCAGCCCTTTCGTGTCACTGTTGCATATATGTTAACTTCATTTAATTGTCATTGAGTAGTTGGGGTGCTTTAAGCTCTGGTCAACATGTATATATGTTGCACTGGGTTTTGCCTTCATTGAGGATGCTATGTGTTGATAAACCCTCACCTGGGTTATCACTGCATACTTTGTTCTCGTGCCATTTTGTTGTTCTAGCTGTATTTTGCGTAAGTTCCCTGAGTACATGTATGTAGTGATCATTTGATTTGCCATTTGAGTTAGTGATGTGTCTGCATTGCTGTCACATGAAGTAAACCTGTTCAATTCAGTTTGGTTATGTTGCAATACTGAACACTTGAGTTTCATTGGGCATATCACTTTCACCACATAAATTATTCAGTTTGAATTTGTATTTCATCAGTGCTTGCTGCCTTGACCATTTGAGACAGCTTGCCTACCTATTTCATGTAGTCTTTGACTTCACAGATCACTTTTGTACCATGCAGTCACGTGTAGTTGTGTTACTTGATGTTGTACTTGCTTTACCCCCTGCATAGTATATTGGTTCATCTCCTTGAAGCCTCAGGCAATTGTATTCTCGGTCATTTTGTGGTTGCTGCTGTTGTTGGCTATACTTGATTATTTGAGCTTGCAATTTGCGTACATTTGCTTTTGGGTATTTTGTTGGCCAGTAGCACGATGCTGCCACTCATGTGACTGCTGCATACTTATGTTGCCTTTATTTCTTCTCACTTTCTATGACATTTCTATTTCACTTCGAGTTCCATTTGACTGCATCTGGAACCTCTAGATAGTTGCTGTCTTCATGTACATGTTGCAGTATTCATTTATGGTTATTCAAAACCATTTCATTGTTGAAGTTGTTGCACTTTCCATTTGGATCCATCACTGCTGCATTCCTGTTTATGCTCTGAGTCACTGTTGCATTGCTTCTGACCTTTTGACACAAACTTCATTTCATGTTGATCTTCACTATGATATAGTGTCATATCCCCCATGTATTTGCAGTTTGCATTTGAGTTGTACTATGGCCTTGGTGCTTGAGTCTGATGTTTTGAAGCCTGAACTTGTTAGTCGAGTTTGCAGTCTGCATATTATGTTGACTTTGTTCTCGAGTATGATACTTGCATTTGTATCATACTGTCTCTTATGCCATTTACTTGGTGCTGTTCCATGTTGCACCCCAGTTTCTTTTTATTCATGTGCAACCAGTAGTGTACGCCCATTGTGTACATTTGGGTTCGCATTTATGTCGTCCAAACTTGACGTCTGCAGTTTTTGATTGCTGTCGGTATTCAATGGGTACATCATCACTGTAGTGGCACGGCAGTGCACGCAAGCGTGAACTGCAGCCACACGGTATTCAATGGGTACATCATCACTGTAGTGGCACGGCAGTGCACGCAAGCGTGAACTGCAGCCACACGGTATTCAATGGGTACATCATCACTGTAGTGGCAAGGCAGTGCACGCTAGCGTGAACTGCAGCCACACGGTATGGTTTTATGATATCTATTTGTTTTGACTTATGGATCTTTTTGCGTATTCCATATTTCGTAGTAGCGAGGCAGTGCACGCGTGCGTGTACTGCAGCCCTACTTGAATTAATATTTTAATTGATATTTCAATGGTTTTGAACTGTTTTGTTTATTCAATTCAATATCCTGAATTGCATTTTGATTTGGCTTAATTATTGTCGTCTATTCATTATTTAATTATTATTGCTTCTGTGCACTAATAACTGAGTTTGAATTAGACTGACCCGAGTATTATTTTCTTTTGAATCTAATACTCGGGTCAGACCGAGTATTTCAGGTTGTAGATATTCTGCTTTGGGTTGCTGCTAGAGCTATGAAGTTCTTTCATATCTTTTGAAGTAGTCGTCGTCATTTGTAGTAGTCTGTAAAATTGTATAGGAAGATATGTGTTCATGTATATTAAATACGTTAATGTACTTGTATATGTAATTTCCTTAGTCGACTGTTGTAGTTGCATCATATGTACCGTGTGAATGTATTGTAACTGACATCAGTTATTATATATATATATATATATGAGACTTTCTGTTTCATCTGTGTTCCGCATCTATATTATCTGTGTTGATATTTTATATTTACTGTTCTAAACTATTACGAACCATCGTAGTTCGTTTTATACTGGAATTGGGGTATGTCGATGGGAGAAAATAAATCAGAGATGGAAAATGAAAGAAAATATATTTATATACCACTCCCATTGAGATAACCAATACTAGTATAAGGCCTAACTATTGATGGTCGCTCCTCAACAGCCTTATTCTCCGTGCTAGTTGACAGCACTACACCGTAGTGTTCTTGGCTAGCGTGGGTATAGAGGTGGGGCGTCACAAACTAACTCTAAAAAGAATAGAGAAAACTACTTAATTTAAATATCATTTTTACATAGTTTAAAGTTTCATAAGGAAAAACAGCATTCAAAGAATGCTATACAAAGTTTTTATAGTAAAATATATTTGAAACTTTATAAGACTAAAACTATAGCTTTTACCAAATACTGTGTAAAGTTTCTGAAACTCTACAGTGTTTCAAAGCACAGAAATGCTATAAAAATGAATTTGCAGTACTTACAAAACATTACAGAAGAAAAGAAGCATTCTAGAAATGCTATCTAAAATTCCGGGCTTGTTTTTAACATGATTTTGCACTAATTTTACGACTAGATTTTAATGTGTAAATAATTGATTTTTGACCCAATTTTTTGAAGTAGTTAATATAACTAAATCACTTAAAAATATAAAAAATTATGGAGAAAGCATGTGTAAAGACACTTGGCATTATGCATGTAAAAATGCTTTTATTAAAGAACAAGTGTAATGACACGTGACATTTTGCATGTATGTCACTATCTACTTATATGACAAGTGTCATATGATGTGGTGCAATCTTATTAATTGAAGAAATATATAAATAGAGCCTTATTCTAACATTCTAAATTCATTCTATTAATTTCTAAAAGATATAAAATTAGTATATTAAAAGAAATGGAGTATGAGAAATAAAAATAACATTAGAAAAGTTGAAATCATGAATGAAGGTATGCTTTTCTACTTAGTATAGTTGTAATAAATTAGTTGTAAGATTTTATTTGAAAGAAACACATTTTAAAAGACTTAATTATGTTGTGTCGATATATGGACCAAAATATCAAAACTTATAAAAGAGATAAATTTCTATACCTAACTAAATGCATAAGTATATATTCCTAAATGCAACAATAAAGATGAAATAATAGTAATGCATACCACTTTTTGCACTCCTCCATCTTTCTAACCTTATTGTTCTTTCATTTCCGTGAACCACACATTTATATCTTTTAAAATTTGACGACAAGATCTGTTTTATTGTAACGGACTCGTTTTTCTGATTAGCGTGGTATGGATGTTTGCTGAATTTGAAGAACGTATGAGAAAGATGCAGATGATTTAGTACATTGTCCAACTTAGAGCCAAAACTTTGAATTTGAGTTTTGAATGAATGGACACTTCAACCACTATAAGTGGGCCCAATAGTCACCACTTTTCATAAAAATTCCTCTTCTTCTTCCTTTTTTCTATATGCTATCAAACTTCTAGAAGGCATGTCTCCTTCGTTTCTTAATGGAATTGGATCAAACCAGCGGAAAATCGAAGAGGAAGGCAAGGTCTACGATCTAGTAATAGTTTGGTGACGAATTTAGATGGTATTGTGGTGCTACAGGCCGATCAGTAGGAGAAATGTTGAAAATCCCATACACAGTTTTTCAGTTTTGGATAGCCAACTTCAAACTGTCATATCTCACTCAATTTTGATCGGAATTTGATGATCCACCCATCAAAATGACTGTAGGAACAAGGACTACAATCTGAAAAAGGTCTTGGGACAAAATACTCAAATCATTAGATGCAATTTAAAGAATTCCATTGACATATTTCTTTCTTTTTCTCTTTGTTCACCAAAACATCATTTGACCATAACTTGGTCACTTCTTGACGGATTCCCACGAAACCAGTGGCATTGCAAAGTAGATGGAGAGAAGTATAGTATCAAGTCAAGATGCAAATGAGAACTAATAGTTTTGTATTGATCTGGTACCCATTTCATTGTCGACTGTCATTATACATCCATTTGTTCTTAATCGACGAATGATTATCTGGTATCTTTTAATCAACGGTCATTAGACATAACTCTTCTCCTGCAAAACAACATAACTCTTTAAAGAATCAAGTGACTATTCAAAATAACTAAATATAGTTTTAAACAACAATATCATGATGATTTCTGTGACATACTCATATGAAAATAGTGTTTATAATTTTATCAAAAAAAATTACCATTTTAAATTTTTTCAAAATTCAGATTATGAAAACTTTGAAAACCTTGCTCTGATACCAATTGTGAGAAATGCGAATTACGGATCCTAAAGCTAGAATTAACCCTAGAGGGGGGGTGAATAGTGTTTTAAGGAATTACTAATTCTTTTTGAGTTTATATTAATTTGAAAACAAACGTATGCAATATTCAGACACAGATATGATCACAGAATCAAACATAGATATAGATATAAAGTAAAAGAAATAAAGGAAAGAACACACCGAATTTTATACTGGGTCAGAGTTACCCTACATCTAGTCCCGCAACATATGTACAGATTTCCTTTCAAAACAATCTTATAATTACACTCTCGATTTCAAGGCCACGAGGTACACCACTCCAGATTCACAATCCTCTAGGTAGAGATACTTGATTTTACGGGCAACAAGTTCACCCAATTGATTTTCCAGGCTACAATCACACTTTTTCTCACTCGATTGGTTTTCCAGTCCACAATTACACCTTTTCTTGCTCGGTTGATTATAAAGAAGTCTATAACTCTGAATAGCACTGAGATCTTATTGAGATAGCGATAGAGAATCAAACCAGAGATGATCTAGTTAAATTCGATAGTGATTTTGGCAGAATAATGGAAAAAATGTATATAAAAAAATGTGGAAGAAGAAGAGGAGTGAAATCAGAGAACATATGAATATAAATTCGTTTAAAACATCCCCTATTTATAGTAGAACAACAGTCATGTCCATTCGTGAAAGGATATGACGAATAGACACTTCCTTTGAAAGTCAAACTTTTGAAATAAACTATCACCTTGTCGACAAGGGTTCCTTGGGGTTGTCGACATGCCTAAGTTATTTTTGATAATTTGTTTTTCTTTGAAAATAACTTCTATCTTTTATAAAACTATATTAAACTTTATAAATATACTTAACTATAGTTAAAATACATAAATAAGCATAGAGAATAATATTTTGGTATATATAAAATTTTACTGTAATTTTATATTTAAATCTAAGTATAAATAATAGAAGTTAAATATATTATAATTAAAAGATAGTTTAAAACCAAGGATAATTTGATATTGAAAGTAAATATTATTTTGAGGCTAAAAGTATTTTAAAACCAGGATAGATGTTTTTGATTTAAAAATGGAAGATTTTGAAAACAAGATATAATTTTGTAAAACATTTGAATAAAAGTTAGTGGATACAAAATAATGTTCCACTAGATTTTTCATAGGTTCCATCTTACTTAGGGTTCCATCCCTTTAACGGGCTTAAAGTGGATTCCATTCCACAAATAAAATGGATTTTAAGATGTCATTGCTTTTCTAGGAGTTTTAACAATTCCTAACTAAATTACTTGTATTGAAATCTTGAACTCTTGATAATCTTGATACTCATGAGTCTTTGTAACGACCCAGAATTTGACCACTTTAAAATATAATATTTAGAGTGATTTTAAATGAAATATGCAAGGTTATATGATTCAAACAATATTAGATAGGATTTGTAAAGGGAAGTATAAACAAAAATAGTAACATTTGCCTATATCGACAAAAGTGACAAAATGCTGATTTTAGAAAAGTAAGTTTCAATGGTTAAATAAATTATTTTAATTAATTTATGATTGTTTATATTTTTAAATATCATTATAAAAATTTATTTTTAAATTTGGTTTACATAAATAAATAGGTTATCTAAAAGGTCAAAATGTGACCGTAAAACATTTTGTCGAAAAACGACGTTTTGTCGATTAAATGTTGTCGCAACGTCCTCACACCTTTATTTTCTTATATAGGAAAAAATATTCAAATAGTGTAAGTATTAATTAATTCACTAAATATGATTGGTTTTACTTAATAAGATTAGAAAACTTCTAGAAGTCGTTAAGAAAAGTAAGTAAGAATTAACAAAAGTAAGTAAGAAAAGTCAAAAGAAAACATCAAATCAATATCACATCAAAAACCAACATAATTCTTAGCTTAGTTCTTAAGGGATTAAGACAAAAGGCAAAGATGTGAAAACTTATGTTAAGTATTGAAAAAGTGGAGATTGCTTTAGGTTGAAGTAAGGTTAGTTTGGTAATTTGGTAAGAGATTATTTTGGTAAATTACCATTTTCTTTCTTTTTCTACAAATACACACCTTCTTCTTCACTTTCATTCACATTTCTTCTTCTTCTTTTCTCAAGCTTCTTTATCTTCTTCCTCTTATCTTTAATCGCTTCCAAGCCATAGAAAAAATTAGAAATAAATAATGTCAAAATATTTTCAAAATATTCAAAGGAAATCAATGTTCATTCTCTTCAAATCAAACTCATTTTATCTTCATATTTTACCTCTTTTTCTTTCGGTCATAACTTCTTCAAAACAGAATCAAAATACAAAATTCATTTTTATAGATCGTTTAATTTTCCAGTGGCTACAAATTTCATGTTGACCACTTTGTCTCATTTTAAATTTATGTATGTCAAAATTATACTTCTTTCTAGTGCATTTTCTGGTCCAGTTTTTAAGTCAGAGAATAGGTCATTTTGTTTTGATCATAACTTAATCATAACAGATCAATACTAAAAAATATTTTTTGTAAAAACATATAAAATTCCAGTGGCTACAATTTTTATGTTGATAATTTTTTCCAGTTTTGAGGTTTGCTATACCCGAAACTCAATTCTTTGAAGTACATTTTCAGGCTTGATTTTTGTCAGTCCGACAATACCTCTTCTACATTCTATCATATCTCCCTCAAAAAAACTTGGATTCAAATGATTCTTTTTTTAAGTTCAAGATAAAAGAACTTTCAACAAGTTTTTTAAAATTTGAGAGTAAGAGAGTCAAAAACAAGAGAGAAAATGACCCCTTTTTCGGATCTAATTTTGAGAATTCAAGTTCAAAGCTCTACCGCTTCTTCTCTATATTTTCGGCTAACCTCCATCTTAAGCCTCATCCAAGATATTGGAAGGGAGAGGGTGTTTTTTGCTAGTGTTTAATGGAGTATGAATTAATTAGTGAAGTGTTGGTTGATTAGAATGTTGGTAGGAAATTAATCGCTTTGGTTTATGGTGAGAAAACTCTATTTAGCATCTCCATTTATATATATACATGTTTGATGCTGTGTTATGATTGCTATGGATGTTTATATTTGCTTTGATCATCAAGTATTGATTGTTTGATATGATTGTTAAATTGTTTTACCAAGTCACGTTAATACACGTCGATAAGCACAAAGGAAAGCACTTTCCTTTTGAAAATGAAATGGTGTATATGGAATTCATGAATCTTTTGGAAATAGTTTTAAAATGAGTTAGAAATGTTTTATAAACATTTAAATATGTATAAAGAAATAAAGGAAGAAAATCAAGATTTATCTTGTATATTTTAAATATGTCCAAAATAATTTTCCAGAAAAATCGTGCTTTTGCAGCAAATTGACCAAAGTTTAAAATTGATATTTTAAATGCTTTAAAATATGAAATGAATCCTAAAAATCTTTTAAAATGTATTAAAAGAGATTTAAGTTTAAAATACGGATTTCTAAATGATGTAAAAGTCATTTTGAAGAATATAGCTTTTAAAACGCTATTTGCAACACTTTTCGCGAGGCTTTTCACAGCAGTTTGAAATAACTTTTGAAATGCAGCTTTAAACTTAAAAATTCTTTCTTATATATTTTTTGAGAATGATTTTAAAAGAATAATTAAGTCATTTAAAGATGATTTGGAAGTTTTAATGAGAGTTTGAATAAATGGGAAAGAGGAATTGTTTATACCACTTAAACAATAAGTGAAGAAGATTTAATATAATAACAAACTGAGTAATGCGGAAACGACTAGTACATTTTTCCCGCCTGTGAGATCTGGAAAGATAATACAAAGTGTTTAACTAAGGTTAGGAACGGAGCTACCAGTGCCCTGAACTTACCTGGCCTATATTTTCTCTTCTTAGGCGAGGGTGGAACATATCGAAAGGAAAGCCCGGACGCTCTAAAAGATCATAATTAAGTTTTTCTAGGATAAAAGAAAAGAAATAAATTCTCTGAATTTATTATAAATGGTCTAGATATAAGATTTATGAAATTGATATTTTATAAATAAAAGTAATGGAATGATAAAAGTGTTTTATAAATATTAGAAATGGGATTGTAATCAAATTTATATATGGGTTTACAATTGAAATTTAAAAAAGAATTTATAATGGATTTTATAAATAATTAGATTTGAAAGGAATGAATATGTAAATAAGAGTTTTATAAGTAATTAAATTATAATTGGATTTTGACTTACAAGCAAGATATAAATGGAATTTGTTAGTAAAGAAATTTTGTATATGGAAGTTTGTAAAATATAAATGGAATTTACAAACACCGTTTTGTAAATCTAAAATCAATTTAAATTGATAAGTTAAATGCGAAAGTTTATTAAAAGTATTATATTTGAGATTTTGGACAGTGAATAATCCTTTAAATTAAATGGATGTTTTGAAAAGTGATATTATAAAAAGGGAATATTTTTTCCCTAAGCCAAAAGTTAAGAAAGGAAATCTTTGATTAAGATTTAATGAATGATTTGGAAAGGTTTTCTAAGTAAAGGATAAAATTATTTAGAATTATTGCAGGATGTAAGAAAGGTTTAAATAAACCAAATGATTTGATAAATGAGGCTTAATGATTTCTTATACTCTTGAAAAGAAAATGGAATAAATCGAAAAGAATATATCTAACAAAGATATTTTATAAAAGAAGAAGTAATTGATTGATGGTTGGTATCCACATATGAACTTAACATTTTTAAATCGATAATTGTCTTCGAAGGAACCGGGGTCGGATTTGAGAAATTCCTATCCGAAAACCACTTCGAACCAATGTATACGTTCGAAAGTGAAGACATGTTGAAGACGATGATTATTGAAGACCGTGGATCTTCATAGCGTGAGGACTGCTTGTTGATTTTCTCGGGGTCGCACCCATTATAGAGTTATATATAGTAGTGGTCTCCTCTTGTGGAGATTTTTCGGATTGCAAGGACTACTCGCTACTAGTGGTAGTAGGAGAGTGCCTTCGGTTTCTCTTGTTCCTGGGCAACTTGTATGGATGTTTGTCTAACATTGCATTTCTAAAGATTATGTACATTGGTTTTTACAAATGTACATCAGTGGTGACAGAGAATGCAACTTCTCTTAGCTTAACACCCTCCTTGAGACGTACGAGCTCAAGGGTTGTATTTTGTGAAAGACAGTTAGTAGTTAATGAAAATGGAAATGTGGCATTCAAAGATGTGATATGTGATATGTGATGTGTGAAAAGGTAATCGTTTGCCTCAAGCCTCATCAAACCGGAAATGACCGAAACAGGGTTAAATGCAGCAGGGCTAAGTGGGTCATTCCTAATTAGGATATGGTCATCCTCTTCTAGATATATCTTTGCACACTATGACGTCATGTATCTGATTATTATGGTTTGTATGCTATGATGGCCCTCGGATAAAGGTCGGTAACGACCGGGAGATGACATATTCGGTACTATCTAGTTATAGAAGTGGGTCGGTCTTATGTTGGTAGAGGATCCTTTGTGATGGTCCTCGGCACATCCATCTAGAGGTGTACCCCTTCGGAAGGTAGTCCTTCACCTGGTCATTTGTATGGAAATCCATTCTCCAATAAGAACCTTTGGACTTGATTGTAAACCTATTATGCTGGAATTTAATAAATGTAACAATTTCTGCTAAGATTAATAAGTTTATTTGCAAGGTTTTCAAAGAATGTTAATAGAAATAATATCAAAGGTTTTAATATAAAAGTGTTTAGTTATCATAAGGTAAAAACCCGTCTGTGTTTATGTGCGGGCGTGGTCTTATGAAATACTCTTTCTTTTCATAGGATTTTTATTCAAAGGCTGATATATGACACTGTCATCTATTATTGAGTTTTTCTCACGCTGGTTTATCAAGCCTGATCCGGGTATTTTCAATACTCGGGTCAGACCCGAGTAGTTTCAGGATAGTCGAAGACGGTTGGAGTTTCCAAAGGAGAGCTGGAGATATTCATCGACGTATGAGCATATTCTATTATCCGATGTACTTAGTGTATTTTGTTTAATTTTTGTCAGCAATTGTAAGGATGGATATTTATAACTGTCCAAGCTGAATTTAGGTTAGACTCTGATATATGTATTTAAAAGTTTTCCGCTGTAAAAATATTTGTTCAATATTATATGTTATTCCATTCAAGTGAGATTCTGTTCTTTTTACTTTTCTTTATTAGCCTTAAAGATCCGTCTTTTCGTGCAATTTGAGTTCGACATGTGTGATTTATTGTCAATTCAAAGAGTACAGGAAAACGAGCCTTTACATTTGGCATCAGAGCTTTTGGTTAAGCGAACACCGAAGCCTGATAGGGTAAGTCTCATTAAAGATAGGATTAGTAATATCCTAGGATGAGTAACTCATTAGAGATAGGGTTAGTAACACCCTAGAATGAGTTATGAGAGTGTTATATATATGAGCGCATAATTTTTAATTTTATAAAAATGGTTTTGTTTTAAAAAAAGGTAAATGAAATAATTTTACCTAGGATTATAATTGAATATGAAGTATATATTTGGAAATTTTGTATAGTTAGAAATCAAGATCAATGAAATTTAAATATGAACATCTTGTGATTAAAATTTCACGATTTGACTATAAGGTATTTGATAATAAGATTGGTTTAAGGAATGAACATATAAGATAAAAATGTATTTAAATAATAGAAAATGATTGTGTAAAAAGGAAAATATAAAAGGAATGAAGGTCTAAATTTCAAGTAATTTATAAGAATTGTGGTAATTTAAATAAAGTTAATTAATATAAGATAAATTTATAAAATGAATTTACAAAATAGGTTTTATAAAGTAATCTCTAAAGGATTTTGAAAATGTTATTATTTCAAATAAAACGAGGTATTTTATGATAACTAATTCGATTTACTCGAAAATAAACTAAAAATGGACAAGAGATGTGTTCGGATGGTAAGCACTTCACTTAAGTATTACTCTGATTGTTAAGAGAATATATGATACTATTGGTGGTACCCAGTTCCTTGAATTGTTTTGAAATTACTCGATCAATATAATTTTCTTAAGTTAATGAAAAAATATGAACCATTGATTAATAATCTTTATAAAAGTGTTTAAAGTAAAGATAAATCTGGAATCGCTAATTGCTAAAATAAAGCAAAATTTCCGACGATTTTGGACAGTCGAAATTTTTTGAACCGCATCAAACTCAAAGCTAAGGAATTTATGGAATATTCTGGTAAAAGATAAACCATTGTGAAATACTCTGAGTAAATGAAATAAGATAAGGATAATTTATAAATCTGATTTATAAAGAAAATGAAGATTTAAGAGTTAAGAGTATAAGGGTTTAAACACGGGTGGTTTTAAAATTTGTTTTTCAAAGCTAGAAAATTAACGATAGTACTAAAATAAGTTTTATAACTTATGAATTTGAGATAATAGTAAATTACAACAAAGTCTAAATTTGTTAGACAGACGGATTTAAGTAAAACCACTTTGGAATTTGGGACTTGTGTGTACTCTTAGTACGTAAAGGTATATCATACAAATGTAGATTTAAATCATGAACTATTAAATAAAATAATGACTCCTCAAAAAGGTAAATATAACCTGGAAAATGTTTTATTAATGAATACTGGCATTAATTAAGAATTTGGACTAGTCTTTAAAAGTGATTGATTTACATAAGTTATAAGATGTAATAAACTTAAGTAATAGATTTATAAAACTGTTCATAAATAATATTAGTGTTAAAGGAAATATGCTGAGTTAAAAGATTGTGGGAAGACTTTTTTATAAAGATAAATGATCTTTTGAGTGAAAAATGGTTTCTTTGGAATATATTCCTTTAATGAAATATTTGGAAGTAATAATTAATGGGATTATCTTAAAAAAACACCTTTATAAAGTGTTTTGAGCTTAAGATAAAAGTTTATAAATGTTTTGAGGGTTAATAAATACATATGTAATATGTAGATCATCTCATCACACAATTTTGATCTAAGATTCGAGTTCGAAACTTTGAGGTGTTTACACTGATCTGGAAAATAATTTATGACTCGATTCTTGACGACGAGCATTTATGAGGATGTTTGGTTAGGTACCTTAGTTTTCTATCATAGTTGAGCACTATGCAAGAAAAGCAAAGGTTTCTGAGCAAAGAGCCTGATTAAATTCCGCAATAGAGGATCGAGGGATCGATACTAGTTTGGAAATGAAGTTGTGTATTTGAATAGAAGATCGAATAAGATATTTCATATAGATGATCTGTATATATTATATGGAATTAAGTTTAAAGATAAATGTTTTAGGTAAACTTTTGTTTGGATAATTTCGAGGACGAAATTCTTTTAAGTATGGGAGAATGTAACGACCCAAAATTTGACCATCTTAAAATATAATATTTAGAGTGATTTTAAATATAAAATATACAAGGTTATATGATTCAAACAATATTAGATAGGATTTGGAAAGGGAAGTATACACAAAATAGTAACATTTGCCTATATCGACAAAAGTGACAAAATGCTGATTTTAGAAAAGTAAGTTTCAATGGTTAAATAAATTATTTTAATTAATTTATGAGTGCTTATATTTTTAAATAGAATTATACAAATTTATTTTTAAAATTGGTTTACATAAATAAATAGTTTAACTAAAACGTCAAAATGTGACCGTAAAACATTTTGTCGAAAAACGACGTTTTGTCGATTAAAAGCTGTCGCAACGTCGTCGCACCTTTATTTTCTTATATAGGAAAATATATTCAAATAGTATAAGTATTAATTTATTCACTAAATATGTTTTCTTTTACTAAATAAGATTAGAAAACTTCTAGAAGTCGTTAAGAAAAGTAAGTAAGAATTAACAAAATTAAGTAAGAAAAGTCAAAAGTAAACATCAAATCAATATCACATCAAAAGCCAACATAATTATTATTTTACTTAGCTTAGTTCTTAAGAGATTAAGACATAAATTAAAGATGTGAAAGGTGATGTTAAGTATTGATAAAGTGGAGATTGCTTTAGGTTGAAGTAAGATTAGTTTGGTAATTTGGTAAGAGATTATTTTGATAAATTACCACTTTCTTTCTTTTCCGATAAATACCCACCTCCTTCTTCACTTTCATTCACATTTACTCTTCTTCTTTTCTCAAGCTTCTTTATCTTCTTCCTCTTATCTTTAATAGCTTCCAATCCATAGAAAAAATCAGAAATAAATAATGTCAAAATATTTTCAAAATATTCAAAAGAAATCAATGTTCATTCTCTTCAAATCAAACTCATTTTTTCTCCATATTTTACCTCTTCTTTTTTCGGGCATAACTTCTTCAAAACAGAACCAAAATGCAAAATTATTTTATTTAAATCATTTAATTTTCCAGTGGTTACAAATTTCATTTTGGCAACTTTGTCTCATTTTAAAGTTATCTATATCAAAATTATACTTCTTTCCAGTGCATTTTCTGGCCCAGTTTTTAAGTCAGATAATAGGTTATATTATTTTGATCATAACTTAAACATAACAGATCAAAATTAAGAAATTATTTTTAAAAAACATATGAAATTCCAGTGGCTACAACTTTTGTGTTGATAACTTTTTCCAGTTTTGAGGTTTGCATACCTAAAACTCAATTCTTTGAAGTACATTTTCGAGCTTCATTTTTATCAATCCGACAATACCTCATCTTCAATCTATCATATCTCCCTCAAAACAACTTGGATTCAATTTTTTTTTAAAATTCAATAGAAAAGAATTTTAAACAATTTTTCAGCTAACAAGTTTTTTAAATTTTGAGAGTAAGAGAGACAAAAACAAGAGAGAAGATGAACCATTTTTCGGATCTAATTTTGAGAATTCAAGTTCAAAGCTCTACCGCTTCTTCTCTATATTTTCGGCCAACCTCCATCTTAAGCCTCGACCAAGCTATTGGAAGGGAGAGGGTGTTTTGTGCTAGTGTTTAATGGAGTATGAATTAATTAGTGAAGTGTTGGTTGATTAGAATGTTGGTAGGAAGTTAATCGCTTTGGTTTATGGTGAGAAAACTCTATTTAGCATCTCTATTTATATATATACATGTTTGATGTTGTGTTATGATTGCGATGGATGATTATATATGCTTTGATCATCAATCATTTATTGTTTGATATGATTGTAAAATTGTTTTACCAAGTCACGTTAATGCACGTCGATAAGCACAAAGGAAAGCATTTTCCTTTTGAAAATGAAATTGTGTATATGGAATGCTTGAATCTTTTGGAAATAGTTTTAAATGAATTAGAAATGTTTTATAAACATTTAAATGTGCATAAAGAAATAAAGGAATAAAATCAAGATTTTATCTTGTATATTTTAAATATGTCCAAACCAATTTTCCAAAAAAGTCGCGCTTTTGCAGTAAAGTGACCATAGTTTAAAATTGATATTTTAAATGCTTTAAAAATATGAAATAAATCCTAAAAATATTTTAAAATGTATTAAAAGAGATTTAAGTTGAAAATATGGATTTCTAAATGATATAAAAGTCATTTTGAAGAATATAGCTTTTAAAACGCTATTTGCAACACTTTTCGCAAGGCTTTTCACAGCAGTTTGAAATAACTTTTGAAATGCAGTTTTAAACTTAAAAGTTCTTTCCTATATATTTTTTATGAATGATTTTAAAAGAATAATTAAATCATTTAAAGATTATTTGGAAGTTTTAACGAGAGTTTCAGTAAATGGGAAAGAGGAATTGTTTATACCTCTTAAACAATAAGTGAAGAAGATTTAATATAATAACAAACTGAGTAATGCAGAAACGACTAGTACATTTGTACCGCATGTGAGATCTGAAAATATAAAATAAGGTGTTTAACTAAGGTTAGGAATGGAGCGACCAGTGTCCTGAACTTACCTGGCCTATATTTTCTCTTCTTAGGCGAGGGGTGGAACATATCGAAAGGAAAGTTCGGATGCTCTAATAGATCATAATTAAGTTTTTCTAAGATAAAAGAAAAGAAATAAATTCTTTTAATTTATTATAAATGGTCTAGATATAATATTTATGAAATTGATATTTTATAAATAAAAGTAATGGAATTATAAAAGTGTTTTATAAATATTAGAAATGGGATTGTAACCAAATTTATATATGGGTTTACAATTGAAATTTAGAAAAGAATTTATAATGGATTTTATAAATAATTAGATTTGAAAGGAATGAATTTGTAAATAAGAGTTTTATAAGTAATTAAATTATAATTGGATTTTGACTTATAAGTGAGATATAAATGGAATTTGTTATTAAATAAATTTTGTATATGGAAGTTTGTAAAATATAAATGGAATTTATAAACACCATTTTGTAAATCTAAAATCAATTTAAATTGATAAGTTAAATGTGAAAGTTTATTAAAGGAATTATATTCGCGATTTTGGATAGTGAATAATCCTTTAAATTAAATGGATGTTTTGAAAAATGTATTATAAAAAGGGAATATTTTTCCCTAAGTTAAAAGTTATGAAAGAAAATCTTTGATTAAGATTTAGTGAATTATTTGGAAAGGTTTTCCTAAGTAAAGGATAAAATGATTTAGAATTATTCTAGGATGTAAGAAAGGTTTAAATAAACCAAATGATTTAATAAATGAGGCTTAATGATTATTTATACTCTTGAAAAGAAAATGGAATAAATCAAAAAGAATATATCTAACAAAGATATTTTATAAAAGATGAAGTAATTGATTGATGATTGGTATCCACATATGAACTTAACATCTTTTAAATCGATAATTGGCTTCGAAGGAACTGGGGTCGGATTTGGGAAATTCCTATTCGAAAACCACTTCGAATCAATGTATACGTTCGAACGTGAAGACATGTTGAAGACGATGATTACTGAAGACCGTGGATCTTCATAGCGTGAGGACTGCTTGTTGATTTGCTCGAGATCGCACCCATTATGAAGCTATATATAGCAGTGGTCTCCTCGTTGTGGAGATTTTTCGAATTGCAAGGACTACTCGTTACTAGTAGTAGTAGGAAAGTGCCTTCGGTTTGTCCTGTTTCTGGACAACTTGTATGGACGTTTGTCTGACATTGCATTTCTACAGATTATGTACATTGGTTTTTATAAACGTACATCAGTGGTGGAGGAGAAGCCAACTTCTCTTAGCTTAACACCCTCCTTGAGACGTACGAGCTCAAGGGTTGTATTTTTGTGGAAGGCAATTAGTAGTTAACGAAAATAGCAATTTGGCATTCAAAGATGTGATATGTGCAGTGTGAAAATAATCGTTTGCCTCAAGCCTCATCAAACCGGAAATGACCGAAACAGGGTTAGATGCAACAGGGCTAAGTGGGTCATTCCCAACTAGGATATGGTCATCCTCTTCTAGATATATCTTTGCACGCTATGACGTCGTGTATCTGATTATTGTGGTTTGTATGCTATGATGGCCCTCGGATAAAGGTTGTTAATGACCGGGGGATGACATATTCGGTACTATCTAGTTACAGAGGTAGGCCGGTCTTGTGTTGGTAGTGGATCCTTTGTGAGTCCTCGGGACATCCATCTAGAGGTGTACCCCTTCGAAAGGTAGTCCCTTCACCTGGTCATTTGTATGGAAATCCATTCTCCAATAAGAACCTTCGGACTTGATTGTAAACCTATTATGCTGGAATTTAATCAATGTAACAATTTCGGCTAAGATTAATAAGTTTATTTGCAAAGGTTTTCAAAGAATGTCATTAGAAATAATATCAAAAGTTTTGATATAAAAGTGTTTTAGCTATCTTAAGGTAAAAACCCGTCCGTGTTTATATGTGGGCATGGTCTTATGGGATACTCTTTCTTTTCAAAGGATTTTTATTCAAAGGCTGATATATGACACTGGCATCTATTATTGAGTTTTTCTCACGCTGGTTTATCAAGCCTGATCCGGGTATTTTCAATACTCGGGTCAGATCTGAGTAGTTTCAGGATAGTCGAAGACGGTTGGAATTTCCAGAAGGAAGCAGGAGATATTCATCGACGTATGAGCATATTCTATTATCCGCTGTACTTAGTGTATTTTCTTTAATGTTTGTCAGCAATTGTAAGGACAGATGTTTATAACTGTCCAAGCTGAATTTAGGTTAGACTCTGATATTTGTATTTAAAAATTTTCTGCTGTAAAAATATTTGTTCAATATTATATTTTATTCCATTCGAGTGAGATGCTGTTCTGTCTACTGTTCTTTATTACCCTTAAAGATCCATATTTTCGTGCAATTTGAGTTGGACATGTGTGATTTATTATCAATTCAAAGAGTATGGGAAAATGGGCCTTTACAATCTTAATTCTTGATATCTTCAGTCTTAAATCTCTATACTGTACAGTCTTCATTCTTTGTACCTACATGGTTAAATCCAGCATATACATCTACATCTAAACTATAATGTTAGTATTTATATTTTTTAACAATTCCGAAGGTTGTTGTCATCAAAACCATCATCTCAAGGACTAATAAGTATAGCATGTAATATCATATAAGGTGATGTAACAAATATATAATCAGGTTATAACATCATATAATCATATCACAGGCATATATGAGCATATCATATCAATTCTACATATTCACTTGTCATCGTTTCACAATTTATATAAGTACAAATGTTGAGAGTGATAAAATCACCTTTAGAGCTAGAGATGACAAGAATGAGATGAGTTATGAATCTGAGCTCGAATTTCAAAGCAAAGCGAGATCGGAACGAATTTGACGATTAAAGCTGATAACAAGGAATCAGTGAATGAATCAGGACCCTCTTGATATAACTGAAACAAAACATATATTATAAATTTTCTCTAAAACCAATTCTTAAACATATTTTTAAAATAAGATATGTATATTATATCAATAATTTACCTTAACACCAATGAATCAAAATATATATACATAAATTTCAAACCAAAATTAAATTCAAACACACATAAAGATAAAATCTAAATATCTATATAAAATTGAAATCGATATTTTATTTTGAACACATATAAAATGAACTTCTTATATATATATATATATATATATATATATATAACTTAAAACGCATGTATTCAACTCAAAGGTATATTTGTAGGTCAAACTATTACAAGGCTATTTTTCAGACGTTAACAAAATTTAAATATATACCTTAACACTTTATGTATGTATATTTAAAATCAGAAATATATATAATATATATACCTTATATTACAGAAAATCCTACCTTACTACAACTGTAACCATATATATAGTAATATATGTAATTCTTTAAATAAAAATATGTAAACACCTTAATATACTTGAAAAACTTAATTGTATACTGATATAACTAATACATAAACCAACTTATAATACTATTATTATAACCTATATATAAAACCATATATTTGGACCTACGTTTTATGTATACTATGTAAGTTATTTTATAACAACAGATTTCTCACTCTTAAACGAGCCTATACAAAAGATATATGTACTGCTGTAGCATTATGCAATATAGACTACATAAACCAAAAACTCATATTATATATATATAATGAATATACCTAAAATGACTTAACAACTTCAAGGTAGAAGGAGATGCGTGGCAATGGTACTGAAGCCGAAGTCGATGGTCAGGATGTAGGCGCGAAGAGACATGGCCGAAGGCGGTTGGGTCAGGTTTTCGGTGGGGATAGCTGGAGGCGGTGATAGCCGATGAAGAGCGGGGAAGGAGAGAAATTCTATGCGAGACCTGAAGGCCAAGAAGAGGGAAGAGAAGGCCAAGGAAGATCGGCACTTGCTTGCTATGGAGGCAGAGATGGGTTGCACGGCATGAGGTGGTGGCTTAAGGAAGGAAGGGGAAGAGAAAGATCGGGGAAGAGGATTGGGCTCGGCGACGGGAAGTGATTTGGTAGAGGAATAGGTGTAGAGAAAATAGAACAGAATAGAAAGCTTCAAATATAAAGTCATCACTTGAATTAACGTACCAAAATGTGAAATAACAAATTTGAGTATATGGGAAAACAAACCAAAGAATATAAATTTTTAATTAGGAATAGCAAGAGACTAGTGGTTGTTCCTTTATCAAACGTACCACAAAAAGGTCACAAAATCAAAAGACAAAATACAGAACCGATAGGGTTGTCGGTTTCGCGGATTTCATTCTGAACTGGACTTCAAAACACAGAAGTGAATATACTATAAAGATCAGCATGACGAGACGATCAAAACAGTGTACAGACATCAGTGGCACGATTATCCGATCAAAAATCGATATCGGTACCGAAAATGCTATTAATTTGCTAGAAATAAGATAAACGAGGCAATAGAAGTCAAAAATTGAAAAAATGAAATGTGACGTCTCACTCAGAAGATGATTTACAAATTTTCTGAGTAAAAATATCTAGGTTTGGAAAACATTTTATTATCATCAAATATTTACTGATTTAAATTTAAATAGAATTACACAATAAAATAAACTTCCATACTATTTGATGAAAATTTACCATTTGCTACTATTAGTTAGACATATTCCAAATATTAAATTTTTATTTCAAAATTTTATTGTTTAAAATTTCACCAATTCAATTAATTAAATAAATAAATAAAACCACAAAATTTACGGGTCATTACATCATTCATAGAAAATGTTCATAATAATAAAAGTTATATTTATAAAAGGGACACTAAACCCACTTGAGTTTGGTTTTCTAAGACCTAACTCTTAGGACCCTATTAAAAAGGTGGATACCAACGTTATCTCGTATTTTTTGCAGGTCCCGCTCAAGAAAAGAGGAAAATGGTTACTCGATAGTGGTTGCTCAAAACACATGATAAGAGACAAAGATAGGATGATAAATATTACATACTCAGATGGAGGTTCTGTCATTTTTGAAGATAATTCCAAGGGCTATATCATCGGCAAAGGCGATGTGAGCAATTACGGTACATCTAATTTACCTCTTATTACAAACATTTTATTAGTTAAGAATCTAAAACATAATCTATTAAGTATAAGTCAATTATGCAATAAAGGTTTTAAAACATAATCTAAAACATTAATCTTTATTTTATGGCTTGTATTAAAATAGTCACTCCTATTCGTATTTCAAGACTCATGTTTATGGTTTTTAATGTGTGAATGATTGTTTCCTTCGTAATATCTATGACAGTATGGCTTCATACTTTTGTATTCCTTATTCTTTTTTGTCGATGACAAAAGGGGGGAAATATTATTACTAACATTAAGAATGCAGGATATAGAGTGTCAAAGATTTAAGGGGAGTAAGTATTTACATTATATATACAATCGAAATCTATATCTATTTACAGGTTGTCATTAATCAAAAAGGAGGAGAATGTTGAGACTTGGTTTTGATTTATGACACAAAGCTATCACTATGACATACCGATTTGACGACTGCTACGACAAAAAGAGAATATATGCTACAAGAGGACAAGACTTCAGAACCGGTGCATCAATTATATTATTTTGTTTTTGAGTCTTAGGTCAATTTTGTTAAAATCTCTCATCGTTTACTATATATTAGCTTATATATTTAATCGTCTTTTTTCCAAATAATTTATACATACATAAGCATGTATAATTATTTAAAGTTATATATATTATATTATAAAAGTGTTTAAAGTTATATATATTATTATACATGTGTAAACTATGCAAATTGCACAGATTTTACCAGGTCAGTCGATTGACCCAGAGGCTCAGTCAACTGACCCAAAAATTTCTGTGCAACATGCACAGGTGCACAGATGTACAAATATATATTTAAAAATTCTTTTGAATATTCAGTCAACTAACCCAGAAGTTCAGTTGACTGAATTTCTACAGCAACTACTTTTTGAAAAGATACGACTATTTGTGAAGAGTTACGAACCTCTACGAAAAGATTTAGACGCAACACTTCAAACGAAACTCTTCATCAACAGTCGCTGCTTTCTAATTTCTATAAATACATACTCTAAATTGATTCTGAATTATCGAATTTTCTTTTCTTTCTAATCTATCTCTCTTGAATCTATTTGCTACAATACTTTCAGTTATTCTGCATTAAAGCAATATTATACCTTTCTATTCTTCATAAACTTCAAATATACATTTATACTCGAGGAGAAGATTACAGAAAGGGTGTGTTACAAGTGACAAATCCGTGTTATTAGAACACACAAAGTCAAAACAATCTTTTGTATTTGTTGAAGTCCTGTTTTGCTGCTTAGGCATGTGAAGTCCTCTTCGGCTGCTGAGGCGAAATCCTATTCTACTGCTCAAGCCCCTGCTCGGCTGCTCAGGGGTTGTATAAACCTGTTTCTCTGGGTTAAGTGAGAGTTTTTTTTTAGTAAAATTCCATAAGGAGTCTGGGAATGGACGTAGGACGGTGCTCCGAACCAGTATAAAAATTTTTGGTGTCAATTTACTTTACTGCTTTTATATTCCGCACTATTTACTGTATAACTATCATCACTACAATCTGTATTAGCGTATGTCCATATTACACGGTCTATAGCTCACTTTCAAAGGTATCATCTAGATGGTACGTAGTGGATTGGGGGAAGGAAAAAGGCATGGTGTTGAAAGCATTGCTTCCGATGGGGTCGATACCTTTGTTAGTTTCATAAAGTTAAGCATTTGCCTTTGTTTCATTAAAGCTTTTGAAGGAGTCAAAACATATGCTTTTGAAAGTGGTTTTCTAATAACTTGGGGTTGCCAGTTTATGTTTTAAAAGTAAGAGCATTCAAATGAGTTTCTTTATTTGTAAAATAATGCTTTCGCAACTAGGAGTTCACCTAGTCGAAACCATGCTGCAGTTTGTATATCTTTTGAAGGTATTGTAGTCATCAATGCTTTCGAAGGGTGACTTTGTTTTAAACTTATGCTAAGCTACTTCCTAAATACCTTCGAAAGATTCTAAAGGTTTGGAAGGCAATGGCTTTGAAAGGGGGTTTTGATGCTATCCTTCGGTGTTTTTCTTAAATGGTATGAAGCTTTCGAAAGGATGGTGTCGACGCCATCAAGTTTTCCCCAATACTTTTATATGATGAAGAATGGTTTCGAAAGAGATACTTTCATTTATATTCACTTTAACCTAAATGATATTTTTAAATATGAACCCAACGGTTTCAAAAGAGGGACTTTTAATGGTTATGGAGGGGATACTTCCAAAGGTTTCAAAAGGGGTACTTTCAATGGTTTCGAAGCTATGCTTCTAAGAGTTAATATGTAATACTTTATTACATTCGAAAGGTTTTGAAAGAGATGTTTTAAAGTGTTTCGAAAGGCAGGGGCCTAATGTTTTGAAAAGATATTTATATGCTTTCGAAAGAGGTTATCTAGTGAGGTCGAAAGCTAGGTTTTGAAAGCCTTAGTTTTTAAAACAAATAACCTGATCTTATTTTAAAAGAAAACCATGACATAAATAAATAAAGTGTTTTGAACAGGAATTTTGAAGAATTTTTCTTTGATTAAAATGTTAAAGGGATTAACTAAATTATTGTGTTTGCTTCTTCATATATGTATATATTCACATTGAAAATGGACCCATAACTTTATTTTAGGGAAGGGCAGACTAACCAGCTAGGTTGACCTAGTAGTGAATATGAATTAAGTTAACTCCCGAATGAGTAGTTGCATCTAGAATGTCCAGAAGACCAGAATGTAGGATGCTAAAAAAATAAAGGAAGATATTGGGAGGGGCCAATAGATTCATAGTAAGCCCATGAAAACTGTGTATAGGAAAAGATATTGGCAGGGGCCAATACGTTCATAGTAAGCCCATGAAAACTATATATAAATAAAGATGTCAGAAAGACAGGTTCATAGTTAGCCTATGAAAACTATGATTTCATATTGACAGGGGCCAATAAGTTTGTAATTAGCCCATGAAAACTATATCCGGATTAAGATATTGACAGATGTCAATAGGTTCTTAGTCAACCCATGAAAACTAGGATAGAAGAAGGGTGTTGGAGTTACCAATAGGTTCAAGGAGAACCCATGAAACAATAAAGATATTGGAAGGGACCAATAGGTTCTTAGTGATCCCATAAAACTTTGAAATAGGACAGGGAGTCCATAAACAATTAACCGGTTATTAGTCAGCCCATAAAAATTAGTAGGTTAATAGTAACCCTAGAAACTATAACTGAGATAGATAATCAAAATGAATGAAGATGGTTAATCCAGAATTGATTTACTTGTTTTGCATATCATCATATTGTTTTGAATTGTTTTAACCATTATGGATGAAAGAACACAATATATGGTTTTATAAAGGTATTAGAATATAGTGAGGGGAAAACTCATTCCGTTAAGCGACGTGGTCTCACTAGATATCTAAATGGTTTGAGTTGGTAGATTATTATTTGTACCAGGCTTGATGTCTGACTCGAAGTTTATGTTTTCCCCTTAAACTCTCTGGTACTCAATTGATTTTGAGTAGTTTGAGAGCTGAGATTTTCAAGTACCTCTTTAGACGAATAAAGCTTCCGGAGATGTTCAGAAGGCATGATAGCTATCTAGAGATCTTTTTTATTTTGATTTCGCTGTGCTGATGTAAAGACAAAGTTGTAAATTGCCTATATATGTATATATATTTTGAACATCCAATGTGGCATCTTCATATGTCATTCTTGGAGTATATTGAAATAAATATATTTTCTCTGAACATGATTAACGATTGTGAGATTATGTAATGAATTTGAAATATTTTGAAATGGAATGTGGAACTTGGTTGATGTTTTAAAACTTTTCCATATTCATGTGTTTCTGTGTATCAATGTATTTAACATTGCCGTATTTGATCACCGAGGATTAATAATTATAGATGACTGCAGCATCTGTAGCCCTTAGGTTTAGGCCTCCAAGTAGGGGGATGTTACAATAGGTCTTAAATGACGGGTTTAACCTCGAAGTCGTAAATGACAGAGTCCGCATATTTCTCTTTTTAAAAGTATTATAGAAGTCCTCTTCATATTTAGAAGTACTAAGTGTCTTATGGGTTTGGAAGTATTGGGTGGTTAATATTGCTTCAATTAGTATTTCGTACCTTGGGAAGGCGTAAGCATGTAATGGTGTGTGTGTGCAATGCAAGGTTAGATTAGAATTGCTAATCTTGATGGAAATAACAATTAAATGGAAACCTATCGGTATAAGTTTACCTTATGGACAGTTTATATTTTTCCAGTCACCAGAACGTTGTTCCGACCCCTCCTAATTATAACCTACGGGATATAATTTAGAGGAACATGTCATTGGAGCTGGATACACTTTGTTATGGAGAAGTCTTCTTTCTCTCATGCTCAATGCTGATGTGACAATCTGTCATCCAAGGAATACCATTAATTTCAAGGTAGTAGTCATAGTCAGTATTCTTATCCAATTATTGTTTCCATTGTGAGTTAAGATTTCTTTCAATCTCTGATAATGCTCATGCTTATTTGCAGGTACCAAATCCAACGATCTATGCTTTAATGGACTTGGGTTTTGATTTTTGTCGAAATTTAGGCTCATTAAGGTGCGGGTTATTACGGGCTTATTAGGATTTTAGCCCATCATGGTAGGTGAGATTTTCGACTGCAATATGGACAAATGGGACGGCTCAAGACGGGGTAAAGATGTTATATTTTGGATGGCTCGGATTGAGGGGGAATTGTTTTGAGATGAGATCCACTATTTTCTCTCTTTAATCCACTATTTAAATATCCCTAACCTAAATTGCAAATAATTTTATGTTGCCTCTTCATCCTTCCATTACCGACCGAAAATACATCATAGATACTCCATTATATCAAGCTCAAATTGACTCAACGTTGAACATTATTCAATTGTCCAAGATCAACGGTTTAAGAACTAGTAAGTTGCTGAATCGAAAAGTTTTCAAAGCGGAGAGTTCATCCTTAAAAGTGTGCTTCATGGCTTCGGTACTTTGGTATGTTTTTATCAAATAATAGTTTACAATTTTATGAATAATATTTTATTATATATATATGTATATATATATATATATATATATTATATTGTTAGTTAGGTGACGATTCTGATATGTATTAATTTTATCACAAGTTAGTTTGGTTATATATATGTATAAACTTATAAATTAAAAAATATCAATTTTTCATGACAAATAAGATCTGTATAGCCACCTAATTTATACATATTAATTAATATGTTATTAAATTGTATGTGTGTGTATCACTTGATTATATATATGGTTTATATTTAATTACAATATCATACCATGGTTAAAGTTGATCATGCAATTATATATATAAATTTATATAAACAGTTGTTTTCGACAGTATGAAATTAATTTTATAATTGTTTATTATATTTAATATTATTTAAATCAATATATTACATAAATAAATCATATAAAATCAAAAATCAAATATGTTATGAAAATAATTTTTTAAACTGTAAAAAATTATTTTATCATAAAAGCTCTCAATTGAAAAATAAAAATTTAAAATTAATTTTTTTTACTATTTAAAATTATTATTATAGTCAACCAAAAAGTAATAAATTAATAAAAAAAATAAATTTTAACCCGAAAAAATATGGAAAATTTTAACAAACTTCAAAATATTATATATGATTTACTAAAAAATTAAAATTTTGAAAAAATGTTTCGAAAATAACTTTTTTAAATATTTTAAGTAATTTCAAATAAATATTAATTAGAATATATTTTAAAATAATTAAAATTAGTAATTAAAATTTTTGGTGCTGTAAATACGATCTGGAATTAAAAAAAAATTGTTAGTCAATATATATGTATATTTATATGCTATGCATATTTATGCGTATATGTGTATATATATGTGTGTGTATCATTTCAAAATAAAATATTATTTCATCATATATATTGGTACATAAATTATGGTTTTTAAATAAGGTCAAATTTTATATAAAAGTTATTTTAATATTCAAATGACTTATTTATATTTAAATACATATATTACAATAATTTGTGTGTGTATACATTATTTATTTATAAATTCAATATACATACATACATACGTATATATATGTATGTGTATAGATACATACATATATATATATATATCTTTCATTACATATAATTATTTAAACAAAACTAACATATACATTTATATATATAATATTTATATAAGTAATAAGTTTATATACATACATATATCTGGATAACATACATATACATAATGTTATTTTTGTAATCTACATCTTGAAGACATTAAACATTTATACTATGATTGCATGGACTCTTATTACATTCTTAATAATGTTCTCAAAATTTTCAATTTTAATATCATAACTAAAATTTTGGATTGTGACTTATACTGGAATAATTTTAGATTTAGGTTTAAAAAGAATATCAGATCTCTAATTGACTCTTTATTAACTATTATTAGTTGGTATATATGGTTTGAAAAAAATCAAAGAATTTTTAATAATAATAATAGTCATATTAATAAATTGATTTATACAATTTCTTCTTTCTATTTTCATTGGATTTCTAATCCCAAATATAATTTAGCTAAGAATAATTCGTTTAAAGGATATCTTAACATGGTTAGCTACAATATTCATTATTTTAAAAACAATTGTCTTTTCAATGACATCTGTACTAATACGAATATTTTTTCAAATTCATACCAAGATCTATCGGTTAATCATAACCTACTAATGATTACAGACTCTTAGTTTTTTTTTTGGTTTTTTTTGGTTTCCTTTTTTGGTGTAATTGTTTTGAAATATTTTAATCCTGTTTGCTACTAGTCTTGTCTCCTTTTTGTTTTTCTTCTCTCTTTATTTCTTCACATATATGTATATTAATTATATTAATATACATATATATGCATAATTCTTACTTTTTCCTTAGTCACCCCTCAGATGCAGATATGAGTGAGAGGTCTCCAGGTTCTTCTTTCAGGTCTCCTTATCTTTAGGGCGCATGTTTTGGTTTGATTGAGAGACTTTCAGTGAGGTTCCTTGCTACAGCTTGGCATTACTTTTCCTGTTCAGAGATTGCAGTGCAGACTATCCTATCCCGCATCTCTTTTATTTTCACTTCAGAGTAGAGGCTTCTGCTGTCCTTTTGATCCAGATACATGGAGCTTTTCTGCTTTATGTGCTGCTTAGAGATTTCGAGATTTTTGGTGCATCATTCCGGCCCAGATGCACATAGCTTTTCTTCTCTTTTTGTTGCTTGGAGCTATTGAGATGTATAGAGCATCTTTCATTTTTTGTTTATTTGTTTTTAGTTTTTGTTACCTGCCAGGCATGTTGGCAGCGCCTTGTTTTAGTGTTATATATATATTTGCATGTGTGCTCTCCTCTATTATATAGAGGATCACACATTTCTCTCAAAAAAACATACATAACATATCGGACGAGCTAACGTGTTCATTACAATGTAAATCCCAACATCTATATACATGCATGTTATATCTTAGACGAGCTGACATATTACACATGCATATATGTATATGATACATACACATATATATACATATTAAATAAAACTATATAATTTATAAATTTAAATAAAACAAAACATTTTATTTAAATAATATTTAGGAATTTTCAAATAAATTAGACTTCATAGGCCCAATAAAGCTCCAATAAGGGATTTTTTTAAAATTCGCCCATAACTTCTGCTGCGGGATAAACTAGTTTCAACAATGGTATCTATAATAACCTAATTTTGACTCACATTATTTAGAAAATTAAATTGGATAAATTAAATGAAATAATGTAGATAGTAAGAGATTGAGTTAATTAAGGAGCCATTCCTTATTGAATGTATTGGCAAACAAGAATTAAAAATAAGTAAGTAGGAGGAATATGGTAAGGGTAAAATGGGAATAGCCTTTATTTCAATCCTTAAACCCTTCTATTCTTCATTCGTCATTCATTTTTACTTTCACGAACAAAATTAAAACCTTTAAGAACTCGGTCGACCACCATTAAGAGGATTTAAGGAGAAGAAAAACTAGGATACAAGTAGAAGTCTTAAGCAAATCAATCTAAAGGCAAATCTCAACCTTCTTAATGCAAAGCCAAGGTGAATAATTAGTTTACATCTTTATTTTTGATAAATGATTTCAGTTTAAAGGTAACTCGTTATCTTTTGCAAGTATAAGCCATGTTATAGTGATTAAATGATTATATGTTTTAAGTTGATGATTATGGAGATTTAATAAGAATTTTATGGTATGTTAGATTAGAAAACCTCTCATATGACATCCAAATGAGTTGCGTTTTTGATACATGGTCAAAAATATTATTTTAGAAGTGGGTTTCAAGTTTCATAATTTTTCAAGTGAACATGGATTTATTATAAATTTTCTATGAGAGAAAATAGTTAACTTTGGGTTTAAATTGTTTATGGCAATTAAATAACGCCTTCGAGTTTGAAATTTATTTATATTAGAAACATATTTAATGTGAATTATTAGGATTTTGGGGTTTTTTTCCTAAGTGCTTAATTATGGTTAATAATTTATTTAAGTTGAAGGGCTTAAATGTTTTAATTGTTTTAAGAAGAAGAATGGGTTATTTGCTAAAATGTTTTCAAATGTTCAATGCTAAGTTCAGCAGCTTTTTAGAAAGAATTTTGGTAAACTATTAGCAACCAACCATATTTTGGCAAATTATGTAAGTTAGGCAAATGAGAATTACTTTAAAAGGCATAATTATGTATTTTTAGAAATATGCATGCACAAGAGTTAGAAGCCAATGAAATGAAGAATAAAAGAATTCATGTAATCATGGAGGACTCCGCCTATCAACTAACTATGAACTACAATTAAAAACGAATACACATGTTAATGGAGATTTAAGGCACATGCACATTTAATGGAGGATTAATTTCATGCTAATGATAACTTGAAGGCCACACTACCTCAGGGGCATTTTAGGAAGTTACCTAAAAATGGATTAGAGTTTTAGTCATGTATAAATAACCCTCTTATGTTCTTGTAAGGAAGTTTTTAATCTTCTTATGATATTATGCAAGTTGTAGCCCCAAAATCGATGAGAAATAAAATGACTTCGTAAGCCACTTTTTTTTTTACATTGTTTTCCCTTTCATGCTTACTTTTATTTACATGCTTTCTTCTATTTCATTTTAGTAGATTTGCTTTCTTTTCATTGCAATTAATTTAGATTAAGTTTATGCAAGTAGTTTAGTTCTCTTTTCTTTGAAGTTGCTCTTACTTTCCTTGCTTTTTAATATTGAAATCTATATGTGTTGAAATGATAACACAAAGGAGAAGCTAAACCCCTTCAATTTAGGGGTAATGAAGCCCTCTAAAATTATGTAGATTTAACGTATTTTGTTATTTATGATTTCTTTTTAATGCTTAATGAAAAGTTAGATTATGATGTAAGTTTATTAAGCAATTTGATGGCCTATGCTGTAATCACAAATGGATTATGCTTAATCCAACATAAACACCATTTACATCATCATCTAACTAAGTGAGTTTGATCATAGAACTAAAATATAATCAAAATTTGATAATCTATGTTACTAATCAAAATAGTAAACAGATCACGCTTAAAACATATTTTGTTTTAGTTTCATATTCATTTTCAGGACATTTAATAAGTGGTTTTAATTGTTGTATTAAAGTTTGATGATTTAAATTATGTTAATTAATAACATATATAGACTATACTTATGATATATACATCACTAATTTTATTTAGATTAAGATGAGAGGTCATAGATTGATTTCGTGTTGACTTATGCGAGAGTATGAGAGTGAATTTGCCTCTAAATTGTCATTTAATCTCATATTTTATTTCACTTTTACTCTAGCCTAATTTTTATACATTTTCTAATTCAGAAAAACTTCAAAGCTTGGGTTAATTTGATTGATTGGAATTTAAAATTAATTCATTTTCCTGTGGATCGACTCGTACTCATCACGTACTAAAATTGTACGTCGTGCGCTTGCGGTTATTTTTATTACAATTTTTCGGAGATTTCTAACAGATAGAAAATTCATCGTCGAACAAGTTTTTGGCACCGTTGTCGGTGAAATAGATTTGATTTTGGTTTTATTCTTTATTATTTTTGTTTGATTTTATCGTGTGTTAATTTTGAGTGTAGAATTGGATTTAAAAAAAAAAAGAATATGTTGTGTTGTGTTTTTGTTGTTTGATTTGTGCTTTCATTTGATTTGTGTGCTTGTTGTTTTTCTATTTGCATTTTTTTTTTAAAAAAAATACAGCTTCATTTCAAAACAAAAAAAAATATTTCATTTGCATTTACATTTCATATATTTACAAGTTTTCTGCTTTTCCTTGTTACAACAACATACTTGCATATTCCTTGTGCACATGCTCAATTTCTCTATGCACATACTTTCTGCTTCTGCTCACATCCTCACTGTGCATCATCTTGCCACACTGCCTCTTCCCGCAAACAACCATCATATCCCTCAACCAAAAACCACAATCATTTCAACAACCGCAAACACAACATACACTTCACTGCTGCTACATACACTACAACAACCACCATACAAACCATTATTGTCAAACAGTTCCACTGCCAAGTGCCACAAACCAACCAAACCACATACTATTTCAAACCAACACCACAGCTGCAACCATTTTTGCAACTACTACTGCACACTGCCTTCTAACCGATCAATACAACTGATACAAAACTGTGCATCAAAACTACTGTGCACAACACTGCTGTGCAGTGTGCACATCAGAATTGCCACCACTATTAAATTACTGCTGCTATCATCCCTCCATATCAACCATCATACCTCTGCACATGGTCAACCATCCACCCATTGCCTTGAATCATCACAACCTGACCATCATCACAATCAAACACCCTGCATCAACACCATCCCCACCATCAAACGGCCCTTCTCCTTGCCATCCAATCTTCATTACAAACCGCTTTTCTTCACCCTCCTCTATACTGTCAACTGCCTTCACATTTCCTTCCATTTCCTTCACTCTGCCTTGCCACCATCTCACTGTTTCATCCACAATATAATACACAATTTCCCCGCCTTCATATATCTTCATCAATTACTTCATCGAATACTCCAACATCCATTCAAAACTCCCCTCTGCCTACGTATTTGTGCAAACTGCACACTTCCATCTGTGCATCTCTGTGCATCTCTATGCACATTACTTCCTACAACAACAACTGCATTTCATCATCCATTGCCTACTAAATACCTCACTGCTTCAAACAAACTTCACTAAACAGCAACAATCATCAGCTACTTGCACTGCACTCCCATTAACCTGCTCCCCTTCTTCCTGTCATCACAACAACCTCCAAAACCTTGCCACTGTCAACAACATATCAATGCCAACTGCCCTGATCATCCTTCTTCCATCACCTTATAATCACCTGCTCTGCTTGCTTGCAACAAACATCACTGCCAACTTCCCACGGTAAACTGCCACTGTCCACATAACCACCATCAAACCAACTGCATTTCCACCACACTTGCATTCATCCACTACAGCCACTGCCTCAACCAAACAGTGCACATCAACTGCCTACTGCCTTTCCACTGTCTTCCGCACCACCTGACGCAGCAACCAACTCACACTTTCCATTACTGCCATCACCGTCAACTCCTTCAAAGCCCTACCACGTGACCGCAAACACTCCTCTTCCTCTTCATTCACAACTCCAACCTCCCTTTCATGATCACAATTTCCTTTATACAGAGCAGTACATACTCTGCCCAAATCCAAATCCTCCTTCAAATCAGATCGCCTAATTCTAAATTGCTTGCAGCCAACGCAAATTGACAACGCCAGTTGCTTATAGCCTGATTTTCATTTCGTGACCTTTGATTATTTCGCGTTTTCTGCTTTAGTTTTAATTTGCAATTTTTTTTAAGAGAACGAGTTGTATTTCAAACAGAGAGAAAAGGGATTAAAGGAAAGCGTAGGAGTTTCGTGTAGCTGCTGTAATTTGTAGTGGGCTTGGTTACTTGAGTTGTGGGCTTTTAGCTCATTTGACCTAGTGTTTTCTTAAGTCTTAAAAATAAAAAATTTTGTTTTCTTTTCTTCATTTTTTTAACAAGAAAAATATATTATGTTTTGGTTTGTCATTGCTAAATTAAAGAATTGTTTCTCTTTTTCTTAAGATGAAGAATTGTTTTCTTTCAAAAATTGTTTTCTCTTTTTCTTAAGTTAAAGAATTTTCATTTGCGTTTATTAAAAAAAAAAAAAGGTAATATACATATATATATGTATGTACATATATTGTTCTAAATTTTCAGGCAGTAGGAAATCAGAAGAAGGAGGAATTGCATGTTTTGCTTTTCTTGCCCAATAAAGTGCTTGTTAAAAGTCGCTGCTTAAAAAAAAAATTTGTCGTTTTAAAATAAATTGCTAACAATTCTGCACGCTTAGATATCACGCTCTCATCTCTTGTTTTTATTTGCTTTGCATTGTTGGTTGCTTTCATTTTAAGAAGAAAAAAATCCAAAAAAAATAAAATCAAATCAAATTTCATTTGTAGTTGCATCGTTAATTCACGTTTAATTTCTTTTTTTGCATTCATATCATTTAATTTTCTTTTTTAAAGGTAACACCTGTTTTCTGGAGATTTGACCAGGCAACTAGGTACTCGGCATTAGCACACTGTTCGGCTATTTATGGATCGTTCGGCATCTACATACCGTTCGGCATTCTGAACGCTCGGCGCAAATGGTTCGTCTGGCATTCACGTTCGAATAACATTCGTGAGTACTCGGGATTGGGAAGTGTTCGGCGGTCAGGGTCGTTCAGCATTTGGGAGCGCTCGACATCCAGGGACGTTCGGCATACAAGGAACGTTCGGCTTCCATAGACGTTCGGCAATTCAGGGACGTTCGGCATACAAGGAAAGTTTGGCTTCCATAGACGTTCGACAATCCAGGGACGTTTGGCATACAAGGAACGTTCGGCTTCCAAAGACGTTCGGCAATCCAAGGAACGTTCGGCATACAAGGAACGTTCGGCTTCCATGGACGTTCGACATTCACGCTTCACTCGGCATTCCAGCGTCGTTCGGCTGCGCACCTCGCTCAACACACCGCATCGTTTAGCATGAAGATGATGGTTCGGCATTTGGCTGCTTGGCATGTTCGGGTCGGCACGCAGAGCTTACTCCCTTTGGGCCGAGGTATTCAGCTACCAGGCCCACCAGGAAAGTTCAACCCACCTTCGTCTATAAATAGAGAGGCAGGGGCACAGTGAAAAGGATCGTTTTTTTTGAGAACACTGGGGGAATTCTGCCGCATTCAACACTCGCTCAAGACTTAATCTTTTAGTTTGCAATTGTATTCAAGTAATTGGAAACGGATTGTATCTGTAATCAACTATCAAGGAAAGCAATAGAAATCAACTTCAAAGTGGACGTAGGCAATTACGTCGAACCACTATAAATTTGGTGTTCTTATTCTCTGCATTTAAATTTACATACTGTCTTCTGTTTTAATTTACTATCTTCATTAATCTCTCTACACAATCTTTCTCAAGGGTGTTAGTAGCCAATTTTGGTGCTAACATTTTGGTGCTTTCACTGAGAATCGAATTTTCAGGCTGTTAGGATCTGCTTTGTAGCTACTGGATTGCATAAATCCCCCAGAGGAGATCCAAGATCATTCACAAGGCATCTGTTGATTCTATTCAGAGTTACAACCAGCAACTCTACCATGGGGAGACCACGAACTAGATCGACATCTCACAATGCAGATGTCCATGAGACTGCTAGCGTGCAACAAGTTGGACCTTGAAATCAGCAAGCAACTCGAGATGCAGGGCCCTCCACTCAAAACCAAGCGGATGTTGTTTTCCGAACAGATTTCAACGACTTGATAAGAGAACTTAGGGAAAGTAGAAGGCAACTTGCTGAGCAGATTCAAGCCAACACTGACCTCATGACTCAGCTCACTCAGCAGCAGCGTCGGAATGCTGGAGGTAACCCTGCCCCTTATTCTGAATCCAACCTCAGCTGATGAGCCTCCTAGGCGTAGGCGCCATAAGGATGAAGGTGCACAGGCAGGTGTCATAGATCGATCGACTAGGGATCAAGCTCGTGAGGAGACCGGACGCTCGAATCTCCAAGGCCCGAATCAGGGATCAAGCCCGTGAGGAGAACGGAACCCAACCTTCCATCCTCCATACAAACTCCGGACTTAACAACTATGGTCAGGCAGTTGATGAGAAAGAACCGAGGCTTGACCAATGAAGATTGGGGAGTGTCCAGAAGCCATACTCCCTTTACAGATGGTATCCTACAGGCTGAGTACCCCAAGAAGTTCAATATGCCGACTATCCCAGCCTACGAAGGGAAGACTGATCCTAGATAGCATGTGATGAGGTACGGATGGATGATGGATTCTGCAAGAGCTAATGATGCAACCAAGTGTAGGTGCTTCCCAATCACTCTGTCGAAATCGCCACCATGTGGTTTACTCGACTTCCCCCACGATCTATGTCCAGCTTTGACGAATTGGCAATGAAATTCATAGAACAATTAGGATACACACCACTCGTCCAAAGGATGTGATGTCCTTATCGAGCGTAATCCAAGCTCCAGGAGTGTCATTGAAAGCATACTTGTAGAGATTTCATATTGCTGCAACTGAAGTGAGCAATCCTAACGACCACGCAATTTTGACGGCGGTAATGCGTGGAGTGGATCCAGATTATGAATTTGGAGATTAGTTGGCGGGAAAGTCCCAGCCACGCTGGAGCGTTTTTATTTGAAAGCTCATTAGTTCATAAGAAGGGAAGAAGCCCGATGGACAAGATGTAACAACCCGCATGTTTAACGATTATATATTTAAATGTTTTATTTAAATATAGCGTCGTTAGTCGGATTTAGGTCCGAAATGTTACTTTTTGCAAACGGCCGAATTGGGACTCGAAACCATTTCCATTTGTTCCAAAATGGCGTTTGCGATCTTTTTGAGTATAATCTTTGATATGTTTGGAGTTTGTGAAATTTTGACCCTTTTTCTATTGGGTTTTGGGTTTGGGTTCATCCCACTAGCTTAACTAACCCTTCTACTTCAGCCCCTTCCCCTCATCTCTCTTCATTTCATTTCATTTCTTAAGCTAAAACTGAAATGGGGGAAAGGAAGTGAAAATAGAAATTAGCAAGCCCTAGTTTCTTCTTGTAAACTTGATTCTTGCTCCAAAATCAAAGAGAATCCATTGGTAAGTTCATCTCCATCTTCTCCATCTCTTCTCCTCTTCAATTTCAGTAATTTCCTAACCCTAACTTAGGAAATACTTGCTTTGATTCTAGATTGAAGTTTGTAGTGTTGAAGTGGAGTGTAGTTGGTTGATTCCTTGCATTTGTGCTTCTTCATCTTCTTTGTTTTGTGTAAAAATGTGAGTTTTGAACTCACATCTACTTCTCTTGATATCATGGGTGTTGGGTATGAATTCGTAACAAGTATGCATGTGCCATTGCTTTGGATTTAGAAAGAATTTGCATTTCATTGAAATAGGGCAGGAAGTGCAAAATCATCAGGTTCGGCCGACCGAGCCCTGTAGCCAGTCGACCGACCTGCTGCCCCGAGCCATATTTTGTTTCCTGCATCTGGCCGGCCGACTGAGTCCTGTAGTCCGGTCGACCGACCTGCTCTGTTCTGCCTGTTTTGCCTATTTTGCATATTTGATTGATTTTCCAGATTTTATCGATTCAAGTTGTTTTTTAGTGGTTGTTATTGCATATTTGGCTTTGATAACTTACTCTTGACTTCATCCACGGGTTTTTATAAAATAATCTCTCGAATCGCATTTAAAAGCTCATTTCTCCAATTTATAAATTCTATTTAAAAACACACACTTTCGCACTTCGAGCGAAGTGGAAGGGTAATTAAATGGTTGGGAAAAACACGGACCATGAATCTATGCGTTTATCCTTCCGATTAATTCCCGACCTATTCGATTGATTGTTTTGACCTTCGGGTTTGGTTTATCGATGATATTAGGTGAACTTTGTACTGCTTTGAGTGTGAAAGTGGCTGACGGATAGTAAACCGTTTAGTGCGAACGAGTGGTTATGGGACATACGTTAACACTTTTCGGATTCCTTTTCGAGAGTTGTGACACATTCCGCCAGTTAGTGGTGTCCAGTACTGGGTCTTCGACCTTCACCACTACGGCTTGTCGCCCTATAGTATCGCTTCCGATATTGGTCTTTATGAGACGCATGGGTGATATTGGGTTTGTGCCTTCGGGTTTGTCGCCCTATAGTATCGCTTTCTATGTTGGTCGTTATGAGCCGCATGGGTGATATTGGGTTTGGAGTCTTCGGGCTCATGGATCCTTGTTTATACAGTACCGAGCTCGAGCAATCATATGTTTCATTGATATTATATTCCTTAGGTATCGCCCTTCGGTGTTGGTCTTTTTGAGCCGCATGATGTGTAGCGTTTACCTTGTGGAACTTGTATACCTTATTGGTATTTGTTATTTGCTTTTTGGCTTGATTTGGGATATTTGTGTCCTTTGTTTCTATATGTTGCCGATGATATGAGGCTTGTTATCATATGATTCATCTTTTGTTAGATGATTGTGTTATCTCCTTTAGAGATATTTGTTATGCTTTGAAACCTTGCAGGTTTATTGTTGTTCAGTTTATCTAACTGATTTGTTTAGCTAGACTGACCCGTGTATTTTATACTCGGGTCAGACCGAGATGTTTCAGGTTAGGTGCCTTTGGACTTAGCTTATTTTGCTTCCGCATGGACTACTCCGCTAGCTTCTTTGTCATAGCTTTTTGTGTAGTCCTATTTTGTTGTAACTCTGATATGTATTCTATTGACTCGTCTGTATATTGTGGTTTTCTATACCACTTGACATGTATTATTTTGTATACTCTGCTTTGTATCAGTATATGTGTGTATATGATGGTTTACTTTTCTGTGATGTATATTGCATTTGAGTTGTTATATTCTGTTCTGATAGATCCTCTAGCCACCTATGGTTTTGTTTTAAGTATTTATTGGATATGTCGATCTGCTTGGTAAGGCAATTGTCGATGTATTCAATAGATAATTAAAGCAGGGCCATAGATGGTCGCTCCTAAACAGCCTTATTCTTCGTGTTAGCAGACGGTATTAGCTATTAATACTCTTTGCTAGCGTGGGTATAGAGGTGGGGCGTCACAGCTCGGTATCAGAGCTGAGTTCAGAACAAAATATGATAAACACAGAATAGAGCACATACTATAATACCTCAGAGTGTGATAAGTGATACAAATCTTTGAATCATCGTGTCACTCTATTCCTTCTACCATCAAAGGTTAGATAGGATTTGGGAATATGCCTAGGAATGCATTTAAATTCCGTAGTATTCCATATTGAATTATCTACCTAGGGAATAATCTTTACCTTATCTTAACTTTCGGCTTATGGCTGGAAGAGACGGAGGACGACGCTCGGATGTTGGGCAATCCAGTGGCTCACATCCGGACGGCATTTATATGTCTGCCGATCAGTTTTTAGAGTGGTTTAGGAGCACACAGCCTCCAGCTCCTACTCGAACATCTCCTCCATGCAAGTCCACCTTCGCACGTTTGTGTAGTGATTTTTCTCATCTTGGAGGGAAACCATTTAAAGGCTCCGAGATTGTTCTTGAGGTCCAAGCTTGGGTTCGCTTGTATGAGCATGTTTTCTCTTGCATGGATCCTTCTGATCATGATACGGTTCTTGTAACTTCTGGCTTATTGCAAAAGCGTGCCCTTGATTGGTACGAGCTTCTTTTAGCTGAATTTGATGAGTCTGCTCTTTCTTGGACTCAGTTTCGGGAGCGATTCGAATTCAAGTTCGTTCCTGAATCTGAGAAAGTTTTATTGACCCGTCGCTTCCTTGAGTTGAAGCAAGGGGAGTCTTCCGTTTTTGAATATGTTGCATCTTTCGAGGCCTTATCTAAGTATGGACTTGAATTCATTAGTACTTCATATGGGAAGAATCTGAAATTTGTATCTGGTCTTAAGAAATGTCTTAAGAAGTCTTTAATGCTCCAGCTTAAACTTTCCTTTGAGGAGTTGGTTGATTCGGCACTTCATCTCGAAGCCTTCGAGAAGGAGTGTGATTGTGGGAATGATGTTGAGGTTCGTAAGAACCCCAACAAGAAGAAGTCTCCATCGGATAAGCGGGAATTTTTCCCTTCCAATAAGAAAAAAAAGCCCGTTGAATCTGATCCTCAGTCTCAGTCTCAGTCTGTTGGAACACCTTCCACTCGGAAGTGTTTCAATTGTGGTTCCCCTGATCATGTGATTCGAGCTTGCCCTATGCCTCTCTTCTGCCACTATTGCAAGAAGGAAGGCCATCGTATTTTCACTTGTCCTATTGTTCCGAAAAATCCTTTATCTAGCAAGCTAAAGATAACGGATGCTTCTGGAGGTTCTTCTCGGGGAAAAGGTACATCTCCATTTGTTTTGAAAAGGTTCTATTGTGTTCGAGTTCTCTTCGATATGGGTGCTTCACATTTTTTCCGTATCGAAGAAGCTCTTCGATGATTTATCTTTGGATGTTTCTTGTATGGTTACTTCTTTGAGAATTGCGAATCCGAATTGGTGGATCCGCAATGCTCAATTTGCTTGTATTAATGTCGAGATTATTTTATGAGATTTTTCATTCCGAGCCAATTTGCATGTTATGCGTTACTTAGGCTTCGGAATTGACATTTTTGAAAGGATTGACTTAATTATTATGAAGCCATATCCTATATCCCGAGTGGACTATTCATCCTCGACATTTTCAATCTGTTAAACAGATTTCTATCTTCTTTTGTGATTTCGATTACCAATTTGATGGCATCATTTTTCTTTAAGTCCTCATGATAAGGAAAGTGTTGTTTCTCTCATTCTTGTAGTTTGAGAATTTTCTGGTATTTCTGGTCTTGTCTTAGGATTATCACCTAAACAATCTTTTTTTGTAGTGTTAAGGTGTTTTTATCTCGACCTTACCACCGGTTTTCATTTGACCACGAGTTGCGAAAGTTAGCATTCCACTTACTGCTCTCCGCACTCGTTGTAATTTTTATGAATGATTTGTTGTGTGATTCAGTTTGTCCAACTCATTTCATCCATTTATGAATCGAGTATTCTATGAATATCTCGATGATTCCATTTTTTTGGTATTTATTGATTTTGGATGGAAAATAGCAATTTAAAGAATTTTGCAAATCTTTTTCATAAGATTTATTTATAAGTATAATTGGATTTTTGTTCTTTAAACGAACAAAGAATATTTTTAAAAGTTTCTAGAAACATGTTTATCATATAGAAGATGATTTTGTGATTGTATTGCCCATTGAGTGCTTTAAGAATTCTGGTCGATGCGCTTGATCAACGTTATCGATAGGAATTTCCTAAACGCTTTGATGAGACAATCCGACATAGTGAATTGATTTGAAATAAGAAAATTTTCTAGAAAAATAATAATAATTACATGAAGATAATTGTGGTTTTGAAAGTTTTAGCTTTCGGGAAAGTTGATTATTTAAAAGAACTCTTTTCCGATACTCTCATACTTTCTATTCCCGAAAGGGGGATCGTGTTGCCAATGCAATTAGTTGTAAGCAACAAGTGATTGTTTCTTTGTTGATGTCCGTATGGAATGATCTTTTTACCAGGTTCATCGGACGTTTTGTTGTACTTCATTTTGTTGAGCTTTGGTTCATTTGACGTATTGTTTGTACCACGTCAGTGTTTCGAATTATTTTGAGCTTAGGAATCCATAGAATTCTCTGAGCAAGCAAGTTCAGGCTTATCTTTTCATGCACTTTATGGTGAACTTCTTATTATGTTATTCTTATGTGTTGATATGTTTTTGGTTGTTACTCTTTATTTTCTTCTTAAGAATTGTGAGGACGCAATTTCTGTAAGGAGTGGAGATCTGTAACAACCCGCATGTTTAACGATTATATATTTAAATGTTTTATTTAAATATAGCGTCATTAGTCAGATTTAGGTCCGAAATGTTACTTTTTGCAAACGGCCGAATTGGGACTCGAAACCATTTCCATTGGTTCTAAAATGGCGTTTGCGATCTTTTTGAGTATAATCTTTGATATGTTTGGAGTTTGTGAAATTTTGACCCTTTTTCTATTGGGTTTTGGGTTCGGGTTCAGCCCACTAGCTTAACTAACCCTTCTACTTCAGCCCCTTCCCCTCATCTCTCTTCATTTCATTTCATTTCTTAAGCTAAAACTGAAATGGGGAAAGGAAGTGGAAATAGAAATTAGCAAGCCCTAGTTTCTTCTTGTAAACTTGATTCTTGCTCCAAAATCAAAGAGAATCCATTGGTAAGTTCATCTCCATCTTCTCCATCTCTTCTCTTCTTCAATTTCAGTAATTTCCTAACCCTAACTTAGGAAATACTTGCTTTGATTCTAGATTGAAGCTTGTAGTGTTGAAGTGGAGTGTAGTTGGTTGATTCCTTGCATTTGTGCTTCTTCATCTTCTTTATTTTGTGTAAAAAGGTGAGTTTTGAACTCACATCTACTTCTCTTGATATCATGGGTGTTGGGTATGAATTCCTAACAAGTATGCATGTGCCATTGCTTTGGATTTAGAAAGAATTTGCATTTCATTGAAATAGGGCAGGTAGTGCAAAATCATCAGGTTCGGCCGACCGAGCCCTGTAGCCGGTCGACCGACCTGCTGCCCCGAGCCATATTTTGTTTCCTGCATCTGGCCGGCCGACCGAGCCCTGTAGTCCGGTCGACCGACCTGCTCTGTTCTGCCTGTTTTGCCTATTTTGCATATTTGATTGATTTTCCGGATTTTATCGATTCAAGTTGCTTTTTAGTGGTTGTTATTGCATATTTGGCTTTGATAACTTACTCTTGACTTCATCCACGGGTTTTTATAAAATAATCTCTCGAATCGTATTTAAAAGCTCGTTTCTCCAATTTATAAATTCTATTTAAAAACACACACTTTCGCACTTCGAGCGAAGTGGAAGGGTGATTAAATGGTTGGGCAAAACACGGACCATGAATCTGTGCGTTTATCCTTCCGATTAATTCCCGACCTATTCGATTGATTGTTTTGACCTTCGGTTTTGGTTTATCGATGATATAAGGTGAACTTTGTACTGCTTTGAGTGTGAAAGTGGCTGACGGATAGTAAACCGTTTAGTGCGAACGAGTGGTTATGGGACATACGTTAACACTTTTCGGATTCCTTTTCGAGAGTTGTGACACATTCCGCCAGTTAGTGGTGTCCAGTACTGGGTCTTCGACCTTCACCACTACGGCTTGTCGCCCTATAGTATCGCTTCCGATGTTGGTCTTTATGAGCCGCATGGGTGATATTGGGTTTGTGCCTTAGGGTTTGTCGCCCTATAGTATCGCTTTCTATGTTGGTCGTTATGAGCCGCATGGGTGATATTGGGTTTGGAGTCTTCGGGCTTATGGATCCTTGTTTATATAGTACTGAGCTCGAGCAATCATATGTTTCATTGATATTATATTCCCTAGGTATCGCCCTTCGGTGTTGGTCTTTTTGAGCCGCATGATGTGTAGCGTTTACCTTGTGGAACTTGTATACCTTATTGGTATTTGTTATTTGCTTTTTGGCTTGATTTGGGATACTTGTGTCCTTTGTTTCTATATGTTGCCGATGATATGAGGCTTGTTATCATATGATTCATCTTTTGTTAGATGATTGTGTTATCTCCTTTAGAGATATTTGTTATGCTTTGAAACCTTGCAGGTTTATTGTTGTTCAGTTTATCTAACTGATTTGTTTAGCTAGACTGACCCGTGTATTTTATACTCGGGTCAGACCGAGATGTTTCAGGTTAGGTGCCTTTGGACTTAGCTTATTTTGCTTCCGCATGGACTACTCCGCTAGCTTCTTTGTCATAGCTTTTTGTGTAGTCCTATTTTGTTGTAACTCTGATATGTATTCTATTGACTCGTCTGTATATTGTGGTTTGCTATACCACTTGACATGTATTATTTTGTATACTCTGCTTTGTATCAGTATATGTGTGTATATGATGGTTTACTGTTCTGTGTTGTATATTGCATTTGAGTTGTTATATTCTGTTCTGATAGATCCTCTAGCCACCTATGGTTTTGTTTTAAGTATTCATTGGATATGTCGATCTGCTTGGTAAGGCAATTGTCGATGTATTCAATAGATAATTAAAGCAGGGCCATAGATGGTCGCTCCTAAACAACCTTATTCTCCGTGTTAGCAGACGGTATTAGCTATTAATACTCTTTGCTTGCGTGCGTATAGAGGTGGGGCGTCACACAAGACGAGACAAGGCACTAGGGCCCGCTCAGGAGACTGCGAAAAGTAACGTCGCCATGAAGCAAACCGGCGATAATTCGAGAAAAGATCAAGTCAACGTCCAAAACAAGCCTGGACAGTCTAAAGGATCCAAAGGTGGAAATCCCAGAAAGAAAAGAGAGAGGGGGAAATGGAAGTCAAGGATCCCGACCTACAATGAATACACCCCGCTGAACGCATCTCTTGAGAACATCTATTTGTCAACTTGCAATGCTTTTCAATATAGAAAACCATGCCCAAAGGAATCAACAGAGGAAGAGAAGCGGACTGGGAAGTATTGCCACTTTCACGAGTCTTATGGGTACAACACAGAGGAGTGTAGACACCTCCATGACGCCATTGAAAAGTTGATTAGACGGAAGAAACTGCAAGAGTTTGTCAAAGACCCACAAGACAGAAGGCAAGAGACATCGGACCCCGGACACGTGCCAGCTCCACACCAACCAGAATAGCCTGCTCGAACTGTGGATAGATTGGTTATTAACACGATTGCTGGTGGAACTTACCCTACAGATAAGAATTGGCAAGAGATGGAGCAATATGCTAACTCTTTAAGACATGCGGAGTACGAGTGTTGTTCGAATGTGGAGGATGGGACCCCTGCAAAGCAGCAACGCACGATGAATGATGATATTATATTCAGGACCAGAGATGCGGAAAAGGTGGAGGCTCCTACCATCGACCCGATGGTCATATCTGCGATAATCGGGCCAGCGTTCGTGAAGAGAATTCTAATTGATTGCGGAAGTTCCGTCAACATCATCTTCAAAAAAGCATATGACCAAATGAAGCTGGAGACCAAGGATTTGAAACCGTCTAAAGCTAGAATCCACTGCTTTAATGGTGCAGCGACGGATGCAGTGGGATATCTGGAGTTACCAGTTGAACTGGGGCAAGGCGAGCGTAGGAGGGTGCGAATCCTACCGTTCATAGTGTTGGATGTTGACTCTCCATATAATGTATTTCTAGGACGTCCAACGCTGGCAGAATTTAGGGCAGCGTTGGTCCCTTAGTGTCTGATGTTAAAATTTCCAACAGACAGAGGTGTCGAAGTGGTACACGGTGATTAGGCGACCGGTCGTGCATGCTATGTGGCTGAGCTGAGAGAGGCTCGGCGTAGAGAGAAAGGAAAGGTTGCGGACAGCTCCGTCCGCATCCAAAATTCTGATGATTGACAAGTAGCGCCTGAGCCCTGGCTCGGGCAACATTCTCATATCTATAGAGACATAGATCCAAGAGATGATGATGGAGGACCCAGGGAAACAAATGCAGCACTGGCTGAACTAACAATCGACATCCCAGTCAGCTAGGATGACCCGTCACGAATTCTTAAAATTGGATCACAACTCGACCTCGTGGTGGCCGAGAACCTCACTGACTTCCTCCGAGCGAATCTTGATGTTTTCGCTTGGACACATTCTGACATGTGCGGGATTTCTCCTGCAATCGCGAGTCATGTGTTGAACATAGACCTAAGACATGTTCCTGTGAAACAGAAAAGGAGAGGCATGGACCCAGAGAGGTCCGTGGCTCTCAAAGAGGAGGTGGACAAACTCAAAGCCAATGGGTTCATCCGCGACGCCCTCTACCCTGAATGGGTATCTAAACCGATGCTAGTAAAGAAAGCGAATGGAAAATGGAGGACTTGTGTTGACTATTTTGATTTAAACAAAGCATGCTCGAAAGATAGTTTCCCTTTACCTAGGATCGACCAGCTCGTCGACTCTACCGCCGGACACGAATTATTGTCATTTATGGATGCGTATTCAGGATACAATTAGATCCCGATGCATATTCCAGACCAAAAGCACACTAGTTTTGTCACAAATATGGGGCTATATTGCTATGTAGTAATGCCCTTTGGATTGAAAACGCGGAAGTAACTTATCAGCGTCTGGTGAACCGAATGTTTAAAGACCAGATCGGTAAGACGATGGAAGTCTATGTGGATGACATGCTCGTGAAGTCACGACAGTCAAACGACCACATTCGAGACTTGGCAGGAAATGTTTGATGTACTCAAACATTACGGTATGAAGATCAACCCCTTAAAGGGCACTTTTGGTGTAGCGTCAGGAAAGTTTTTGGGTTTTATTGTGAATGCGCGGAGAATCGAGGCTAACCCGGAGAAGATTCAGGCTATCCGAGATATACAAGTGCCCAAAACCATAAAACAAGTGCAAAGCTTGAATGGAAAGGTGGCCACGCTGAGCCGATTCATATCCAGGGCCACTGACAAGTGTATTCCTTTTTTCGATGTTATAAAGAAAGGAAAGAGGAATTTCGAATGGACATCCGACTGTGAGGAAGCATTCCAAGCTCTTGTAAGGCACTTAGAAAGTCCCTCGGTATTTTCGAAACCAATAGACCACGAAATGTTGTACGTATACTTGGCTATATCCCAGCACGCTATCAGTACAGCCTTGGCTCGCGAGGAAGACCAGGTTCAAAAGCCATTTTACTATTTTAGAAAATGCTTGATGGGGACAGAAAGAAATTATCCAAAGATTGAAAAACTAGCCTATTGCTTGGTGATTGCTTCATGCAAGCTTTGTCCGTATTTTCAGGCACACTCAATCAATGTCTATACTGATCAACCTTTGCGGCAGATACTCCAACGACCGAAAACTTCCGGTAAGATATTAAAATGGAATATTGACTTAAGTCAGTTCGACATTACCTACCTGCCGCGAAGGGTCATACAAGGACAAACACTAGCTGACTTCATTGCCGAATTTACTATGACGGACGAATCAAACGACCATAATATCATACCTCCCATTCGATGGAAGATGTACACCGATGGGGCATCTAACGACCATTGTTCGGGGGTTGGCATAGTTCTTGTAACTCCTGAGAACCGATCAGTTTGCTACGCTTTGAAGCTCGAATTCACAACAACGAATAACGAAGCCGAATATGAAGCGTTGATTGCTGGCTTAAGACTTATCAAAGAACTGGGAGTAAAATCGGTTGAAATTTTTAGCAACTCGCAGCTGGTGGTGTACCAAGTGCGAGGAGACTATCAAGCAAAGGAGCAGAGACTTGCCCCATATTTGGTCCGGGTTTAAGAGATGCTAGCGAATCTCGAGTATTATGATATTTCACATGTCCCGCGTGAGCAAAACAGAGTAGCCGATTCATTGGCAAAATTCGCAAGCACTGGTGATGCACAACAGATGGGATTATTTCCTGATGTCGAAACCTTACATGTTCCGAGTATAAATATAATGGAGGTAGATTTCGTGTTAGAAGCAAGAATCGAGAAGGAATCGTGGATGATCCCAATCAAGCAGTACTTGCTATTCGAGATCTTACCCGAAGAAAGGAGCGAAAGACGACAAGTCCTTCATAAGGCTTCACATATATAATATAGGATAGGGTGTTGTACCGAAGGGGATTCTCGACCCCCTTACTCCAGTGCATGGCCCACGATGAGATAAAATGAGTATTAAAGGAAGTCCATGAGGGAGAGTGCGGTGACCATACTGGGGGGCAGACATTAGCAAAGAAAGTCCTCCATTATGGATACTATTGGCCAACAGTGAATCGGGATGCTGCAGACTATGTGAGAAGATGTGACAAATGCCAAATATATGCAATAATCCCGAGAGCTCTGCCGACGGAACTCACGCAAATGGTTAGTCCCTGGCCATTCGCATTGTGGGGGATCGACCTAGTTGGTTCTTTACCCATAGCCAAAGGTGGAGCGAAATATGCAATAGTTGTGGTAGACTACTTTACCAAATGGGCAGAAGCAGAGCCTCTGGCCACAATAACCACCAAGAAGGTTATTAATTTCGTCGTACGAAATATCATATGCCGTTTTGGCCTTCCACGGACCATTATTACAGACAATGGGACTCAATTTGAAAGCAAGGAGTTCAAAGAATTTTGTCAGAAATATGGGATTGAGAAGAAGTTTGCAGCGGTTGCTCACCCGAAAGCCAACGGATAGTGGAAGCCGTAAATAAGATAATCAAGTTCATATCGAAAAAGCATCTGGAAAAGGCTAGAGGCAATTGGATGGATGAACTTCAAACGGCGCTTTGGGCCTACAGCATCACCCACAAGACTACGACTGACCACACTCCATTCGCATTGGCATATGGCACGGAAGTTGTCATACCCGTGGAACTTGAAGTTCCATCACATCGGGTAACTTAGTACGACCCGAGTTGAACCGGAATCTTTTATTGGAATCGTTGGACTTCATTGATGAAAAACGCGAAGAAGCCAATTTGAGAGCGGCCGCATACAGACATAGAGTTGCTAAATATTATAACAAAAAGGTCAGATCGAGAATTTTTGGTGTGGGAGACCTCGTTTTGAAACGAGTTTTTCCGATCCCATCTCATATGAATCCCGTATGGGAAGGATCATACGTCATTGAACGAAAGCTTGGAGAAGGAACTTTCAAGCTAGCGACCGTCGATGGTGCGACACTCCCCCGAGTATGGAACAACGAGCACTTGTGGTATTATTACACTTAGTCTATTTTCTTTATGTATTAGTTGCATTTATTTCCAGTATGCTTTTATTACTAGTTCTTAGCATGTAGTAAGGCAATTTGGATTGCTTTCATTAATAAAGGCTTGAAGCCAATTTTTCCATGAATTACTAATGTTTCTGCGTATGATGATCCTGTGACAGGCAAATGAAACTATATTATTCTGGCTGACGTACGAACACGTGCAGACACTCAAAATCTCCAAGTCCTTAGAGTGCGGACTGGAGTACTCTAAGTCCCCAGAGCACGGACCAGTATAAACGACTCAAATCTCCAAGTCCCCAGAGTGCGGACTGGAGTACTCTAAGTCCTCAAAGCGCGGACTCGGGTACAAACGACTCAAATCTCCAAGTCCCCAGAGTGCGGACTCAAGTACAAACGACTCAAATCTCCAAGTCCCCAGAGTGCGTACTAGAGTACTCTAAGTCCCCGGAGCGCGGACTCGAGTATAAACGACTCAAATCTCCAAGTCCCCAGAGTGCGGACTGGAGTACTCTAAGTCCCCGGAGCGCGGACTCGAGTATAAACGACTCAAATCTCCAAGTCCCCAGAGTGCGGACTGGAGTACTCTAAGTCCCCAGAGCGCGGACTCGGGTATAAACGACTCAAAACCTCCAAGTCCCCGGAGTGCGGACTGGAGCACTCTAAGTCCCCCGAGCGCGGACTCGAGTATAAATGACTCAAAACCTCCAACTCCCCGGAGTGCAGACTGGAGTACTATAAGTTCCCAGAGCGCAGACTTGAGTATAAACGACTCAAATCTCCAACTCCCCAGAGTGCGGACTGGAGTACTCTAAGTCCCCAGAGCGCGGACTCGAGTATAAACGACTCAAAATCTCCAAGTCCCCAGGGTGCGGACTGGAGTACTCTAAGTCCCCGGAGAGCGGACACGAGTATAAACGACTCAAGTCTCCAAGTCCCCAGAGTGCGGACTGGAGTACTCTAAGTCCCCAGAGCGCGGGCTCGAGTATAAACGACTCAAATCTCCAAGTCCCCAGAGTGCGAACTGGAGTACTCTAAGTCCCCGGAGAGCGGACTCGAGTATAAACGACTCAAATCTCCAAGTCCCCAGAGTGCGGACTGGAGTACTCTAAGTCCCCGATGTGCGGACTAAAAAATATTCTAAGTGCTTGAAGCGCGGAAGGAAAATGAACAACTCTCAAAGAATCTTCGAGCTATATGTAGGTGAACCGAGAAGTCCATGTAATTCACAACAACTTGGATTTAAATCACAATCATACAAAAATTGAACGATAAGAGCATTTTAAAAGACAGAAAAAGGAACTGAGCTTTATTCAGAAAAAGTTTCTACTACAAGCCCTCCAAAGTTCGTAGTCGACAATCTATTTACAAAGACTACGGAACTAGACGAAAATAATTACATAACTTAAACCAACTCTCATTTAATGAGAGTAATGATCACTTCTTGTGCTTCTTCGACTTCTTCACCTCCGTTATCTTCTCGGACGGCTCCTCTCCCGTGCGTTTACCCTTGGTACTCTTTTTGATGGAGGGGTAGTAACTGAAGAAGTACGGGGAACATCGGTGGGCATGGACCCGCCAGGAAGGATGACCTTCAACGGCTTATTCAAAGGGTCGTCCAGGTCCACAACTCGAGGCTCGACCTTGATCTTGGTTGTCTCTCTCTTCTCCTCCTTAAGCCACTCCTTCATACCCAGCTCAGATGTGTGTTCGAAGGCGCCTGTAATTTCTACTTCATAACTCCCATCGATGGGAGAAGAAGTCTCAGGTTTGTCCTCATCCAGCGCTCCAATCACCTGAGCATCTGGCCCGGGAACCTCTCCTACACGAGTGGCCACACTTATCTTTCCCTCTACCTCCTTGGCGACATCGTTCCTCGGAGTGGGCTTGGGATCAGAACGGCCTACGTAAAATCATGAAAAATAAGCATTAGAATACAATAGTCCTTCATAAAGAATGACGACTTTTGAAATCTTAAAGTGAAGGGTTATCTACCAGGTTCCGACAGGCTCTCAGCCGTCAAAGGGGTCTCACCCTCCGGAATGGGAGACAGGATATGGACGCCAAGGCTGGGGTCCTCTGGATTATAACCGATATGCTGCTCAAATGGATCGAGCATCGGGCGATCGGCCTATTGAGTAGGCACATGAGCTGGAGGCACGACCCCGGATGGACCGGTAATAACTTCTTTCCCTTTCTTTGAGGGGGAGCCTTTGCAATAAATAGCTTTAGCTGCGGAAAAGTCCGAAGGCTCATTTCCCTTGAGGAATTCTTTTATCAAGGCCCCCTCATCAATCTCTTCGGTACCGTGCTTGGCCTTCCTGATTTCTATCAAGGCCTCCCATGCCTCGGCTAAAGATTCAAGATAGCCCTCGCCCAAAAAAGTCAAGTCTCGGTGCATGAGAATGCGGGCATTGAATTCAGCGATTAACGGGTCAAACATGCTTTTGACCTCTTCCCTACCTTCTTCTCTAGCCACCTCAAGACGGGAGTCAATGTCCACAGACGTTATCTTCTTGCCCTCTTCACGGGCTTCACTCTTTATCGCTTCGACTTTGGAAAGCCCGTCCTCAAGTTTTTCTTTTAAGAGTCGAGTAGCAACGATCTCATCACAATATCGTTGTGATTCTTCTTAGGAAGCCGTTTTCTCTTCCTTCTCTCTGCGGAGCTGCTCCTCAAGTTTCTTGACTCGGAGGCTGAATGCGTCCCTCTCCTTTAGACTGAGTCCTTCTCTAGAGCTAGGGCCCCACAACGTTGTACCGCCTCGTCGATTTCCTTTTTTTGAGTCGATTCCAGACGAGTTACGGCTTCGGCGGTGTCCTTGGCGCCCTGATGGGCGACCTCAAGTTCAGACTTGTAAGTTGCAATCTCTTGGTCCTGAGCTTTAATGATATCTTTGTCATGGATGTCCTCAAGCAACAGGCGATCGATCTTATGTTGGCGCTCCATGGAGACTTCAGAAAGTTTTTCATCCAAATGAACAAACGCGTCGTGTTGAACATAGACGTCGTTGGTACAGGCGATGGCGCTCTGCTTGACATGTCTGGGAATAGGATGAATCGTTGGGAGGAATTTCAGGTCATCAAAGAAGATTTTTGGAAATTTATCTTTAAGCTCGGCCACCCTCTCCGATACGGTTGGATATGTTGTAGGAGCAGGAGGAGACGGCTTTGAAAGTTCGGCTCTCCTGTGAGGATCTCGGGACTGTCGAGTGGAAGAGAAGTCGGAGTGTTGATCTCGGGGGACATCGGATTGCGACCCCTTATAGCCGCGTTTATCTTTGCTTTGCTCCGGGTGAGAAGAGGTATTCTGGTGGTATTTCGGATGATAGTAAGATTTCTTCCGAGATGATGAGTCACGGGAATGATAATCTCTATCGCCGTCACCATCTCTATCCCGATGTCTTCCGGAACCCGAGTCCCGTCCAAGTTGATAAAAGATAGACGAACCACGAAGGAGATCGAATCTGTATGAGCGCCCCATGTCACCTGCACAGAATTTAAATAACAACGAATTTGCAAAGAGTAGCGTGACGATGAAAATCTAAGTGCAAATTGAAGTGCAAGTGTTTGTGCGTGTCCTAGTGTTTCCCCCCGACGGACCAGTTGCTTTATTAATGGGATTTTTTTCTCCCTGACTTTAGGCTAGAGACCCTACATCGCCTCTGATTGGCGAGTGAAGTCTAAATGCTTCCGGATCGTCGAAGTCATAATTGAGCAGGTCATCGGGAATGGAGAGGTTCGATAGGCCCTTTAAAGAACTTTCTACATGCTGTGAAGAAGCCTCTTCCTTCGTTGGAATGAGTGTAACTTTTAAGTTCCGCCAACCTTCTCCTTCCTAATCTTGTACGTCAATCTCTTTTTCCTCTTCGAAGGGGAAGATGACGTTTCGATGTTGTGCACTTCCCATCGGATCCTGAGTGGGATCCAAGTTCTCACCTTGTGCTTCGGGTGTTCCATTCCCTTTAATTTCCCCCTCTTCTAGTGCGTCAGGGGTGTGGCATGATGACCCAGCTAATTTTTTCCCTTTGCCAAAGGCAGGCCTGGGTACGGTAACACCTTGAGGAAGGCTTATCTGACGGCCTGCTGCCAACAGCCCAAACCTTGTAAGCGACTCATTCGAAATGAGAGTCCGGATGTCTCTTTCTTCGGCAGGAAGGGCTCGAATAGTCTTGATGGTCTCAGAGTATCCGCGACCATCAGGACACAGGTTGATACCTGAAAAGATGAAACAAGAGTTAGAAAAGGCATAGCCCCGACCAAGCACAAAAATCGATCCAGAGAAAAGACTTACTTCCTTCAACCCATCTCCTCGCGAAACCAGAAGGGCAACGCACATAGAACCATTTCTGTTTGTACAGGGCAAATTTGCTCCATGCCCTGGTTAAAATCTGGCATTTGTGGTGCGGCTCGAGGAACACAAAAGAGGGGCTATCTGTCCGTTTCTTGATCATATATATATATATCTAATGTCGTCCGGAGTTGGGGGCCTAGAGAGGACGGTCATGAAGAGGATGAAGGTACCATAGATAAATGCGTGGCCGTTCGGGTGCAGTTGTGACAGGGCAATGTCAATGTATTGCAGCACATCCCGAAGAAATATGTTGAATGGAGGCCGCCTCAACAGTAAGCCGATCCCCCACTCCATCGCACTACCTACCTCCAGCTCAAAGCTTCTCAACCCAACGCTAGCCCTGTTCGCCAAAAAAAAAAAAAAATTCCACCCACGAACGGGACCGAGCACCCCATGCTTTCATGCGCGCCACGCCCACCAAGCAGCTGTCATCAATGCTCCCACTTCTGCAGTTTTTCCCGATCCTCCTTCTCTTGAAGATAGCCGTACTCTTTAATTTTTTTCTTCCTTCTTAAATGGGTAATATATCTATTATTTAATAATTTAGTATAGTTTATTTAAGTTTCAAAATTTATCATCTTTTATATATATATATTTCCATCTATATTTAGTTTGCATGCAGATTTTGATTCACCTGTTATTAATCTATTTGTTATATATGTATATATAGACCATGCATATAGTTATATAAAAAAAAGGAACACTAGTCACTAATTTATATAACTAAAGGGTTATACCTCTGTATATAGTATCAACTGCTTTGTATACCAAGTTGTATATATTTGGTTGTGTTACGTAGATCATAGAGCAATAAAGTTTTGGCAGTTTGTATATTTTTAAAGTATGTAACAATATATAAGTTTAAAGTTATATATGTTTGAAGTATGGATATGCATAGAAGTAAGTTTATACGTGCGTGTATAATATATAAAGTATATTTTGTATAGCTGTAAATAGGTATAGGTGTTTGCATCTTACATTAAATCTTGTATATGTTTATTTTATTGTTTTATACGAACATATTTATACAGATTTATATATTAGTTTGACATACTGTATGTTGGGTTTTGGTTAAGTATTGTATTATATATTATGATACGAAGCTTTGAAGTTTTGTTACCTATATAAAAAAATGTACATGTTACTAGCTATTTACAATCCATATATATACCTTATATATGTTACTGTTGTTGCGTGGGTTATATTGGTTTTATTTAAATATTGAGGTTTGCATGTTATCCGCCTTTTATATTTTCGAATAGTATCTGGTCTTGTCTCCTTCGAAAAACTATATTTATATTATTTGTGAGTATGAAGTATTAAAGTTCGCATTTTACCTGCTATCATCTTCGTTCTGTTTTCTGTATATTGTTGTATTAAGCCGTGTAAATAAGGTGGGTATATATATAGTATAAGTATTTAAATTTGTGGTCTATATGTACATATGTTTAAGTATGTTGGCTTTAAATAAGTATATATAAGTATTTATTTCATATATACAATGTGTATAGGTCGATTTAATATGTGTGTTTAATTTAAAACAATGATTTTTTTTGTTTTAATATTGCTTTAAATTAAATATTGATTTCATAGAAATATAATAATATATATTCTGTCTCTATCTAGATGATTCGTTCTCATCAAATTCAAACTATCAGCTTTGTTCGTCGAGTTATGTCCATCTAGCGTTGCTTTGGAATTCGTGGCTCATTCCTTTGTCAAATCTATCCAGCCTCGAAAGGTGAGCAATCACTCACGATTAATGTTCTTTTATTTATTAAATTTGATTTCAATTGAGACGACAATTGAAATATGCTATTGTTATTTAATGCACTGCTATTTATGTATCAGTTCACTTGTGACATCTGACATCATCATCGGTTAATTATTTATGCGATGATAATACAGTTTGGATGATAATTGATTGATTGATTGTTGTTTTATTGGATGTTAAATTGTAATGTATAAGTGATAAATATTATGCAATTGAATTTGGCGTAGGATAGTTTAAAAATGTGAATCGACATATGTGTTGAATTTGATTAGTTAACTTGAATAATATGACCCTTTTAAATTGTTAAGTTAATTGACACGTAAAATTTGATAAATTACACTTTGAACCTTTGAACGTATATTAGATTAATTTGTTGTAGTATTAGATTTGAAATTGAAATTGAACGACAAGTGGAAAAACCGTAATGTAATAATCTTTAATCTACGTGAAACGATAGTGTAGATTCTAGAAATAATATTATTAACTCGCACAAACAACAATGCGAATTAATACGATTATTTCGGGATTATTTGAATGAATTATTGGATTGTTATCGATTGTTGTTATTGCTTGTTTATTTACTTTGACACCATCCCAGTTATCACACTGCAAGTTCCCTTTGTAATACTTTGATTGTTGAATTGAATTGGAATCGGGTTGAAATGATATATACCCAAATGAATTTGACCAAGGATAGAGAATTAAATAAAATCTGATTGGTTAATAATTTGATATAAATAAAATAATGGTTTGTTTCGAGCAAAGAATAAGTTTTGAAATGAAGTTAGAATTTGAATTTTTATGAAAGGAAATTGTAAAGATTGAAATCTGAAACAAATTTCAACGTATTAATTGACGAAAGAACGTTGTTTGAATTTAATTGTTTAATAATTAAATTTGGAATTATTAATAAATAATTTGGAATTAGTAATAATTGAGTTTTAAAATTATTAAGTTTGAAATCATTTAATAATTAAATTTGAAATTATAATTAAGTTTGAAATTATAACTAAGTTTGAAACTATTAAGTTTGAAATTAGTATGAATTAAGTTGGAATTAATTAATAATTGAATGAGATTTAATTATCTGATAATTGAATAAAAATTGAATTCTTTGATAAGAGAAATTGAACTTTTGAATAGTGGATTTGAACTTCGTTAACAAATGAAATTGAGTTTCTTTATTTATTAAAGTTTTGGAAAATTTAAGTAAGTTAATAAGTGAAATCAAACTTCTCGAATATATGAAATTTAGTTTTTATTAATTGAGTTTGAAATTTGTAACGAAGCAATAAATAAGTGAAAATTGAATTTCTTTAACAAGAAATAAAATGTGATTTATTGAAATGAATGGGATTTATCGAAATTAACGTAAGACTTGTAATTTAAAGAATTGATTTGACGAATTTAATTTATTTCAATTTGAAGTATTGATATAATGAAGTTGAATGTAAGTAATTGATTTAAATGAATTGGAATTTAAATAGAAGTTGTTTGAAGGATAAATTTACTTAGCGAATATTGAATGAAATCGATAAATGAATTTAAATTGATTGGAATGAAAATTAAACCATTTTAAATGATTTCGGAATGAAATTTATATATGAACTTGAATCAATATTTGAATTGTTTAAATAAAAGTTGAAATCGAATTATAAGATTTTGAAATGGTAATTTGAAAGTTTTGAAACGTAAACTTTGGAAATTGATTTAGAAAGACAAACTAAATGTTGATTTTCGAAATGAAATTGAATTTGATTTCCTTTGAAATTTACTAAACGACCAATCGGTGTAATAATTACGGAAGTTATTAAAGAAACCGGGATCGGTTATGGATATACTCTCTATCTAAACCGAAAACCACTTTAATAACTATACGCGGAGTGATGATCCATAATGAAGTGGTTGGAATGATGTACGTGATGACTGAAGAAAGAGAACGATAATGGATAGCCTTGACACTTGTGTCAAATTGGAAATGACTAAAATCAGGAGCCGTGCCGGGCCAAATGGGGTTAGCCACCTCGAGCGAACACACTTCTTCGTAACTACTACTCATTACTTGTGATTGATTGGTGCACCCTCGGAATTTCAGGAGTGTTGTTTCGCGGTGTTGCGATCGCTGCGGCGATGCGTTCTCACCAGTCCGGATCAGGCAAACGGTAGTTTCACTACCTTGGGTATTGCCTCATGTGCCTTGTCATACTTGTATCCCTATATACGCGACCACTACGAATTTGTTTTGTGTTATACCTATGGAGTACTCCCTGATATCCCACCAGTTTACGGTGGAGTTTACAGTGCTGTATAGACTATGATGCTTATAAAAATGTGTTAAGGGGAATAATGGTAACGCCTTAACACTATTTTGATACTTTATATTACTGATAGACATTATCTATTTAGCGTACACTACTACATAGTAGATAGTTTAACGGATCCTTAGAGGATGGTGATTCCAACATCCTTTAAGTTACTTGTATTTCGATTGCTATTTCACTTGAGTTGGATTTATTGATATGAGAATATTAATCCTGACTCGAGTGTTTTGTGTTTGCTTTACGCTCGGGTCAGACTGAGTGGTTCAGCTTTCGAGACTCACCTTTGGAGTTGGAGCTTTGCTTGAAGATCCAGCCATCTATTCTGCTTCCAGTATTCGATGATTTCAGTGATGTATTTTGATTTGTATCTGATGTATCATGTTACTCTTCTGTTGTAAACTCTGATGTATCTTATATATTTATATAGTAGCTTCATGAACTACTATCTCTTTTACTTCCGCTGCATATTATTACTCTGTGTCTGTGATTCTGTGATTATTTATTTACTGTATATATGAGTTTTGCCAAATTTAAATTAACAATTCGGTATTTTGAATTATTCAAGTTCGACATGTGCGGATGCGAATAGTCCAAAATAGCGGGCTGTTACAATATATATATATATATATATATATATATATATATATATATATATCTAATGTCGTCCGGAGTTGGGGGCCTAGAGAGGACGGTCATGAAGAGGATGAAGGTACCATAGATAAATGCGTGGCCGTTCGGGTGCAGTTGTGACAGGGCAATGTCAATGTATTGCAGCACATCCCGAAGAAATATGTTGAATGGAGGCACGCTGCCAACCCAGCACATGAATTTATTACAAGTTGTATCCAACTGGGGGCAAGTGTGGACGATCATGCCCCGATGGAACCAGCACGTCGTCGAAAGGGATTCCATGGATATAGCATATTCGTCGGAGCACAACTTCATTGACCTTCGAAGCCTGTGAATCAACAGGGTTATCCAAGAGAATTGCTGCCTCCAGAGCGTAGGGAGCTAAGTTATGAGCAAGGGAGGTTGACGGATTTGACATATCTGCGACTTCTTGTTTTGAAGACGGCCCAGGTCTATCTGAGATCGCGGTGGAACTAGATTTCCTAGACATCTCCGATAAATATTGGATTTAGCAGAGCACCTGTTTGAACTATATTCAAAAAATAATTGGCGTTAGACTTAACAACATAAATTCCCCCCTGTACGGTGTGTGGACTAGTGCATTCATTCAAATATAAACTTTGAGAAATTATAGGTCACATAGTTGATGGTATAAAGTTGAACTTTGAACTTTCATTCTCGAAGACCGTCATGACTGACCGTCTCCAAAAGCCAGCCTAGCAATGTTTTCAATTTTGGACTCGAACATCGACATTGTATGTCAAGAGCTTTTATCTGTTTTTATCAACTTTAGTTCAGGCTTATGAATAATTGGAACTAGGAAGTTATCAGTTCGGATCAGTTCGATATGCCAGTTTGCTTAGGTCCATGTCTTTGTTTTTGTCTTATGATTAGGCAAGGTGAGAACGTTGGTCGGCCTAGGTATCGTTCAGCCAAAGAATTGTTCGGCCTAGGCACCGTTTGGCAAAGACATTGTTCGGCCTAGGCATCGTTCGGCCTGACTATTGTTCGGCCTAAATTTTGATCGGCCAAACTATCGTTCGGCTAACTATCGTTCGGCCAAAGTATCGTCCGGCCTAAGTTCTGTTAGGCCTAAGTAACGTCCGACATTCTATCTAATTCATACTTCCTCCCTAACCTTCTATCCCACTGCTCCGCATGTGGCGAGTCATGCCGAACCAAAGTTACGCCGAGCCCCAATGCTCGGCATTTCGTCCTGAACAACGGCGTCATTTTCTCTTTTCTTCCTCCATCAGTACCGAACAACGAGGCCAAATCGTTCGGCGAGTAATGCCGAACCATACTGTTCGGCATTATAGCAAATTCCTACTCCTCTTCTATTTTTTCCCTTCAAACTCATTTGGCACAATAGAACCATGACGAACCACAATACATCTCCCATCAACTCCCTCGCGTTCTCATCTCTGGCCACTTCTCCTTTCCACCACATCATCTAGCCCTACAAAACATCCTAATCACAGTTCAATCCTTTCATCCACGAAATACCCATTGGCCACAAACCTAAGTTACGAGTTTAAGCCTCATATCAAAACATTTAATCAAGGAAAACAGTTAAACAGAAGGGATCGATACCTAGCAAATAGATTGAAAGTTGGGAAAATTCTGGAATTAAAGGCACGGCTTTGATTAGTTCCGAGTGACTTGGGAAAAGGGTGATGCAGGGTATGATGTTCGAGGAAAGAAGGGTAGTAAGATTCTTGCGGTTTGACGAGATTCGCGAATACAGGATAGCGGAGGTAAAAAGTGAAAAGAGAAGAAGGAGGAAGATGTTGACTTTTATAGGAGAAGAAGGAAAGTCGAAGAGGCTATGACCGGTGGAACCCGTCAAAGCGTCATCATTCGACTTCGGCATTCAGAGCCGTTCGGCATAGATGGAGCATTCAGCCTCAACTGTTCTGTTTGGCATTTGCACTTTGTCCGGCACACATCACCTCACTTGTGTTCACAAGAAAGAACCACCGCGAGAAATAAGCCAAGGATCGAAGCGAAGCATAGAGGACGCGTAATTCAAAGCGCATCACGTTCGGTCACGCGATACACTTTGGGGGGAAGTGTTTCCTGGAGATTTGACCAGCCAACTAGGTACTCGACATTAGCACATAGTTCGGCAATTTATGGATCGTTTGGCATCTACATACCGTTGGACATTCTGAACGCTCGGCGCAAATGGTTCGTCTAGCATTCATGTTCGAATAACATTCGTGAGTACTCGGCATTGGGAAGTGTTCGGCGGTCAGGGTCGTTCGACATTTGGGAGCGCTCGGCATCCAAGAGCGCTCGACATCCATGGACGTTCGGCAATCCAGGGACGTTCGGCATATATGGAGCGTTCGGCTTCCATAGACGTTCGGCAATCCAGGGACGTTCGGCATACAAGGAACGTTTAGCTTCCATAAACGTTCGACAATCCAAGAAACGTTCGGCATACAAGGAACGTTCGGCATACAAGGAACGTTCGGCATACAAGGAACATTCGGCTTCCATGGACGTTCGGCATTCACGCTTCACTCGGCATTCCTGGACTGTTCGGCATTCCAGCCTCGTTCGGCCTGCACACCTCGCTCAACACACCGCATCGTTCGGCATGAAGATGATGGTTCGGCATTTGGCCGTTCGGCATGTTCGGGTCGGCACGCAGAGCTTACTCCCTTTGGGCCGAGGTATTCAGCTACCAGGCCCACCAGGGAAGTCCAATCCACCTTCGTCTATAATAGAGAGGCAAGGGCACAATAAAAAGGATCGGTTTTTTTAGAACACTGGGGAAATTATGTCGCATTCAACACTCACTCAAGACTTAATCTTTTACTTTGCAATTGTGTTCAAGTAATTGGAAACGGATTGTATCTATAATCAACTATCAAGGAAAGCAATAGAAATCAACTTCAAAGTGGACGTAGGCAATTACACCGAACCACTGTAAATTTGGTGTTCTTGTTCTCTGCATTTAAATTTACATACTGTCTTCTATTTTAATTTACTATCTTCATTAATCTCTCTACACAATCTTTCTCAAGTGTGTTAGTGGCCAATTTTGGTGCTAACAACACCCAAATCCAGATAAGGTGGGGTTTTTTTATCACCCTTTCCCTGGCCCACAAATTGCATATCATCATAGAATTTGCTAATAATAACTGTTAGACATTGGACTTAAGGGAGGCAAGAGCCCACCTAGGGCTTGATTCTATCTTGATAAGTTGTCTTCTTTGAACAATTTAATTTCTTGATGTCTAAGCTACGGTAGAGAAATAGTCATATATAAATATTATGATGATTCATAAATATTATATTGATTGTTTCTCTAAGGGTATTGAAACCTTCGATTGCATTACTACGGTGATTCATGGTGCACCGATAACTCCGGTCCATTGCCTGGCTAAGAACTATCTTGTTGGATTAAGACAAAGTGTGATTATACAATTTTGGGTTAGGAGCTACTAAGGACAGAAAATTTATGATTAAGTCCTTGCATTCATTTAGTTGCATTTGTTCATGCATATTTAAAAAAATGTAAATTTTACTTATTTTAGTTCTTTCTCTTTAATCCAATAGAAAAAAATCTCTTTAATCTTTTACTTTTAAAAAAAGAAAGAAAAGTATTTCAAATAAAATCAAAAATCCAAAAAAAAAAGCAAGCGTTTTTGCCTGAGTTAGTTTTTTTTTAGAAAATCATAAATCCAAATAAATAAATAAATATCTTTAAAGAAAAAAAACAAAAACATATATAAAATATTTGAGACCCAAAATTCCAAAAAATAAAATAAAATTCGATCTCCCTTTTGAAATGTAAATCCTTTTTGCTAAATAGTTTATCTTTTTAACAAAAAATATAAAAAACAATTTTCACCTTATTTTCTAAACCTTGTTTGATGCTCTAAACTAAATTCTCATTTCTTTCTCTCCTTGACTTTCACTTGTGCACGAATACTTGGACTCGTGACACAATAATAAATAATTGGACTCGTGACGCAACAACGAATTGTCTAACTCGAACAAACGGTCTTCCTATAATAGCAAAAAAAATGCCCCTCAAATTCTAATGAATAGAATCATTCTCGATAGAGTTTCCATTCCTTCTTGTATCACGTTACTCATCCCAATGGGTAACCATTTCAAAATTCATTCCAATCATATTGCCACGCTCCCTAAATTTGGTAATTTTGAACAAATGACCCTTACATTTTCTTAACAAAATTCGAACAGGTCTGCACAACCATTAAACTTCAACAACTTTGTGATGATGGAATCAAAACTTCAATTAATTCCATTTGCTCTTACAGATTATGCCAAAAAATGGTTGTATAGCTTGCCTTCTAACTCAATCAAAACTTGAAAAGAATTTGGTAAAGTTTTCTTAAAAAGTTCTACCCTTTGGAATAAACAACTAAAATCCGGAAAAAAATTTATCAATTTTAATCAATTCAGGGGCGAACCATTCTAAATTTTTTTTGAATGATTTAAAGTGCTTTTGATAAAATATTCACACCATACTTTCAAAAAATGGATCCTTTGCCAAATCTTTTGCGATGGACTTGAAAATAGCTCACGAACCATGCTTGAATTGATGTGCCAAGGCAATTTTCTCGTCCAACATAACGATGATGCTTGAAAATTTCTTGAAAACCTAGCCGAAAAATCTTCCCAATAGGAACCTTCTAACGAGAAATCAATTTACTCACGATCGAGCGCACACTCGATAGGATCATCTTTATCTTTGGAAGCTAAGATCGATGCAATGATTAATAAATTCGACAACGTTTTCTCATCCAACCAAATGAACCAAGCTTCCCAACTAATGTGTGATAAATGCAAGGATCTGAATCACATAGCCGAGCAGTGCCCTAAATCGACCAAACAACTCAATTCTTTCAATAAGGTTAAGAATGACCTGTTTTCTCCAACACACAATCCTAGTTGGAGAAATCATCCAAACTTAGCTTGGAACCAAAATAATCCCAACACGAATTTGGTTCGTCCCAACTTTCGAGCATTTTTGAATAATGCTTCGTATCCTCCCTTTCAACCCAATCATTTTCAACAAAATTTAACGGCTCCGTCTCAGAATCAACTGTAACAGTCTTTTGCTCCCCAAGATGATAGACGATTAAGTTCACTTAAGAAAAGTCTTGAAACTTTGGCTAAGGCAACCACTCAAAGCCTCAAATCAAATAGTAATTTGCAAAATTTGTTAACCTCGTACATGCAAAATACGAGTCAGCTGATTGCAAAACCTAAAATGCAAATGAGTCAATTAGCCACATTTGTATGTGAACGTGAATGAGGCACATTCCCAAGTCAGCCAATTCTGAATCCCATAAATCAAAACACGAATTCGAATCAAGCGCATGTTGCTCAAGATAGCAATGTTACCCAAACGAATGCTACCATGACTTCATGTTTTGGTAAACTTATCGATAATCAAGTTGTTAATCCAAACAATTTACTGGAAGTTCCTCTCGACACTTCTAAAACAACAAACGAATCTAAATAGAACGTTGAGCCAAACATTGACTCAAATTCCAATCCAAATTCTTCTGCTACTCAAGTACACCCACCTACAGAGAATCATGTTCCATTTTAACATCGTTTTCAACCCAAGAAACGTTTTGACCAAATGGAAAAGATGTTGGAAGTTTTTAAACAAGTCAAAGTTAACATCCCGCTTCTTCATATTTTTCAACAAGTCCCAACTTACGCTATGTTTCTCAAGGACTTGTGCACCCAAAAATAACAAACTAATGTAACCAAGAAAGTTTTCTTAGCCATCGAACTCAGTGAAGTCTTGTCCCAATCTATTCCTGTTAAATACAAAGATCCTGGATATCCAACGATCTTGCGAACGATAGGAGACAAAATGATTAACAAGTGCTTACTCAATTTGGATGCGACTGTCAATTTGATTCCTTATTCCGTTTACCAGCAACTTGGCTTGGATGAACTAAAACCGATAAAAGTAACATTTCAATTTGTAAATCATTCGATGAAGAAACCCATGGGAGAAGTCGAGGACGTACTCATCAAAATTGATCAATTCATATTCCCCATCGATTTCATCATTTTGGAGTCTCAACCCGTGAATAATCCAATGAGTCAAATTTCATTGATTTTAGACCGACCTTTCTTGGGTACTTCAAATGCTTTAATTAATTGTAGAAATGGTTCTACGAAAATTTCTCTTTTAGAAACATGACTTTGGATCTTAATATTTTTAATATTGAAAATCAACCTAATGAACCACATAACCAAATGCTGGAAGTTAGCTTCATTCCAGAAAATTTTGATAACAAAACAGTTGACCTTAACAATGAACACGATATAGAATATGAACAACTATTTTAAGGTGACAACGAAACATTTCCCGTCATAATCTCTTCAACTCTCTCTCTTGATCAAGAAGCTTCCATACTTTCAATTCTGTCAAAAAACAAAGAAGCAATTGGATGTTCGATCACCGATATAAAGGGAATTAGTCCCACTCTTGTTTAACATTGCATCCATTTAATTGACGATGTAAGCCTGTTCGTGATGCACAACGAAGGCATAACCCAAAAATAAAGAATGTGGTTCGTGATGAAGTTCTTAGACTCCTTGATAACAGAATCATATACCCCATTTTTGATAGTTTGTGGGTTAGCCCAATTTATGCTGTGCCTAAAAAGTCTGGACTTACTGTTATCAAGAATAACCCAAACAAACTTATTCCAACTCCTACTCAAACGGGTTGGCATGTTTGCATTGATTATCGAAAATTAAATGCTGCAACACGTAAGTATCATTTCCCTCTTTCTTTCATCAAACAAATGCTTGAACAATTAGCCAGTCACGAATTCTATTGATTTCTTGATGGTTATTCCGGCTATAACCAAATTTCAATCGCTCCCAAAGATCTAGAGAAAACAACTTTCACGTGTCCTTTTGGCACTTTTTCATATCGACATATGCCTTTTGGCCTTTGCAATGCTCCTGCTACATTTCAAAGATGCATGGTCATCATCTTTTGTAACGACCCGTATTATTCGAAAAGAAGAAAATTCAAATTTTAGAATTTAATACAGTAAGAAACTAAAATTTTATGATTTAAAAAAAAATTTACTTTGAACTATAACATCTGATTTTGATTTAATAAAGTGACAACTATTTTATGTGATTTCAAATGTATGGTTTAATAAAAGTTTAATTGGATAGATTTAATATTATGTAAAGCATGAAATCAATTTATAATTAACTAGAATTAGGTTTTAATTGTAAATTAACTTCTAATCTATTTGTAAACAATAAATTTATAATTATGTATCCAAACTTATTTAAATTTTAGTCTTGATTTTCGCTCATCTTACATATCAACCTATTGAACGTAATTTGTTAATAAAATTTAGTATAATTGGATTTTACATAAAAGGAAAGAAGTATAAATTTTAATTGAATAAGACTTAATTAGTTAAACGATTCAGGAATTGAGAAGATAAAGTTGAATTAATTGAAATTGTATTTAATTAAGAATGCTACTAAATTTAATCGAATTTAAGCTATTGAAGTTTGGTGAAATTATCAATAATAATAAAATATAAATATAAATTTTGTTGTTTGTATGTCATTGATACTATATAAGCAAGTAATTTTATAACTCTTACATGTAAACAACAATTCTACAAATGTATTTAAGTTGCTGTAAAAAAAAGATTTAACTGTTTTAATTATCTTATGTAAACAACAATTCTATAAATGTATTTAAGTTACTGTAAAAAGATTTCAATTGTTTTAATTATCTATCCATTAATTATGTTCCGTTTTAAATTCTAATGTTGAAATTTATTGCCGTTAATTTAACTTGGAATCTTTGAATAAAAGGGAAAGAGAATTTAATTAAAATTAATGATGTTTAATGAAAGAAATACATTACTTGTAATTAATGGATTTAACGAAAGAAACATACGTTATTGTTATAATAAAAAGGATGTTTTAATGAAAACAAAATGAATGTTATTGTTTTTAAAGTAAGCGCAATTTTATAAAAGAGAAAAATTGAATATTGAAGCAACATTTTACGGTCGTTAAATAATAGTCTTTGATAGTATGGAAGTATAATGCTAATCGTAAAATTTAGAATAAATTAAATATTTTATGTTCATGATTGTGCACTGAGAAAAACACCGACTTTGATTTGAATATGGAATCATGGTACATCTTTTATTTTATGTAGCGGTGGTCCCCGTTACCTTGGTTGGTGTGTTTAAATTTTTTTATTGTATGTTAATAAAACTTTTAAATAGGCATAAATTGAGTTGATTTGGGATTAACGAAATTAATTGAATTGAAATATATTTCCATATTGGATTAATGTGGCATTATATTCATTTTGAAGTATGAAAGGTGATGTTCATCACGAATTCATATTCATGCACATTTCATATTCTATTGCTTATTTTTCTAACTACTATCTCATTCATGTTTTTTTGCCTTGTTCACTTTCACATTTCAAATATTCAAAAAAAAACATCTCTCTTTATTTCATAAAACTTTCATTCATCCTCTGTATATTCATTTTCCATTCTTATTATTAGATATACATTCTCCCACCTACTTTTAATAGGCCTAATTCTTATATACCTCTTGTATTTACATCTAAGCATTTATTATTGCATGTTACAACTTTTAGTACTCATTCTTTTTCATAACTTCTGCCTGCACTAATTCATCTATTAACAATTCATATTTAATGCACATGCATCATTCATGCTAGCTTGTTCATGTTATATTTATTAAACACATAACCACATCGTTTCTTTGAAAAGCTTACTGTATTTTATGTTCTTTTGTCACCTCCTCCTTTCAAAAACTATGCTGCTCCTCCAAATTTATTTCTTCTCATTCTCATTATTTGTCTCTTTCTTCGAACATTTATACCTTCTGCATGCTTTAAACAAAAAGAATACACACGAGTGCCTAATTTAGTGTTTTTCCAGTCCTTTTCCTAGGAATTTGGTAATATGAACCAGTAAATGTTTTATTTTATATATTTTCTTATTAAATTTGTGTGTGTATATATATATATACTATTTTATTAATATTTCGTATAACTTGAATTTGAGTTACGGATCATCTTTTATTTTGTGTAACGTTACATTGGTTGTTGTATTCAAATTTATTTATTATATGTTAATTTTGTTTAAAACGGGTGTATAAAAAGTATATTTGGTGCTATTATATCTAATTGAGTGGAACGTGCAATTAATTAAATCCTAAGTGGTCCCTTCATTTCGTTATTATTCAATACACCTGCCACTATTTCCACATTTGGGTTTTATTGCTTTCTTTTATTAAACACATGCCTCTTTTGGTTTTCCACTAGAGAATAAAACCAAAGTATGTACAGATTGTTTCTCATTACTCTATCTGAAGCTTTCTGCTTACACTTTCTCCTTCTTCCTCATAAACACAGAAACTTCAAAATTACTAAATCCATAAATCCATAAATCCACAAATTTCCAAACTTCAAACTCCATCCCTTCTCTCTTCAAACGCAAAACTGCATCACTCCTCTCTTGCTTCATCTCTCTAAAAAAAGAAGAAAACTCAGTTTTTTCGACTTGCGTTGTCATGATTTGCTTTGCTATTGGATTGTTGCTATGGATAGGATTGGTTAGCTTGTCGTGTTTGGATTTCATCTAGAATCTATCAATTTGTGTTTTCAAAAACTCTCTGACCTCAAAAGGTAAGCAATCACTCACGATTAACATTTTTATTGATAGGTAAATAACATTGATTGAAATGTTTGCTTTAGATATGAATATGTGATATATGTTGTTATGTTTCCCTTGAACTTGTGTTATAACATTCACATGCACATGTTGTTTTATATGTCACAAATAGTATATTATGTTGATTTGATTAATTTCCATATATGTATGTTAAATTTGTCACATATGAGATGTAAAGAAAATATGTTATGTTAGAAATTTTTTATATGCCTTGTATTGAAATATGTCACATATGCTTTGTTAAAAAAAATGAGTTAGTTAATAAAATCATATGTTATACATACTATGTTAATAATATGTCACCTATGCTATGTGTAAATAATGTGTTATGTTTGGGAAAAATGAGATGCCATGTTATTTCACCTTGCAAGTTCCTTGTATATATGTCGTGTTATATGTTTATATGTTATGTTAGTGTATGACATGTCAGAATTTGAAATATTCACTTATGTTGTTTATGATATATGACACATGTGATATGTTAGTTATGCATATGTATATATTAAGTTGTTAATTATGCAAGCATGTTGATCAGTGACATGTTATGTTATATATGTTATTATTGTTCTCACACTTTAAGTTCTCTTTAACAAAATCACTTTGGATTGAAATGATGTATACCTGATATAAAACAACTTTGGGTTTAAATTAATTGATTTAGGAATAAAATTAGAATATTGTAAGTTTGAATTTATGTTTGAACTTAAAATTATGAAATTGAAATTTAACCATTTTTTATTGGATTTAAGCTTGTTTGATTTATAACTTAATAGCTTTAAGAGAAGAATTGAAATCTAAAGTTAGATTTAATGATAAATCGACTGGAAATGAACATAAAATCGGTATTCAAACTGAGCCAATTTATAGTGTGAAAGATGATGTTTATTTAAACCTAAGTATTTCACTTATTGGGTTATCTTTACATTTCACTTGAGTTTACCTACTTACATAAGAATGTTAGTCTCGACTCGAGTGTTTTTGTTTTACTTTACGCTCGGGTCAGACCGAGTATTTCAGTTTAGCGAAGACACTTATTTCTGAAGACGAAGACGGAGTCGAGGACCATATCTACTATTATTATAGAAATTGTTTATTCTGCTTGAAAAAAAGTGCAAATTTTGATTTTGTTGAAAATGGTTTCATGAACTATTTATGTATATATTTTTTGTATTATATTTCATCCTTCCGCTGCGAAATTCTGTGTTTTATTTTTCCTCCTTTTCTTTTATTTTCTCATTTAACCCATTAACAATCCACCCTTTTGAATGTTTTGAATTAGACATGCGTAGTTTATTATCGATTAAACCGTTCAAAAAGGTGGGTTGTTACATCTTTTCCGACATGATCGAATGTTTTCTTGAAGTGTTTATGGACGATTTTTCTATCTTTGGACACTCTTTTTTCAAGTGTACACCATCTTGAGTTGGTTCTTAAATGATGCAAGGACAAACACTTACCGTTAAATTGGGAAACATGCCATTTTGTGGTCAAACATGGCATTGTCCTTGGGCATGTCATTCAAACAAAGACATTGAGGTAGATAAAGTGAAAGTTGATGTAATTGCGAATCTACCCATTCCCAAATCTGTTAAGGACATTTGTTCATTTCTTGGACATGCTGGCTTTTATCGAGGCTTTGTGAAAGACTTCAGCAAAATTGCCTGACCTCTTATGACTCTTCTTCGAAAAGGCGTTCCATTTGACTTTAATTCTGATTGTGCTTCTGCTTTCGAACGTCTCAAAAACGAACTCATTTTCGCTCCCATCATTTGCTCGTCTAATTGGGGTCTTTCTTTTGAAATAATGTGTGACGCTTCTAACTTCGCGGTTGGTGCAATCTTAGAACAATGCATCAAAAAAATTCTTCATGTTATGTGCTGTGCTAGTATGACTCTAGATGATGCTCAACTTAATTACATGACCACTAAAAAAGATCTTCTAGCGGTAGTCTTTGCTCGAAAATTTTCAACCTTATTTGTTTGGCTTACACATTACAGTTTATATTGACCATTCCGCTCTTAGGTACCTTTTCGCTAAAAGGATGCTAAGTCTCGTTTGATCCGTTAGATCGCTCTACTCTAAGAATTTTACCATATGATCAAAGACAAAAAAGGATCTGATAACATCATTGCTAATCATTTGGCTCGTCTCCCAAACGCACCATCTTCTTTACTGGTCAACGAGAACTTTCCCAACGAACAACTCCTTTCTGTTTCTGTCAATCCATGGTATGCCGACATAGTGAACTATCTAGTAACTAAGGAAACTCCTTTGTTCCTTTGTTTTGGTAGAAACAAGATAAATATAAATTTCTTTTCCAAGTCAAGTAATTCTATTGGGATGATCCATACTTGTTTAAATACTGTTCCGACCAAATCATTCGACGTTGCATCTCGGATTGCGAAATCAAATGTGCTCTTTCATTTTGTCATGACCAAGCTTGTGGTGGTCACTTCTGTCCAAATAAAACCATAGAAAAAGTGCTTCAATGTGGTTTTTACTGGCCTATGCTTTTCAAAGATGCATTCAAGTTTTGTAAAAATTTGCGATCGTAGCAAAATGTTAGGAAGAATCTCTCGACGAAACATGATGCCTTTGAACTTCATTCTTACAATCGAAATCTTTAATGTTTGGGTATCGACTTTATGGGACCATTCTGAAACTCTTTTAGAAATCTGTACATTCTCCTTGCCGTCTATTACGTATCCAAATAGGTTGAAGCCATTCCATGTAAAACCAACAAGCATAGAACTATTATGAAATTCCTTAAAGAAAACTATTATCCCGCCTTTTAGCAAGGCCGTGACACCAAGAAATTAACTAAACCAAATGCAGTTCGTACCAAAGATCGGTTAAACACAGGTCTACTATGGATATTGGTAAATTTTATCCCAATCAGGATCGATTTACAATCAATATGACAAGACAAGAAAAGCTACGAGAGATAATGTTCCAAATTTCAAGTCAATTGGAATTCGTATGCTCAAGATATTGATCGATCAAGGCCAAGAAAAACCAGCACTGTTCGTATCCATCATGGTCACTTCACTTCGTATCCATCAACAAGCAATGCTTCGTATCGATCTCATCCATACATACTTCATATCGTTCCCCTCATAAACTTGGATCATATCGTTCAGCCAACGATCGATACGAAGCATGTCAATCAGGCTGCTTCATATCCATGAAAAATTATCATTTCATGTCGATTCACCCATGCACATTGTTCATATCGATCAGCCAGTGATCGATGTGAATGACACATGACAGATCAGTACGAAGTCCATCCTTGTTGAACGCTATGAAGTAGCACCTGAGAATATCGATACGAAGCCAGCTATCTAGATGATCGATACGAAGCAATTGCATGAGAACAATATGAAGGGAGCATGTAAAATTGGAAGACTCGGTCTCTTGGCATGAAAAGTGGGTCGATCCTAGAATATAGCACTACGTCACTTGATCGATACCAATGGGATCGATATGAACTTGGCAGCCTTTTGCAAATCCAAATTTGGATCGATTATAGCTCAAAATCTACATGTCCAAATGCTACCAAATTTTCACAAGAGCATTCGCACCGCCTCTACTTTGTGTCTGATCGATCTCAGCCCAAATGGAGGTAATTTTGATCGATATGAAATGTACTAGTATCGATCAGGGATCGATCCCAATCTTCCTTGGATCGATCATGTGGGCCCACCCGCATGTGAGAAGAAGTATTCCTAGATCTAATTTAGATTTTTCTAGCCTACGCCTATAAATAGCAGCCATATGCTTCCAGAAAGGGGACTTTTGGCCTCTCTATGCTGATACTCTGCCGAAATCAAAATTATACTTCAATTGTACTGTTGTAATCTCCTGTAATTAGCGAACGCAATTTAATAAATATCAATCATTTCATAGTGAACGTATGCAATACGTCGAACCACTCTAAATTTGTGTGTTTCAGCATTTTTTCTCATCTGTTGATTGGTGTGTTTATTAGATCTGCCTTATTTTATATTTACTTTCTTCATTTTATCTCTTCAAACACATCCAAAGAGTGTTGTGTCCAATTTTGGTATAAACACTTTGGTGCTTTCACTGAGAAAAATTCAGCTTTTCTCCTGCTCGTTGGATCTACTACCAATATTGGATTGCAAGAATCAAAGGAGAAGATCCAGATTTCAAGCCTAGAAGTTCTTCTATACTATTTAGTTTTCCACCAAGTCTAGGAGAGAACTTTGTTACTCTCCATGGTCGCTACTAGGACTACCTCAAACGCTGCAGATCTAGAAGGACGGGATAGGCAGAACCCCGCACAGCTTCCCTTTGTAGACCAGAACGATGCTGGACCCTCGGATTCATAAGGCCCTATCACCAATGAGGAGTTCCAACTACTATTGCAGGAGTTGACTCAAAACCGCTAACAGCTTACCCAGCAGCTCCGTGCCAACATGGAGTTAACCAATCGACTGAAGCGGGAAAGACGAAGGAGATCTAGACGAGAACATGCTTCCTACTCATCTATCGAAATTTTAGTTTCTTCTGATTACAATCATAGACCCACGCGTCCACGGTTGGATGGAACCTATACACAGGCTACCGGACATCGGCGCACTTTGACTATTAGATAAGTGAGGGTTGGTCCTTCAACTAGTCATTAGACTGGTCCCTCCTTTGGAGGATTATCACATTACTGATAACCGCGTTGTTGCCGGTGCCACCTAGTTGGAAGCTGACACTCGAAACCAAACAGATCCGAACCTTCGCCAATGTGATTATATTCTTGAGCCTTATGTTCCTGAGGGCCTAGAGCCAAGGAGGTGGGGGTATGGACCGTCGACCGCGCTCGGCCCATCCTTGCATTGTAGAGTCTGACCACATCTTGGCCTAGCATTCCTAGAAAGTCCAAATGCCAAACATCCCGACGATGATCCGCCAGATGATCCGTTGAGAGCCAAGGCCTCACCAATGACGACTGTGGTATTTCCCAGAGTGACTCCCATTCATAGATGATATTCTCTACGCTGAACCGCATCGGTGATTTAGAATGCCAAACCCTACCTGTTTATAAAGGGAGCTCTGACCCTAACCAGCACATTTTGAAATATGAGTGGTTGATGAATGCCTCACAGGCTGATGATGCGGTCAAATGCCAAAGTTTCCCAATTTCCCTAGGGGCGTCATGACTATATGGTTTACTCGCCTGCCATGCCAATCTATTTCATGTTTTGACCAGTTGGCTACGAAATTTGTCAAGAAGTTTCTCATGAATGTCACAAGGCCCAAAGATTTTAATACCTTGTACAGTGTTATTCAAGCTTCCGGAGAGACACTTAGACGTTACCTGGAAAGGTTCCATGCCGCTTGCGTAGAGATTAGTAACCCTAATGACAATTCCATTCTAATGGCACTAACTAAGTGGACGATCCCAATTCCGAATTTGGCAACTGGTTGGCTGGAAAAACCCCTGTGTCATTGCATCGTTTCTATTCCAAGTTATCTCAGTTCTTGAGAAGAGAGGATGCGAAACAGTTTAGGAAAAAGGATGACGCAGGGTCCAGTATGGAAGGAATCCAAAGCTATGTAGCTATGAAACAAACTAGGGAGATTTCTGCAAAGGTGGAGTTAAATATACAGAATAAGAAGAATCGGTAGAAAAGCGATGGAAATCAGGGTAAGAAGTGGGATCAGAATCGCGGACCGCGACATAGAGCTCCCATGTTTGACACTTGTACTCCATTAAATACATCCCCAAAGAATGTGTACTTGCAAAATTATAATACTATCCAGTATAAGTAACCTGCTCCGAAGCAATCATCAGAGAGACATATTCAAACTAGGAAGTTTTGTAGATTCCACGATAGTTATGGCCATGACACGAGTGAATGTCGTCATCTACATGATATTATCGAGAGGTTAATCCAAGAGAGAAAGTTGGAGCAGTTCATTTGGGTGCCGCGGGCTGGAGGTGCGGTCCCATCGAATCAAAACCAAGTACCAAATCAGGTTAGACCAGAGGAACCTGCGCGTACTGGCTAGAAGTTAGTGATTAACACTATTAGTGGTGGTCCGCATCCAATGGATCGAAGCTGGAGGGAAATGGAGTCGTATGCCAGCTCTATTAGGTATGCGAGCTTTGAATGCTGCAGTAACTTGAAAGACGAGGCTTTGGCCAAATAGTAGAAGACGAAGACATATGATACCATTTTCCAAGACAGGGATGCCGACAGAGTTGAAGCCCTTACCATTGATCCACTAGTCATTTTAGCTCAAATAGATCCTGCTTGGATGAAGACGATCTTAGTGGACAGTGGAAGTTCAGTGAATATACTCTTTAAACGAGCTTACGATCAAATGAAGTTGGAAGCGAAAGATTTGAAGCCTTATCAGGCTTGTATTCATGGCTTCAATGGAAGTGCGAATATACCCACTGGGATGGTGGAGCTACCAGTGGAGTTAGGAGTTGGAGAATGCCGGAGAGTCCGGATGTTGTAGTTCATTGTATTGAATATTGATTCACCGTACAACGCTTGCTTGGGCCGACTGGTAGTAGCTGAGTTCAAGGCTGCTATCACCCCTTGGTGTCTGACTTTGAAATTCCCTATCACAATGAAGTTGGAGTTGTTCAGGGAGATAAGCTGCTAGACGGGCCTGCTATGTTGCTGAGCTACGAGAGGCGCGGCGAAAAGAGAAGGGAAAGGGCATAGAGTGACCTCTCTACGTCCGCTTTGCAAATAATTGACAACTAACACATGGGCCTAGGCCTGGGCACCATATTCAATTCCTAAGAGATCTTGACCCAAGAGATCCTTAAAGCGAGGACGAAGTCAAAGATAGTCATGCTTCTCCAGCAAAGCTGACGATCGATGTTTCAATTGATAATAATGACGATTCTAGAATAATAAAGATTGGATCTCAGCTAAGAAAACGGATGAAAGAGAAATCGGTTGAATTTCTCCAAGCAAACTTTAACGTGTTTCCCTGGACGCACTCTGACATGTGTGGGATCTCGCCGGACATCACGGGCCACATGCTAAATATTGACCCGCGGCATGTCCCGGTTAAGCAAAAAAGGCATGGCATGGATCCAAAGAGATCTGTCGCCCTAAAGGAAGAGGTAGATAAACTCAAGTTGAACGGATTTATCCGAAATGTGCTATATCCAGAATGGGTGTCCAGCCCTGTACTTGTTAGAAAGCCTAACGGGAAATGGAGAACTTGTGTTGACTACTCAGACTTGAATAAAGCTTGCCCCAAAGACAGCTTTCCACTTCCTCGGATTGATCATCTTGTAGACTCAACGACTGCACATGAACTATTGTCTTTCATGGATGCATATTCCGGCTATAATCAGATTCCCATGCACTTGCCCGATCAGGTTCACACCATCTTCATCACCAATCTAGGACTTCACTGCTACAAAGTCATGCCGTTTGGAGTCAAAAATGTCGGAACAACTTACCAACAGCTAGTTAATCGAATGTTTGCTAACCAGATTGGAAAGACCGTGGAGGTATATATGGACGACATGCTTGTAAAGTTACGATTCTATACAGTCACATCATAGACCTGGAAATGATGTTTAACACTCTTCGAGAGTATAGAATGAAGCTTAACCTGTTGAAATGTCATTTTAGGGTCGCATTCGGAAAGTTCCTTGGATTCATCGTCAATGCTCGGGGGATCAAAGCCAACCCCGAGAATATCTGGGCAATTAGGAATCTTGAGACTCCAAGAACCATAAAGCAAGTTCAGAGCCTCAACCGAAAGGTAGCAGCGCTGAGCATGTTCATTTCAAAATCCACCGACAAATGCATTCCCTTCTTCGATATAATCAAAAAAGGGAAACAGAACTTTGAATGGACCACAAAATGTGAGGGGACGTTCCAAGCACTAGTTCAACACTTATCCACACCACCTATTCTGCCAAAGCCTATTGATCATGGGAGACTGTATCTACTTGGCGGTGTCAGAAAACACAATCAGTGCTACTTTAATTCGAGAGGAGGACCGGATACAATAGCCAGTCTATTACATTAGCTAACGATTGACAGGAGTGGAGAGAAATTATCCAAAGTTGGAGAAGTTTTCTTACTATATTGTCATTGCCTCGAGGAAGATCTTCCCGTAAATTCAGGCTCATCCTATCACTATCTACACCGACCCTTGCTCAAAATTAAATTTGCGTAGATTGAGAGTTAAGGACTTAGGTTTAGTAGGTTGGACGAATAAGCTTCTGAAGATGGCGGCAAAGCGAGCTATGTAGGATCTATTTAGTATCATTTCCATTGTGATGTATTTATGACTGATATGTACATCTATCTAGTACTCTGATCATACAAGGAGTCATCTTCATATGTCGCTCTTGGCATAATTTTAATAATTATATTTAATCAAAACGTAGGAATCGTTTTGGGGATTATGTAATTGAATATGAAGTATTGATTTTAAATGTAGCCAGGAAAGCCATTTTTGAAATCTGTGATGATTTTGTTTCATATTTATGTGCTTATGATATTATGGATAACATTAATGTTATCGTATTTTGTCACAGAAGTTAATTCTATAGCTGACTGCAGCATCTGTAGCACTTAGCTTCAGGCCTCAAAGTAGGGGATGTTACAGTATCAGAGGTTTCAAAGTAGGGGATATTACAGTATCAGAGCCCAATAGCTTATGTGGTCTAACTTAGTTCTGTTAGGTTAACTAATTAAAGTCTACCATATAGTTGGATGTTTAGAAAAGTAGTGTCTAAGATTGGATTTGGATAATCAAGTACTCTTACCCCACCTAGCTACTAGCCTAGCCTGAAATGATGATGTAAGCCTAAAATGTTATCCCTAATAGAAAAGACCCATTTTGAATTGGACGTTGGGCTAGTTTCAAAAATGTTTTGAGTTTAAAAATAAAATTTTTAAATTTAAAAGTTAGATTTAAAATAATAACAATATTATAAATGTTATAATATAAATTTCAAATTTATTTTAAAATTTTAAAATATAAGATTTTAAATTTAAAAGTTAAATTTAAAATATAAAATATACATATTATAGTTGTTATAAAATAATGAAAATTTTCAAAATGTTTGAAGATTAGTATAAATTAATTTTGAAAATTTATAAAATTTATTAATAAGATTAATAAAATATATTAATTAAATAAGCTAATCATTACTAAACATATACATGTATTATACATTATGATATATGTTATATTGTTTTCAAGAAGTTAAATTAACATAAATATACATGTATGTATATAAATGAATTCCGAAATTACTATAAATTTAATTAAAATTGTTTAGTTAAATAAATTAACTAAAATGTTAACTAAAATATTATATACATATATATATGATATATGCGTTATACTATAAAAGTTATATTATATAATTATTATTAAATATAAATGTTATGTTAAATTAATATAAAATGTTAATTGATTAAGATTAATTAAATAAGATTTAATTAATATAATATATACATAAGACTATCATACAAGTAATATGAAATATAAAAGCTATATAATAATAAAACTTATATAATATGAATGTATAAACTAATGGTGAAACATTAAGAAACCCTAAATAGACTTGTGGAATAATATATGCGTAAATGTACGTATACCGTGATTTTCAATATGTTCGATACTTGAATCACGAGGGTATTTCATGAGAAATACAGTATTCCATAAGTCGATATCACTCAATATAATATTTCGAAGATTATGAATCTACTGTATAATGTTGTACTCTAATATATATATATATATATATATATATATATATATATTAATAAATTACTTACATACTCCTTAGTTGTTGAGAAAACTCAAGCTAGGGATGTTATGTGTAGTATTATTAAATATATTGAATAGACAAGGTAAGATAACTATATGTATTTTTTGAGCAAACTCAAGGTACGTATACTATACTTAGGTCGTCGTGATGTGGTATATATGAGTGTATAACTTCATTTCGATTTTACTGAGCAAACTTAGGTTGAAGTGAAATTAAGACAGGGTACCAAGAGTTAGGAGTTGTATGCGATACAACTGATAAGGAGTTATCCATCGTTTGTGGAGTTATGACTATTGAGTAAACTCTTGTTGATAACAAAGAATTTTCTATCGGTTAGAAAATCACTGCTAAAAATATTATCATTAAAATACCATAAGCGCACATCGCACAGTTGTAGTATGTATGCGAGTATAGGTCGATCCACAGCGAAATGAATTTAATTTAAATTCTAGTCAATCAAATTTACCCAAAGAGTGTGAAATTGTTTTGAGCTAAAAAAATGTAAAAACTAACTAAAACAAAGTGAATAAAAATACGAGATTAAGAGACAATTTAGAGGCAAATCCACTCTCATACTCTCACATAAATGACCATGAATTTAATATATGATCTCTCATTTTAATCTAGTAGTATTAATGATGTATTTATCATAAGTATGATCTATTTGTGTTATTAATTAACACAACTTAGACCATCAAACTTTTAATACAACACTAAAACCACTTATTAATTGTAATGAAAATAAAGTCAAGCAAAAACTATTTTAAGCATGACCTATTTACTATTTTGTGTAGTAGCATGGATCATCAAATTTTGATTATACTTTAATTTCATTGTCAAAATCAATTAGTAAGATGATGATGTGAATTGTGTTTATGTTCGATTAAGCATAGCCTGTTTGTGATTAGAAACACAATATATGCTATCAAATTCCCTAATAACTTACATCATAATCCAACTTTTCATTAAGCAATAAAAAGAGATCATAAATAATAAAATATGTTGAATCTACATAATTTGAGAGAGCATCTTTACCCTAAATTAAAAGGATTTAGCTTCTCATTTGTGTTATCATTTCAACACATGTAAATTTGATAGAACAAAAAAGGAAAGTGCAAGCTAATTAAAACAAAAGGAACTAATTACATGCTTAAAAATAAAACTAAACTAAGTGCATAAATGGAAATCTTATCTACTAACATAAAAGGAAAGAGAGCATGTAAATAAAAATTAGCTTAAAATAAAATAAAAGCATGTAAAGAACAAAGAAGAAGAAGAGGCTTAGGAAGCCATTTCTCACTAGTTTTGTGGCTACAACTTGCATAATATGATGAGATAATGTGAAACTATTACATGAACATAAGAGGGTTATTTATACATGACTAAAACCCTAATCCATTTTTAGAGAACTTTCTAAAATGCCTTTGAGGTAGTGTGGCCTCCAAGGTATCATTAGCATGAAATTAGTCCTCCATTAAATATGCATGTGCCTTTAATCTCCACTAACATATGCATTAGCTTTTAATTGTGGTTCATTAGTTAATGGATAGGTAGGGTCCTCCATGATTACATGAATCCTTTTATTTCATCATTTCTTTGGCTTCCAACTCATGTTTATGCATACTTCAATGAAGGTACTTCCAATTTGAATTCAAATTCCTAAAAATAAAATAAAATGTGCAAGTAAGTTTTTTCCAAATTAATTTAAACACGAAAATTACCATTTTGTCCTATATAGATGGATGAATGATGAATTGAAAGCATTTTTGAAATTTGGTTATAAACATGTAAAAATACCCAATTATGGCATTTATTTTACTAAAATGAGATTAAGTGTGTAAGTTAAAGTATACATTGTTACATGCACATCAAATACCTTTACACTTATCTTTTTATTCGTCCTCGAATAAAAAAACTAAGATAAATCAGCTTTCATAGGGAGCACAATTGCATTGAGCATATGCAATAAGCCGTTAAACCTCTAGGTATCCCTAGTAGGACGAGTGTTGTCTTATAAGGGTTTTCAGCGGATACTAACCATAAAATTCAAAATGCAACATGAAAAATTATTAAATGCAAGATTTATTTTCAAAGATACGAATCCAAGTTTTTGAAAATATTTACAAATGAAGAATTTACTTTTAAATGACACGAATAAGTTAAATATAAGTTCTACTCATTATCAAGAAATTTAAATCATTTTACTCGTTAACCAAATTTATGGTTAACACCCCGAAAGATACTTCTATTCAATAATTGCTGATTTTCGACCTAAACCTTTCGTTGTGGTTGGTAAAACCGGCCTTCTAGATAAAGAACTTTTGACTTCATGAGAAATTTCAAGGTGTCGTATGAAGCTTTCTTTTGTGTTACATATGATTATTTATCGGTCTTATTTCTTTTAAGTTGATCTTTAGTGCTTATGAAAGGTTTGGATGATTGATCTTATTAGCAATAGTATAAACAGTAAGTTTTTGGATGACATATAAGGGCTTTTGCCCTTATCGGAAGGTTTAATTCTTATTCGAAGACTGGTTGGGATTTACTGAAAGGTATATAAATGTCTATTGTCGGATTAAACTTTATTCTCCTGAATTCAAGCTTCATTGAAAGGTTTGATCACTCAGATAACAGTAGCGGAAGGTTTTGGTATTATAAATATAGAAGGACCTACCAACTTAGTTAAAGAATCCAGCCCCGAAAACTAATGACTCTAATGGATTACCACTCTTTTTAATTTGGATCAGCTACAGTCTCCTTCGGAAGGTTCGAGTAGAGAAATTGATGACTTTTGAGGGTCGAAATTACAACTTGATCAATTAAATTTCTAACCCTGTCAGCCTGAACCTCTTAATTGAGTTAATCCTGAAAATATAAATCAATATAATGAAGAATTAAACCAGATAATAAGAGATTTAACAAAATGTGAAACTTCCCCTTTTATTATTCAATATTAGCTTTTACAAATCCCCAAACCATTCTTGATTAGGGTTACAACACATTTCCTTTAAAATTCTAAGAATGAGGTGGGATAGAAAAAATCAAATCCCTTAAAACCGGGGCCATTGGGTCCTATTTATAGATACATGAGGCCCTCATTTCGGCTTTATACCTTCGGTTGAGCCGGAAGGTAACCCTTTATGTGCAATGCAAACCTTTCGATGTAGCCGAAGGGTTTTCCTTACTAATGCTTCCATAAACCTTCCGGTCTTATCGGAAGGTTGCTTCTTTGCTTGGTGCTGATTCATGATCATTATCTCCTTACAAACCTTTCGGCATTGTTGAAAGATGTCTTGTATATTTCTTAACTTGTTTGGAAGGTTTGGTGTGCTTTTGAAAAGGTCATTATATAGCGGTTTTTACTTGCTTTGACTCTTTCTTCTCCTTTGAATCCCCTGGATACTGGAGGTGGAACCTTTCGTAAGGTTTTAGCTTAGTGAACTTCAATGGTTTCATCCCTTTGGAAGTTCCAAGAAGTTTGAGCTGCGCTCTTTTTTTTCTTGCTTGTCTAGGGGTCCTTAGTCCAAACTAGAAGATTAATTTTTAGTGTAACATTTCCCTCCCCCACTCGTTTGAAGGGATGCACTTGACTTTCCAAGTCATCTTTACCGAAAGCTTCAAAATTCTACGCCTCTTGATTTTCCGCGTTGATCCAGGACGTCCACCTAAGTCTAATCCGACGGTCAAGAATTTGGATGGCTATCCTCTATATAATTTGTTTCCTCTTTTTCATCCACTCTGACCTAAAATAAAAAGTCACCGCAAACAAGCAAAGGAATTCCCAAAATTTTCCATACCTCAACTCGCTACAACAAGGTACTCTTTGAATTTACTTTATAAGTTTTAGTTTCATTCTCTTCGTTACCAGTTTCTAATCAGATTTTTGATTTCCGAAGTTCAAAATTGAATTGGTTTTTCCTGGAAATTCTTTTTTGTCTTAAATCGGTTTTTTGGATAAACTTTATCAATGGTTTTGGATCCCAGATTGGCGGTGTTTGCCGTAGAAAAACTCCCTTTTTTGTCGAGTTTAAATTTTATGCCCAAAACACTTGAATTCGATCCTTGACTTTCAAGGTAGACTTTGTCAATCAGCAAAGTTATGTTATGCTTTGAAATTGAGTTAATTTTAATTATAGATGAGAACGATTTTGCTAACAGGTTCCTCTTCTTTGTTTCTCGAGAAAAATTTGAAATGGAATTTATTATCGGGTATGGATTTTCTCAAATTTGATATTGCAATCTAGGCCCCACTAGCATACAATTGGAGGACGCAAAATGACTCTCTTCTCCCTCCGAAAGAGTTTGGGGGCAGTAAAGATTAACTTTACTTCTTCTATACATTTCGATGACATCGGAAGATGTATCTGCATTACCTTACCATTATTATTGAAAAATTAGGCAACATCATGGTTAGATCTTCTGACCTAGAGCTTTCAGCAGCACTAAGGGTTTTAAACCTTTCGGTTACATGCCTCCGACAGGGTTGAAGTCCTTTAATCTCAAAATTGTGTTTTGACGTCTTGGATTAGTTCTTTTGATGATATTAGTGACAACCATTATTTTATTTTTTTTATTTTCCACCGAAGGCTTTACCCATGACCTTTCGGCATTATCGAAAGCTTATCCTAGCCTTTCATATGTTTTCATTTTTAATTTATCTGAACAGATTTGTCTACTTTCTTTCTCTTAATAGACACTTAACTTTATAATTGGTTAAAAGTTTTTAATTAGAATGCTTTCAGCTGGTAGAACAATGAGTTCTCCAAAAGTTGAAGCTCTTGCCATGCATTCCCTCATCGAATCTCAGAGTGACATTGATGCCATCTTGAAAGAGTTTGGCATCACTGGGATTGAAGCCATTCCTCCTAGCATCACTGACACTATTGATAACCCTCGGGCGAGGTACTTTGCATTTACTTCCATCCACATATGGCATGGCGGTTTCCTCCCATTTCCTGCGTTACTTCTTGTTTTACATTGGAGTTGCTCCGGTACAGCTTTCACCTAATTTGTATGCCTATCTCCTGTCTCTTGTAATACCAGCGCTAGAATCTGGACTTTCATCACTTGGTCCTGAAATTTTAACTTCTTTGACCAAATTGGCAAGGTTAAGCAAGTCTAATAAGCAGGTTTTGTAGGGTGAACGTGTATAAGAAACTGATATTGGACGGTATTAACAAGTTTAGGAATTGGGAAAACCAATTCTTTTTTGTTAAGTGCTTTTCTAATGTCCTTAGAGCCTTCGCTTCTCCTTGTAAGTTTTTTCCAATATCATCTTTGCTTTCCCCTATGTTTCTTGCTTAGTATCCTTCAATCTTTTTCAAATGATCCTTCTGAAGCATTCAGCGATGCAGATCAGAAAATGATCAATTCATTGGCTACAGCTCTAAAACATATTAGGAGAAGGTTGTAGCTTTTGACCCTTCCAAATTTAAGGAAGCATTCTTTATTGGAAACTGACCAAAAGATTCTTGGTACTCCGCCCGCCATCATGCTTACCACCCAAGGTAGACTTTTCTATTTTCTAGATAATGCTGATCACTTTACTTCATTGTCACCAATCGGTTCAGATGCTTCAGGTATCTCATCAATTTGGTGTCCTCTTTCCATAGAATTCCCAAACCTATTTTGTGTAATTCATTTTATTTTTGGTAATCGTTATAGTTCCTCCCAAGGTTATGGTGCATTTAAGGGAAGTTGCTCCTCCCTCCTCATCCACAAAAGTCTCAAAAGTTATGAAGTGTTTTCTAGCTCCAAAAAATTCTTGAAAAGAAGGAAAACAGTGCTTCCTGGTGAGGCCCCTCCAACCAAGATGACGAAGATTATCGACCTTGATGATTGAGAAGAAGACAATTCTCCAAAGAAAGCTCCAGCAAGCATAATTATTGAGGTTCTAGAAAATATTGTTGGGTCAATTCCTCCTTCTCCTGCTCCCATTCTGCCTATCTCAATTTTTGATTCACCAACTATATTGGCACAAATGTTGGTTGTCCCTTTGGGATCCCTTCTAAGTCTCACACTCTTCTAGGATCATCGTCTTCTACTTCTTTGCCATTGTTTTTGGTGATCATGTTAGGTCTATCCTTCAGCGGGAATCTTTCACTTCCTCTTCTCTGCCACCTTTTAATCCAAACTTGGTGGAAAACCAATGCTCTTTCATGGATCAACAGCTTCTCGCAAGTTTTGTAACTAATCAATTTTATTATCACTAGATCTTTCTAATTGTTAACCCGTATCTCTTTCTTGTTACATATTTTCAGGAATTGGGTTTCTCTTATCGAGCATGCCTCCAAACTTCAAGAGGAAAATGCTGAATTAAAAAGCCAAATTTCTTCACTTTTAGCTGCCAGACATGAATCTTCCTCCGAGCTAAAATGAGTTCAGGCCTCCCTTTCCAAGGCTGAAGCCGACCTTGAAGTAGAGAGATAAGCTCATCAGCTTACTTTCGAACGATCTCAAGCTTCCTTATCCAAGGTTGTAGCTGACCTTGAAGCAGAGAGGCAAGCTCATCGACTCACCCATGATGTGAAATTTGCGTGGGGGCTTACTCTAAAAGACTTGGAGGACGAAAAGGATAATTTAATTTCCAAGCTTACTCTAAAAGACTTGGAGGATGAAAAGGATCATTTAATTTCCAAGAACATGTTGTTGGAAGATAAATTATGAAAGTCTAGAGCTTCTCTTAAACTTGTTGTTTAAACTCTCACTAACCTCCAAAAGCATGTTTCTAATTTCGTCGATTCTTCCCTAGGGCCCATGATGTTGAACTACTATATGGATGCTCTCTTGATTGCTTATATTGATAATTGCAACAAATGTTCTGACCTCATTTTTCCTTCACCTCATCTGACTATACCAAAATAGACACAAACAAAATTGAGCAATTTGAATAGAGCTCTGAGTGGGAGAGTGAAGAGGGAAAAATTGACTTTAAGAAAGCTCTTTGTCTTGGCATCCCTTCATTTGACATTGAGTATGATTCTAAGGAGGAGGATGACCAAAATAAAGATCCCAATGAGAAAGAGGATGATAACCATATGAACTGGGTTATTGGTGATGATGACAGTAACCATGACAATCCTCCCGGAGGTCAGGGCCATGACGGAGACAAGGGAGGTCATTTCGATGGTCAAGACGACGATGTTGGCTCAACCAAGTCCCCTCAAAAGAAGCCATCTCGCGATAAAGATATACCTCCATCATCTCCTGGACCAAATGCTTCTTTAGAGGAGGAAATTGTTCCTATCCATTTTGAGGGTCATTTGGGGAAAGAAAAAGTTCCTCAAGTTTCTATCCCAGTTTCCTAGGTATGGGTATCCCTGTTTAAATACCTTATGCTTTGAAAATAATAATAAGTGACAAATTATCTGTCTTAGATAAAGAAGAAGTCAAGTTTTCCATATAGCACAAAACTTGAGAGAAAACAAGCGGAGATTAACAAGTTATATGGGGAATTAGACAAATTAATGGCTGAACATAATACTCTATCTCAGAAATATCATGGTCTAGATAGAAGTTCTTCCGCTTTAGCATCTTTAAAATATAAGAGAGCGACTCCATTACTAAAGAAAACGCGCATCCGATACGACGCCCTCTTGAAGGAAAATAGAGAGTTAGCAACCCTATTTTGGATGATGATGGAAGAGAGAGATATTTTAATTAATTTTTTGTATAAGTATATTGTAGACACTCAATCATAGATTTTTCGTATTTAGGCGAATTCAACGGGGGTCTACTCAGACGTTTCCATAAGGGATACTTAGATGAATTTGGTTCTGACCCACATCCTGTAGCCTGCTGGAATTTACCGCGGGTCAGGTCGAATCCACAAGATATCCCCCTTGAAAAGCTTAAGTATTATAAGGATAAATTTGTTTCTGTGTTTTTCTTTAAGTCCATTTTGTATGAACCTGATGAGTAATTGTTAATATGTAACAGATAACCGATTTATGAACACATATTTTTGCAATGCTCCTTATACTTAGCTTCCTTTTGCAGTGCCATGTTAGAATATCAGTTCTTTAGGTCAAGTCGTCCCAAGAGACCATTTAAGTCAATATGTTAACCTGAGAAGGTTTTACTATAAAAATGCACCGCTCTTAAAGACTTCGAAGTTAGCGAGATATTGCTTTCTTCGGGATTTGCAAAAAATATATTTAGAATACCCTTGTTTCTGCTTCGATTTTCTTAGTGGAAAGAAAGAAACTCTCTTAAAAGAAATCAGGACATTTCATTCCAAGCAAATTTATGGTCGTGACTGTCCACCTGTCGAAAAATGGGATTATAGTAAATGTCTGTCGGTTATTACCCCTGAAGAGGTATCTATAACTTTTGACTCGAGTGTTATGCTTTCGGCTAATACTTTAGGCAAAGTTAGAAATGTAGTCTCTCAACTTTAGATGTAATGAAAGCATTTGTCGTTCCTCTTAACTTTGTTGCTATTTGAGTTGTAATTCATCGATATAATAATAAAGTCATGTTATCTTAATTTTTATCTATTTTATTTCTTTTTGCTAAATAGGAGATTCAGCCATCTCGTCTCATCTTCCTCAAAGTTTGCTTTCTCATGTCGACGCCATTAGAGATAGGCTATTATCAAGGAGTGGTGAGAATGTAATTCATGATGAAGTCCTTCTCGAGCATTTCAGTGGCAACCTCGAAGCAGTGAAGTGGCACAGAAGATACCTTATCCAAAAGACCATAGCCAGCAATCATAAGGATCGTATTGAATATCTTGAGGCTGAGATTAAAAATAAAGACAAGGCAATTACTTTGCTTAAGCGACAAGTAAAATCAAATCCCATAATTGAATTTGATGAGAAGATGTCTAAGCTCATCCAGCGAATAAATGACTTGGAGTTAAAATTGAAAGATAGTCAGGCACAATGTGCTTCTCTAGAATTCATTTTAGGCAATAAAATTTCAAAAATTAAACTTCCAGTTCCACAGACAACCTCTTCGACTGTGAAGACTACTAGATCGAAGTATCTTGCAGCTCAAAAATTTTCCACCATGCTCAGTCCTCCTCTAGGTTTGGACGACAACGTGGTGGAGAACTGGTGTCAGAGAGTGATATTTGAAATCACTAGGTATTTTAATGAGCCATAACGAGTCAAGTATTCTCAGACTATTAACAATTATGCGACAAGAATCAAAAGCTTGAGCATAATATTTATTTCCTCTAAAAGCATGATGCTGAGTTAGAAAGGGAAAACAAGACCCTTAGAGATGCAAACAGGGCCTTTAACCGTGCTTTAAAAACCAACATCGAGGCAATTGATGATGAGAATACAATTAGAATAAAGGAGGAAAAACTTATAGAAGTTCTCCACGCAACAATTAACCATGTAGTTAATCCTTTCATGACGGAGACCCTTAATAAAGCGTCTCAAGGATTGTAATTCGTTTATGTATTTGTAGTTATATAAATATATCTAGTGGATAACTTTGTTGTTTGCAAATGACTTCATAACTCACATAAATTATGGAAATTTTGTAAATATCACCCGATTTGTGATCCTTTTCCGTGATGTAACCTTTGATATACTTTTGAATTGTTCATTCAGCGACTTTTGTGCTTGCTAAATCCTTTGCTATTCCATGCCATTATGACTTCCCTGCGGAACATGTGGCAAATAATGCTTCTAATTGTTATCTTTTAAATTAGCATATTTGTCTCTATATATCATTCGCCTAGATTAGCAACTCATCTTGCCAATCGTATGAAAAGTAATTTATTCCAAATGTTAAGATCTCATCTTTAACAATCATGGATTTAACTCTTTCCACCTGTTCAGAATGTATAAGACTTGTTGGAAGTAAATCCCCTTATTTTTACATAGTTAGAAGTTTGTATTCCCCATTCAGGGAGATTTTACAGTATTCTCTTTAATAATATTCTTTGTTCCAGATTCGAGCACTTGGGATGAATAGAAATCCAAATATTCTGTACCCAAATTAGGGTCTTAAATAAACAGCTGTCTTGACAGCCAAATTTAGGTGTTAATGATAGACTTTTATAAGGTTTCACCGGACTCGGATTCATATATTAGTTGATGCAAGGGAAGTTGAAAGTCACCTTTCGATATCCTTTGATAATTAATGAGGGATGATTAGAATGCCAGTTTCAGTAAAAGAATATCATAATATTCTTTCCAGTAATGAGCAATGGTGGCTCAAAGTACCATCTTCGGTAATAGATAATGTAAGGTTTGAAATCCATATCTGCTAATTTAGTATTAATAATGGAAGACCAGAAAACCTTTTTCGTTAATAAGTACCAGAAAACTAGGGAACCATTCTAGCAATAAGTAATAGAAGACTAGAGAAACAATCTGGAAATAAGTAACAGAAAACCAGAATATCATTTATGATAATAAGTAATAGAAGACCAAAAAACCAATTTGGAAGATGTTCATGGGAAGAAGTCAGTGACTTCTTCCCGATTCTTTTGTTGAATGCGCCATCTCCAGGCTTTGATGATGTCTTGCATGCTTTTGCTTTCTCAGGCTCCTAGTTTTCTTTGTCCATTTGTCATTTTTTTGGCCTATTTCAAGCGGGGACTCTTTTGTCTAATTTTTGTGCTTATTTAAGCAGAGCTCATTTCAGGCCGTTTGTCATTTTAGACATTACCGACCTTTTGGTGGTTGCTATTTTAAGCAATGCCGATTTCTGGCGGTGCCTATTTTAGGCATGGACTTTTCTTAGTCCGCTGAACATTTCATCCGGGTTTCTGGTGCACTTGGCTAGCTTATTCTAAAGCAGGGCCCAAGAACTTACCTAACCTTCCTCTAGGAGATGCCTTAACCAAGCAATAGCGTGACGCAGCTAAGGGCTTGTCGGTACCTTGGCCAGGCCATAGCATGGCGGGACCAATGGATTACTCGTCCTCCCTCCAGGAGGCGCCTTATCCTGGCTATAACGTGATGCGAATAAGGGCTTATGCTGCTTTAACCTGGCCATATCTGACTTTGGCATGGCTAAAGGCTTACGCCCTCTGTCTAGGAGGTGCCTTCACCTGACCATCTTGGCATGACTAAGGGCTTTCCACCATTATTGATAGCCTACCATTTTAGTTAGTCCAAAGTTTTAAGGAGAATTTCAATCCCAACCATATTGATTTTTCTTATTTTGATAATATAGTCTTTATTCTTCGACACGTTTAGTCCTTTACAAACTGCTTGAGTTTTTCTTGTTCTAGGAGGTGCAAGACCATTGATTTATTTCATGTCCTTTTATCAGGCAAAAGGTGCAATATAATTTTTATATTTTTTTGACATCTAATCTTCTTTTTGGCACTGTTTATGTACTTCCTCCTCGAAGGAAAGTTTTCTTCTCATGATTACTCGATTCTCTTCCCAGGGGTTTTCCCTTACTCTTAAGATTTCAGTTGGAAATTTTCTTAGTAATCTTTATATTCCCATCTGGCGATTCATCTACTACCATTGGTCCTTTAATAATGAACTTTTCTATGCATCTATTGTTTTTAATTGAGTGGTGGACTTCACTTATAAGCTTATTCCATTTATGTGCAGGATTGTCATAACCCTTTATCATTTCTTTTTCGAAGGCAGTTCCTTTAGAATACGACTGGATGGTCCCTCTCATTTGTCAAAATATATCCTCTTTCCTTGAACTTTCATTTTCTGGAGCAAAGGTTGGGACTAGTTTCGAACTGACCTGATTGATATTCCATTTCCATGAGTTGTAGGATAAATCACGTTTTTCCCTCTTAATGTCTTGTAAAGCTCGAAAACGAAGGGTTTACTCTTCAAGTAAGGGTTGGCTATAATTTATTCGATAAGTAGGACCTACATCCAAAGGTTCTGTTGATCCTTGAATTGATCTTTCCCTTTTACTTCGAGTATTGAATCCATACCTTATCTTTTAATTGTATTCAAATGGACTATAAGTCTTATATCCAAAGTAAAACCTTTTCGGTTCAAAAAAAAGAAGTCAATGAGTCCTAAGAGAGTGCCCAGGTAGGAAATGTGGCTGTTAACCACAAGATCGAAGGATTGAGCCATCCTTCTAGCGCCAAAAATGTTAACTAAATTTATGGTTAACACCTTGAAAGATACTTCAATTCAATGATTGCTGATTTTCGACCCAACCCTTTTGGTGTGGTCGGTAAAAACGGTCTTATAGATAAAGAACTTTTTACTTCAAGAGAACTTTCAAGGTGTCATATAAAGCTTTCCTTCGTGTTAGATATGATTAATTACATGTCTTATTTCTTTCAAGTTGATCTTTAGTGCTTCCGAAAGGTTTTGTGATGATTGATCTTATTAGCGGCAATATAAACAGTAAGTCCTTGGATTGCGTATAAGGGCTTTCTCCCTTACTGAAAGGTTTACCTTCCTATTCGAAGACTAGTTGGGATTTTCCGAAAGGTATGTGAATGTCTACTGTCGGATTAAACTTTATTTTCCTGAGTTCATACTTCACCGAAAGGTTTGATCACTCAGGTAATAGCTTCAAAAGGTTTTGGTATTGTAAATATAGAAGGACCTACCAACTTAGTTGAAGAATCCAGCCCCGAAAACCAATGACTTTGAAGGGTTACCACTCTTATTAACTTAGGTCAACTATAGTCTCCTCCGGAAGGTTAGAGTAGAGAAATTGATGACTTTTGAGGGTCGAAGTTATAACTTGATGAATAAAATTTCTGACCTTGTCAGCCCGAGCCTATTAATTGAGTTAATCATAAAAATATAAATCAATATAATGAAGAATTAAACTAGATAATAAGAGATTTAACAAAATGTGAAACTTCCCCTTTAATTATTCAATATTAGCTTTTACAAATCCCCAAATCCATTCTTGACTAGGGTTATAACACATTTTCTTTCATATTCTAAGAATGCGGTGGGAGGGAAAAAAAATCCAATCCCCAAAAACTGGGGCCTTTGGGTCCTATTTATAGATGTAGGAGGCCCTCCTTTCGGCTTTATGCCTTCGGTTGAGCCGGAAGGTAATCCTTTATGCACAGTGCAAACCATTAGATGTAGCCGAAGGGTTTTCCTTACTTATGCTGCCATGAACCTTTCGGTCTTGTCCAAAGGTTGCTTCTTTGCTTGGTACTGATTCGTGATCACTGTCTCCCTTACCAACCTTTCAGCACTGTTGAAAAATGTCTTATATATTTCTTAACCTGTTTGGAAGGTTTGGTGTGCTTTCGAAAAGGTCATTAAAAAGCGGCTTTTACTTGCTTTGACGCTTTCTTCTCCTTTGAATCCCTTGGACACTGGAGGCAGAACCTTTCGACCTTTCGTAAGGTTTTAGGTTAGTGAACTTCAACGGTTGCATCCCTTCGGAAGTTCCGAGAGGTTTGAGCCACTCTTCTTTTTCTTGCTTGTCCAGGGGTCTTTAGACCTAGCCAGAAGGTTAATTTTTAGTGTAACATTACTCATCAAAACATTCAATAATTAAGTTAACATCACATTAGACTCTAGTTTGACTAGTTGTTTCGATCGATTATATAATACACTATTAAAAGAATCCTTTATTGATTATCAAATTCTTTTCAAAGCGGTTTTTTCATTTCTTTTGAATAACAAGTTGAATCAAATAAGTGAAAATATAACTTGGATTTCAATTGCTTGCTCTCTCTATTTTTGAAAGGTATTAACATTATTTTTATTACACACCTAACTCAGACAAACTGAGGCCAAATATACCGATCATGGACTGCCTTTTGGACTTATATAGGAAGAGTATAGAGTGTGGCGAGTGTACACACTTGAATATGAACACATGACTCTAGGTGGTTATTTTTATTAAATCTATTTACATACATCTAAATCAGATAAACTGAGACCAGTTATACCGATCATGCACTGCCTTTCGAGCTTATGTGAGAAGGGCATAGAGCATGGCGAGTGTACACATTTGTGTATGAACACCTGACTCTAGGTGTTTTTATTTTTATTAAAGGTATTTTTATCTCTTTTTTTTAGAAGAGAGAGTTATGCAAAATCATCTTAGCACCATAAAAAATGTGATCGCCTTTACTTTAAATCAACCACTCTTTTAAACAAAGATTTCAATTAGGATATACTTCATAATTATCACCTATGAACCTTCCTATATACTAGTTAAACCATATTTGCTTGTAATCAAACTTTATTTTCGTTTTTGTTGAGACAAAAAAATTTAAAAAAAATTTCAATTTAATATACTTATTCTATAATGTTTCTTCAAAAGTAAATCAATATGCTAAAAAGAAAATTTGTTTCGAGATTTTTTTCTTTTTGTTTTTGGTTTTGGTTTTTAGTTATGAGTTTTGGAAAGAAAATGAAAAAGAAGCATGAAAAATCAAAAACGAAGATGAGACTCCCCCACACTTAATTTTGATTGTGTCCCCACGGTCAGTGTATGATATAATGAGTGTAACGGGGAAAAATATATACATATTTACAAAAGAGGGTTAACATATCTTACTAGACATAGTATGGCTCATAAAAAATCATGAGCTCCTCCTCTCGATCACATGCCAATTCAAAGTAAGACTTTAAACGATGACCATTGACTTCAAAATTCGATCCATCCCTAGTGTTTTCTATTTCTATGGCATCGTGTGGAAAAATAGTTCGTACAATGTATGGTCCTGTCCACCTTGATTTAAATTTCCAAGGGAATAAGTGAAGTATAGAGTCTTACAAAAGAAATTTTTGGTTTGACAAAAACGTTTTTCTTAGGATAGATTTTTCATGAAAAACTTTTTTTCTTTCTTTGTAAATTTTCTCTTTTTCATGCGCGTCGTTTCTAATCTTCTCTAATTCATTGATTTGCAATTTTCTATTTTCGCTTGATTTTTTTAATATCAAAGTTTAAGTTTCTTACTGCCCACAAAGTTCTGTGTTAGATTTCAATTGGTAAATGGCATGCTTTCCCGTAAATTAAACGAAATGGGGACATCCCATGTTTAGTTTTAAAAGCGGTACGGTAAGCCCAAAGCGCATCTATTATTTTTTGAGACCAGCCTTTTCGACTTTTATTCATAGTTTTTTCAAAATTTGTTTGATTTGGCGATTTGAAACTTCAACTTGACTATAAGTTTGAGGATGATAAGGAGGGGATAACTTGTGGCTTTCGAGTATTTCTTCATTAGAGTTTTAAATGAACAATTATAAAAATGGGTTCCCTTATCGCTTATTATCATGATAGGGTTCCAAATCTCAAAAATATGTTTTTTTATGAAATTCATAACAAATTTATGAACAGTTTTTTTACAAGGAATGGCCTTAATCCATTTCGAGACGTAATCAACAGCAAGAAGAATGTACAAATTTTTGAAAGAATTAGAAAATGGTCCCATAAAGTCAATACCCTAAACGACAAAGATTTCGATTGTAAGAATAGGGGTCAAAGGCATCATGTTTCATTGAGAGATTCTTCGTAACATTTGGTAGCGATCGAAAGATTTTCAAAACTCGAATGCATCTTTGAAAAGGTAGGCCAGTAAAAACCACATTGAAGCATCTTTTTCGCTGTTTTCTTCAGATCGAAGTGACTACCACAAGCTTGGTCATGACAAAACAAAAGACCACTCTTGATTTCACAATCTAGAATGCAATGTCGAATGATTTGGTCGGAATAGTATTTAAATAATTATAGATCATCCCAATAGAAGTTATTGACTTGGGAAATAAATTTATATTTATCTTGTTTCGAACAAAATGAATGAGTTTCCTTAGTGACTAAATATTTCTCTATGTCGGCAAGCCATGGATTGACAGAAACAGAAAGAATTGTTCATCGGAAAAGTTCTCGTTGATCAGTAAAGAAGATGGTGCATTTGGAAGACATGACAAATGATCGACGATGACATTGTCGGATCCTTTTTTGTCTTCGACCATAAGGTCAAATTCTTGGAGTAAAAGAATCCAACGGATCAAATGAGACTTAGCTTCCTTTTTATCGACAAGGTATCTAAGAGCGGAGTGGTCAGTGAAATCATAATGTGTGAGCCATTCAAATAAGGTCTGAATTTTTCGAGTGCAAAGACTACGCTAGAAGCTCTTTTTCAGTGGTCATGTAATTGAGTTGAGCATCGTTAAGAGTCATAATAGTGTAGTAGATGACATGAAGAATTTTGTTGATGTATTGTTCTAAGACACCACCAAATGTAAAGTTAGAAGCGTCACTCATTATTTCAAAAGGAAGACCCCAATTGGGTGAGCAAGTGATGGGAGCGAAAATGAGTTCGTTTTTGAGATGTTGGAAAGCAGAAACACGGTCAGAATTAAAGTCAAATGGAATATCTTTTCTAAGAAGAGTCGTAAGAGGTCGAGAAATTTTACTAAAGTCCTTCACAAAGCATCGATAGAAACCAACGTGTCCAAGAAATGAACGACCTTAACAAATTTGGGAATGGGTAGGTTCTCAATTACATCAAATTTCGCTTTATCTACCTCAATGCCTTTGTTTGAAATGACATGCCCAAGGACAATATTGTGTTTGACCATAAAATTACATTTTCCCAATTTAACGTTAAGTGTTTGTCCTTACATCGTTTAAGAACCGACTTGAGATGGTGTGAGCACTTGAAAAAAGAGTTTTTAAAGATAGAAAAATCGTCCATAAATACTTCCAGAAAGCTTTCGATCATATCGAAAAAGATGCTGACCATGCGTCTTTCAAATGTAGCAGGAGCATTGCAAAGGCTAAATGGCATACGTCGATATGCAAAAGTGCCAAAGGGACATGTGAAAGTCATTTTCTCTTGATCTTCGAGAGCGATTGGAATTTGGTTATAGCGGCTATAACCATCAAGAAAGCAATAGAATTCATGGCTGGCTAAACGTTTAAAAATTTGGTTAATAAAAGGAAGAGGGAAGTGATCTTTACATGTTGCAGCATTTAGTTTTCGATAATCGATGCAAACACGCCAACCCATTTGAGTACGAATTGGAATGAGTTAGTTTGAGTTGTTCTTTTTAATGGTAAGTCCAAACTTTTTAGACACGACATGAATTGGGCTAACCCACGAACTATCGATGATTGGGTATATGATTTCGTTATCGAGAAATTTAAGAATTTCATCACGAACCACATCCTTCATTTTTGGGTTAAGCCTTCGTTGCGCATCACGAACAGGCTTGGCATTGTCAACTAAATGGATACGATGTTGAACAAGAGCGGGACAAATTCCCTTTATATCAGTGATCGACCATCCAATTACTTCTGTATTTTACAACATAATTGAAAGAATGGAAGTTCCTTGATCATGAGAGAGTTGAAGAGATTATGAAGGGGAACGTTTCGTTGTCACCTAAGTATACTTACTTAAGGTGATCGGGAACGAGGTTGAGGTCCAATCTTGCTGGCTGCCCAGTTAAAGAATTTGGTTGAAATTTTGACTCAATAGTGAGGGGTTCAAATGGAAGTGCAATTTCTATTTCGTTAGGCTTATCTTGAAAAGTTGTTCGTATTCAGTCTTGCGTTCATGCTTTAGATCAACTCATTCATTATCGAAATTTTCTTGAATGAAGCTAACTTCTAATGTTTGGTCATATGGTTTGTTTGATTGATTTTCAAGATTGAAAATGTTAAGATCCAAAGTCATGTTTCCAAAAGAAATTTTCATCGAACCGTTTCGACAATTGATGAGAGCATTTGAAGTAGCCAAGAAAGGTCGGCCTAAAATTAATGGAAATTCCGGATTATTCACTGGTTGAGTCTCCAAAACGATGAAATCAATGGGGAATATTAATTGACCAATTTTGATGTGTACATCCTCGATTTCTCCCACGGGTTTCTTTATCGAACGATCGGACAATTGAAGAGTTACTTTCATCGGTTTTAGTTCACTCAAGCCAAGTTGCTGGTAAACTGAATAAGGAATCAAATTGACATTCGCATCCAAATATAATAAGCACTTGTTAATCGTTTTATCTCCTATCGTGTACGAGATCGTTAAACATCAAGGATCTTTGTATTCGATGGGAATTGATTGGGACAAGACTTCATTAAGTCCGACAGCTAAGAAAACTTTCTTATATACATGAGTGTGTCATTTTTGAGTACACAAGTCCTTGAGAAACTTGGCGTAAGTTGAGACTTTCTAAATGATATCAAGAAGTAGAAAGTTAACTTTGACTTGTTTAAAAATTTCCAACATCTTTTCCATTTGGTCAGAATGTTTCTTTTGTCGAATTCGATGTGAAAATGGAACACGATACTCAATAGGTAGATCTACTTAAGTAGAAGAAGAATTTGGATTGGCATTTGATTCAATGTTTGGCTCAATGTTTTTTAAGAACCGCTTGTTGTTTTAAAAGCGTTGAGAGGGGTTTCTGATAAAACGTTTGATTAACAACTTGATTATCAATTTGTTTACCAAAATGCAAAGCCATGATAGCATTCATTTGGGTTATGTTGCTATCTTGAACAACATGAGCTTGATTCGAATTCGTGTTTTGAGTTTTGGTATTCGCAACGGACTGACTTGGGAATATGCCTCATTCACATTCACTTATAGACGTGGCTAATAGACTCATTTGCATTTCAAGTTTAGCAATTGATTGACTTGTATTCTGCATGTATGAGGTTAATAAATTTTGCAAGTTGTTGTTTGATTGGAGACTTTAAGTGGTTGCTTTAGCCAATGTTTCAAGACTTTTCTCAATCGTTAATCGTCTTGGGGAGCAAAAGATTGTTGCGGTTGACTTTGAGACGAACCCGTAAAATTTTGTTGAGATTGATTGGGTTGAAAGGGAGGATTCGAAGCATTATTCGAAAATGCTTGAAAATTAGGACGAACCATACTCGTCTGGGAATTATTTTGGTTTCATGCAAAGTTCGGATGATATCTCCAATCAGGATTGCATGTTAGTGAAAACGGGTCATTATTAACCATATAGAAAGCATTGAGTTGTTCGACCCAATTAAGGCACTGATCGGCTATGTGATTCAGATCGTTGCATTTATAAAACATTGGTTTGGAAGCTTGGTTCATTTGGTTGGATGAGAAAACGTTATCGAATTTATTGATCATTGCATCTATTTTTGCTTCCAAAGCCAAAGATGATCCTATCAAGTGTGTATTCGATCTGGAGTACATTGATTTTTCGTTAGAACATTTTTATTGGAATGATTTCTCGACCAAGTTTTCAAGAAATTGCCAAGCACCATCATGATGTTAGGCGAGAAAATTGCCTTGGCACATCAATTCAAGCATGGTTCGTGAGTTATTTTCAAATCCATTGTATAAGATTTGGCAAAGAGTCCATTTTTTGAAATTATGGTGTGGATATTTTATCTGTTTAAATCTTTCAAAATATTTTCCAAAAGGTTTATCCCTGAATTGATGAAAATTGACAATTTAGTTTCAGATTTTAGTTGTTTTTCCCAAGGGTGGAACTTTTTTAATAAAAATTAACAAATTCTTTCCAAGTTTTGATCGAATTTGATGGTAAGCTATACAACCATATTTCAGCATAATAGGTTGGGGTAAATGGAATTAACCGAAGTTTGATCCCATCATCACAAAATTGTTGAAGTTTAATGGTTGCACAAACTTGTTGGATTTTTGTTAAGAAAATGTAAAGGTCATCGTGTTCAAAATTGCTAAATTTTGGGAGTGCGACAATATGATTGGAATGAATTTCGAAATGGTTACCCGTTGGGGTAGGTAGAGTGATACAAGAAGGAATAGAAACTCTATCGAGAAAGATTCTATCCATAGGGGTTCGAGGGGAATTTTCATTTTCCACTGTTGCAGGATTGTTTATTCATGTTAAACGATTTCTTGTTGTGTCACGAGTCCTAGTACTCATTGACAAGAAAAAGTCAAGGAGGGAAAGAAGTGAGAACTGAGTTAAGAAATGAAATAAGGCTTGGAAAATGAAGTGAAAAATTGTTTTTTAATAATTTTTTTAGAAGGAAAAATATTTACCAAAGAGAATTTATTTTTCAAAAAGGGAGATTTTATTTTTGTTTTGTTTTTGTGTTTTGAATTTTCAAATTTTTTCTTCTCTTATATGTTTTTGCTTTTTTTGTTTCTGAAATGATAATTTTCTTTGGATTTTTGTTTTAAAAAAATGACTCAAATAAAATGCTTGTTTTTTCTTTTTTTTTTGAAGGAAAATATCTAAAAAGAGTTTTTTAAGATTTCTTTTTGTTTCAAATTTGCATGAACTAATGCAACTAAATGAATGCAATGAGTTAATTACAAAATTTCTGTCCTTAGTAGCTCCTAACCTAAAATCGTATACTCACACTTTGTCTTAATCTAACAAAATATTTCATAGCCAGATAACGGACAGGAGTTATCGGTGCATCACGAATCACTGTAGCAATGCAGTTGAAGGTTTAAGTACCTTCACAGAAACAATCACTATAATATTTACGAACCATCGTAATATTTATATATGATTATTGCTCTGCCATAACCTAGACACTAAGAAAATAAATTGTCAAAAGTGGACAACTTGTCAAGATACAATTAAGCCACAAGTAAGCTCATAACACCCTTAATTCTTAAGTCTAATCGTCATTATTAGCAAATTCTATGATAAAATGCAATTTGTGGGCCAAGGATGGAGTGATAAAATCCTCCACCTTATGTGGATTTGGGTATTGCCTTCAAAAAATAAAAAAAAAGACGAGATGAATGGAAAAATGAAAATAAACATGAATTAACGATGCAACTACTAATGAAATTTGTTTTTGTTTTTGAAAGTTTTTAAACTGCAAGCAACCAACAACGCATAGAAAATAACGACAAGAGATAAGGGCATAATATCAAAGCATGCAAAATTATTAGCATATTATTTTAAAGTGGCGAATTTTTTTTTATTTTTTTATAGGCAAGCATTGCAGTTTTTAGCAAGTAAGTCTTCTTCTTCTAAGTTTCTGCAAATTTCAGCCTACAAAATTGTTGAATAAGAATATTCATAAGGCTAAAATTTAAACAACTTTGTCGTTTTCAATGGATAAAAGGAATTTAAAAGAAAATATTTACAAATAAAAACAAAACAACATAAAATGAATATCAAAAAAAACTTAAAAGCCAATAAAATTCCTTTTTCATTTTTTTGAAATATTTTTTAGAAGAGGACAAAAAGAAAAATTAACTTAAGAAAGTAAAAGTAAAATAGAAATAATGAAAAGTAAATCAACCCGACCGGCTAAGAAAACTTAGCCCTACACTTACTCTAATTTACGCGATCTCAACTTCACAATTAGAAATTTCATACGCACATTTCTCTTCACAAATTCCAGCACTAGAACAGATTAAAATAAAAAAAATTCTTCACAATTTCGCAATCAAACAAATCTAGCAACAATTCGAAACTAAAATTCCCAAGCAAAAATCCCAAATTCCTAGAACTCGTTCGGGTTTGGAATGGTCATGAGGATGGTTTAGAACATGGAGGAGGAGTTGCTGAGGCGATTTGTATTGATTATTTGCGATTGGGTGGTCGAGGATTGTTTTAGACCTAGGGTGTTGGAGTTATGGTGTTGCTGTGTAGTAGTTGTGCAGGGTTGATGGTTGTTGACAAAGGAGTTTTGGGATGGAATGGATTGTTGTTGTTGAAGTTGCAGTAGTGGTTGGTTTTTGTTGAGTAGCGAGGAAGATGGTAGTGGGTTGGTAAATGCGTTGAAGTGGTTGTGGTGTTGTATGTTGACAATTCTAAAGAGATGAATGAAATATGCTTTAGTCCCACATTGGCAAAATAAAAGATTAAATTGTGTATATATGTAACGACCCGAAATTTTCGAACCCGAAAATCCCAGATAGTTATGAAAAGAAGAAAAAGAAATAGAAGAAGAAGAACAGAAACACCAAACATCTCACACTCGCATCGGATAAAATATAATAAATCATAACAGTTTACAAAAAAAGTACTATATCTGTCGATTACATTTAATATACATCAGAGTTTCACATACATTCAGTCACTGATCATATACAGATCATGAATCTGATATATGATAATATACTGCAGCGGAAAATACTCTATACGTACTTGTCATCCAGCTCGTCTCCTGAGCTCCAGAACGTACCTACCTGAAAAATCTGTAATACTCGGTTTGACCCGAGCATTACATCAAAGTAACACCCGGGTCAGGCTGGAAACCAGCGTGAGTAAACCCAACTAACATGGAATACCAAGCAAACAACTTATATAAAACCCGGGTAACTTATATCAATTTATCCCATTTCACAATTTACTATAGACAACACTTATTTCATATATAAATTTTCTAAGTACCAAACTTAGATAAAATAATCCAATTCACTTAAATCATTTCATCTCAGTCTATTGATTCACACATCAATTTATTTTAAATCCGAAGTGGTTCCGGGTATTTCCTAATACCCGATCCCGGTCTCCTCGGATCTCAAGTTATCCTAAACCTAAATTTTCCAAATGAAACACACACATTTCATATCAGAGATATCAACTCATTCAAAGCATCTCATACCATTCAATCATCCATAAGCAATGCTTAATCACATACAAATTAATTCAATTGATTCTAATTGAATTTTCTAACCACATTCACTTAGATTATTAATTAATCCCAAATCAATTTATTAGTCAACTCCTCTATACCCATTCATCTTAATTAACAGCCCTGGATTAATTACCTTCCAATTCCCTTCAAGTAATTCTCTTTAATTAATTTCACGATATTAGTTACTTTTACCAAAGCAATGAGTACTCTTGAATTACTTCCCAAATTAATTTACTGTAATCAATTACGTTACTTCTTAATTACTTATATATGAACTGACTTCTCATAAGTCACTTAATATGAATTGATTAATCTCAATTAATCAAATCTTTAATTACTTTATTAATTATATAAATTAATGATTTCCAATTATATTTCAGTTTATCCTAATCCAAATTAATTACATCAATTAAACCACAACATTAACAACTCTTAATTTAACTCAACCTATAATTAGCTATCCATTTATTTCCTTCATTTAATAAATCAATTTCTCCTTAGTTAATCATCTGAATTAATCTCTTGAATGATTATACAAATTGATTATATATTATTAATTGCATTTAGTAATTACTTAACAAACCATCCAATAAATATTTTTTTTTTCTGAATTACTTACACTCAATCCATTAAGTTAAAGCTTAATAAATTAATTAATTCAACTCTTTAATTTCTAAATTAATTAAATTTGAGTTCAAAACTATTCAAAACCCGAATGCCTCGAGTCAAACAACAACCAACTCACGAATCAACCAAAACCAAGCTACCAGATCCTTATTCACAGTGCATACAAATCAACTCAATCATTCAACGGTTATTTAAATTAACCATTAAAATTTATATAAAATACAGCTGAGTGAGATTTACTCACCTTTAAATTTTTGTTTGGCGATCCAATTCCATCTCCACCATTATCTCCCCATTTTAGACCTTGTATAAATATTACATAACTTATTAATATCTGGGATAATCAGATAATCCATTACTATTTATTGATTTTAATCTATCTAATAATTTGAATAATATTTTCTTTGATAAATTTAATCTAATTTAAACTAAATTTTTATTTATCTAAAAATTAAATTTTAAAAATAACTTTCTGTAAATATCTTAAAATAAAATTAACTGCTAATTTTTTTCAGCTACACATTTATTATTCATACTTGTATTATTGAAAATAAAAATTAATTGGAAGAAATAATCTATGATTACCTCTAAAGAAAACTCGCAGCAGCCTCCCCATTATGCGACCATATCCCGACCAAGATCCGCGAGCCGCCACTCCTACTCGAGATCACATCCCCATCAGGAGCCGCTCGACCACGCGAAGATGTTCGTGACTGAACCCTAGGTGAAAACGTGACCGCCACCCAACTGCCCCTCCACGAATCGACCTCGCGAATCTCCCCAAATCGAACGCGAGTAAAATCCTCGAATGTCAGCATTCCTCACTCGCGAGTTCACGGCTCGATCGAACTCGAGCTCAAATTCCAGTTAGCTGAAGAGAGGTGAAAATGGATTCAAGTTTCTCTTCTTTTCTTTTCCGCCCTTTGTTTTGATTTCGTGATGATTGGATTGCTCATCGTTGCTGTCGAACAAGAGAGAGGGGCCTCCATTTTTTTTTTAACGAGAACTGGAAATCGTTCGAAGAGAGAGAACGGGGAGCTTGATTTTGATTTGGAAGAAGAGGGGTTTGGCCCTTTATGTGTTTTCGTTTATCATACGAGACGATGGAAATTTACCGAGGTATCGGCCATTTTTTTTTCGAGTTCGATTACCATCAGGAAGCTTGAGGAAGACAAAGATGTATATAGCTTGGAAATGGCTTCCTACGTACGATTGTGACTTACAAAAATATCTTGTACAGTTAAAAAATATCTTTGGTAATTTATATTTAACTTTTTATTATCTTATATAAATTTTCCGATTTTAACTTCAACACGTTACTCATCCGTTCGGACAAACGGTAACTCCAAACGCTACGAAAATTGAAATCCGATAATAACTAACTATTACGGATCCAATGGAACTAGTTTCGTCAAATTCCGAGACTGTCTCTCGGAAGGCTATTTTTTTTTAAATATCGATTTAAACGGTATATTGTTAAAACGGAACAAATCACATTTATATTAAATTTCAACCATTCTATTATCTCCAGTATTATCATTATAAATTTAATAAGCCTTCAAATTATTTTAAACAGGCTTAGAATCTCAGATTCAACAACTTACCCAATTTAATTACTAAATTTAATATTTAAACTATATAATTCAATGATTTAATTATCAAGTAAATATTAATGTTTGAAATTCAAGGTAAAATTAACTCTTTAAATAGTTACAATCAATTAAATATTCCAATTTCAATTGTTAAAAATTCCGGGTCGTCACATTCTTCCCCCTTAAAAGAATTTCGTCCCCGAAATTACTAGATAGGAAGAATGGTCCAATACCCGTTTACCTTCTCTAAAACTCATTATTCAACATCCTACCAACTATCCTCTATTAAAGATCCACTATCCCCTTAACCAACTTCCCAAAACCTCCTATAGTTTCACGCAACGCCCTTTTGCTCAATCCTTTTAAATGTCAATTTAAATTCAAAATTTGAATTATCAAAATTTTCTCAAAATTTTTCTAACTCTCTACAATTCCGAAAATTTTTGCCTGTGTTTCCTTTGCGCGGCTAGCTCGGTACTACTACAAAAGGCCTTTACGGGCTCCCAAATACAAAAAGAAAACAAAAGCCAAGTGGCTACATCAAAAACCCAATCCAATATCATACAGAATCACAATACGTACCTTTCAGTCGGGGAATTCAAATTTATCTTTTAGAACCAAATCCAATTTCCTTTTTCCTTTATAACACCTGCATATTCTATTTAACAACAATATCCAATTGAAATCTTTCAAATCATTGTATACATTTTCTTACAAAAGCCTTCACATTACTTCTATTCAACTTAGTTTCCACCGTTTCATATGAATTCAATTTATTTTCGATTTCTAATATGGAGTTATATCTTTCATTTAAACTGATTCATATTAGTTTCATTTACTAGTTTATTTTAAGTTTCCCATTTGAAATTGTTTTGTCGTTAACCAAAAAAAATTTTAAAAATTTTCGAACTCCCAAAATTTTCAGAAAATTTGGGCAGAGTCTCCTTTGTACGGAGGAGCTTTTGCAATTTGACAATAGATATAAATATATATACATCGACCCACCCGGTCGGAAAAAGCAAAAACAGTTCATATTTCCTATTTTTATTGCGTAGGCGTACCTTATTTAGCAATTTAAGCAAGCAGCTTATAAATTTTAGCAATTAGCATACCCAAATCTAGCCAAACGGCTTCCCTGTACCTGTACTTACTCAATTTAAATACGTAAGTGTCATACATAGAAAATCTATTAACATTTCACTTACTTTTAATAGCTAAACACAAGCGTTACATAAATAACAAGCACCAAACACTTCCAATAAGCAATTTATATGTTTTAAAGCACATCTAATTGTATCCAACCAAATTTATATGCCTTTTCATTCAATTTTAATGGTTTACACACAATTACTTGCATTCAACTCATTTTAAGCGAAACAATCTCATATCACTTCAATTGATTCAAAAATCAATTATATCGCTTTCCACTAATTCATAGCATTTAATTGGATTAAAACTCGCTTATGTTAAACGATAATTATTTCTACGCAAGTTGATAATATCCATGTGAATAATTAATTATTTAAGTTTTATAACCAATTAAAATTGATTCCAACTAAGTTTTATTTAATTCAACTCCATTTTAATTTATTCACAATCATATTATTTAGCTCGACACATTCCATGCTTGTGTAATACTAACCATTCCCAAATTAATTTAAACCGAGCTTTTATTCAATGGGCTTTTATCCTTATTCGAAACCAAGCTTTGATAAATTTTAAACTTAGGTTGATTACTTTTCTTTATTCCAACATCAACTTAAGTTCACTTCCATTAAATTTGATTCTCATTAAATCAAATTCCATTTAATTCAGTTAGCCCATCTTTAATCCACCTTCTCAATTTATCAACGTAATATCCAACACATACTTAACTCATTTATATTTCAAATTGATATGCTACCGAACTCAAGTTCGGTGTGATAATCCAATTCCAATCACAACTTTGATTTAGTTTTTTTTTTCAATCAGAGTTCATCCATTTATTTTATAATCCCAGTAACCCATTTTAAATTTTAAATTTACTTATTTAATTCAACTTCGAATTTATTTTATTAATACATGGTCATCCTCAATTTATTTTTATTCACTTGGGTTTTGTGTGCAACCCAAACCATTTCTATTATAATTCGCTTTTATTTCATTCAACAACACTTTCATTTTATCAAAATTTACTTGCAAATTTCATTAAATATTATTCAAATCACACTTGGATTTTATTTGCAATTCAAACCATCACATTTTTCAACCCAACTCTATTTCATTTTTATTTTACAACATCTCCTCTTATTTAATTCATTATCAAATCTAAGTTGAATTCTATTTATAATTCGAATTCATTTCCAAACTCCCTTATCAACTTACAATCCATTTCATTTAATCGAGTTAAATTTTATTAACTCATTCTATCAAATAGTTTATTTAGCTGATTAGCTACCCTCCAACTTAATTTACAAAAATCACTTCATTAAATTTTTTTCCTGAGTTTCAAATTTATTTTATAATTGCAGTTTGGATTCCCTTTTTATTTTAAAATTCTAGAAATGCTTTTAAATTCAGATAATACTATTTAAAATAGCTTTTAATAAAAATACTCTTATAACTCGATGTCTCAACCAGTCCATCCTTATTCTCACAGAAATTCAGTCATACGTTGATCAGGCGTTGGACCGAAAATCTATAAGTACTTGGTAAACCCGTTTTCAACACCCAGTGAAAATACTTGGAAACAATTTTATTGAAATATAGAAACCAATTTTGAAAATAGAGGATATATATATATATATATATATATATATATATATATATTTTAGTGAGGATGCTCTGGAAATCATCACCCCCATTCCATGGTCACAGTTACATACCAGGGTTACGTTGCAGTCGCAACAAAAGTCCATGTAACTGCAGGCTCTCCGCGGCACTCTCGATTACGCCATGGAACCCACACAACAGATCACAGTTACATCCAGGGTTACGTTGCGGTCACAACAAAAGTCCATGTAACTGTTGGCTCTCCGCGGCCTCTGATCTCGCTATCAAAATGAAACTTCTCCACTCCTACATAGGTCGCAGTCTACCGAGATAAACTCAAACGCAGACTGTTGGCTCTCAGCGGCACACACGACTTTCGCAATGTTACCATAGGTCGCAGTTACATCCTGGGTTACATTGCAGTCACAACAAAAGTCCATGTAACTTTTGGCTCTCCGCGGCACACACGACTTTCTCTATGGTAAACTCAACTCATAATCCTCAGGAACTAGATTTGTCCGGACTCCTCGCAGGATCAACTTTAGAACCCCCTTGGGCTCAAGGCAGCACCACCCGGTGGCACTCCTGAGAAGTTCATTTCAAGGGAGCGCCTTTTTTTCCCAGAGTCATCATCAAAACATTTTATACTATACATATATAGTATCTTCAAATCATACACCTAGTTTGATATTATACAAAGTTCCTTTACACAAAATCGATTATCCCAAATCGATAATTCTCAAAATAGGCTTTCCAAAACTCAATATTTATTTTTTTCCGAAAATCAAAAGCCTTTCTCAAAATCCTCATAAGATCCTTTATATATATTCAGATATATATATATATATATATATATAAATTTTTAACACTTTGGATTCTTACTTTCTTGTATAAAACACCTTTTATACTCCAAACACTCTCAAAAACCATAGAAATATCTAATTTCCATCTTTATTCATTTCATATTTCTCAAAATATTCTTTCAGTTCAAAAGAACCATTTCATATTCCTCATTCACATTTACATTAATCCCCATTTGGATTATTACTTCAATCCTTATCTCAGTTGGGTACTTAATCAATAACAGTTTGAACTCCGACCAATTTAGAAACATAGCTTGAAATTTTTAAAAATAGGTAAGTAGTTGAAAAATAATTATTAGTTTGCAAAATAATTGTAAAATAGTTAACTAATTATAAAATAGTTGGAAAATAGTTAAATAGTTATAGAAATCTTAAATAATTGCGAAATAGTTGTAAAATAGAAATTAATTCGTAACTTAGTTGAAAATTAGTAATTAGTTTATAAAACAGTTGTAAAATAGTTATAGAGTTCCAAAAGTAGTGGCAAAAACCAATATAAAATAGTTTGGGTTTTAAAAAGAAAGTTGTATAGTAAATAGATAAGAAAATAGGTTTAAAACTATTTATATCAAAACAATTTATATTGAAAATGGTCTAGAGCCAAACTGTTCACCTCACCCAACAATTCAAATTTAAATTACCACTCCCATTTAAATTGACTCGATTCCAATAACTCCAATTTGCATTGGACTTAATTCATTCCCAACTTAATTGAACTAATTTCCAATTTCTTTCCAACTTCCAATCAAATTCCATTTGATCTTAAACCAATTCCACCTTAATTTTAATTCAAAATTATTCACATAAATCTGGACTAATATCAATTGAACTTTCTTCAAGTTCAATACCCTTTTCAAGTTAATCCCATAAAAAAATTTCGTTTGAATTTTAAACTTGTACAACTTTAATTATAACTTACATTTTCCAACTTCTATTTATAATCAATTACATTCACGTTTTGCTTTTAACTTGGAGTTATACATTTTATTTAGTCAATATATTTTTATTTTTCCATAAACAATTTAATTCAAGATCCCAGAGTTTAAACAAATTTCCAAAATTTCAATGTTACCTTAGAGTTCAACTATATCCACAATTCTTTGGCAAACTCAACTATCCCTTTGAATTTCAACACCAAACTCAGTTCACAAACAATTCCAATTTAAAACAATTTGGTAGCAAATTCTCTTCTAGAAACCCGAAAATAGACATCGATAATGCTGCAGTCATCATCGACGTTATTTTCCAGTGACCGAAAGAGTTCTATGCTTTTATTTCTGTAAAAACATTTCCAAATATTTTGAATTTCAAATCTCCAAGATTCCAAACTCAACATAAACATATGTTTGAAATAATACTATTATTTCTCCAAAACCCTCGGAAACCACTTTCAAATCCAAAGGAAAATTAAATTTTCCCAAAAATTCCAAATTCCCAATCCATTCAATTCATATTTACACATTACTCTGGAATTTCATCTCACTTTATTTTTAAATATTCTCTGGAATTCTATTTCAACTTATAATCTCATTTATTTATAAAGTTTATTTCAATTAATAAATTACATTTACAATCTATATTTCAAATTCCTTTTTGATTTTAAACCAATTCCACTTAAATTACAATTCCAAAATTATTCCAATTACTTTGGACTAATATCCATTCAATTGAACCCACTTCAATTTCAATCATTTCAATTCAACCCAATTCAAATCTTCCATTAAATTTGTGAACTTATACATCTTCCATCCCAAATCCAATTAATTCAAATCGGATTCAATTTGAATGAGTTCAATTCCAACTTCAAATTTAAACCATCTCGAATTATGTAATTCGAGCTAAATTCTCAAAGATTGGTTTAACCTTTTTAAACCAAATTTAACTTTGTTCACTTAAAGTTTCAAACAATCCTAATTTCTGAGTTCTAATTCTAGAATTTCATTTTTAATTAATTTAATTTTAATTTGGTTGTATTATATTCCTACTTAACTTAATTCCAATAATTTAACACCCATTCACCTTAATATTTATTAAAAGGAAATATTGTTTTATATATATCAAAATATACTTTTATATAAAACCATTTAAAACCTTTATATAAGAAAATAACAAGTACGCGCTCATATATATACACTCAACTCATTTTAGAGTACTACAGACTCTATTTAATGAGTAATCCCCACCAGAGCCAAGGTTCTCGCTTAACCTTCAGCTCTGATACCAAATGTAACGACCTGAAATTTTCGAACCCGAAAATCCCAGATAGTTATGAAAAGAAGAAAAAGAAATAGAAGAAGAAGAACAGAAACACCAAACATCTCACATTCGCAGCGGATAAAATATAATAAATCATAACAGTTTACAAAAAAAGTACTATATCTGTCGATTACATTTAATATACATCAGAGTTTCACATACATTCGGTCACTGATCATATACAAATCATGAATCTGATATATGATAATATACTGCAGCGGAAAATACTCTATACGTACTTGTCATCCAGCTCGTCTCCTGAGCTCCAGAACGTACCTACCTAAAAAATCTGTAATACTCGGTCTGACCCGAGCATTACATCAAAGTAACACCTGGGTCAGGCTGGAAACCAGCGTGAGTAAACCCAACTAACATGGAATACCAAGCAAACAACTTATATAAAACCCGGGTAACTTATATCAATTTATCCCATTTCACAATTTACTATAGACAACACTTATTTCATATATAAATTTTCTAAGTACCAAACTTAGATAAAATAATCCAATTCACTTAAATCATTTCATCTCAGTCTATTGATTCACACATCAATTTATTTTAAATCCGAAGTGGTTCCGGGTATTTCCTAATACCCGATCCCGGTCTCCTCGGATCTCAAGTTATCCTAAACCCAAATTTTCCAAATGAAACACACACATTTCATATCAGAGATATCAACTCATTCAAAGCATCTCATACCATTCAATCATCCATAAGCAATGCTTAATCACATACAAATTAATTCAATTGATTCTAATTGAATTTTCTAACCACATTCACTTAGATTATTAATTAATCCCAAATCAATTTATTAGTCAACTCCTCTATACTCATTCATCTTAATTAACAGCCCTGGATTAATTACCTTCCAATTCCCTTCAAGTAATTCTCTTTAATTAATTTCACGATATTAGTTACTTTTACCAAAGCAATGAGTACTCTTGAATTACTTCCCAAATTAATTTACTGTAATCAATTACGTTACTTCTTAATTACTTATATATGAACTGACTTCTCATAAGTCACTTAATATGAATTGATTAATCTCAATTAATCAAATCTTTAATTACTTTATTAATTATATAAATTAATGATTTCCAATTATATTTCAGTTTATCCTAATCCAAATTAATTACATCAATTAAACCACAACATTAACAACTCTTAATTTAACTCAACCTATAATTAGCTATCCATTTATTTCCTTCATTTAATAAATCAATTTCTCCTTAGTTAATCATCTGAATTAATCTCTTGAATGATTATACAAATTGATTATATATTATTAATTGCATTTAGTAATTACTTAACAAACCATCCAATAAATATATATATTTTTTTTTCTGAATTACTTACACTCAATCCATTAAGTTAAAGCTTAATAAATTAATTAATTCAACTCTTTAATTTCTAAATTAATTAAATTTGAGTTCAAAACTATTCAAAACCCGAATGCCTCGAGTCAAACAACAACCAACTCACGAATCAACCAAAACCAAGCTACCAGATCCTTATTTCACAGTGCATACAAATCAACTCAATCATTCAACGGTTATTTAAATTAACCATTAAAATTTATATAAAATACAGCTGAGTGAGATTTACTCACCTTTAAATTTTTGTTTGGCGATCCAATTCCATCTCCACCATTATCTCCCCATTTTAGACCTTGTATAAATATTACATAACTTATTAATATCTGGGATAATCAGATAATCCATTACTATTTATTGATTTTAATCTATCTAATAATTTGAATAATATTTTCTTTGATAAATTTAATCTAATTTAAACTAAATTTTTATTTATCTAAAAATTAAATTTTAAAAATAACTTTCTGTAAATATCTTAAAATAAAATTAACTGCTAATTTTTTTCAGCTACACATTTATTATTCATACTTGTATTATTGAAAATAAAAATTAATTGGAAGAAATAATCTATGATTACCTCTAAAGAAAACTCGCAGCAGCCTCCCCATTATGCGACCATATCCCGACCAAGATCCGCGAGCCGCCACTCCTACTCGAGATCGCATCCCCATCAGGAGCCGCTCGACCACGCGAAGATGTTCGTGACTGAACCCTAGGTGAAAACGTGACCGCCACCCAACTGCCCCTCCACGAATCGACCTCGCGAATCTCCCCAAATCGAACGCGAGTAAAATCCTCGAATGTCAGCATTCCTCACTCGCGAGTTCACGGCTCGATCGAACTCGAGCTCAAATTCCAGTTAGCTGAAGAGAGGTGAAAATGGATTCAAGTTTCTCTTCTTTTCTTTTCCGCCCTTTGTTTTGATTTCGTGATGATTCGATTGCTCATCGTTGCTGTCGAACAAGAGAGAGGGGCCTCCATTTTTTTTTTTTAACGAGAACTGGAAATCGTTCGAAGAGAGAGCACGGGGAGCTTGATTTTGATTTGAAAGAAGAGGGGTTTGGCCCTTTATGTGTTTTCGTTTATCATACGAGACGATGGAAACTTACCGAGGTATCGACCATTTTTTTTTTCGAGTTCGATTACCATCAGGAAGCTTGAGGAAGACAAAGATGTATATAGCTTGGAAATGGCTTCCTACGTACGATTGTGACTTACAAAAATATCTTGTACAGTTAAAAAATATCTTTGGTAATTTATATTTAACTTTTTATTATCTTATATAAATTTTCCGATTTTAACTTCAACACGTTACTCATCCGTTCGGACAAACGGTAACTCCAAACGCTACGAAAATTGAAATCCGATAATAACTAACTATTACGGATCCAATGGAACTAGTTTCGTCAAATTCCGAGACTGTCCCTCGGAAGGCTATTTTTTTTTTAAATATCGATTTAAACGGTATATTGTTAAAACGGAACAAATCACATTTATATTAAATTTCAACCATTCTATTATCTCCAGTATTATCATTATAAATTTAATAAGCCTTCAAATTATTTTAAACAGGCTTAGAATCTCAGATTCAACAACTTACCCAATTTAATTACTAAATTTAATATTTAAACTATATAATTCAATGATTTAATTATCAAGTAAATATTAATGTTTGAAATTCAAGGTAAAATTAACTCTTTAAATAGTTACAATCAATTAAATATTCCAATTTCAATTGTTAAAAATTCCGGGTCGTCACAATATATGTAGGATCCTCATTCCCTATATTGGCCCTTAGGGTCAGGTAATTTTGTGCAAGAGGGAGGACGCAAATCTGATGAACACACACGCGTGCGCCGCCCGCCCGTATCGTACCGATTCGAACCGGGCTTGTGCTTGGGCTTGGGTCTACTATGAAATCTTATTTTTGCTGCAGAAAACACTACAATTTTCGGTGGGTTTTATTTGGCTACACGGGCGCGGCCCGTTTGAATTTGAATTGAATACGGGTGCGACCCATTGGAAGAATGAAGGGTTGCCGTTTTTCAGAACGGATATATTTTGAACGGACACGACCATGACCGTTCGGAAATTATAAATTAGTGATGGATCCTGATCAAATCATTCACTAATTTTACAGTTCTTCTTCTTCCCCGCTGTGCTTTCTTCGGCCAATTCATTTTCTGTTGCCATCATCTTCTCAGACTGACGCACTCCTTACAGTCTCGCGCGGTTTCTCGGTTATACCCTGGAAGACTTGAAATAAAGTCTTAAGACGATTGTCACGACAAGCCTCCGGCGAACTTTGGTATTCTTGTTGCTTTCAATTACTGATACACAGATCTGTTACAGAATACCTTTGTTGCATTGCAGCATTTTTTATATAATCTGTTGCGCTTTCTGATTTTGCAACGCTTTATTGTGTTGCTGTATTGTTGTTGTAACATATAATACTGTTACATTGCGTTCCATAGCGACGCAGACAATCTGTTGCGTTCTGTTTTCAACCATTTCATCCTACATCTTAAGACTTTCCTGTTTTGGTTAAAACAGAGATGGCAGCAGAACAAATGTCGATCAAGACAGCGAACTTAAACAAACCAGACCCATTCAAGGGAGACGGAGACGATTTTCTGACATGGCAGAGTCAGATGCTCTTTTATCTCACAACCGTTGGTCTGCAGAAGTTTCTTGATGAAGATGAACCAGTGTCGCTTACGCTAGGCAATGCCAATTCAACAAATGACATTTCTACAATTGATGCATGGAGGCACTCGGATTTCTTGTGCAGGAATTACATCCTAAACTGCTTGGATAAGGTTTTGTACAAGGTGTATCAACCACTGAAAACTGTAAAAGCTCTCTGGAATGCGCTTAATGCAAAGTACAAAACGCAAAATGTGAGCCTGAAGAAGTTCATAGTTGACAAGTTCATGGACTACAAGATGGTAGATTCAAAATCTGTAATTACGCAATTGCATGAAATTCAGATCATTATCCATGAATTGCAAGCAGAAGGCCACGAAGTTGGTGAATCTTTCCTGGTTGAAGCAATCACTGGAAAGCTACAACCATCTTGGAAGGACTACCACAATTATTTGAAGCACAAGAAGAAGGAGATATCCTTACAAGACCTCATCGTCAGATTGAAGATCGAGGCAGATAATCGCGGAGTCACTAAACCAAAAAAACAAAGAGGCTTTTGTTGCAGAAGGGGCAAAGAAAAAAGGAAACCCTAATAAAAACAAAAAGAAAAGAAAGGCACCAGAAACCAAACAAAATGATCAAAAGCCGTCCAAGAAGTTCAATGGGCAGTGTTGGGTTTGTGGCAAGACTGGACATCAAGCAAAGGATTGCAGGCACAAGAAACAGAATTATTCCGAAGCAAATGTTGTGGAAAACATGGACATTGATGGGTCTAATTTTTCTCGAGTTGTGTCGGAATGCAATCTAGTTCAGAATCCTTCTCAGTGGTGGTTTGACACAGGTGCTACACGACACGTGTGTTCTGAAAAGTCCATGTTCTCCACTTACAAAAAACTCGATCATGAAGAAAAGTTGTACATGGGCAACTCTACAGTGTCAATGATTGAGGGAAGCGGGAAAGTGATTCTCAAGTTCACATCTGGTAAGACTATTACGCTGAATGATGTGCTTCATGTTCCAGACATTCATAAGAACTTGATCTCTGGACCTGTACTCTCGAAGAAAGGCTTCTGAATGGTCTTCGAATCAGATAAAGTTGTTCTGTCTAAGGCTGGAATCTATACAGGGAGAGGATACTTGTGTGATGGCCTATTTAAGGCTAATGTAGCCGTAATTGGCAACAATAATGTATATTGTAATTCTGAAATGAATAAAAAGGAAGTTTCTTATGTTGTCGAGTATGATGCTCTATTATGGCATGAAAGATTAGGACATATAAATTTTCGAAAGATGAAAAAACTTGCAAATCTGGATTTAATTCCACAATTTCAAGTAGATAAAAAATACAAATGTGAGACACGTGTAGAAGCAAAAATGGTTAAGAAACCATTTCATACTGCTGATAGAAGTACTGAACCGAAAAATGATTCATACTGACTTATGTGATTTCAAAAACTTACCTACAAGAGGTGGGAAAAAGTATTTTATCACATTTATTGATGATTATACACGATATTGCTACGTATATCTTTTAAATAGTAAAGATGAAGCAATTACATTGTTTATAAAATATAAGGTTGAAGTCAAAAATCAACTAAATAAAAAGATCAAGATATTGAGGTCTGATCGAGGAGGAGAATATGAGTCGCCGTTTGAACAATTCTGTGCAGAAAATGGAATAATTCATCAAACAACAGCACCATATTCGCCACAACAAAATGGTATAGCCGGGAGAAAGAATAGAACATTAAAAGATATGATTAATGCCATGCTCTTAACCTCTGGCCTACCAACAAACTTGTAGGGGAAGCTTTAAATATGTCTAATCACATATTAAATAAGGTTCCTCATAGTAAAATGGGAAAAATTCCATATAAATTATGGAAAGGACATCTACCAAGCTTCAAATACCTCAAAGTGTGGGGTGTTTAGCAAAAGTTCATATCCCACCTCCAAAGAAGGTCAAACTTGGACCAAAAACTATAGATTGTTATTATTTAGGACCAGCCCAAAATAGTAGTGCATATAGATTTTTGGTATTCAAGTCTGATATACCTGATATTCATGTAAATACAATCATGGAACCAAGAGATGCATCATTCTTTGAAGAAGTGTTTCCACACAAAAAGAATGAAGGGAATAATGTCCCTAAAAGGACACGAGAAGAATCAAATAGCCCACATGAAGATGAAACTCATCGTGAAAGTGATGAAGTAGAACCAAGAAGAAGTGTAAGGGCTAGAACTTCTAAATCATTTGGTTTGGATTTTTACACATATGTGCTAGAATACGAACTTCAAACGTATAAGGAAGCCATGTCATCTTCTGAATCTTCATGTTGGAAAGAAGAAATTCAAAGTGAGATCGATTCAATCCTAAGTAATAAAATTTAGGAAATTGTTGACATTCTACCTGGAATAAAACCTATTGGCTGCAAATGGATTTTCAAGAAGAAAATGAAACCAGATGGCTCTATTGATAAATACAAAGCCAGATTAGTAGCCAAAGGATATCGTCAAAAAGAAGGTATAGACTTTTTTGACACATATTCACCAGTTACACGAATAACCTCAATAGAATGCTAATAGCAATTTCATCCATCTACAATCTAGAAATTCATCAAATGGATGTACAGACAGCATTCTTAAATGGATATCTCGATGAGGAAATCTACATGGAGCAACCCGAAGAATTTGTATCCAAGGGAAATGAAAACAAAGTCTGTAAATTGGTAAAATCACTATACGGACTCAAACAAGCTCCAAACAATGGCACACAAAATTTGACGGTGTCATGATGAGAAATGGTTTTCGTATAAATGAGTGTGACAAATGTGTTTATTGTAAACAAGTTGGACAATCATACGTGTTTGTTTGTTTATACGTGGACGATATGCTAATCTTTGGTCCTAACATTAAAGTTATAGAGACTATAAAGAAATTGCTTATCAACAATTTTGATATGAAAGATTTAGGAGTTGCTGACATTATTTTAGGAATCAAAATAATAAGAAAGCCTAATGGAATACAATTATCTCAGTCACATTATGTAGACAAAATAATTGATAAATTCCAACATTATGGAATTAAAGGAGTAAGAACACCTTTTAATCCATCGAAAGTACTGCATAAAAACTCTAATGAAAGTGTAATGCAACTGGAATATTCCCGTGTAATAGGATGTCTAATGTATCTCATGAATTGCACGAGACCAGATATAGCTTATGTAGTAAGTCGACTAAGCAGGTATACAAGTAATCTAGGGAAGGAACACTGGAAAGCACTAATGAGAGTGTTAGGATACTTGAAGAATACCACAAATTATTCCTTGCATTACGGAAAATAGCCAGCTGTTCTTGAAGGATACAGTGATGCAAACTGGATTGCAGATTCAGAGGAATCAAAATCCACAAGTGGTTATGTCTTCACTCTTGCAGGAGTAGCAGTATCATGGAAATCAACGAAGCAAACATGCATAGCTCGATCCACTATGGAATCAGAGTTCATTGCATTAGACAAAGCAGGAGAAGAAGCAGAATGGCTTCGTCATTTCTTAGAAGATATTCCTTTATGGCCTAAACCTGTAACGGCCATATGTATTCACTGCGATAATCAAGCTGCGCTAAGTAGAGCGAAAAACTTTGTGTATAATGGCAAATCACGACACATTCGTCGACGCCATAACACAGTTAGGCAGTTACTCTCTAATGGAACTATCTCCATTGATTATGTAAGAACAAATGATAACCTAGCGGATCCATTTACAAAAGGGTTATCAAGAGAGAAAATAGACTGCGCATCGAAGGGAATGGGTTTAAAAGCCTAAACCAACAAGAGTTATCTTATACGGAAACCTATCCTAGCGACTGAAGATCCCACGGACTAGGATCAATAGGCAAACCAGTTCTGAATAACTCAAGACGTAATGCATTTTTATGGACATAGTCCATTCCATTCCTATGGTGCAAAACATAAATGCATGCCTACAGAAGTATTAAAAGGTTAAAGCTATGCTTTTTAATGATGACCATATCTTGTAAAATAACAAGTGGGGTATATGTAGGATACTCCTTATGGTTGCGATCACCTATGTTAGTGTGAGATGGGTCGGCTCTATGAGAATATTAAAGGCTTAAATTCTCTATATACACTCGCATAACCAAATTTTTTCAGGACCGAAATGAACACAACCAAGAGATTGGAGGAGAAGGGAAACAATGTTTTATTAACCTTATTGTCTGGTTATACAATAACGGCAGACGGTTCAAGATGAAATAATTCATCGATTAGCCAAGTATATCCGATAAGTATTAACAAGGGAAAGTTCAAAGTGAAACATCTACTTATCCTTCAAAAAGCATTATTCCATACGTAGTCTGAGATATTCCACTTTGTGTGGGGGAAAAGTATATTGTCATTCATGTGGGGGATTGTTGACAATTCTAAAGAGACGAATGAAATATGCTTTAGTCCCACATTGGCAAAATAAAAGATTAAATTGTGTATATATGTAGGATCCTCATTCCTTATATTGGCCCTTAGGGTCAGGTAATTTTGTGCGAGAGGGAGGACCCAAATCTGATGAACACACGCGTGCGCCGCCCGCCCGTCCCGTACCGAACCGGGCCGGGCTCGGGCTTAGGCTTTGGTTTAGGTCTACTATGAAATCTTATTTTTGCTACAGAAAACACTGCAATTTTCGGTGGGTTTTATTTGGCTACACGGGCGCGGCCCGTTTGAATTTGAATTGAATACGGGTGCGACCCGTTGGAAGAATGAAGGGTTGCCGTTTTTCAGAACGGATATATTTTGAACGGACACGACCATGACCGTTCGGAAATTATAAATTAGTGATGGATCCTGATCAAATCATTCACTAATTTTACAGTTCTTCTTCTTCCCCGCTGTGCTTTCTTCGGCCAATTCATTTTCTGTTGCCATCATCTTCTCAGACTGACGCACTCCTTATAGTCTCGCGCGGTTTCTCGGTTATACCCTGGAAGACTTGAAATAAAGTCTTAAGGCGATTGTCACGACAAGCCTCGGGCGAACTTTGGTATTCTTGTTGCTTTCAATTACTGATACACAGATCTGTTACAGAATACCTTTGTTGCATTGCAGCATTTTTTATATAATCTGTTGCGCTTTCTGATTTTGCAACGCTTTATTGTGTTGCTGTAATTTTGTTGTAACATATAATACTGTTACATTGCGTTCCGTAGCGACGCAGACAATCTGTTGCGTTCTGTTTTCAACCATTTCATCCTACATTGTATATGATGGAGGAGGAGGAATTGATTATTTCAGGTGGCGGAAGATAGTGTGATGCTTATGATGTCGAGAAGGTGATCGATGAACTTGAAGTGGCAGTGGATTCAACAGTTTAGAATTGTTGTAAAGAGGAGTTGAAGTCTATTGAAGGAATGTAAGAGGTGCAATGCAAACAGAGGAGGTTGATGGCTAGAAGTGTACAATGGTGATTGGAAGTACACAGTGTTGGTATGTGAAGTTGGCAGTGGTTTGAATGGTGGTATGTGAAGTTGGAGATGGTATGTGATTGGAAGTGATAATTGATGGATGTGCAGTGGTTGTCAGTGGATGAAGTTGGTATTAGGTTGGGTTAGAGGCAGTGGAGAGTTGTGGTGAGGAAAATAGGTAGGGTATATGGTGAACTTTAGTGGTGCATAAGGAAGAAGTATAGTTGTGATGGCTTGAGTGGAATGTTGAAGGCAGAAAGTTGATATAATGAATGGTTGGTAGTGAAGGGCAGTAAGGTAGTAACATTGGGGTATTTGGTGAAGGGTAGTGAATAGGAAGCTTGGATATTGGAATGAAGTTTTGATGTGGTGAAGCGTGTTTGAATGTGCAGGAAGGTGATGGTGGTTGAGTGATGGTTGAGTTGTGTGGGGTAGTGGGGTGGTGGCAGGGGCAGTAGTGGATGAGTTGGAAAGTGAAGTGCAGTGTAGTTGTTGATGGCAGGAGTGTAGTAGTGGGGTTGATGGTTGTAGAAGTGGATGTTATGGTAGTGCGATGCTGTTTGGACAGTGTGAATGTTGCAATCGTATGGTATGCAAGGGGAGTTGATGGTCGGAAGGCAGAAGTGTGTTATAGAAGATTGTGAAGGAGTAGATGGTAATGAAGTTAGGTTGGTGATTGGAAGGAGGAGTTATGAAGTTGGAGGGGTTTAAGAGGTGGTGAAGTGAAGATGGAACGGTAAGGATTTGGCAATGGAACGGTTTGATGAGGCAGAGGGTTTATCCTATGGTATATGCAAAGGAATAGTTTGGTGAATGCAAATGTACAAACTAAAATGTATCAGTGAATGGAACTGTAACAACGAATATATGAAATAGAAGAGAATGAGAAGGTAAATGAAATATATTTTTTTGGAAATGAAGTTATGTATTTTTTTTAGAAATGCAAGCGCAAATAGAAAAACAAAAAACACACAAATCAAATGAAAAAAATCACACAACAAACACAGCACAAAATATTCTCTTTTTTTAAGTTTAAAATGCAACTCAACGCGCAAAATGAACACATAATAAAATCAAAAAATAATAATTTAAATATTGGAATTAAAATCAAATTGAAATTTCCCAGCAACGGCGCCAAAAACATTTTGATAATGATGAATTTTCTATCGGTTAGAAAACCGCCGTTACAAATATTATCATTCAAATACCGCAAGCGCACGGTGTACAATTGTAGTACGTATGCGAGTACGAGTCGATTTGTAGGAAAATGAATTAATTTTAAATTTTACTCAATTAAATTAATCCAAAGAGTGTGAAATTGTTTTAAGCTAAAAAAAATGTAAAAACTAAGTAAAACAAAGTGAATAAAAATATAAAATTAAGAGACAATTTAGAGGCAAATCCACTTTCATACTCTCATATAAATCAACACAAATTTAATCTATGATCTATTATTTTAATCTAGTAGTATTAATTATGTATTTATCATAAGTATGATCTATTTGTGTTATTAATTAACACAACTTAAACCATCAAACTTTTAATATAACACTAAAATCACTTATTAATTGTAATGAAAATGATCATGAAGTCAAGCAAAAACTATTTTGAGCATGATCTATGTACTATTTTTTTAGTAACATAGATCATCAAATTTTGATTCTCTTTAATTTCATTATCAAAATCAATTAGTAAGATGATGATGTAAACTGTGTTTATGTTGGATTAAGCATAGCCCATTTGTGATTAGAAACACAACATATGTTATCAAATTCTATAATAAACTACATCATAATTCAACTTTTCATTAAGCACTAAAAAAAGATCATAAATAATAAAATATGTTGAATCTGCATAATTTGAGAGAGCTTCATTACTTCTAAATTGAAAGGATTTAGCTTCTCATTCGTGTTATTATTTCAACACATGTTAATTTAAACATAGAAAAAAGGAAAGTGCAAGCTAATTAAAATAAAACGAACTAACTACTTGCATAAATATAAAACTAACCTAAGTGCATAAATGGAAATCTAATCTACTAACATAAAAGAAAAGAAAGCATGTAAATAAAAATTAGCATAAAATAAAAGCATGTAAAGAACAAAGAAGAAGAGGCTTAGGAAGCCATTTTGTTGCTCATTAGTTTTGTGGCTACAACTGGCATAATATGATGAGATAATAAAAACTATTGCATGAAAATAAGAGGATTATTTATATATGTCTAAAACCCTAATCCATTTTTAGGGTACTCCCTAAATGCCCTTGAGTTAGTGTGACCTTCAAGTTATCATTACCATGAAATTAATCTTCCATTAAATGTGCACGTGTCTTTAATTCTCACTAACATGTGTATTAGCTTTTAATTGTGGTTCATTAATTAGTGGGTTGGTAGAGCCCTCCATGATTACATGAATCCTTTTATTTCTTCATATATTTGGCTTCCAACTCTTGTATATGCATATTTCCATGAAGCCACTTTCAAGTTGAATACAAATTCCTACAAAACAAATTAAACGTGCAAGTAATTTTTTTCCATATTAATTTATACATGAAAATTGCCGTTTTTCCTCCATGTAGATGCATGAATGGTGACTTGAAAGCATTTTTGAAATTTGGTTTTGAAACATGTAAAAACATCCAATTATGACATTTATTTTACTAAAATGAGATTAAGTGTGAGTAAAAACATACATTTTTACGTGCACATCAAGTCTGTTGGAATTGGGCCTTCCCGCAGTGGAAAGTATGAGTGAATTTCAAAATATTTTATCCTACTAGATCTTTATTGGACCTATGAAGTCTAGTTTATTTAGAATATTTCTAAATTTGGTTTAAATAATCATGTATTTTACTTAAATTAATATATTTTGTATATAAAATTAATATATTTTGATTTAATTTATATACATGTATCATATATATATATATATATATATGTGTGTGTGTGTGTGTGTAACATAATAATTAGTGGAGGTTATAACTTGCCCGTTTATAGATGTTGGGAGTTACATCGCAACAGACACATTAACTCATTTTATATGCACTGTATGTTGTCCAAATATTTGCATGTGTATATATTATAAATTCCAAATAATTACACACAAACACACATACACAGATATATATATATATATATATGTATGTATGTATATGTATGTATGTATGTGTGTGTATGTTATAAATATGCATCATTATTAAAATATTACAAAATATATCTATTAACATACATTTGTTTATATATATATATATATATCTATGAATATAAAATATTATAGTTAATAACCTATATCGTTTATGTATATATATGTAGATAAATAAATGCATATATATATATATATTCTACATATGTGAAATATAAACTAATTATTTGATTATATATATATATAATAAATATATAATTAAAGGTGAATAGTTTTATGATTTATTACACATAAATATAAAATAAGTATATATATTGTTGACGCCAAAAATGGGCATCGCCACCCAATAGATCTAGTAGAGATTAAATGAAGAATGAAATTAAAACAAAGCAAAAATCATAAAAGGAATACAAAGATTTTTATAATGGTTCGGCAATCTTAGCCTACGTCCACTTCAAATTTTTATTGATCTTCTACTTGATTATGATTACAAGAATGTTTGGATCAGTTGTGATCCATTAGTACAAAAGTATAGAATAAAAATGGCAGAGCCTCAGTAGAGAAAGAAGGATCCCTTTTCTGATGCTACGCCTGCTGTATTTATAGAGGAAGACGTGCATGGATCAGACTGAAATTTTGGCAGAAGTCGGGAGACCAAGACGAGGCTACCAAAAATTTTGCAGGCCCATCGGGACCCACAAAAGGGATTGGTACCGATCCCTATTAGTGTATCAAAATGGGCTGCGATCCTTATGAGGGATGCCCATGATGTTAGCTACTTGCTCCCCAAATTTCGTGCAATTCGGACGTAAGGTTTGTGAGATATCTCATTTTCCATGAAGTAGTGTTGCTTGAATTCTGATTTCTGTCGATCCCTCCAAAGAGAGTTATGCCGATCCCTTCAACTTCCTCCAATTGGAATGAGATCCCTGAGGGCTGTTTCACATGTTGTAGTAAGCTTGTAGTCCAAGTTTCATGTTGATAGCATGTGTAGATTTTGAATTACTGACCAATCATTGCAGCAAAATTGAGTTGTGGAATCGATACTATATTATCCATAGTGTTGAATATGGATCGTACCTGATCCATCTTCGGGGAGTAGTGAGCTTTCATTCTTCTACTTTATATTATCATCTATACATGATTTTTGGGATCAACAATCATTGCTTTGGGCTACTGGCCTTGATGATAGTCGAGTCTAACTTGTCCAGTCAGTTCTGATATAGCTTGGTCAAAATGCCGGATAATATTTGCCCTCCAATGTACGTTTTGTTGCGTACATGACGTGTTTTGAATCGAAGCAAGTTAAAGTTACTGGAAAGAAATCCATCCAGTTTACTGAATATCTCCATCTTTCCGTTGAATTATCTCGCAAAGTGTTGTATCTCTCTTTTATCGTCTTGATACGCCTGGTCGATTTCCAATAGTATAAATTCAGGATTGTATTCCATTAGTTGTTATTTGTGTCCGGTTCTACAGAGCTAGTAAGCTTTGCCTATCTGATTCAGTCTTTACTTTAATAACTCTAAGTGAAAATTCATTTTTTGTCGATTTCAAGAAGTTGAATTTTTTGAATATACACGTGCATGTTCAGGTGCATGTTCTTGTCATTGGCTCTCCGATGCGTTTGTATGCTCACAAGTCGTCACTAATTCCTGCTAGTTTAATTGCAATTGGGTAGCAATTCCTTGTTTTATATATTATTTTATAATGAAATAGGGGTTGTAATAAGTCACTCGATGAGAGGGGACTTCAAGGTCTGTAGGGATGATGGCCTCAAAGCCGTAAGCAAGGGAGAATGGAGTATGGCCAACCGCGGACTTGTGGGTGGTTCTATAAGCCCGTAGTGCTGTAGAGAGCTCATCCACCTACTTGCCTCTAGCCTTTTCCAAAATTTTCTTCAAAATGGACTTTATGATTTTGTTCACAGCTTCGACTTGTTCATTTGCTCGATGGTGAGCAACTGCCGCAAATCTCTTTTTAATATGATGTCATCGACAGAAGTTTTTGGATTCAACGCTATCAAATTGGGTTCCATTATCAGTAACAATGGTTCTTGGAAGGCCAAAACAACAAATGATGTTCTGGACATTGAAGCTGATTACTTTTTTTTCCGTTGTGATCGCGGCTTAAGGTTCAGCTTTGGCCTATTTGGTGAAGAAATCCACTTCTATGATGGCGTATTTCACACCACCTTTATAAACCGGCAAGGAGCAGATGATGTCATTACCCCAAGTGACAAATGACTATGGATTGACCATGAGATATTTCCATCGACGGAGCTCTCGGAATTTTTACAAACATCTAGCACTTATGGCATTGTCTAATGTGATTAGCTGCTTCTCGATTGACAGTTGGCCAGTAATACCTGTAGCAGAGTATTTTCTTTGTCAAGGTTTTCCCCTTGGTGTGATCGTCGCATTCTTTTTGATGGACTTCTCTCAAGACTCGTTTGATTTCATCATGGGTGATACAGCAAAGAAGGGGAATGGAGAAAGCCCTTTCTATACATGACTCCTTCTTGGATGATGCTGCATGAAGCTTTAAGGAGGATTTGTCATTTTTCATTCCTCCATTCAGGAAAAATTCCCTATTGTAAATAGTTTTTGATAAGAGTCATCCATGACCCCTTTTATGGCTCCGTCTCCAAGTTTTAATCAATTTCCATCTGTCAATGCTTGGAATGTTAAGTACTCCAACCGGGACAAGTCTATTTGCTCCGCATCCCAAGAAATGGCCAGCTTAGCCAGTGACTAGACTTTTTCATTTTGTTCTCTGAGGATGTGTGTATGGTGTAATACTCGAAGTCGACTAGTAGCTCTTGGACCCAGTTGAGATAAGGAGCAAGACGCTGCCCCCTAGCAAGATAATCTTCTCTGGCTTGGCATGCTACTAACCAGGAATCACAAAAGATATGTAAAGTTTCCACTCCTACTTCTCTAGCAAGTTTAAGCTTGGCTATCAAGGCTTCATACTTGGCTTCGTTATTTGTTACAAGGAAGTCGAGTTTTAGAGCGTAGCAGATCGATCGTTCCTTAGGAGTCATTAACACAACACCGATGCTATAACACCGATCATCGAATGCTCCATCCGTGTACATTTTCCATCGTATGTCGATCTTTTATTGTTCTTCGTATCGTCATCTTATACAGTGAATTCAAAGATGAAGTCTGCTATTGTCTGTCCTTGGAAAGCTCTTTGAGGGAGATAAATGATGTTGAATTGGCTTAGCTCGATATTCCATTTGAGCGACCTTTCAGATGTCAAAGGTTGTTGTAGGACCTGTTGTAATGGCTGGTTGGTGTAGACATTGATGGGGTGAGCTTGGAAGTAACGGTGAAGCTTTCGTGATGCAATCAACAGGCAATACACGAGCATTTCTAGCTTTGAGTAGTTTCTCTCAGCATCTGTCAATCGCTTGCTAACATAATATACTAGCCTCTGGATCTGATTCTCTTTACGTAATAGTGTGGCACTTATGGTATGTACCGACACCGCTAAATAGATATATAAGTATTCACGATCCAGTGGCTTGGATAGGATGAGCGGTCTCTCTATGTGATCTACTAGAGCTTGAAACGCATCTATGCAATCCTGCATCCATTCAAAGTTCCTCTTCCCTCTTCTGATCAAGTTGAAGAAAGGAATACACTTATCGACGGCTCTAGAGATGAAGCGCCTTAAGGCAGCAACCTTCTCATTTAAGCTTTGTACCTGCTTAATCATCTTCGGTACTTCGATGTTTCAAATTGGTTGAATCTTCTCAGGACCGGCTTCGATTCCGTGAGAGCTGACGATGAAACCCCGAAATTACTTGACGCAATGCCGAAAGAGCATTTCAGGGGATTTAGTTTCTTTTCATATTTTTATAGAATACTGAACATCTCTGCTAAATCATTGATGTGGTCGTTTGATCGTCGTGACTTCATGAACATATCATCCACATATACTTCCGTCGATTGCCTGATCTGGTCATTGAACATCCCGTTGGCCTATCTCTGGTAAGTAGCTTCAGCATTATTTAGTTCAAATGGCATCATAACATAACAACATAGCCCTAGATCGATAATGAAGTTGGTGTGCTTCTGATCGAGGGCGTGCATCAGGATCTGGTTGTTTCCGGAGTACACATTCATAAATAAAAGCAGTTCATATCTAGTAGTTGGGTCTACCAACTGGTCGATTCTCGAAAGTGGAAAGCTGTCTTTTGGGCATGCTTTGTTAAGGTAAGAGTAGTCGATGCATGTTCGCTACTTTCTATTAGCTTTTATCACAAGAACAGGATGAGATACCCATTTCGGGCAGAGGGTGTCATGGATAAACTATTGTTTTTGAGTTTATCCACTTCCACTTTAAGTGTAGTAGATCTCTCTGAATCCATGACGCTGGGGCATGCAGCGGGTTGATATTCAGTGCATGGCTCATGATAGTTGGTGAGATACCACACATGTCAAAATGGGTCCAAATGAATATATTAAGATTCGCTCAGAGGAAACTAACTAATTCCTTCATCATCGTTGCACTGAGGTGTGATCCGATCTTCTGGACCAGTGATGGGTCGTCATGGCTACCCGTATGTCGATTGTTAGCTCAAGGATGCAGCCGTGGATTCTTTGGGCTCATCTTCTTCATCTTTGTGGTTTATATTTTTATAGTGCCGACTGTGTTGTTGTTGCTTGATATTGGCATTATATTGTAAGCTGAAAAATGCTTAAATGGATTTGCCCAAGCAACAGGATCGATTTCGATCCCTTGTTTTATTAGGACTAAGCATTTTTTGATTTGACATGAACATATTAGACCATGTGAATTCGAAATCAAATAATGGTACATTCCATATATAAATTGCATACCTGAACTAGCATATGGCCTTGAACCAGATGTTTACCACTTAGACTTGAATAGATTAACATATTTGTACTTGTATAGATTGTAACATGTGCCCTGAGTGAACATGAATATGAATATCAGATTCTTATATGTCAATAGCCAATCCTTGAGTTTAAAGGTAATTTTTTCACGTAAAAATCGATGGGAAATCTGGTTAGGACGGTCGATGGTGACGATCTCTCCGGTCAAATCCTAGAGTCTTTTCATGAACTGTTAATCTGATAATGATGGGGTTTAGACACTTTTAGCGATATATGATGGTTAAAGATCAGGGTTAAAGGAGTGATGAATCAAACACCAAGTAGAGTTTAGTCTGGTATATTCACGTAATGCGCTTTCCATTCAATGTACTCACGATCTGTTACTCGTTGTTCGGGTTGGAGTGATGGTCAGCTGCTAATAAGCTTAGGCATCAGTTTGAAAATTCTACCTCAAGGCATCCTTTCGGCTGTAGCCTCGAGTCATCGTAAACACCAGGTATAAGTCACAGTATTGAGCTATCGCGGTCTATCTTTGGATCATGGTACTTCTACCCTCGGTCTCAAGTTTATAAATGTAATGCATGGACAGTCGAGTCTCATGCAAGTTGTGTTTATACTCCCACCTAAGCTCCAAGGACTTAGAGTTGATCGATGAATGGTCAGTTCACATTCATCTTGTTTATCGCTCATGCCCCCATGTCTAGGGCATACGTCGATAAGTAGGAAGGCAAGTCATGTCCAATTAATGATTAATGCTCTCCCTACCAGACTAAGGGAAAGGATCAGTGTGCGGATGGTCGAGTCATGTCCATTTCATATTACTGTTCTAGTCGGATCATGGTAAGAGGCAACGAACGAACGGTCGTGTAGCATTCATTCGGAGCTGGACGGTCAGTTTGCATCTCTAGTGATCGAAAATTTGTTTAGGGGATATCAAGGTCACATCCGTTTGCATTTGATATGGATCGATATTGGCCGTCGACCCAGTAGGACAATATGGAAAGCTGCCTGTCGACTCGGTGGTACGATATAATTGGTCTCCCCTAACTTCGGATGTCGTTTTGATTGGTTTTGTATTGAGGCCTTCTTACGGTCGTTGACTTGAGTTGTAAATATTACCCAGCCAAAGCTATAGTAAGATGTCATATTCGTCTTGTTGTAGTTTGTACACTTGTTCCCATTCTTAGGTTAGTAGAATTAGTTCATGGACGGTCGAATTCCATCCGTAGTGAGTTTATACTCCTCCTGTCGAGTTTAGGTCAGAGTTTATGGACTATTAAGTGGTCCAACTAAACCTATTTATTTGTTTATACTATATATGCACTCTAGGTATAAGAGTTTATTGATAAATGGTCAAACCACACCTAATTTGTGTTTATACTCCAATCCGCGCTGGGAGACCAAAGTTATTTGCTGGACGGTCTAACCGCATCCATGTCTTGGTTTGGATTTTGGGCTTGCCGATCGAAGGCTTGGATAGTTCGTCAAAACCAGGTCATGGATGGACATATCACATCCTCTTTGGATTGTATGATTAAACAATGTCCAATTTAGGCTTGGGCTCTTAAATTGCCATCTGCATCCAGGGCACAAGCCGATGCGTGGACAGTCATACCACGTCCACTTCCATTTGGATCCAGTTCTGTTAAGCCTTGGGAGTAAGATGAGTGCTCTAAAGAACTTAAAGGTTGAGCAAGGAAGGAGATGGTCAGATCGCATCCACTTTGAGTCGTGTGTTTACCCCCAAGTAAATGGAAATAGCTGAGGAGCGGATGGTCAAACCGCGTCCATTTTTTGTGTTTATACTCCGGTCCATGCTCTATGGTACAGAGTTTTATGACGGGTCATCAGTCACACTCGTTTGATGTTTATACTCCGGTCCACGCTCTGGAACCCAACGTTGATTGATGGACGGTCAAACCACGTCCATCTTTTTGTGTTTATACTCCAATCCGCACTATGGAGACTAAGGTTTGATGATGGGTGGACAGTCACACCCTTTTGATGTTTATACCCGGTCTGCGCTTTGGGAACTAGAGTTGATCGATGGACGGCCGAACCGCGTCCATCCTTTTGTGTTTATACTCTGATCCACGCTCTAGGGACTAGAGTTTTATTATGGGTGGTCAGTCACACCCATTTGATGTTTACACTACAGTTCATGCTTTGGGAACTAGAGTTAATCAATGGACCGTCGAACTGCATCCATCATTTGTGTTTATATTTCGGTCCACACAATGAGGACCAGAGTTATATGATGAGTGGTCAATCATACCCGTTTGATGTTTATACTCCAGTCCACGCTCTAGGACTAGAGTTGATCGATGGATGGTTGAGTTGTGTCCATCTTTTTGTGTTTATATTCCGGTCCGCACTTTATGGACTAGAGTTTTATGATGAGTGGTCAGTCACACCCGTTTTCCATTTCGAGTCCTTGCCCTAAGTCAGGGGCATACAATAGCCGATGAGCGGTCAAATCATGCTCGTCTTGTGATGCTTCGAAGGTTTAATCATGATCTATGGAGGTTAGTTGGTGTCCAACTTTAGGTACTTGGTTACCTGCATCGTATACAAGTAGTTTAATTCAAGTTGGTCATATTCCATAACATAATTGAAATAAAATAATTCAAAGAAGATTGGAATAAATCTCAATAATAAGTGAAGTAGCATCGTGTGCTCTCTATTCCACTTTGGCCCTAGCTCCATTCAACCGGATATTGACCGTTAGTGATCCAATTGATAATCAAAGTTCTTTATTGATAGGCATTGGATGTTCCCTGCACGCCATTTTACAGGGCTTCCACATTGTCGAGGCTTTCCTTTTTGGATAAGCTTTCCAATCACATCTCAAAGGTGTCAGCAATCATCGGTGTTATGACCGTGTGTATCTCGAAATATACAACATTTCCTAGATTTCTTCTGGATTTTGGTAGACTCTCTCGAGGCTAGTTTCCAATAATACTTCAAGTCGTGAGTGTCCAAGTAGATCTTTTTGATTGAATCATTCAAAGGAGTATGTGAGTCGAATTTTGGATTCTGGGTCGTCTCCTAGAATATGAGTCCTTATCTAAGGCCTCAATGCTGCCCTCGCTTTGACTCCCTTTAGCCAACATACTTGCATTGTTCTTTATCTAGTATGTCTTGCCTCCTCCTTATGTAGGCACTGGTTTTCTTTGTAATAGAAGTGATCTAAGGTTATAGGAGGCTCTCCATCTAACCAATCGTTGAAATCCAACTTGAGATCGATTCCCCTTATCAATGCCATTAGTTTGATATCCTTGCTGGGACTGCTCACTTTAGTGGTGGCGACATTGAATATATGCAAGAAACCTTTAAGCATCTCGCTCAGCGCTTGGATTAGGTTGGATAATGACATCGCATCCTTAGGGTGAGTCGCATGAATTCTGAATTGCATGGCAAACTTTTGAGCCAGTTAGTCGAATGAGAAGATGGACCTGGGCGATAATCACGTAAACCGTATGATCGCTACTCCTTCAAGGAATATTGGAAAGCATCTACATTTGATGGTGTCCATCGCTCTAGTGGAATCCTTGTACTGCTCATGTTTTATGAGATGCTACCTGGGGTCTGTATTTCCAGAGTACACTAGCATGGTCGGCATGTTGAATCACCTTGGATATTCTGCTTATAGAACAACTTAAGTGAATGGTCCCAATAGGGGAAATGCTCCAATCATCATCAGTCTGGTCTTGGCTCTCTCTCACAAGCCGTCTTACCATAGTTGCCAAATTTGGTGTTTGGAAGCTGGTAAGTTGAGGGCAGTCACAATCTACCCTGGGAGCTTGACCCGGTAATCGATCCTAGTTTGTGTCATATCATCTCGGTTCTCGAGCCTTTTGGAGCACCATTTGAGTAGCAGTTTCTTGTCCATTCCTTGGCTGTAATTCAGTAGCTACTGCTTGATCCCCTATGCCCCGGTGAGTCGTAGAATGTAAAGGAAGTGGACAGAATGTGCCCAATTCATATTTTTTAAAAGAGGACCGTACCTAATCCATATTTTTTGGTATAGGGATCGGCAGTTTGCTATAAGAGTGGGATCGATCATACAAAGGGATCGATTATATGGGAGATCAGTAATATGGAGGGATTAGTTATATGGAGGGATCATTCATATGAAGGGATCGATCGTATGAGGGACTAGGAATGTGGAGGGATCGGTGTAGCTATTTCAGAGGGATTGATATTGATGTTTTTGCGAGGAACGGTATTGCTACTTCGGAGGGATCGATATCGAAGTCTTTGGAGTGATCGTTATTACTATTTCGGAGGGATTAGTATATATACCTTACAGAGGAATCAACATATATACCTTGTAGAGGGATTGGTACATATTCCTTTTGGAGCAATCGGTATAGATGCTGGAGGGAACTATATATAGAGCTTGCAGAGGGATTGTGTATATACCTTGCAGAGGGATCAGTATACATACCTTGGAGGGGGATCGGTATACACACCTGAGAGGGATTGGTATATATACCTTGTAGAGGGATCAATATATACACCTTATAGTGGGATCTGTATTGATGTCTTTGTGGGGATCGGTATTGAGCATGTATATGTATTTAGGGGTCGGTTGAATTGCCTTGGTGAGGGAACAATCATTTAGGCTAAGGGATCGGTCGCAATTGAGATTGTATGGATCGACCATCTAGGCTTTGAGAGAAGGATCGGTCATCTAGGCTTCAAGAGAGAGATCAGCCATTTTGGCTAACTTGAGCGCAAACTTCAACATCTAATCCCAAGAACTTGCATAGAAAAGTGAATCCAATTCCTTCCAAATGGACACGAACACACGAACAACTCCAAACAAGAATATTAGCATAATCAAATCCTCCAATAACATGGGAAGTATACTTAGTTCCTCTAACCATGGTTATCAACTTCCTTTAAATTTGCTTCAAATCTGAATAGAGTAGGAAGTTTATTGGTAGAATGCTAGATCTATCTCGTGAATACGAGAATCCATAAGTAGAGATGAGATCCAATCAAGCTGAGAATTTGATTCTCAATGAAAGCACCAAAATGTTGATGCCAAAAAAAGGCATCAACACTCAATAGAATCTAGTAGAGATTAAATGAAGAATGAAATTAAAACAAAGAAAAAATCATAAAGGAATACATAGATTTTTATAGTGATTTAGCAATCTTGGCCTATGACCACTTCATATTTTTATTGACCTTCCACTTGATTATAATTACTAGAATTTTTGGATCAGCTGGGATCCATTAATAAAAAAGAGAAGAACACAAATAGGAAAGCCTCGGCAGAGAAAGCAGGATACTTTTTTGATGCCATGGCTGTTGTATTCATAGAGGAAGATGTGCATGGATCGGACTAAAATTTTGACAAAAGATTCGCGAGACCAAGATGAGGCTATCTAAAAATTTATAGGCCCATCGGGGCCCACAATAGGGATTGGTACCGATCCCTATTAGTGCAACCAAATAAGCTGCGATCCTTATGAAGGATGCCCCATGATGTTAGTTTTACTCCCCAAATTTCAAGCAATTTTGACATATGGTTTGTGAGATATCACATTGTAGATGCCTTTGAGTCCACATTGAAATAATGCATTCTCTTCTCTGAATATGTCCCAATCCATTAGATTGCTAGCTTGGAATTGCCGATCTTTCACTATCGAATAGCTTTGATTTAACTTAAATTTGATTTGAGATTTTGGGAGTTGGTTTGGGGATGTGATTCGACCAATAAAAAAGATGACAATTGCATCCTAAAAGGTGTGTTTATTAGGGTTTAGAGATCCATATATATATACATATGTGTGTGTGTGTGTATGTGTGTATATCAGATTGCATAAGAGAGAAAATAGGTAAATCTTATTGCTTATTCTCTCTTGAGCTTAACTATCTATCTCCAACCCATCCTTATGTTTTAGCCACCTCAACCTCCTATATCTACCTAAACCAGCTGATTTCTCCCTTATAACATCGTGGTCCATGAGCCCATTTGTCCCAAGTTAAATATATACGATTATACTTAATTTAATCTGTTATCGATATCTCATATCAATCGATATATTTATAACTATTATAAATATACATAACATTATTTATCTGTCAAATCATATTCAAATGTCATAATTAATATTTCATAAATATTAATTAATTTAATTAGTTTATAATAATTATAAACTAATTAAATCGTTTGGTCTAAAGAGAATTCATCATATCGGTTGTGTGACTCTTGGGTGTAAATTCTGAAAGTCTTGTTGATCGTATACTATCTAACTTGTGTATAATATGCAAGCGTATATGTTAATGCAATAGTAGGAAATAAATTGTAAAGTATAAAAGGCGTGCAAACGAGAGTTTTTATAGTGGTTTGGATCTCCCGTCCTAAATCCTGTCTCGAAGCTTCCCTTCGGTATTCCCTTTAAACAAATTACCATCACTTTGCCCAGAGTATCTTTCGTCCTATGTCCAGCCCCGAAGCTTCCCTTCGGTATTCACTTTTGTTCCAAATAACACAGTTTTTGACTTATAGTAAAAATCCTCCTATGATCTCCTTTGAGTATATGAATATGAATGCTTTGAGTTGTAGGAAGTGATTTAACCAAAATTATATTTTGGTTATAGTAGATTGAGAGTATATAAACAATGTATATGCAAGAGAGTTCTTAGAAATCAAGAGACTAAAGAGTAGATTAATTCATGTTAGATGATTTCTACTTGTCAATCAAAGTGGTTTTTACAGATTTAAAAAGGTGTGGATAAAGATTTGTTAATAGTCGAGAAACTCTATTCAATTTAATAGATGCAACCTTTTGTTGAAGGGTGATTTCCTTTTGTTTCGAAATAGTAGTGTCTGTTCGTAATTAACAGTTTTAAACCTTGACAGAAGTCTGTGGTAAAATCCTCATACATTTGTGACTTTTTTTAATTTTTAACCCGAGACTTGTCATAGACGTCTATGAGGTGTAAAACCTAATTTCCACCTCAATTTTGATGTACATGAAATGGTGTGTGCTCATGTATGCCCATGTACTCAAGGAAACCTTAACAATATTATATCTAGGACTCTTTTATAGTAGAATAACCTTAATATGGTCAATGAATCATCGTTTCTCTTTTAGTCTCAATATCTTTGAGCATGATGTCTTCTTATAGCATATACCTTCAATCTTGATAAGATCTATATATGTATTTGTTTGTATAGTTGTTATCATTGAAACATAAAATTGGTGGTTCTAACAATCTCCGCGTTTTGATGATGACAACTATACAACCAAAAATCAATTATACAGTGAAATAATAACTATATGATCAAAATGTTAACTATAGAATGGAAGTATTATTATCTTTGTTTATGTTTGTATCCCCATATGTATATGCGTCTCCCCCTACTTATATGCATAAATTTCTCCTCTTTGTCATTATCAAAATGGAGGGAAACGATCTACGATACATATACAAACGATATAAATGGTCATAGTATGTCATCACTTCAGATTAAGGAAAATCAAGTATGAAAGTTCAAAGAAAATTTAGAAGAAATTGTAAAAAAAGTTATATATATGAAAATGAACAAGCATAAGAGTTGTTGCAAAATAAAGGGAAACAAAGTCTAATTTTACTGATTTTGAGAATAAAATAGGTCTCCGTAGTTCTCGTAATACTCCTAGTAAGAGCATGTATCCTGCTCAAATAACCCGGCCATTGCGTTTGGTTGTTGTACTCCTCATCTTCGTTAATGGACATGCCTTGAAATGCCATGTATAACTGTTGTTGTAAATGTGGAGTATCGGATACGTACATTTCATCACTGTCTTCCTCCTCTTCCTTGGCTTGTGCATGCATAGGAGTCCTCCCTCAGTCACCTCTATCGTGTGACATACCTCCGGGAAAGGCTTAAGAATGATGTGTTGGTGTTTGAACCTAAGGTGGAGGTGTTGGGGAAGGTGAAGATGATGAACGTGAGGAAGATCGGCCACGCACTTTGCACATCGCTTTGCCTAAAGTAGAGATGACTTTGTCCAAAGTTTTCTCCATCTTTATCATCCTAGAGGAGAAAAAGCATTCCAATCTAGTCATTTTTCTGCTTAAAGCCCGTTGATTGGCCGTGATTATTTTTTGTTTTTTGATTACCAAATCATGAAGAGATTCAATTGGCGTTATTTCAACGCGAGCTTCTTGTATTTCGGAGTTCGAATAATATTTAGTACCATGACTAGAGGAAGGTGGATGTTGGGTAGGATAAAGGGAGTAGGTTTGTTGAGAAGCGCTAGTTGGAGGAGGACCATGATGTTCTAGTTCTAGTTCTTGTTGTTGTTGAGTCCATTGGTTGAAGGGAATGATACGAGGTGGACTTTTGGGAAGATGCATCAGTGAAAGATATCATTGTCCACTATCTTTGGTTAGAATTTCTTCATATTGTGATATGTATGAAGGAACTCTAAGATTTTGTAAGATGTGCATTATATGCGGAGCATAAACAATGGAACGACGATGCATAGACCAAAATCCTTTAATTTGGTCATGAACAAAATTTGCCCAATTGACCAGTAGGCGAGAAAATATTGCATACAAAGGTCTATGGTCATTGGGATAAATTGGTTTATGACTACCCAGACGAGGAATGATGGTATTAATTATCGTTCGATTTAATAGTCTAGCTCATGGTCAAAGGTAAATTGATTTACATTATAGCATTCTATCTTTCCATATTTGATGGGTAACTTCATCCCTAGGTAAAATATTGTTATCCAGTCGGTTAAATCAATCCTCTCATAAGATCAGCCTAAAATACGAGCAATGGTATACACATCAATTTTAACTTCTTTCTTATAAACACTTAACCATAACAAACCATCATTATTATTCGGATTTCAAATCTCTAAACTACATACAGTGGAGTAGAAGAGGTAAATAGCTAGAGGATCAATGATTATCTTATTTGCTCGTAGATAATCAAATTGCAACAGCCGGCATCCACAGTAATTCCTAGAATTTAATATTCCACTACATTGCCAAGGCAATAAAAAGGACCAGAGTGGATCATCTTTTAGGTAAACGCCTCGAATCATTTGATTGCATTAGGATTATTACAGAGCCATTGGTTGATGTGAGCTTATGTAACCGATGCTTGAGAGGAAGATGAAGATTGGTCTTGTTTTTATTTTTGGAGACGGTAACCTTGTTAGGAGCCATTGATTTAAGAATTTGAGTTTTTTAAGAGCTAGGGTTTTAGGAATTAGGAGTTGAAATAAAGGTAAAGTGAAAAGAAAGGTAAAGTTCTTTATATATGGTTGTTGGAAATTTTTTGAAAGAGGAGCGACGGACATCTGTGAGGAAGCCATAAACGTTTGTGGCTTCAGTAAAAATGAACCAGAAAGAGTTGATAGACATCTGTAATGGTTCCATAGACGTCTATGGCTATAGAAGATTAAACATAGAGTCTTCACAGATTTTTATGTGGTTTCCACAAATTCTGTGAGGTTTCCACAGATGTCCATGTTTATAGGAAAAATTTACTCATAACTAATGATAGACATCTGTGGTATATTCACAGACGTCTGTGATGTATAATTTCTGTCATCCAATGGAAATTTTAATATGAATGAAAATTTTATTTAAAATATTTAATATAATAAACCGTATACATATGAAAAATAAATAAATATGACGTGTAACATAAATTTTAATTTTTGTCGGAGAATTTTGAATTATTGAGTTGTTATCCCATGAATTTGGTTCAACTTTTGTATCATCAAGTAATAGCTTTAGTGGACACTAACTTGGACGAGTTGGGATGTCAATCCAAGCTTGGTTTGATGGTCCCGATTTGCACAAATTTCTTGGTGTAATGTTGTGCGCTTTTGTAGGAGTTTCTTGTAAACGAGGAGACTTTTGATGTATGCAATTTTTTGTTGGTAAATGACCACAAATTGCTAGAATACACTTTTCGAGAAAATTTAGATGAGATCCTTGACGTCGTTGCTTATAGTACATTTCGTGTTGAACATCGATCATTTCTCGTTGATAGTGATATATCTCATCGACTTTGTCGGTAAGAGATGTTGTTTTCAGATCAATTGATCGGTTAGCTTTCTTTCCTTTAGGAGAAAAGATAGTGTGGTATGTTGGGGATGCAACAATGTTTAGTGAGTCTGAAAGAGTTGATGTCGGTGTGAATTTAGTTTTGATGTGTAAGTTCTATTTGACGAGGGGGATTTATAGTTGATAGTTGAATAGGCGGGGTCGTGATCGGAAGACGTTGCATTATTTGTTGTAGTAATTTAGTTGTGTTTATTTATCTTTTTAAGTAGTATATAACTGAATTTATAAGATAAAATTTAGCTATATTTAGAAAAAGTAGTTGTGAAAAATGAGTTAAGCCATAGGAAGTTAACGGATATTAGTTTGTTTTTAACCGGTTATTAAAAAGAATTACGTGGTTGTTGTTAATTCTAGGTTATAAAATTAAGTATTCAATTGAAATTTCATATAAGATATTACAAATTTAAATGAACAAAACATTATTTCTATAATGTTAATAAACCAATTCATTGAACGAACAAATTCCTAGATCCCATCTTAACTTAATAAAAGCTAGTTCACTTAATGGTTTTATAAAAATATCAGCTATTTGATTTTCGGCATTGAAAAATTCTAGAGTTTTTATTTCTTTTTCAACATTATCTCTTAGAAAATGGTGACAAATATCTATATGTTTTGTTGGTGAATGATTAATTGGATTTTTAGATAAATTTATAGCACTAGTATTATCACAATATATTGGAGATTTGTTTATTTGCATAGTCTTTAAGTGTTTGTTGCATATATATTACTTGAGAGCAAGCAAAGGCAGTAGAAATATATTCGGCTTCACATGTTGAATGAGAAACACAATTTTGCTTTTTACTAAACCATGAAACTAACGATTGACCAATAAAGTGACATGTGCCACTTGTACTTTTTCTATCCGACATACATCCACTAAAGTCAGCATAACTGTAACATATAAGTTCAACTGTACTGCCTTTTGGATAAAATAGACCATAATCTTTAGTGTTGGTCAAATATTGTAAAATAACTGTCTGATAATGTGATTCTTTATGTTGTGCTTGAAGTCTTGCACATAAACAAACACTCGTCATAATATCTGGTCTATTAATGGTTAAGTATAGTAAGGATCCTATCATGCTTCAATATAGTTTTTGATCGAACTCTTTTTCATGTTCATCTATGTCTATATGAGTAGCTGTACTCATTGGAGTGGGTTTACTTGATGTAATATCCATTCCAAAACGTTTTAGTAATTCTTTTCAATATTTTTCTTGATTTATAAAAATTCCATTTTTTATTTGTTTTATTTGTAATCCTAAAAAGAAATTCAATTCACCGATATGAGACATTTCAAATTCATTTGTCATTATTGTAGAAAATTCATTACATAAATTTTCGTTAGTAGATCTAAATATAATGTCATTAACATAAATTTGAACGATTATTATATCCTTTTATTCTCTTTTCATAAATAATGTTGTATCTATTTTTCCAATTTGAAAACCAGAATTAATTAAATATGATTTTAATCCATCATATCAAGCTCGAGGTGCTTGTTTTAAACCTCATAATGCTTTTTTAAGTTTAAAAACATGATCTGGATATTTTTTATGAACAAATGGCGGTGGTTGTTCTAGTAAACATTTTCTTTTATAAAACCGTTTAAGAAAGAACTTTTAACATCCATTTAAAATAGCTTAAAGTTATGATGACATGCAAAAGCAAGTAATATTCGTATAGCTTCAAGACGTGTCACATGTGCAAAAGTCTCTTCATAATCATTCCTTCTTCTTGATTGTATTTTTATGCTACTAATCTTGCTTTATTACGTGTAATATTTCCATTTTCGTCATCTTTTAAAATAAACCATTTTGTTCCAATTACTGACTGATCGTTTGGCCTTGGTACTAGTTCCTAGATATTATTTCATTCAAATAGATTAAGTTCTTCTTGCATTGCTAAAATCCATAAATCATCATTTGGTGCTTCCTTGTAATTTTTTGGTTCAAAATTAGATATAAATGCTACATTACTCATTTGATTTATTTGTCTTCTAGTCGAAACTTTGCTATCTAGGTTTTCAATTATGTTATCAATAAGATGATCTTTTAAAATACGGGGTGGTGATTTCAAATTACTCATTATTAGTTTCAATCATAGTTTCAATGACTTTATTTTAATTTGTGTCAAAAATTTCTTCGTCGTCTTTATTTATATTTTTAAAGCATTAATCAAACGAGACATGAGGACTTTCCTCTATAACATTTGCTCGTTTGTTAAAAATTATGTAAGCTTTACTTTAATCGGAATATCGAAAAAAAAAATCCCTCGTCTGCTTTTGAATCGAATTTACCAAGATTATATTTTGTATTTAGAATGAAACATTTTGATCCAAATATTCGAAAATTGATACTTTTAGTTTCTTTTTGTAGAACATTTCATAACATGTATTTTTAGTTATAGGTCTACGAGTTACATGACTTAATAAGTAACATGCTATAGCAACTGCTTCGGCCCAAATATTCTTTAGTAAGCAACTGCCATTTAGGAGAGTTTGAGCACATTTTTTCAAGATGCGATTTATTCTTTCAACTACTTTGTTTTGTTGTGGTGTTCGTAGAAACGAAAAATTATGAGTAATTTCCTTTTTATTACAAAAGTTTGTAAATGATTCATTTTCAAATTCTCCACCGTAATCACTTCATATACTTTTAATTTTTAGATCCATTAGACTCTTAATTCATTTAGCAAAAATTTTAAACATTTCGAATGTATCACTTTTATGCTTTAAAAATAGAGTCCAAGTATATCTTGAAAAATCATCTACAATTACAAAGACATATTTATTGTGATTTATCGAACGTATTTGATTTGGACCTAATAATTCCAATTGAAGTAATTCAAAAGGTTGTCCAGTAGAAGTTTCCTTTTTAGATTTAAACGATTTTTTCTATAATTTTTCAAGTTGACATGCATCGCGTAGATTTTTAACTTTGAGAAATTTATTTTGGATAATCCACTCACCAAATTATTTTTGGCTAAACTGTTTATATATTTGAAATTATGTGACAATGCCTTTTATGCCATATCCATGGATCATCATGATTTGTGGTTAAGCATAAATCATTAACGTGATTACTATTCATGTTTAAAATATAAATATTTCGATTCCTTGTACCTTCAAAAATTAAATTTTATTTTGATCATAGATATTGCATTTATCGTTCTCAAAATCGATTTTAAATCCCACATAATTGGCTTATACTAAGTAAATTATGTTTTAAGTTTCTAACAAATAAAACATAGAAATAATAGGATAAGTAGATATACCAACATTGATGACGTTTCCAATTCCGATAACATATCCTTTTGAATTATACCCAAAAGTGACTGTGCCACCGTCCATGTAAGTGATGTTTGATAGCATGTTTGCATTTCCCGTCATATGTTCGGAGCATCCACTATTAAGTATCCATTTCTCCTTATTATTAGTTTTGTTTTTCGGTACGGCATGTTTGCGCCAAAATTGGTCACAAACCCTAAATATCGTGAAAGCACCAGTGTATGAACACAGAACATCAATAAATGATCATAAACATAGACCTAAGTAATGTAGAGGATAAAAAATGAAGAATAATAAACTTAAAACGAAAAGAAATAGACAGAGACACAAGATTTATGGTGGTTCAGCCTTCTCCGGCCTACGTCCACTTCAAAGTTAGTCTTTTATTGACTTTCCTTGCTGGTTACAACTGATTACAATGGATTACAGTGATGAAAGTTGAGTACAACAGCAGCCTTGTAGTGCCAAGATGTTTTTGACAGATTCTGGACGTCGGATCGCCAAAATATCCTTTTTCTGTAGGCTCTAAGGTGCTATTTATAGGCATAGGCTGCAGATATCTCGCCGAGATCTCGAAAGACCTCTTCTGGCATGTGAGTGGGCCCACACGATCGATCCCATGTGATTTTGACTCGATTCGTGATCTATACGAAAGAATTATCAATCAAGATTTGATCCAATCGAGTTGGACTTTGGCGAGAATATTCTTTAGGTTGTACGTAAGCTCCTGTGAAAATTTGGTGGCATTTGGACTTGTGGATTGCGAAATATGATCAATGCAAGTTCATGTTCATTGATTGGCTGTCGCGTTCATATCAGTCACTTCTCTCTACGAATCGATGAAGTTCGCATCGATGACGTGTCTCGAAGATCCAAGAAAGATCCGCCTTTCATGCCATGTTGACCGATTCCTTCATACCGATCGACACAAACACGATCGATACGAACGTGGCTTCTGAAACCTTCGTATCCATATGCTATCATCCATCTGTCAACGCCTTCGATCTTCTTCGTATCCTTCAACTATGCCTCTGTTCGTATCCATCGACCAACCCTCCTTCGCATTGAATCGAAGTATCCAATATTGATTGACACGAATAGTATAGATTCAAAGTAGTCATGTTGATCGATACGAACAGTATCGATCCGAAGTATATTGCTACGCTCCATCCTGATCGATGCGGAATCATCGAGTCGAACAAATCACCATGCGCCTATCTATTCAATCCAAGTCCACTGCCGTCGAGTCGAAACCCATTCAATCCCTCTCTCTAATCGTTATGAACGTCTTGTTCGTATCCATGGGGATCGATACGAACGTCTTGTTCGTATCCATGGGTATCTATGTGAATGAGATTCCCTTGAGCTTGCATCCATCGATATCTCGAAGAAACGAACTCCGTTCGACTTGAAATTTGAAACATAGCTTTTCCTAGCATTTCTCTTCGTTTTTAGCAATTTCACCTCGATCACAGCTTGGCCAAATTTTGATGACATCGATCACAGCCTTGTTTCCAATCGATCTCCAATCCTGATATCCATCCTTTCCAGCTAATTTTTTGATATTCCGGCCTTGATCAAAAGATGGAATAAAATTCCCCCCTTCAAAACATGCCTTGTGGTAAGAAGGTGTGTTTTGAATAGTTCCGAATTCGACATCCGAAGTCCATATTCTGTCTATAGCCATACCATCCGATTCATAATCCAATCCATTACCAAGCCATCCCTTCCGAGTGCATCAGTCTTGACTGCTCCGAGTTCGATGTCCGATTCCAAATCCAGTAACCAAAGCCTTAGACAATTCCATATCCATTCAAATCCGATAACCGAGTCCTAATCCATCCTTATCCAACAACCAAAAACCCAATCCAGGACCTCTTCGGGTGGATATCCAAATCCTTTGCCATTCATAGCCGATATTCATATCCATAACCTCTCCAGGTTCTTGCCAAGCGTAATCCACACTCGGTGACGTATGCTAAGCAATCGACCATCAATCCTGGGCCTCTCGCCATCGTTATTTGAGGTAGACAGTGGCTGCTTCTGTTCCACTACGGCATTCCGAGCTCCGACATATTGTCGCAACTGTCCATTCCTTACATGATCCTCAATTATATCCTTTAGATGCCTGTAGCTATTCGTATCGTGTCCATCCAAATCGTGAAAGAGACTGTGCCTTCCTGATGCCCTTTCACGTTTCGAGGGTTCTCTCCTTGCCGGCCTTCGGTAGGAAAGGCGATTTCAAGTCTCCATGAATATTCGCTCTAATGTCTCGTTGAATCCTGTATAAGTGGAAAATTTTGGCTCTCTCCACCGCTTCCTAGCTTTTCCTGATTCGTCATCCAACTTCCTTTTTCTTTTATCCTTATTTTTATCCGAGCTTTCATTGGATGGCCCTCTAATCTCAGCCGCGTTCACCTCCTTCAGTTTCATATCTGAACATGCGTCCTCCTGTCAAAGGAATATCTCGACTTCATGAAAGAATTCTCTAAGATCCATTGGTGGATCCCGTACTAATAACACTTTGAAATCCGAATTCTCTCTGACTCCTTACACTGCTGCCATTAAAACCATCAATGGATCCGGCCAATCCACCGGAGCAACCACTGCATTGAACTGAGTTAAGAAAGCTCTAAACGATTCCTCTGTCCTTTGCTTTATTGATGTTAGCGTCATTACGTTCTTTGGACTTTTGATATGAACCCAAAATTGCTTCAGAAACCTATCCACCAATTCTGTCCATGTCCTAATAGATCCCTCTTCCAGCTATCAGAACCATAAAGCAGCTATATCTGTCAAGTACAGAGAGAAACATCGGGTGATAACTTCCTCTGATGCCCCCAGCACTTCCATGTGTCGTGTGTACCTCATCAAGTGATTGGTAGGATCAGCCTTGTCATTGTATACCTCAAGCTTATGTTGCTTGAATTCTGGTGGATTCCGAGCCATTCTGATGTCACGAGTAAACGGACTCCTATTTACTCCTTCCAGTTCTTTACTTGTCAAACCTCCGCGCATAGTTCTGAAAGTGACTATTATATGGCTAATTATCACTTAGGATCGTGTAATATGGAATGTATTATAATCTAAATGCGAAAACAGATAATAATAGTAAAGTAAATAAGAGTAAGCACACTATGAGTTTTTATACTGGTTCGAACTTTCCGTTCTACGGCCAGTCCCAGACTTCCCTCTGGAATTTCTCACAATAACCCCTCACTTAACCCGGATGAATAGGCAAACAACACCTGAGCAGCCGGTCAGGATCTTTCCGCCTCTAACAACCGAAAGAGGACTTTCACCGCCTAAACAACCGAATAGGACTTCAACAGTTTCAATAAAATTGTTTTGACACTTTGTGTTCTTCATAACACTGATTTGTCTTTGATAGTACAACCTTCCTATAATATTTTGCTCAAGTATATATTGTTTGTGTAAAGATTAGAAAGGAAGATATTGCTTTGAATCGAAGAATAAGTTAATTAATTTAGAGATTCAAGCAATATATAAATTGTGATTGCTTGTAGAATGCAGAGATAGATAGTAGAGAGTATGATCAGAAAAAGAAATAAAATTCGGTGATTTGAGAAGTGAATCTCATGTGTTTATATAATAGATAAACAACTACAACTATTCACGAAGTGTCTGTTCAAAAAATAGCTATTGTAATCGTTCAGTCGACTGACCCAAAATGACCAGTCAACTGAATATTCAAAGTTGGTGTAAAATAGAGCGCATCTGTGCAACTGAACAGGCTCATTCGACTGGTCATTTTTTGTCAGTCGACTGATCTAGTTGTCAGGGCACAGTTCACACATTTTTTAAAGAATTTGAATTTTATAACAACTTTGATTTGTGTAAACTACTTGAGGATAGATTTTAACAATTCTAAGACTAAAAACTTCAATAGATAAACATACTATATTCAGTTTTGAAGTCATGCCTCCTTTTAGTTTTAGTATCATATTTCTTTCTCTTTTTGTCGCTTGATCATATAGTCTCATCACTGATTTGTTTAAGCTCTTTGTCATGAATCAAAACTTATGATTCAACATTCTCCCCCTTTTTGATTGATGACAACTGTTTTAGATGATACTATATTTTAAATAATATATAACGGAAGTTATATATATATATCTCCCTGATTATCTGGCGATATATCTAATCCTGCAAGAAATGGTTAGTAATACAAATTTCTCCCCCTTTATCATCGACAAAAAGGAAATAAACAATAATTTCATCATTGAACTAACAGCATAACAATCACAAAAAAATAATGTTTCAAATTGTGCCGAGCTACTTATACAAGCTCATAAAAATAAACAGTAGTAGAATGTGTGAAATTAATACAGATAACTTACTACCATCAAGAAATATCAATACCACTCATCAGAGTCAGACTTTGTTTCTTCTTCCACTTGCATTGGTCTTTTTCCTCTTGAAGAACTTCCCACAAATTGTCTGCCACAACCATTTCCGCTTATATCAAAACTTGTGTGTTCTTCGGATGTAGACCAAGTAAATCGAGGAGCTGGACGTTCACCCGGATCACGATGCGAAGTGTCCGTAGTTATGGAAGAGGAACAAGAGATTGTATCCCATAAAATCTCGAAAAAGCTTTTAATTTTCTCAAATTTCTTGTCGATATTCTTGTCAAGATTTTTGATGCGAGAATCCAAAATGACTTGATTTCGCACAATTAGGTCAATCGATTCTCGGGTGCTTTGGAAGGAGTTGGTGTACGAATTTCATCTCTTTGTTGCTATGGAGTAGCAGTTTGTTGACGAGGTCATGGTTGCCGGTCTTGGAAAGACATGATAGTGAGAGGTCTAGGAGGCAATTTCATTAGACTAATTGTGCGGCTATTTAGAGTTTTAGGAAGGGAAGTATCAGATTCTGGAATAGGAACTTCTAGGTTCATAAGTAGCTGCATAATATACTCACCGTAATAGATGATGATCATTGGACGTTGGTTAAAAGACAAGAACTCATCAAGAATAAGCTTAGGCCAATTGATTTGGACATCTCCCTAGATTGCACACGGCGCCTTATAATTTTTTGGATATACAAGCTCATAAGAACCAGTACAAGGAAGGATAGTACGCATTAAGGTTCGATGCATAATTCGAGTTGTAGGGCGTAAAGCGATAGATTTTAGTTCAGTCATGTCATCTTCCAAAAACCTATGACTTCATCTCTTTCGCCTATAGGAACATTTAAATCTTCCAACGGAATACCATTAGTTGGTGTGTAGAGAATGCATCCAATTCTATCAAATGAGAAGAATATTTGTTGACCACAAACTAAACTCCATATGTAATTGTCACGATTTAGTGGATTTTTATGACCCAAATTTTAATCTGCATAAAAGAGTTTTACCATAGTATGATTAATTTTGAGATTATTCTGATTGTGATCAAGAAGAGATTCTAGACGACTTCTACTTGCAAGCTCTTGAATTCTATACAAAGCAAAGTCAGGAAACACAACAAAAGATGCTTCGAGAAAGCGTGCTTCCTTCATTTGGTTCCATCTTTGAGAGATGGCATCGTAAAGCCATTGAGCAATTTTGGTGTCAATTGGCTCAGAGGAAGAGGTAGAGGCTTGTCTAGATCTTTTAGGTTGTCTTGGAGCCATTTTAAATTATAATTGAGTAAAGGAATTTGAAAATTTTGAGAGCTAGGGTTTTGAAAACCTGAAGAGTGGAAGTAAAAGTGAAGAGTGAAAAAGAAGAAGGTGGGTTAAAGGGGTAAAAAGGTAGGTGAAATAGTGTAAAATGCTTAGATTTTTCATTCAGTCGACTGGTCGTATATGGTCAGTTGACCGATCAGTATCCTGAAACTCTCTGTTTCATGACTCTGTCGACTAACCAAGTTCGTTTAGTCGACTGAATACTGTCTAAAAGCTCTCTGTTTCCAAATTCAGCTGACTGGTCAAATTTGTTCAATTGACTGAATTCTCATTTCCGCTTTTTACAGTATATTTTTTTAAAAAAAGATATATATTCATTATATTAAATAAGACATATAAATAAGAATGAAATTAAAAAAATATAAAAAAATAAATTATTTTGATGAAGAAGTGGAAGGAGACTTGGAGTTGTCTGGTTCAACCTTCGTCTTCTCTTCATATGGTTTTAATGGAGACCAGCAAATTCCACGCTCCCATGAATTGAGACACGGGTGGAGGTCGTGGTGACTGATCCCGTGGATTCCGAGAGGAAGAGGTTGTAGGTTGATGAACAGGAGATGGAGATGAGCCGCAGAATTTCCATCCATGTTGCTTGAGAAAGTTAAGTCGTCTTGAATTCATCTTCTGTTCGTATTACATTTCACGTTGAATTGCTATTGATTCCCTTTGATAATGATGTAAATCATCAATCTTTTACTTTGTTTGTAGAGAACCAAAGAACAGAAAACGAAATGCCTTCTTTTTTTCTGGAGTATGGCTAGTATGATAGTTTGATGGTTTGGCCGGTTCATGATATGGTGTAGATGTAGGTAAATTTGATGATCCAGAGGTAGGTGTCGAGAAATCGACAGAGGAATATGCAAAGACATTTGAGGAGTTTTCTTATAAAGGCATTGTAGTAGAAAGAAAAAATATAGAATTAAGGCAAATTAGATGGAAGGATAATCAGAAAATTTTTGAGGCATATATGAGTGAAAAAATAGTTAAAGATGGATGGATTAACGGATAACCTGAAAAGTAATTAAAGGATGAAAACAAAACACAGTTTTCATGGCTGAGAATTATTTATGAGAAGAGTGAAAATAGACAAAAAAATATAATAGAATCAGTTGTGAAACAACAAATTGTGAAATGGCAGAGACATAGGATTTCCAAACTAGATGTGCTGAGTTCAAGTACCAGCAAAGTAAAATAATTTTTTTAAAAAAAATTGTTATAGAAATTTTATAATTCTTTTAAAGAAATTATACCTAGTTCTCTTCTTAGTTTTAAAACAATTTTCATCGAGTGGTTTAGTAAAAATATCGGCTAACTGATTTTCAGAATTTATAAATTCTAAATTGATTATATCCTTCTCAACATTATCACGAAGAAAATGAAGATGAATGTCAACGTGTTTAGTTCATGAGTGATTGAAAGGATTTTTAGATAAATTTGTTGCACTGGTGTTGTCACAGTATATTATAGATTTATTTAATTTTATATCAAAATCTTGCAATGTTTGTTGTATGTAGATTACTTGAGCACATGCTAAAGCTACAGATATATATATTCTGTTTCACATGTCGATAGTGAAACGCAGTTTTGTTTCTTGGTAAACCAAGATACTAAGGATCGTCTAATGAAATGACAAGTTCCACTTGTACTCTTTCTATCTGTTGGACTTCCTCCAAAATCAGCATCACTATAGGATACTAATTCAAAAGGACATTCTTTTGGATAAAACGGTCCTAAATCGTTGTTTTGCTAAGATAACGAATTATATGTTTTACTGCTTGCATATGTGATTCTTTAAGATTTGCTTGAAATCGAGCACATAAACAAACACTCATCATAATGTCAGGTCGACTAGCAGTTAATTAAAGTAATGATCCAATCATGCTACGATATAGTTTTTGGTCGACAGTCTTACCATTTTCATCTCTGTCGAGATGTATAGTTGTACTCGTAGGAGTTGGCTTGGTAGAGGTGTTTTCCATACCAAAATGTTTAATTAGATTATTACAACACTTTTCTTGATTAATAAAAATGCCATTTTGCAATTGATTGATTTGTAGTCCAAGAAAATATGATAGTTCTTCCATATGTGACATTTCAAATTCATTTGTCATGATAGTCGAAAATTCCTGACATAAATTTTCATTTGTTGAACCAAATATAATATCATCAACATATATTTGTATAAATAAAATATCTTGTTTAGATTTCTTAATAAATAAAGTTTGATAAACTTTTCCAATTTCAAAACCAGATTCTATTAGATAGCTTTTAAGTCGGTCGTACCAAGCATGAGGTGCATGTTTTAAACATATAAAGCTTTCTTAAGTTTATAGACGTGATCTGGAAATTTTTCATGAGTAAAAAGAAGAGTTTGTTCAACATAGGCATTTTCTTTTATATATCCATTTGAAAAATCACTTTTAGCATCTATTTGATATAATTTAAAGTTATGGAAACATGCAAAAGCCAATAGAATACGTATAGCTCCTAATCTCATGATAGGAGAAAACGTTTCTTTATAGTCTATTCCCTCTTCTTGATTATATCCTTGTGCTACTAATCTAGATTTATTTCTAGTTATGTTACCTTGTTCATCAGCTTTGTTTTTGAAAACCGATTTTGTACCATGACGGATTGATCGCTCGGTCTAGGAACTAATTCCAAACTTCGTTTCTATCAAATTGATTTAGCTCTTCTTGCATAGCTATAATCCAATAGTCACAGTGGAGGCTGCCTTAATATTTTTAGTTTCTAGATTAGAGAGAAAAGCTATATGGCCCATTTGATTTAATTGATGTCTTGTTCTTACATTTGAATTTACTTCTCTTATTATATTTTGAACAAGGTGATATCTAAGAATTCATGGAGGAGATCTTACTACATTTTCATTATGAATAATATTTTCATTTTCTCTTGCATTATAAGTGTTATTATTTTGAAAAATAATAGCATCGTCTTCTGAATTATTTGTTAGAATTTGATTTGAATTATTTTCCAAGTTTGTATTTTTAGAAGAAGTTTTGACATTTTCATCGAATGAAACATGAAGAGTTTCTTCGATTACTTTAGTTCTTATATTAAAAACTCGATAAGCTTTGCTTCTTTCCAAATATCCTATGAATACCCCTTCATCGGATTTTGGATCAAACTTGCCAAACTAATCTTTAGTGTTAAGTATAAAACATTTTGAACCAAAAACTTTGAAATATGATATATTAGGTTTTCTACTTTTTAAAAGTTCATATGGAGTATGTTTTATTAGTGATCGAATAGAAACACAATTCAAAACATAACAGGCAGTTGCAACAGCTTCTACCTAGAAATGCTTCGGTAGAGTGCTCCCATTTAATAAAGTTCTTGCACATTCTTGTAATGTTCTGTTTTTCCTATCTACAACTCCATTTTGTCGTGGTGTTCTAGAAAAGGAGAAATTATGATTAGTTCCATTCTTGTTACAAATGTTCAAAAGCTTCATTTTCAAATTCACCTCCATGATCACTTCTAATATTTTTAACTTTTAAATTCTTTATATTTTGAATTCTTTTTATAAAAAATTTAAAATTCTCAAAAGTATCACTTTCATGTTTCATAAAAATAGTCCATGTATATCTTCAAAAATCATCTACAATAACAAACACATATCTATTGTGATGAATAAATTGAACTTGAGTAGGTCCAAAAAGGTCCATATGTAGTAGTTCAAGTGGTTGTTGTAGATATGATTTTCTTAGATTTAAAAGAAGATTTTGTTAATTTTTCTAACTGACATGCATCACAAATATTATCAACTTTGAATTTCATATCAGGTAGTCCTTTAACAAGTTTATTTTTAGCTATTTTATTAATAGTGTTATTATTTATATGAAAAAATCTTTTGTGCCATAGCCAAGAATCATTCTCTGTAGCTACTAAACACATGTTTGTGTTATAATTTATATTCATATTTGAAATAGAATTAATTCTATCTCTTATACCTTCAAAAATTAAATTTTGATTTTTATCAGAAATATTACATTTATTTTCTGAAAATGATATATTAAAACCTTTTTCACATAATTGACTTATGCCTAATAAATTATGTTTTAAGTTTTTTACTAATAAAACATCAGTAATGAGAGGTGAGTTAAAGATACCGTTATTGCTCACATCGCCTTTGCCGATGATATAACCTTTTGAATTATCTCCAAAAGTGATCGATCCTCCATTTGAGTAGACAATGTTTGTTAACATGTCCTTATTGCCACTCATGTGTTTCGAGCAACCGCTGTCTAAAATCCATTTTCCTCTCTTTTTAAGTGGTACCTGCAAAAAATAAAGATTAAGATGGCATCCACTTTTTTTTTAGGGTCCTAAGAGTTAGGTCTTAGGAAACCAAACCCAAGAAGGTTCAGAATTCCCTTTATAATTGTATTTCTCATTTTTATGAACAGTTTCCATAAATGTTTTGATATGCTTATTCCTAATTAAGTTATTATTTGTTTTAGGAATCCATATTTTAATAGTTTTAAAATCTTTAAACACTGTTTTCTTAATATCATTCTTAATTTTGTTTTTAAATTTGTTTTTAAACTTTCCAGAATTCTGTGGATTTTCAATTTTCTTATATCCTAGTCCCATTTTATTTGATGTAGACCGAGAATTTTCTACTATTTTAGAAAGATTTTCTCGTCCTTTATTAAAATTAGAAATATATTTATTAATATCTTCTAACTTAGTTTTGAGACTAGATTTTTCTAACTCTAATACTTTAGTGTTAGATTTTAAATCATTAATTTCAACTGATACATCATTATTTTTATTTTTCTGAATTTCAAAGTTGAGATGTTAAATTAGAATTAGATTGTTGAGATTTCTCAAGTTCTTCTTCTATAATTTTATTTTTATCTCTTAGCATACTAATTTCTAATTCAGATCTATTTAGTTTTCCTTGTAACTCCTTATTTTGCCTTTTAGTTTGTTTTACAAAATCCACTAGTTTTGAATTAAGTTCAACCAGATCAACAAAATTTAATTCACTTACATCATCACTTGTAGCCATGAAGCATACATTTTCTTGCTCTGTGTCACTGTCGCTCTCTGATGATGTAGAAGAATCTGAATCATCCCATCACTGAAAATGCTTTCTTCTTGAATTTATTTTTCAGTTTCTCCGGACAATATTTCTTCATATGACCCTTTTTATGACATTCATAACACTCCATGATAGAAGATTATGGTTTATTGCTATTATTATTGTTGTTAGAGTTATTTTTGTAACTCCTGAACTTGTTATTCTTTTTGAATTTCAAAAACTTTTTGAAGTTTTTATCAATAAGCTCCATATCATCTTCATCTGAGTCAGAATCATCTTTTTCTGCTTGAAATGCTAGACTCTTCTTATCCTATGCTTGAACTTTCTTTGCCTGCAAATTTACTTCATATGACATTAGATTTCCTATTAACTCTTCCGGTTTCATAGTGGAAAGATCGTTTGCTTCTTCAATAGCTAGAATCTTTCTTTCCCATTCATCTTTTAAAGAGTTTAGGATATTTGATACTATATCAAAGTCAGAAATTTTTTCTCCTAGTGCCAATAGTGAGTGATATATATGTTGAAATCTAGAGTACATGTCATTTATACTTCCGTTTGATTTCATTTTGAAATTCTTGAACTGATTTTTCAACATAGAAATTTTGCTGTGTTTAACTTTGTTAGTTCTTTCATGAGTTACTTTTAGAGTTCTCCATATCTCATAAGTAGTTGTACACATACTGACTGTATTAAACTCATTTTTATCTAATGCACAAAATAACATGTTTATAGCTTTAGCATTTGAAGTAGCATCAGTTTTTTGTGCAGTAGTCCAAGTTGAAAAATCATCCGTTGGCATGGTATGTTCCTTTTGGGTAATATTCTAGGTTTTAAAACCATTAGCTTGCATATATTCTCATTCCAGTTGACCAGTAATTATAATTTATGCTATTGAATAGTGGAGGTCGTGCAGTAGATTAACCTACAATAAAACTAGTGCTTGTGCTGGTGTTGTTTTCCATATTAGCAAAATGAATTATCAAATAACTGTGTTACGGTTATAGGATATCTAGCTCTGATACCAAATGAAAGTGACTATTGTATGGCTAGTTATCGCTTAGGATCATGTAATATGGAATGTATTATAATCTAAATGAGGAAACGGATAATAATAGAAAAGCAAATAAGAATATGCACATCAGGAGTTTTTATACTGGTTCGAAGTTCCCATTCTACGTCCAGTCCCAGACTTCCCTCTGGAATTTCTCACAATAACCCCTCACTTAACCCGGAGAAATAGGTAAACAACACCTGAGCAACCGATCAGGATTTTTCCGCCACTAACAACCGAAAGAGGACTTTTACCGCTTGATCAACCGAATAGGACTTCAACAGTTTCAATAAAATTGTTTTGACACTTTGTGTTCTTCATAACACTGATTTGTCTTTGATAGTACAACCTTCCTATAATCATTTCCTCAAGTATATATTGTGTGTGTAAAGATTAGAAAGGAAAATATTGCTTTGAATCAAAGAATAACTTAATTAATTCAGAGATTCAAGCAATATATAAACTGTGATTGCTTATAGAATGCAGAGATAGATAGTAGAGAGTATGATCAAAAAACAAAATAAAATTCGATGATTTGAGAAGTGAATCTCATGTGTTTATATAATAGATAAATAGTTACAACTATTCACGAAGAGTTTTGACCAAAAGATGCATCCATAACTCTTCAAATTGGATCGTATCTCTTGGAAAAAGGAAGTATCTGTTCAGAAAAATAGCTGTTGAAATCATTCAGTCGACTGACCCAAAATGACCAGTCAACTGAATATTCAAAGTTAGTGTAAACAGAGCGTATCTGTGCAACCGAACAGGTTCAGTCGATTGGTCATTTTTGGTCAGTCGACTGACCTAGTTGTCAGGGCACTGTTCACACATTTTTTAAAGAATTTGAATTTTAAAACAACTTTGATTTTGTGTAAACTACTTGAGGATAGATTTTAACAATTCTTAGACTAAAAACTTCAACAGATAAACATACTATACTCAATTTTGAAGTCTTGCCTCCTTTGTAGTTTTAGTATCATATTTCTTTCTCTTTTTGTCGCTTGATCATATAGTCTCATCACTGATTTGTTTAAGCTCTTTATCATGAATCAAAACTTATGATTCAACAAGTTCGCCTGATAATTTCAGCCAATCCTGCGTTGTCCGTCAAGCTTGCCCTCCGAGTCTCCGAGGGAATTCTGGTATGTACTCTTCATCACGCGCTCCTGCACTCATGCCGGCATCTTGTTGTGTGGTATCTCCTGGAATTCCTCCATGAACTGGTCCATCGTTGCCAGGTGGTGTGCCCCTCGGGTCTGGATCCATCCTGATTAATTGTCGTGTGCTGATTAGGGGCCATGCCCTGTTGAGCTTCTCTATCTGATTGCCTATTGAGTCCTTTTGCTCCAGCTCCGTGGAACCGAACTCCTAAAGCTCCAACTGTTTCCGTCTGTCCAAACTGTTTGAGAAGGTTCTGCATCATTTCCTCCCATCTTTTCAAAAACTCCTCATGCATGGCTCCCAACATCATCTCTCCATGTTGTCTCTGGTGATGAAGGCTGAAGTTCGATTAGCACCTAAAGACGCTTCCTGGCTTCCTTTATGTTGACTTCTCTCTACACTTTCCCTCCTTGTTGATTGTTTTGTCATGGTTCCTTCTACATCTGATCCTTTTGCCTTTTAAATATGAACTCCAAATTCGGTATAGCGGGTGCTAATAGTTTTCAGAGAAAACACCAAAGTGATTGCGCCAAAATTGGTCAGAAACCCCAAATATCGTGAAAGCGCCAGTGTATGAACACAGATCAGCAATAAATGATCATAAATCACAGATCGAAGTAATGTAGAGGATTGTTAATACAAATGAATACATGAAAATATGAAAAAGGGAAAAGCTCGCATTATTATTCAGCCCACTATCACCTTTTATACAAGGCAACTAGGTCGAGAGAATAAGGCCCAAACAAAGTAAAGAAAAAAAAGAAAGCAACAAGTCCAACTGAAATAATATGTACATACAAATACATGAACTGAAATATAAACTATCTATACAATACTCACAACACTCCCCCTCAAGTTGGAGCATACAAATTACTCATACCCAACTTGTTGCATAAGAAATTGATCCTATTTCCACGCAAAGGTTTGGTGAAAAGATCAGCCACCTGCTCCTCTAACTTCACATAACTGGTACAAACAAATCCCTGTTGTATTTTCTCTCTAATGCAATGGCAATCCACTTCATTGTGTTTTTTTCTTTCATGGAAGACCGGATTAGATGCTATATGAAGAGCTGCCTAATTATCACACCACAATCTCAAAGACATATCACACTGCAATCCTATTTCATTCATAAAATGCTTAATCCACATTAATTCACAAATTGTGTTGGCCATTGCCTTATACTCTGACTCAGCGCTTGATCGAGATACCACACTTTGTTTCTTTCTTTTCCATGAGACCAGATTGCCCCCAATAAACACACAAAAACCTGAAATAGATCTTTTATCTAATTTTGAACCAGCCCAATCAGCATCTGCAAATGCCTCAATTCTGCTATGTCCCTGGTTCGTGTATACTATACATTGTCCGACAGTACCCTTCAAGTAGCATAATATTTGCTTTAATGCATTCCAGTGACCAATAGTAGGTGAACCCATAAAGTGACTAACCATACTGACTGAATAAGTAATATCAGGTCTTGTTGCAACCAAATAATTTAGCTTACCCACTAGTCTTCTGTATTTCTCAGGATCTTCAAATAATTCTCCTTCTTTTGTAAAAGATGTATTAAGTAACATGGGTGTGTTACAAGGCTTAGTACCTAGTTTTCCTGTTTCTTTCACAGATCAAGAACATATTTCCTCTATGACAAGCATATCCTATCATTACTCCTAAGAACCTCAATGCCTAAAAAATATTTCAACTCCCTTAATTATTTTGTATGAAACTATAAATAAATAAATGCTTTGAGAGCAGAAATTCCTTTTTCATCATTACCAGTGATAATAATATCATCTACATATACTATTAAAAAAATTAGTGTACCTTTCACATTCCTGTAAAAGACTGAATGATCTGCTTTGCTCTGTAACAAACCAAATTTGTCAATTGCCTGACTGAATTTACCAAACCATGCACTCGGGATTTGCTTCAGACCATATAAACTCTTCTTCAATTTGCATGCCTTTCCATGCTCCCCTTGAGCAACAAACCTAGGTGGCTGCTCCATATACACCTCCTTAGCTAGATCCCCATGAAGAAATGCATTTTTGATATCCGGTTGGTGTAATCTCTAATTATGTTGTGCTGCCAAGGATATGAACACTCTTATTGAAGTCATCTTAGCTACTGGTGAGAACGTTTTAGAATAGTCAATTCCATATGTTTGAGCATACCCTTTTGCAACCAAACGTGCTTTCAGTCTTTCAAGACACCCATCTGAGTTCATTTTCATTGAAAAATACCCATTTGCAGTCTATTGCCTTTTTATTCTTTGGTAACTGAACTAAATTCCATGTATCATTCTGATCCAATGCACTTATTTCCTCTAACATAGCATCACACCATCCTTTCTTTGATAAGGCTTCTTCAACTATCTTTGGAATGGAAATGGAATCCAGTGTAGAAATGTAGGCATAAGATTTTGGGGATATGTTATTGTATGTTACAACAGATGAAATAAGGTAAGTGCATTTCCTTTTTTCTTTACGCAATGCAATAGGTAAATCAAGACTTGATACTGGTACATGAGTATCTTCTGGATCAGAAACAGGTAAAGATGGGGTGTTAGTATTCAACTCCTCATTTCCATTGTGATCACTATTCTGTGTGAATACATTAGGATATACCACAAATTCATCATCTTCTTCTGCTAACTGTTCATCATAGGTCTCTTGAATTGGGGAAATTACTGATGATGAATAGAAAGGTTCATTTTCAACAAAGTTAACATCAATTGATACAATATACTTGTGAAGACTGGGACAAACACACTTATATCCTTTTTGAAGTCTTAAATAACCAGCAAATATACATTTCAATGACTTTGGATCTAATTTTGTTAATTGTGGATTGACATCTCTAACAAAACAAGTACATCCAAAGACCCTCGGTTGCAGTGGATAAATTGGCTTATTTGGACATAGAACTTAATAAGGTATTTCATAATCCAAGACAGTTGAGGGCAATCTATTAAACAAAAAACATGAAGTATTTACTGCCTCTGCCCAGAAGCTTTTTGGAATATTCATTTGAAAAAGAAGAGCTCTAGCAGTTTCCAACAAGTGTCTATTTTTCCTCTCAGCTACCTATTTTATGCTGTTGTGTCTACACATGAGGTTTTGTGAATGATGCCATGGTGTGCCATGTATCAATTAAACTGATTGCTTGTATATTCCTTTGCATTATCACTCCTCAAGATTTTGATTGATGTATTAAATTGATTCTGTATTTCAACACAGAAAGTAAAAAATATAGAAAACAACTCTGATCTATTCTTTATTAAAAACAACCAAGTTACACATGAGTAATCATCAACAAATGTAACAAAATATCTATATCCTTGCTTAGACATAACTGCCGACGGACCCCAAATATCAGAGTGTACAACTTCAAAAAATGAACTAGATCTTTTATTATCTCTAGGATATAAACTAGCACGATGATGCTTTGCATATTGACAAGACTCACAATGCAATGTAGATAAAGAGCTAAATTGTGGACATAATTTCTTGAAAAGAGACAATGAGGGATGGCCTTGTTGACAATGCATTTGAAATGCAGAAGAAGTTATACTTGAGCAGCTTATAGATTTGGATGGCACAGTATTAAGCACATATAAACCTCCACATTCTTCACCTCTACCAATAATCTGTCTTGTCGTTAGATCCTGAAACTCACAGTAATCAGGAAAAAATGATATGCTACATTTCAGATTTTTAGTAATCTGACTCATAGATATCAAATTAAATAATAAGTTTGGCAAATATAAAACGAACTTAATGGCAAATTTGAATTCACCCTTATTTTCCCAGTTACTTGAACAAATGCTTGTGATCCATCAGCTAAGGTAACAACATGAGTTGACTGGTTATATTGTATATCTAAAATCAAATTACTATTACATGTCATATGGTCAGTTGCTCCAGAGTGTATGATCCATTTTGATTGACTTGTAGAAGTGGCAATAGTTGAAATTGATGATGTTAATCCCTGATTTGTTGATTCCTTCTTCAATGATTCTTGAAATTTCATATACTGGTCATAATCTTCTGCTAACATGAGAACAGATTTCATATCCTTATTCAACTTCAACTATGAATTCTTGTATTGAAGTTTCCTACCCTCAAATTTCATATGCCCCGACTTCTTACAATATGTATAGAATTTTCCTCGATTTGAAGATCTAAACTCTGGAACATTTGGCCTTAGAAAATTGTAATTTAGCCTTGGTGAATTATTCCACGGTGATTTGGTTTCAATTGGAGTTTTCTAATTCTGGTTTCCTTGCACATAACCTCTGTTGCTACTAATCAAAGCATTCTCTACTCTAGTACTTGATACTTCTGCATGAGCAATACCAGAACGAAGAATTCTGCTGAACACTTCTTATAACGAAGGGATATTTGAACGAGATAAGATCTGAGACTTAGCAGATTCAAATTCTGATGTTAAACCAGCCAAGAAACTCGTACTTGCCATTTGTTCTCGTTGTTGCTGCTGAACCTTAACATCTGAACTGATTGGAAGAAGCATGTTGAATTCCTCATATGTCTTCTTGAAGTTCATAAAATAACTCATAAGAGTTTGTTCTTGTTTCTCTGCTTGATAGAATGATTTGCACACATCATACATCCTTGTTAGATGTCCCTTTCCAGAATATAAGAATTCTAAATATTCCATCAGCTCCTTAACAAACTCGTAATGATCATAAATCACAGATCTAAGTAATGTAGAGGATAAAAAATGAAGAATAATAAACTTAAAACGCAAAGAAATAGATAGAGACACGAGATTTATAGTGGTTCGGCTATCTCCAGCCAACGTCCACTTCAAAAGTAAATCTTTTATTGACTTTCCTCGGTGGTTACAACTGATTACAGCGGATTACAGTGATGAAATTTGAGTATAATGGTAGCCTTGTAGTGCCAAGATGTTTTCGGCAAGGTCTGGACGTTGGATCGCCAAAAGATCCTTTTTCTGTAGGCTCTAAGGTGCTATTTATAGGCATAGGCTGCAAATAACTTGCCTAGATCTTGGGAGACCTCTTCTGGCACGTGAGTGGGCCCACGCGATCGATCCCACGCGATTTTGACTCGATCCATGGTCGATACGAATGAATTTCGTATTGATCAAGATTTGATCCAATCGAGTCGAAATTTGGCAGGAACATTCTTTAGGTTTTATGTAAGCTCCTATGAAAATTTGGTGGCATTTGGACCTGTGGATTGCAAGATATGATCAATGCAAGTTCGTGTTCATCGGATGGCTGTCGCATTCGTATCCATCACTTCTCTCTTCAAATCGATCAAGTTCGCATCGGTTGCGTGTCTTGAAGATCCAGGAAAGATCCTCCTTTCATGCCGTGTTGATTGATTCCTTTATACTGATCGATATGAACACAATGGATACGAACGTGGCTTCTAAGTCCTTTGTATCCATATTTTATCATCCACCTGTCAACACCTTCGGTCTTCGTCGTATCCATCAACTATGCCTCTGTTCGTATCCATCGACCAACCCTCCTTCGCATCGACTCGAAGTATCCAATTGATTGACATGAACAATATCGATTCGAAGTAGTCATGTTGATCGATACGAACAGAATTGATTCGAAGTATACTGCTATGCTCCATCCTGATCGACACACAATCATCGAGTCGAACAAATCACCATGCGCCCATCTATTTAATCCAAGTCCACTGCCATCGAGTCGAAACCCATTTAATCCCTCCCCTTGATAAAATACGAATGTCTTGTTCGTATCCATGGGGATCGATACAAACCTCTTATTTGTATCCATGGGTATCGATACGAACGAGATTCCCTTGAGCACGCATCGATCAATATCTCAAACAAACAAACTCCGTTGATTTGAAATTTGAAACATAGCCTTTCCTAGCCTTGCTCTTCACTTTCTAGCAATTTCACATTGATCGGAGCTTGGCCAAATTTTGACGACATCGATCACAGCCTTGTTTCCAATCGATCTCCAATCATGATATCCATCCTTTCCAGCTAATTTGTTGATATTCTGGCCTTGAACAAAAGGTAGGATAACACTGCAAAAGAATAAAAAAATTAATTGGTACCCAATTTCTCTGTTAGTGTACTATATGCTAGTAGGAGAAGGTAGCCACATACATAAAGGCTTGGAACCTTTAGAGATGTAATTTCATTATGAATTATATCTTTTAGATGTATATCTATATCTTTTTGTCTAATCAGTTTGTTATTTGTTTTAGGAATCCACATTTCAATCATTTTTGTTTCCTTATTTTCATGTTTAGATTTTTTTTCTAAAATTTGTATATAATGCACAATACTCTTATATCTTTGATTATTATTAGAAAGTAGATCATTTCTAGAATGTTATGAATTTTTTCGTTAAATCCTAGCCCCTTCTTATTCCCAGATGGTTTTGAAATTTTTATCAAATTATCCAAATTTTGCTTTTCATTATTGAAATTTGAAACTATTATTAATTTTATCTAATTTATTTTTGAGATTAGAAATTCTAAATTAGCCAATTCCAATTTTTTTAAATTCATTCTTTCCTTTTTCAAGTTTATAATTCTCTATTTTGTTATTCTCTATATCATGTGTTAAAGTAGCATTTTGAGATGGTAATTTTCTACATCCTTTTTGAGCTAATTCTCATTCTTCTTCTAAAATAGTTTTTTCATCTTTCAACAATCCAATTTTAATTCAGCTCTATTTAATTTTTCCATATTTTCTTTACTTATTTTTTTAATTCTTTATACTTGTCATCTAATTTAATATTAATTTCAAGAATTTCATCATGTGTTAATTCAGGACGTACCTCCTCGTGTTAGCCATAAAACAAGCATTTGCTTGTTTTGAGTCATTGTCAGTATCGGATGATGAGGAGAGTCGAAATCATCCCAAGTTACTTGAAATGCTCTTCTCTTTTTCTTGAAATTTTCGAATTTGTTATTCTATTTATCATTGTTGAGTAGTGGACAGTCTTTCTTCATATGGCAATTTTATCACACTCGAAGCACTTCATTAATGTTTGATTTAAGAAATTTTTGTTGCTATTGTTTTGTAATTTCGTTATCTTTTCGAACATCTTCACCTTGTTGTAACTTTTGGCTATGAAAACAATCTCATCTTCTTCCAAGTCGAAGTTGTCATTACTTGCCCGAAATGCGATGCTTTTCCTTTCTTGATTTTGTTCTTTTATTGCCTATAAATTAGCTTCATATGATATCAGATTTCCTATTAACTCTTAGATTTTGAATCAAGAAAGATCGTTAGCTACTTCGACAGCTAAGACTCTTCTTTCCCATTCGTTTGTTAAAGAGTTCAAAGTTCGTGTGACTTAATCAAAACGGTGAATTTAACTCCTAGTGCCATAAAATCGTGTGTATAGTTTGAAATCTAACATGCATGTTAATAATTGGCTCATTTGATTTCATTTTAAAAGATGAAAATTGATTTTGTAGAATAGAAATTTTCGTTTGCTTAACTTTATTTGTGCCTACATGGGTAATTTTAATGTACGCCACATATCATAAGCAGCGGTGCAAAGCATGACTCATGAAAATTCATTTTGATCGAGTGAGCAAAATAAAACATTCATAGCTTTGGCTTTATTAAATGCCTCTGATTTTTGAACATCAGCCCATGCGCCAATATCAGTGTCAGGTGCTTCATATTTATTTTAAGTTACCGGCCATATTTCTAATCTATTTGCTTCCACAAAAATTCGCATGTGTGTTGATCAATAAGCATAATTAGGAACAGTAAATAGTGGGGGACGAGCGATTGATTGACGTTCTTAAAATATACTTGCCATTATAATGATTTCAATCATGTGTTACAGTAGATTGAAATGACCTAGCTTTGATACCAATTGAAAGTCTTGTTGATCGTGTACTGTCTAACTTGTGTATAATATGCAAGCGTATAATTTAATGCAATAGTAAGCAATAAATTGTAAAGTATAAAAGGCGTGCAAACTAGAGTTTTTATACTGGTTTGGATCTCCCGTCTACGTCCAGTCCCGAAGCTTCCCTTTGGTGTTCCTTTTAAAAAAGTTACCATCAATTCGCCTGTAGGAATAGGCTAATACAAAAGTATCTATGACAATCATGTGTTCCAAATAACACAGTTTTTTGACTTATAAATCTTCCAGTGATCTCTTTTGAGTATAAGAATAAGAATGCTTTGAGTTGTAGGAAGTGATTTAACCAAAATTATATTTTGCTTATAGTAGACTGAGAGCATATAAACAATGTACATGTAAGAAAGTGCTTAGAAATCAAGAGAGTAAAAATAGATTAATTCAAGTTAGATGGTTTCTACTTCTCAATAAAATTGGTATTTATAGATTTAAAAAGGTGCTGATAAAGAGTTGTTACTATTCGAGAAAATATTTTCATTTTAATGGCTGAAACCTTTCGTAGAATGGTAATTTCCTTTTGTTTCGAAACAGATTTGCCTATTTGTAATTGGCAATTTTAGCACATCACAGACGTCTGTGGTAAAATCCTCAGACGTCTGTGACTTGTTTTAACTTTTAACCCGAGACTTCTCACAAACATTTGTGGCTTTTTCGCAGATGTCTGTGAGGTGTAAAAATTGTTTTTCGCCTTAATTTTGATGCACAAGAAATTGTATGTACTCGTGTGTGCACATATACTCAAGGAGACCTTAACAATGTTATATCTAGGACTCTTTTATAATAAAATAACCTTTGTATGGTCAATGAATATTCGTTTCTCTTTAAGTCTCAATATCTTTGAGCATGGTGTCTTCTTGTAGCATATACCTGCAATCATGGTGTAACAACCCACACTTTGGATGGTCTAAATCGATGATAAATCACACACATCAAACTCAAACCATTCAAAAAGGAGGATTGTTATGGGGTAAATAAGAAAAATAGAGAAATAAAGCAAACATAGAATCTCACAGTGGAATGACAAAATATAACAATCAAATAAATAGTTCATGAATCTGTTTTACAAATAACATTTGATTACACTTTTACAATACAGGTCAGAGTTATATACAACAAAAATAAATAACATTGCAATGGAACAACATGATGCAGTGGAATAAATAAAATAAATAATAATAGCATACAATTCCCCATTTCCATCCTCCAAAGCAGTCTTCGATACACTGAAAAGCTCAAACTGACCCGAGCGAATTGAAAAGACAAAACTCTCGAGTCGGAACTAAAATAATCTTATGTAAGTTAGATCAACAGTAAATAAATATGAGTGTAATGGCATCAGAGATCTTTACAGGGTTTGACATCTCCTATCCAGTGTCAACGTATGTGTAATAACTTAAGAGATGTTTGGGGTTTCCATCTCCTAAGGATCCATTAAACTGTCTACATACGTAGTATAATACGCTATTATAATAGTGTCTACTGCAAAGTAAAGTATTAAAATAGTGTTAAGATGTTACACATATCCCCCTTAACACATTTTATATAATGTCGTAGTCTATACAGATACTGTAAACTCCACCGCAAACTATTGGGCTATCAGGGAGCACTCCATAGGTACGACACAAACCAAACTCGTAGTATTTGTACAAAAATTAGGCACGCACTCTTCGAATGTGTTTGAAGAGATAAAATGAAGAAGATAAATGTAAAATGAGGAAGATCTAATAAACACACCAATTGACAAACAGGAAAAGTGTATAGAAACACACAGATTTAGAGCGGTTCGGCGCATGGCCTATGTCTACTATGAAATGGCTGACTTTTATTGATTTTTGCTTGTTGGTTACAATGAGCTACAACAGTATAATCCTAGTACAATAGTAATTTAGGTAGAGTCTGGACATAGAAGAGCCGAAAATGTACTTCTATAGGTACAGGGTCACTATTTGTGGGCGCAGCAAATATCTCGTCCAGATCTCGAAAGACTTCTTCTCCTATGTGAGTGGGCCCACGGGAGTGAGTTCAGGTGATTTCAGCTCGATTTGGGAGTTATACGAATTGTGTTCGTATCGATCCAAAAATAGTCCTTTGGGACTGAAATTTGTCAGGTACGTTTTTGAGGTTGTACGCAAGCTCCTGTGAAAATTTTGTGGCATTTGGACTTGTAGATCTCGAGTTATGATCGATGCAAGTTTGAGTTCATTGAAGGCTGTCGAGTTTGCATCCCTTCTGTTCGCATCGCTTCTATTCGCATTACTTCTAGGCATGTGCTAACCAATTACATGGCGCTATCTTTTAGGATCGATCCACTTTTCATGCCGAGCGACCAAGTCTTTCTTATGGACGCGCCTCGTTCGTATCGATCCATCATAGCCTCGTTCGTATCCATTAATTGCTATGCTGTTCGTATCGATCATCGTTCCACCATTTCGTATCAATCAACGAGAGTGTCACTCATGTCGGTCCATCTTGCATTATTCACGTTGATGACTTGCCGATCGATACGAATAGGGTGCATTGGTGGATCGATACGAAGTAATAATATTTTATGGCTTCGGTGGATACGAAGTAGACGTGGGTGGATCGACACGAATAAGCTGGGGGATGATGGATGTGAAGTAATATGAGTATGGATGGATACAAACCATGTTTGTTCCATGGATGCGAACGAGTTTGATTCCGATGGATACGAAGGAGGCCGCTTTGGATGGATGCGAATGAAACCGATATGAAGGAAGTGGACTGATGGATATGAAGGAGTGCACTATTTGATTTGCATTGATCATATCTTGAGCATATGAATTCGGATTGACTTGGAACGTGAAATATTGGCTTTTATAGCATTGATTGTCATGTCATGTTAATTGTACCTCGATCCGGACTAGGCAAAATTTACTAGCATCCATAGCGGACCTGCGTATAACTGGTTTTTGGGATGAACTATCTTTGGTTTCTAGTCAATTCCTTGGTGTAACGGCCTTGCCGGTAGGTGGATAACATTTGCCCCCCAAAGTATGTCTTGTGTGAACACGACATGCTTTGAAAAACTGTCATCTTCATCTTGAAAAGTTCTATTTGATTCGTTGAATATTTTTTGTCTTTTCGTCGAAATATGTAACCTTTGATTGATCACCAGCAAGATAAATACTGAACTATTAACTGCCAATCGTTGTACCATGCGTTGTTGTAACCGAATGTCGAGCGCTATCAATCTGTTTTCCACTATTGTAATTGTCACTAGGCGAACGTTCAATTCCTATGAATTTTGAAAATTGAATGTTAGTCTATCATACATGCATGTATGTTAACTCGACTCCCATTGACGTTAGCATGTCCACGAGTCTTTGTCAAGTTTTTTTGAATCGGGTTTCGTATCGATCCTTTCCTAGATCAATGCGAAATTTGATTTGCTACAACGTTTGATGGTTGTTTTAAGGCATCCCTTCACATCGATCCTCTTCTGGATCAATCTAAGAAATAGGAATGCACGCTTCGTATCGATGGCTATCGATACGAAGTAGATAGTCTTTGAAGATAATTCGTATTGATGGATACGAGCTCTTATGGTCTTCAAATAGATGGATATGGAATGCTAACTTCCAGACCATTCTGGGTTGACGGATACGAAAGAGTCTCTTTGTATCGATGGAAGCGATCATTTCAGGCCAGTTTTCTTAATCACTTTCGTATCGATTGGACTTCAACCGCTTCAACCAGTTCATGCCATTGGGAGGCAAATCATTTTTTTCATGGATACTAAACCATATAAATATTTTCTGGACTTACCCAAATTTCTCACTTGCCATCATTTTCCTTTCTACCTTCGTATCGATAGCGAGACCGAGAAAAAGAAAACTTCCTTCATTTTCAAACCACTTAAATCACTAATCCTTTAACCCAGAATTTTAAATTAGGTAATTAACTAATTAAATCGACCTTAAAATGATGAGATTCGAGTTTTAATGCCAACCCGTCCAAATTAGTGGTCGATTCCGGCATTGTTGATGCCGAAGTTGAGTCAGAGCGAGGTTGAGGAAGGTACAATGGCGCTTTAGCGGCTTGGGGAAGAAGAACTATCGATGGATACGAAGTAGTAGTAGGAAGAATCCTTGGCCTTGATCTCGTATCGATGAAGGATGGAAGAAGCACCTTTTGCATCGATTCGTAATGGGGAACTCATATCGAAAGGGAACTGATAGATGGAGGGAGGAGCTTCGTATCGGTTTGGGATGGAGTAAGTTCATATCGACCTAGAGTGATCGATAAGAAACCTTGGCCGGGTGATCAATATGAAGCTGAGGGTCTGGTGATTGGTACAAAATGCTTGGTTAGCGATCGATATGAAACTAAGGGTCTTAGATCGATACAAACCTTAACTTTTCTTGATCGATATGGGATCGGACTTTTGGGAACGATCCAAACTTTGACTTTGGTGGACAAGAGATTTTTCATATTTGAATACTTGACTCCGACGAGCTTCGACCTTGCATAATTGGACTTAACCGTTTTACTGCATATTTGACTGCCCTGCGAAGCTCGTTGATGGAACCGTAACTTGGAAATTTTGGTGAATTTTAACTTGGATCGATCTCCTAAGCCTGAATGGCACGGTTGCGATGGTCAACGAGGACGGTCATTCTAGTCGAATCTTAAAGTCTTATCGGTTGAACATTTCTTAAATTCTGTAGAATTTCTTAAGTATTATGTAGCACTGCATGCACCTCACACTGGGGAACACACTGACTTATTATCATCTAATGATGGTTTTTGATGTTTGATTAGTTATGGAACTTGGAAGTTCACAGCAACAGGAGGTTCAGATTCCACCTCCTTTGATAATAGAGATGCCTGTCATTGCGGCCAAAGTCATAAGTCCAATTCCAGATGGGCTACCGAGAGCAATCGTTATAGGGAATTCATAAGATTTTGTACCTTCTAACGTCTTCGAAGATATGTTGGGAAGAATCTGCTTAAGACATGGTCTATCACTAGATGTCGTTCTGCTACCAAGACCGAACGACAGGCCACATACTCCCCGAGAAGGATTTATCGCCTTTAACAGACATTCGTGCACAGGTGGAACGCTTCCTCCTTTTATCCAGTACATCCGGGAGGTGTTATCTTACTAAGGAATTGCTTTGTCACAGTTGCATACAAATGTATACGCATTGTTGAACAGTTTATTCATTGTTTTTATGGAGCGTCTCTTACGGCCCCCGACTTTGGAGGAAGCCAGATTCTTGTTCAATGTCAAGAGTCGGGGAGATAATCCCTCGTTCACATTGTTAGAGGCGGTCAGGAATTGTCAAGTTGTGACTGGATCTTGGACCAGATTTAGCTACTTCAAGACCGAAGGGTTTTATGTTCAGTGCCCACCAAGGTTTGCTAGATGGTGGTTAGTTAGACGTAAGTGCTGCAATTTCTTTGGTGATTAATGAGGTAGTTGTAATCGACATTGAGTCTAACATCTTCTTTTCTTTATAGCCGCAATTCCATGACCTAAAGGTGTCGGATTTAAAGAAATAGCGCGGATTCTTCAGGAGGTGCCTGGTGAGATTAGAGAGATCGAGTCGGTGCTCACAGATGAAAATTTGAGGGCTGTTAGGCTAATTGACCAAGACCAGAGAAAAAGACCTAAAGGAGTTCTTAGGGTAGCCTCGGCAAGATGGGCTAAGCGTAGGGCGCCCGAGATTGTAATAGTTGAGCGGGGTGATGAACAGGATATGCCTACCGGAGATGAACCTATAGCCGGGCCCCCTGATAGTCTTCGACATTCAGAAGGAAAGAGGAGAGGCAAGGCAGTTGTTCATAAGCTTCATAAGTCTTCAAGATGGAAATCCGTGGTCATGTCCATGCCAGCCACCGGTTTTAGAGTTTTGGAGACTCCTTCCTCACAAAAGGAGAATCCTTTTAAAGGACTCGTAGACATTCCAACTCTGGACTATGTGTCGCTCCAACACGACATCGGATTGGAAGGGCTTATAAGCTCTTTAGATTTAGGCAAGTCACTTCGTATGAGTATGGCCGACATAACCAGTTGGTCGGGGGGTTTGCACATGCGTACATACACTTTACGACACTACACGATTTTCAATCATAATTAATTCATTTTTGGGGAAAACTAACTCTGCTTCTCATTTTATTTTATAGATACGATGACAAGATGAGAATCTATGCTCGGTAGCCTTCGCTCGGCACACCAGTCATCTAGTTCATACTATGAGTCCCGTAGAAGGTAGGCTGATAAAGACCGCGATCCCGGTTATTCTATCCTGAAGCGTTATGAAAGGGAGAGGGACAGGGAGAGAGAGAACATAGACGCCACTCCCAGTCATGCTCTCCGCCACCTCGAGCTCCAACACAACCTTTCGGTCATGGTAAACAACCCTTGGAACCTTCACGCCAAAGACCGCCTTCTAAAGTACCAAGGTCTGATTCACAACACCGGAGGACCGAAGCTGAAACTCCCCCTATCATCGAAAAACTATCACAGAGCCCAATGGGGAGGGTGCAATCAGAATCACCCAGCTAAAAAAGGATTTCCCAAACATCTGTTTTGATGGCTTCATATTCCCTCCGCATTCAAAGAGAATTCCAGTCAAGGCAGAACAGACAATGCATAACTATATCCATGACGTTTACAACCATTATCGAATGAAGACCACGGACAAGGCATCGGCGATGGCCTTTGAGCGGGAGAAAATGATTGAGAAATTGAAAGCGATCTCACTTAAAAGGACCGCATAATTTAGGTGCTTCATGATGAGAGCGAGTCCGCAAGAAACTCAGAGACAGAGGCCAACACAAGGGCTGATGAGGCTATTTAGCGGATGGAAGAGATGAGGCGGACACACTTAGCCTTATTTGAGGAGATAGGGGCATCAAACCACCACAATCATGGCCGAAAGAGATGGGGCGCTTAAAGGGCTTGAAGAGCTTAAAGCCAAATTTGATGAAATCTTTAAGGAAAAAGACAATGCAGACAAAGCTGCCCAAGAGGCATGTGAGCAGGCTGTGATGTTAAGGATTGAGAGGAATGCGGCAGTGCTCAAAGTTCCGAAAACTGAAACCAGGGTTAAGATTGAGCTGAAAGCTGCGAAGACCAGGCTGGAGGTTGACATCGAAGATCTTCTTATTACGTACAATGCCAACATCTTGAAGCATTAAAACATAACCTGGCTTAAAAACTATCCTTCACACTTATACAACGCTTGGTGCCGCTTAGTGGAAGATGAAAAAGCTGAGCATCGAGCCGAATCTGTAGTTGAATTAGAATTGGAGAATTGGGTGCTGAATGTAGATAAGAGAAGGGTTCTCCACGACATCACTATTACATATGAAAAGGAGAGACTCGCTACTCAGCATTCGAAGGCTGGAGAAGGTTCTGGCATTGAGCACCACGATGCGGGTTCTGAAACTCTTGTGCTAACCCTACTCGAATCTACATCTACGATTGATCCTCGGTCTGTTCCTGCGTATAATCCTAATCAACCGTAGTTGTCTTTAGCTCGTGAGCATGTCTCTGAAGCTGCTTCGCTACTGGTGAGCCAATCTGAGGACGGTATTTTGAACATTTCTCGTGCTTATTCAAATTCGAAAGTGTTGCTTGAAGTAATCGCTAACAACTTTTTCTTTGTCTCTATTAAGTTGTAGGAGCTACATCAATCATGCCCCCTACAACCCAAGAGCCACATCACATGCAGGAGGCCCTTATAATAGAAGTGACCACTACAACGGCCTTGCACCAACCGACGGAGCACAGGGGAGCACGTTCACTTTTGATGAGCATATTATGGTGGAGCTTCTCTTCCACCAAAGCGACCCTTTCGCCGATCTGCCATTTGTCATGGGTGAAGGCATACCTATGATCAGATCCTCGGGCCTAACTGCTAGCATTACCGACGATGCCCAAACAATCCATGAAGAAGAGATAATAGCTGAGATTAACGTCGAAATGAAAGCAGCTGCGTAGGGCAGTGGTATTGGAGGTGGGATGGTGGGCCCTGGTCCAGCTCCTCTACAGATGATTTCTCCCGATGGTACTATTTCGACACCGGTGCGCCTTTCTCGTCTTCTCACATTGATTGTATTCCTCCAACTCCGCCTTCAGGAAGCATTACAATCCATGTGAGTTTGACGGAGGAGGCTACCATAATATCCCTGACTAAAGATCAACTGCCAAAAGGCAAGGGCTCAAAGAGGCATCCAAGCGGAGCTTCAAGCGGCTCGACACAAAAGAAGAAGAAGAAGAAGAAGAAGAAGATGAGAGAATAGACATGTCTTCTCGGATTATTTTTGGTAGATAGATTGGAATGTCCTTTCATTTTTTGTAGGTCGTGTATAGATGCGAGTTCGTCCCCTACTAGTATGAATTTTTGGAATAATTTTGTACTTATCCTTCTCTTTTAAAGAATAGTTGAAATAAAATTCTTTTTTTTCTTCAGCACAGTTGGCATTTATTTCGCTTAAGTATTTCAGTGTGCGAACTTCCATTCAATGTACTTGTGGAGTCTTGGCCTTCGAATCGGACCCGGGTATAGTTGCTATGTTTTGGAGTTATGGCTTCGGGTCACGATCGAATCATCAAGTAAAATTCCAATACTGCACTGTTTCAATCAGTGGTTGATACTTAATTTCTGACCCCAGTTTCAGGGATAAATTGAAAAGATCAGTAGGCCATCATTTTTCGCCTTTAATACATCAAGCTCAACTCTGTTGAAGCGAGTCAAAACAAGACGAGATCGGGTGGTCGAATCACACTTTCTCATCAATTGATATTGGCATACACACTCTGGGGATCACGCTTGTACATCGGTCGTCGGTCACGCTCGCTTAAGGTTTTGAGATATGTCCATGCTCCGGGGACTTATGTTATTTTATAGGTGGTCAGCCACACCCGTTTGATATTTAGAACTTCGTCCGCACTCTGGGGACTTAGATTGATTCGTGGGCGGTCAGTCACACCCACGTTGCGTTTATACTTCGGCATGCACTTCGTGGACTCGGACTTGTCCTACGGGTGGTCGCTTCACACCCGATTTGTGTTTATACTCCAATCCGCACTCTGGGGATTTAGAGTTAGCCGATGTTTATACTCCCATCCACACTATGTAGACTTAGAGTTAGTTGATGTTTATATCCAGTTCACACTTTGGGAATTTAGAGTTGATTAACAGATGGTCGATCACATCCGTTTTGAGTTTCAGAATTTTGTTTGCACTCCGAGAATGATGGATTTATCAGGATCGTGGATGGTCAATTCACATCCATCGTGAGTTAACAAGTAAGGTCATTAGATGGATGTGTCCATCCTCCTCGAACTTGGTTTGAGTACAAGCAAAGTCATTAGGTTGACAGATCCACCTTCCTCGAAACCACACTTGTAAGCTTATACTCTGTCCACACTCTAGGAATCTAGAGTTAGTTAGAGGTTTATCATGTATCAATCCTTTTTTGGCTTCATTGTGATGACTTGCCCCTGAGCTCGGGTTTCACTTAGCAGTGACTGGTCGTATCAAAGTCACTCCCTATTTGAATAAATCCCACTGTAGGGTGGAACTTAGCTCTCCGTGCATTATGATGGTCGTATGATGCATTTTAAAAACCACAACTCTGGCTCGAAGAGATTGCTTTTATTGCTGAAATAAGAAAATATGGTAAAGTCAGTTGCCTTATTACAAATTCAGATTTCGAAATGCATAAACAAACTGCATATGGAAAACAGAACGAATGAATAAATAAAGCCAGTTATGTGTAGTAGTGATGAAGACTCTCGTTGTTCTAGGCTCTTGGCAGAGTGAGACCGTCAACGGTCGATAATTTAAATGTGCCATCTCCGAGCTTTCGTTCAATAACATATGGCCCTTCCCACATTGGTTTCATATGTAAAGTAAACGAGTAAATTCTCTTAAGGACGAGATCACCGAGTTTAAAGGTTGGGGTCGGACCTTAGCATTGTATAATCGGGAGACTCGACTTCGGTACACGCTCCCTTCAAATCAGTCTCTTCTCGCTTCTCATCCAATAAGTCAAGGGATTGGCAAGTAATATAGCATTCATCTTCGGATCATAATATGTCACTTAATGGGAAGGTACTTCCATCTCAACTGGAATAATGACTTTTGAACTGTAGGAAAGAGAGAATGGAGTGTGGCCGGTCATGGATTTGTGGGTTGTCCGATAAGCCCATAGGGCTATGGGAAGTTCATCGACCCATTTGCCCCAACCTTTTCCAGTAGTTTCTTCAGAGTAGACTTTATAACTTTATTAACAGCTCCAACCTATTCATTCGCTTAAAGGTGTGCAACCATGGAGAATTTCTTCTAGATGTGGAATCGTTGGTAGAAATTCTTAAATTCAACACTGTCAAATTATGCTCCGTTGTCGGTGATGATGGCATGTGGGAGACCAAATCGATAAATAATGTTGCATACCACAAAGTTGATAACTTTCTTTGTTGTGATAGTAGCAAGGGGCTCAGCTTCCGCCAATTTGGTAAAGTAATCAACTGCAACAACAGCGTATTGCGCACCACCTTTGGCTAGAGGTAGAGAAACAATAATGTCAATGCCCCATACTGCAAATGGCCATGGACTGACCATCTGAGTTATTTCCATAGGTGGCACTCTTGGAATCTGAGCGTGTTTTTGACATCTGACACTTTTTCTGGCGTAATCCGATGCATCGTGATTTACATTTTCCCAATAATATCCATATTGGAGCATTTTCTTGGCAAGAGTTTGTCCTCCAGTGTGATCGCCACATTCATCTTTATGTACACCATGCAATACTCATTTGATTTCATCATGGGCGATACACTGGAGTAAAGGAATAGAGTGCCCTCTTCTATACGTGACTCCATTTTGAATAGTGAACCACGAAGCCTTTCGAAGAACTTGTTTTTTTCACTCCTGCGCTCCGGCAGGGTCCCATGCTCGAGATAGTTTTTGAACGGAGTCATCCATGACTCCTTATTGGGAATGACTTCAAATATCCAGTCTGTTTCCATCTAATCGATGCTCGAGGAAGATAATGTCTCCATGGGAACGATTCCCATTTGCTGTGCCTCACCTGTACTGTCTAACTTTTCTAAGGAATCGACCTCTTGATTGCGTTCTCGGGGTATGCAATAGATGGCATAATAATCGAACTGATCCAATATTTCCTGAACTCGGGCAAGATAAGCAACCAGCCTTTGCACTTTGGCCTGGTACTATCCCCGAACTTGACACACGACCAATTGTGAATCACAGTAAATCTCCACGACAATAATTCTTAAATCTCTAGCAAATCTCAATCAGGCGAGCAGGGCTTCATATTCGGCCTCGTTGTTAGTCGCACGGAAATCAAACTTTAAGGCATAGCATATAGACCAGCCTTCAGGTGTTTTAAGTACAAATTCGGCACCTGAGTAGTGGTCATTTAATGCACCATCAGTATGTAGCTTCTAGACATATTTAGAAGATTCACTAGTTTCGAGCAAGTCCTCCAGGATAGTGAATTCAGCGATGAAATCTGCTAGGACTTGTCCTTAAATGGCTGCCCTTGGTATGGAAGTGATATCGAACTGACTCAGTTCAATATTCCACTTGGGTAACCTACCAGACATCTCAGTCCGCGTAAGGACCCGTCGTAATGGCTGGTCAGTGTAGACGATGATAGGATGAGCCCAGAAATATGGGCGGAGCTTCCTTGAGGTAATGACAAGACAATAAGCCAGCTTTTTCAGCTTCGGATAATTTCTCTCTGCGCCAGTTAGTCATTTGCTAATGTAATATACTGACCATTGTATCTGTTCTTCCTCTCGAATTAGGGTAGCACTGATTGCATTTTTTGACACGGCCAAATAAATGTACAATCTCTCATGATTAATAGGCTTTGAAAGAATGGACGGTGTGGACAGGTGTTGAACTAGCGCTTGAAATGCGCCCTCACATTCTGTAGTCCATTTGAAATTCATTTTTCCTTTTCTGATCAGCTCGAAGAAGGGAATGCATTTTTGGTGGATTTCAAAATGAACCTTCTCAGTGCTGCTATTTTTCCGTTGAGGCTCTGAACCTGCTTTATAGTCGTAGGAGTCTTATGATTTTTCTTTCCCAGGATCTTCTCGGGATTGGCTTCAATTCCTTGAGCATTGACGATAAATCTAAGGAATTTTCCAGATGCGACCCTAGAGTGGAACTTCGATGGGTTAAGTTTCATTCTATATTCTCGAAGGATGTTAAACATCAATTCCAGGTCTTTGATATGATTAGTGGAGAATCGCGACTTCACAAGCATGTTTTCTACATATGCCTCCATGGATTTTCCAATTCGGTTAGTGTACATTCGATTAACTAGCTGTTGGTAGGTGGCCTCAGCGTTCTTGAGTCCAAAGGGCATGACTTTGTATCAGTAGAGTCCCAGATCGGTGACGAAGCTGGTATGCTCCTGATCAGGCAAGTGCATGGGTATCTGGTTGTAGCCAGAATATGCATCCATGAAGGATAAGAGTTCATGTCCAGCCGTCGAATGTACGAGCTGATCGATTCGTGGAAGTGGAAAACTGTCTTTAGGATAAGCTTTATTCAAGTCTGAGTAGTCAGTGCATGTTCTCTATTTCCCATTAGGTTTTCTGACAAGTACAGGATTGGACACCCATTCTGAATATAATGCATATCGGATAAACCCGTTCGACTTGAGTTTATCTACCTCTTCCTTAAGGGCAACAGATCTTTCTGGATCCATACCACGTCTTTTTTTTCTTGTTCAGGACATGTCGTGGGTCAATATTCAATGTATGGCTCGTGATGTCCGGGGAGATTCCACACATGTCAGAATGTGTCCAGGCAAACATGTCAAGGTTTGCCCAAAGAAATTCAACCAATTCCTCTTGCATCTGTTGGCTACATCGAGATCCAATCTTTATCATTTTAGAATCGTCACTATTGTCCATCGTGACATCGATCGTCAGCTCGGCCGGGGAGGTTTGACTGTCTTTACTTTCGTATTCACTTTCGGTATCTCTCGGGTCAAGATCTCTTGGAAATTGGTTGGGGTGCCCAGGCCTAGGCCCTGGCATTAGCTGTCATTTTTTCACAAAGCAGATGCACAGAGATTCCTCTACGCCATTTCCTTTTTCTTTTCGCTGCGCCTCCCGCAAGTCGGCAATATAACAGGCTCGTCCAGTAGCCTGGTCTCCCTGAACAACTCCAACTCCGTTGTCAATAGGGAATTTTAAAGTCAAACATCAAAGGGCAATGGCAGCCCTGAACACAGCTAGGGCCAGTCGGCCCAAGAAAGCATTGTACGACGAGTCTATGTCCAATACAACAAACTGTAATATCTGGACTCTCTGGAGTTCTCCAATTCCCAATTCCATTGGTAGCTTCACCATACCAGTAGGTATAGTCGCACTTCCATTGAAGCCATGAATGCAAGATTGACAAGGCTTAAAATCCTTTGCTTCCATCTTAATCTGATCATAAGCTCGCTTAAACAATATGTTCACTCCACTTCCAGTGTCCAATAAGATCCTCTTCATTCATGCAGGACCTATCTAAACTGAAATGATAGGTGGATCAATGGTTGGGGATTCGACTCTGTAGGCATCCTTTCTCGAAATACGATGTCATCTATCATAATTTTTAGTTGCTTTGCCGGAGACATCATCCAAATTACTACAACATTCAAAGCTCGCATGCCTAATAAAGCTGGCATATGACTCCATTTCCATCCAGCTTCGATCAGCTGGATGAGGACCACCATCACTAGCCTCCCACCGGTACGAGCGGGTTCCTCCGGTCTCGCATGATTTGGTGTTTGGTTTTGATCCGATGGGCTCGCACCTCCAGACTGCGGCGCCAGAACAAACTGCCCTAATTTTCTCTCTCATATCAACTTATTAATAATATCCTGTAAATGTGGGCACTCATCCGTGTTATGCCCATAGTTATCGTGAAAACTATAAAACTTCCCCGTTTGAATATGTTTTTCTAACGATTTCTTCGAAGCAGGTATCTTATATTGAATAGTATTGCAGGTCTGTAAGTACACATTTTCCAGCGATGTATTTAAAGGAGTATAATCGTCAAAAATAGGAGCCCTACATCGTGGCCTATGATTCTGATCCGTTTCCTGTTTTGATTTCTGTTGCCTTTCTGTTGATTCTATTTATTCTGTATATTCAATTACACCTTTCTGGAACTCTCCCCAGTTTGTTTAGCAGCGACATTGCTTGGGATTCCTTCCACGCTGGGCCTTGCATCATCCTTTTTCCTAGACTATTTTGCATCCTCCTTTCTTAAGAACTGGGCAAACTGTCCAATGACACAGGGGTTTTTTCGTCCTACCAGTTGCCAAATTCAGAATCTGGATCGATCCCCTTAGTTAGTGCCATCAGAATTGAGTTGTCAGTGGGATTACTAATCTCAGTGCATGCAGCATGAAACCTCTCCAAATAACGTCTGGGTGTCTCTCCGGGAGCTTGAGTGACACTAGACAAGGTGTTAACATTTTTCGGCCTTGCGACATGCATGTGAAACTGTTCAACAAACTTTGTTGCCAACTGGTCAAAACAAGAGATAGATCGAGGTGGTAGACGAGTAAACCACATAGTCGCCATGACCCCTAGGGAGATCAGAAAACTTCGGTACTTGAACCCATCATCAGCTTGTATGGCATTCATTAACCATTCATACTTTAATATGTGCTGGTTAGGATCAGAGCTCCCCTCATAAATAGGTAGAGTTGGCATTCTGAATCGTCGAGGTGGTTCGCCGTAGAGGATATCTTCGGTAAAAGGGGTATGACTCCAAAAGATTCCCCGGTCGTCATTGGTGAAGCCTTGACTTTCAAGATCATCTGACAGATCATTGTTGGATGTTCGGTATATGGATGTTTTGGGATTGTTGAGCTAAGGTGTGGTCGGGTTCCACAATGCAAGGATGGGCCAGTTGCGGTCGACGGTCCATATCTCGCCTCCTTGGTTCTAGCTCTTCAGGAACATAAGGCTAAGGAGTATAATTGCATTGATGGCAGGTTGGATCCGTTCGGTTCTGAGCGTCAACTCCCAACTCAATAGCAGCGGTAGTAGCGCGGTTGTTAGTAGTGTGATAAGGAACATTACTTCCTCGGGAGGAGGGTCCGGTCTGATGATGGTTGATGGGCCAACTCTAGATTGCCCATGATTTAATGTGCGCTGATGTCCAGTGGCTTGTGTATAGCTTCCATCCAACCGTGGGCACGTGGATCGGTGATTGTAGTCGGAAGAGGCTAAACTCTTAGTGGATGAATAGGAAGCCTGATCCCTTCTAGATCTCCTTCATCTTTCATGGTTCATTCGATTGGTTAGTTCGCACGGAGTTGTTGAGTAAGCTGCTGGCGGGTTTACGTCAGCTCTTGTATTAGAAGTTGAAACTCTTCCCTGGTGATAGGGCCTTGTGGATCTGAGGGTCCGGCAGCATTCTAGTTGGTAGAAGGAAGTTGCGTGGGGTTCTTTTTGTCCCGTCCTTCCTGATCTACAGCTGTTGAAGTAGACCTAGTGTTGACCATGGTGGATAGTGAAGCTCTCTCCTAGACTTGGTGAAAATCTGAATAGGATGGAAGATCTTTTGAACTTGAAATCTGGATCTTCTCCTTAAATTCTTGCAATATGATATCGGTGGTAGATCCAATGAGCAGGAGAAAAACTAGGTTTTCTCAGTGAAAGCACCAAAGTGTTTGTACCAAAATTGGGCTCAACACTCTTCGGATGTGTTTGAAGATATAGAATGAAGAAGATAAACGTAAAATGAGGAAGATCTAACAAACACACCAATCGATAAACAAGAAAAAGTGCACAGAAACACACAGATTTAGAGTGGTCCGACGTATGGCTTATGTCCACTATGAAATGGATGACTTTTATTGATTTTTGCTTGCTGGTTACAATGAGTTACAACAATATAATCAAAGTACAACACTAATTTCGGCAGAGTCTGGACATAGAAGAGCCAAAAAGTTCTTCTTTTGTAGGTCTAGGGTTACTATTTATAGGCATAGGCAGCAAATATCTCGCCCAGATCTCAGAATACTTCTTCTCCTACGTGAGAGGGCCCACAGAAGCAACATCAGGTGATTTCGCCTCGATCTTGGAGCGATACGAATTGAGTGCATTTCGATTCAAAAATAGTCCATTGGGGCTGAAGTTTGTCAGGTACGTTCTTGAGGTTGTAGGCATGCTCCTGTGAAAATTTGGTGCCATTTGGACTTGTAGATCTCGATTTATGATCGATGCAAGTTTGAGTTTGTTAAAGGTTGCCGAGTTCGCATCGCTTCTATTCGCATCGCTTCTGTTTGCATCGCTTTCAGGCATGTGCTAACCAATGACATGGAGCTATCTTTTTGGATCGATCCACTTTTCATGCCGAGCGACCGACTCTTTCTTATGAACACGCCTCGTTCGTATCGACCCAGCTTAGCCTTGTTAGTATCCATTAATTGCTATGATGTTTGTATCGATCATCGTTGCTCCATTTCATATCGATCAACGAGAGTATCACTCGTATCGTTCCGTCTTGTATTATTCGCATCGATCACTAGCTAGTCTATACGAATAGGGTGCATCGGTGGATCCATACGAAGTAACGGTTTTTTATGGCTTCGATGGATACGAAGTAGACGTGGATGGATCGGCCTGAATAAGCGGGGGATGATGAATGTTAAGTAATATGAGCATGGATGGATACAAACCATGTGTGTTCCATGGATGCGAACGAGTTTGATTCCGATGGATAGGAAGGAGGCCACTTTGGATGGATGCGAATGAAACCCATACGAAGGAAGTGGACTAATGGATACGAAGGAGTGCACTGCTTGATTTGCATCGATCATATCTTAAGCATATGAACTCGGATTGATTTGAAATTCGGAATGTTGGCTTTCATAGCTTTGATTGTCATCTCATGTTAATTGTAGCACGATTCGGACTAGGGCAAAATTTACTAGCATCTATAGCAGACCTAAGTATAATTGGTTTTTGGGATGAATTGTCTTTGGTTTCCAGTCAATTCCTTGGTGTCACGGCCTTGCCAGCAGGCGGGATAACACGTAGAAGGCTGGATAAGGCATGTGACAAGGCACACGAGGCAATGCACAGGGTAGAATACAACCATTTTGCGGATCCGAACTAGTGGTAATAGATGGCAGCTACTATTGCCCACCTCGTAACACACTCCCATAATCAAATCGATGGGTGGCCACTAAATCAATCACAAAGTCGTAATATGGCATCGAAGAAACGTGTCTGATCGGTGGTGCGACCTCACTTGGCCCGGCATGGCTCCTGTTTTAGCCACATCAAGCTGACTCATGGGAGTCAGGGCTACGTAAATACCTCATACAGAATCATTCGCCAAACCATCCTACTTTATTCTGGAATCTCCACCACATACATGGTTGTTAAAGTGGTTTTCGTTATTGGCAGAGAGTATGACAATATCCGATCCCGGTCTCTTTAATAATTAAATGCTTATTTCACACCGGATGGCTCTTTTACATTTCAAAACCGATTCATAACTTATATCAAAATATCATATTCAATTCAAACCATATCACTCTCCGAAATCATATTCACTATCGAAATCATATCACTTCCGAAATCATATTTTCTTTCAAAATTATACTTCCAAAATAGGTTAAACCCTCATTTGAAAATCATCATATTCAGTCAAATATGTCATTTAAATCCCCACTTTGGTTATAACATCATTTAATTATATTCGCTTTTAAATAAAGAATTTGAATATAAACACTTCCACTTTACTTACTCCGAAATTTAGAAAATAGTTTAGACAATTATAAATAGTTTAACATATTTAAAATAAATTTTTAAATAGTTAAAATACTTTAAAATCGTTAAAAAAATAGATTGAAAATAGTTTAAATGGATTTAAGGTAGTTTAAATAAATTTGAAATAGATTAAATAGATTCAGAATAGATTAAATCAATTTAAAATAGATTAAATAGGTTTAAAATAGTGTAAAAAGATTTAAAATAGATTAAAATGAGTAAATTAGTTTAAAATAGGTTAAAATAGATTAAATTGAATTAAATAAATTGAAATAGATTAAAATTAATTAAAATAGTTTAAATTGATTAAAAGAGTTTAAAGTAGATTAAATTAGTTTAATAGTTCGAAAATCTTAATAATCATGATTTAAAATAATATATTTTTGAACAATTTATACTAAAATGGTAAATTTGAAATTAATATCAAATAAAACTATTTCTTTCATTTCAACAAACATGGACCATGTCCAGCATTCAAATCAACAAACTAAATTTTGTCCTTCAATTCAAATTCTCATTAAAACCATTTAATCAATATCGATTTCGAATATAAGTTCGAACAATAAATCCAAACTATTTCAAATTTAGTAGATTTCAAAGTTACATTTTCAAATGTTTTCAATGACTCAATTTCGATAAATTTCATCTATACTTCAAATCTAACTTTAAAATTTCAGTTTAAACCAATTCCAATTTCACATTTAAAACTCAAATTTTCAAAAATAATTCGGTTTATATAAATCAAATTTTCTTCAAAATATCATTTAACTAAATTCAAAAATTAAGGATTTAAAATCATTTAATTTGACCAATCCGGTGTCCATATATAATTTTCTACCCAACGGTCAGTTGATACGGATATTTATCATTTCAATCGGCAAATATTTTATATTTACAGATATATATCATTTTAACCCGCAATCTTGGATAAAATTCAAAATCCATAAAATCACTCGGGTTTATCATTTCAACCCATAACGATTTTTTCCTAATCTATAGATCGTTCGGGTATGTGTCATTTCAACGCATAGGGATTTTCTAACAATAAACTAAGGGAACTTGCAGTGTTATAACAATATAAATATAACATCCAGTCATCCAATATCAACGCTCAAACATCCATCACAATCACCATTCAATTAACCAATAAATAACATCAATTAACTTATTATCATCAACAGGTATTCAATTGACAATTAAATTCAATATTAAATTAAATGGATATTTAAATGCAATAAAGGTTATATTTAACCAGAATGACAATTTAAATATACCAAACATCAACTAATAACACTCTAATCACATCATAAGTTTAATCTAACTAACATAAGATAATTTAGTAGTTGTAAGCAGGGTAAAACACCCACCTTTGATTTTAAATCGATTTAAAATCCAAATAAAAGCCCAAAATTCAACAGTCTCAGAATTCGTCCAAACCAGTATCAAAATGTCCGGAATTTCGATATGATCCCAACGGAATAAATCGTGCCCAAATCCGAGTTCATACGTAAAAGTTATTATCATTAAAACATTTGTCAATTAAAATTAAAATTATAAAAATGTAGAATAATGACCAATACCTCTCTGACACGTTACAGGCCATCCACGTGAAACCGTATCTCCTTCTCTATGGTAGATCGCGTTCAACTAGACCTCATTCAGCCGCCTACCCTCGTCGAGTAACTGCTCCACCACCCACGCCTTTGGTCGAATGCGCCCACGCCGGAGGGCCGTCGACTTCCTCCCCCATCCACACGAACTCCCTCGGCGTTGATTGAAGCACAAAAACGCCCATCCATCGCCTAGGTTAAAAAAATATAATTGAACTATTCCCGATGATCCAACCATCGATTTGACAAATGGCTGGCACTGATGAACTACACGCGACCCTCTCCGCACGATGGTACCCTCGATTCGATGATCCGTCATCGTTGATCAAGCCCCAATAAATGACCAAGAATAAATCATCAATTTCTGGACACATAGAGATCCAAATCGAAAAACGAACTGTAGATCTAGATTGCGCTTGTCGAGGGCTTCGAAATGTTATTTAATATGTTAGGGTTTTGAGGAGTTTGATTTTTGAAAGTGATTTGGAAATCGAATTTAGTGTTTGTAATCTGAATTGGTTTCTGCCATTGAGAAGAGAGAAGCAGACAGATAGAATTGTACATACTAAGAGAAGAAAAAAAAGGCTGCTGGTGTTTTGAAAGATCTACTTATATGAACAAAGCCCGATAAAAAATTGAACAGGTATCGAATAGGTTCGAATGATAATAACGACCCGATAAGCCCGTTTCGTCCCCGAAAGGAAAACGGGTCATCCTATATATCAACATAGATGATTTTGATATTTTTAAACTCAATAGAATATGTTTCAAGTCCTAATTCCATCGTATGAAGAAGTTAGCTTTTAAAATTAGCTTATTTCAATTGAATTAAATTAAATTGATTTCTGCGCGTTACGAGTCCGTACGATCAAACGACAAGTTCGATTGCTATGAAACATGAAATCCTACAATAATTCACCGTTACGGATCCGATGAAACTGTCATCGAAATCCGAGACAGTGGCCAAAATGACTATTTTCACGTTAATTAAATAAATTATTATTAAATTGCTTATATCACTTTTCAAATTCAAATTTAATAACTAACAAATGTTATCACTTTTGATTACATAGTAATTTATAATCCTTTAGAACAAATTTCCATATCAATTCAATGCTAAGATTTACACTAATTACAGTGTTTAGGTTCAACAATAGTAATTTACTATTTATAATTTAAATTCCAATAAATTCATTTACTCTTGATCCACTCTTATTATTAAATCAATTATTACCTTATGAATATAATAGACATTACTATACATTTTATTACATTAATATTCTACAATTATCATCTTAATTCATATTAATGCAGTATTTAATTACATTTATTGCAATTGGCTTACAATTAAGTTTCAACGGATTAATAGTGCAATGAAAATTAAACCATTGTTGCAACTTACAATTTCAAACACAATTCTATGTTTACTGTTAACAACAAACAAATGTTATAACCACTTACACAACACTGATTTCATTTTCAATATTAGCCAGTTCCAATTTAGTACATATAATTTCAACATTGAATCCAATATTAAATTTTATTTCTATATTTAAAATCTATAACCAATTATGACTTTTGTAACGACCCACAATTTTAGTCATTTGAAATCATATATTTAACTAATTTTAAATATTCACAAGTTAATTTTATCGGCTGAATAACTTATATTTTAAATATCTTGAATTAATTGGAAAATTAAATTGTTAATTTAATATTTGAAATTGCTAAAATAATTGGAAATTTATTGATTTAATTAACGCATAAAAATAGTCATTTTTGATATTGTCTCGGATTTCGATGAAACTAGTTTCATTGGATCCATAATGTTATATTATTGTAGGATTTCAAATTTTGTGTCAATCGGATTTACGATTTAGTCGTGGCAAGCTAAAACATGTAGAAATTTATTTAAGTGAATTTTAATTTAAATAAGTCGATTCGAAAAACCTATCTTTCAAATACGATCGAATTGGCTCCCGATATACATTCCATTGTATTCAGAATAGTGGTAAAACATTATAAACGCCAGGCGGCACGCTTCGATTGGAGTTGGAAAAAATTTCGGATGAATAATGTCACAATTTTTTATATAAAAGGACCTAACCTTTTCTATTTGCAAACCCACTCCCTCTAAGAAACCCTAGCGTCGCTTAAAATTTAATGGCTAGAAATGTTTGATTCCTTCTCCTCAAATCCTCTCAATCCTCGCCTTTTCATGCTTCGAGTTCAGCATGGAAGTTGTAGAGCTAGTCGAGCTCTATAAATCCATATGGGGATGATCATCTGAAACTCGGCGTCATCCCCATTATTGACTCGCGTGTGCGCAATAATCATTCATATTTTTCGAGAAGTATTGGGCGCCAACTCTTCCATATTGCAAGCGTTGATGGTGTTCGTGATTGGCTACAACGCGGGGTCCCTGATCGTCCTCTCGATGGTTGTAGGTGAATCGGCAACGAGAGGAAGGTCATGTATATGGGTTGTTGGCGTTCATTTATACCTAGAGCTTTTGAAGATGGGAAGAAGATGGTAGATGCGGCCGCGATCTGCTGGGAATTGAACCGAATGGCCATGATTTAGAGGGTTAAAAATAAAATAGAAATTTGTAAATTAATATTATATAAAATCGTGTAATATTTAAAATGTTATAACTTCTTCATACGAGGTCCGTTTTTTAACGAAACAAGTTGTGTTGGGTTCGTATTCACAAATGCTACATGATGGAGCTGTTTGGAGTTGATTGGAGCGAGCGAAAATTTTAGGAAAAATTAAACGCCTATTTAATTTTATTCGAAATAAAACACTGTAATTGCTATTGGGATCAAAGTGAGCACAACTCACTCTTTTCAACTCGCTTATATTTATATATAAGTGAGAATAAATTCATTTTATGTTGATTGATGATTGTTTGGATGATATATTATATATATATATATTGATATTTGGATGTATTCCAACCTATTGGAGCAGATGAGACCCTATACATTGCCGTGTATTAGCGAATGACCTTTTGTACGTGCGTCTGCCTCGAAGCGGACATTGTACATATTTTCTCATTTTTTTTTTTGCAGGTGACAGGTTGGAGGGATTCAACTGGATTCCTCACCAGTAGATTTTACTTACAGATATTGTGATATATGTTGTTATCATATGATATATGATGTTTTGAATGCCGTGATTGATGTATTTGGTGCTTTTGTAGCATTGGGCCTATTTTGGGAAAATTAAAAATATCAAAGTGATGATTTCAAGTTAAAAAGGATTTTCAAGTGATTTCAAAAATAAATATTTTATTAATTTTTGAATTGTTAAGGAAATGGATTTATTTTAAATGAATAAGAAGTTATAATTTTTATGTTATAAAAATTATGGTTTTTGTGAAATATAATCAGAATGTGGTCTTTGTAATATGGAGATAACTATTTTGTAAAATAGTTAAACTGGGATTTTTGACTTATTATAAATGGTTTATTTAAAAGATTTATAAAATTGAATTTTTATAAATCGAAATAATGGAATTATAAACGAGTTTTGTAAGTGTTAAAATGAAGTTATAAATGGATTTTATAAGTGAATAAGATTTATAATTTATGAAGTTATAAAAGGAATGAATTTGTAAATAAAGAGATTTATAAGTGAATTAACTTATAACAGGATTTTGGTACGTAAATGAGATATAAATGAGATTTGTCAATAAAAGAATTTTATAAGTGGAAATTTTTATAAAATATAAATGGAATTTATAAACATTGTTTTATAAATGTGAAATTAACTTATTTTGATAAGTTAAATACGAAAGTTTATCGAAGAATTATATTCACGATTTTAGACAGTGGATAGTCCTTTAATTTAATGTGTAGAAGCATTGAATTTGGTTAAGGAATTATATTCACGGTTTTGGAAGTAAATAATCTTTTAAATTAAACAAATGTTTTGGGATGTGATCTTTTAAATAGAGTTAAATGGTTTGAAGATATTTAAAATGTGTTAAGTATCGAATACATAATTTAAACATTCATTGTTGAAATAGACGTTTTTGATAAGTAAGGAAATGATGGACTATAACACTGTTGTTATGGTAAATGATTTTCGAAAGTAGATGTTTTGTATAGTATATGGGATTTATATATCTATCTAATTATCGAATCCCTATACCAGAGATTTTGGGTTGTCGTGACGATGTTTTACGCAACATTCATTTTGACCCTGTGTAGTTAATGCCCCGCTATTACCCCGCTACAACCCTGTTATATCTCATAGCGGATTTCTACCGCTACGATTTTTCCATATAGCCCCAAAATATAGCCTTTCCGCTTTATTCCCCGCTATTTCCGCTATATCCGGTTATTTTCGCTATATTCCGCTATTTCCGCTATATCTTTTTTAATAACATGAATTGAAAATTTTCATTTATACGTTATAAAATTATGAAACTAATTTATTTGATTTAATTTTTTAATATATTTTCAGAAATGAAAATACTCTAATATTCTACCAAATTCAATTATGATATATAACAGTTTTTCGTTTATTTAAAGTATATCCGCACATGTTTTTATTTGAAATTATTTATGTATTATTTATAATTCAATTGAATGATAATTTTTCATTTAATTACCATTTATATATTTGTAAAAACATTAAGTACGAGTTTTATATGCTATTTTAGAGCCATCCGCAATATATCGCTATATCCTCGCTGTATCCCCGCAATGACTTTTTGCACCTCCACCGCTTTGAATCTACCAAGCGCATTAGCACAGTTTTGACCCAAATAAGTATGTTTTAAGAGAATGTTACCCTTAAAGAATAAAATATATATTTAATCGTGATTTAAGTATATGTAATATTTTCTAAGTGTTGAAAATAAATTGATTTGTGAATTACTTATTATTAAATAAGTATACAAAAATGTTTTCCAATATAGAAATGTTGAAATGGTTTTGGAATTATTTCTTTTTAAAGATAATTTGAGGTGAATATTTGTAAAGTGATTTAATTAATAAAAGATTAATTAAAAGGGCCTAGTGATTGCTTACGGTGCTAAATATTTGTTGTTTGCTTTGATAATTAAATAACCGACTATCAAATTTGGCCATTTTAGTTCCTCGACTTGATGTGGGAACTATTTAGCAGTACACTCAGTACGTAGCCATCTGTGTAGGCTTGATTATCGTTTTTGTTGAAGATATTGATTTGTGTAGTGTGAAGTGTTATTCTAATCTATCGAGCTTCCTTGTTGGCCGAAAGATAGCAAGTTGAAAGTTGGAGACGTAATAAGTCTATGAGACTTAGTTTTACGTAAGGTTGAGAACCACTTTGGACCAACATTTATGCGACGATTATGTAAGTTGTTATGATATTTTGATTTAGGATTTTCATAGTGGAGGACTGCTTGTTGATCTTTTGGGGTCAAAATCCCAATATACATATAGTAGCAGTGGTCTCTTTATTATGAAATATCCAATGCAAGGACTATTCGCTACCAATCTTAGGGATTTCCTGACAGGATGTGGTAGGAAAGTACCTTCAATTTGTCTTGTTCCTTGAACTTGTATGGATGTTTGTATGACATTGCATTTCTAAAGATTACGTACATTGGTTTTTACAAACATACATCAGTTGTGGCGGAGAAGGCAACTTCCCTTAGCTTAACACTCTCCTTGAGACATACGAGCTCAAGGGTTGTATTTTTGTTGAAGGCAATTTGTAGTCAATGGAAACGGCCATGTGGCATTCAAAGTGATGTGATATATGATATATGAAAAGTAATCGTTACCTTAGGCCTAATCAACCGGAAATGACCGAAACAGGGTTAGATGCGGCAAGCTAAGTGGGTCGTTCCCAATTAGGATATGATCATCCTCTTCTAGGTATATTTCTTCCCACTATGACGTTCGAGATGTAAATTAATGTGGTTTGTATGCTATGAGGGCCCTCGGAAAAGGTCGGTAATGACCGAGAGATGATATATTCGGTACTATCTAGTTACAGAGATAGACCGGTCTTGTATTGGTAGAGGATCCTTTGTGATGGTCCTCGGTACATTCCTCTAGAGATGTACTGTCGGAAGGTAGTCCCTTCACCTGGTCATTTGTATGGAAATCCAAACTCCACTACGTGCCTGCCATTTTGATTGTATTACCCATTTTGGGCTATATGCTAGAATTTAATAAATGTAACAATTTCAGCTATGATTAATATTATTTGTGCAATAGACACTATCATAAAATAAAATGATTTGATATGAAATGTTTTAGTTATCGTAACGTAAAAACATGTCTGTATTTATGTGTAGGTGTGTCTTACGAGATACTTTTGTTTTGAAAAGGAAAATTTTGGTAATTAAATAATTCAGTTGAGTGCGGTTTCTCACACTTTTTTACCAGACTGATCCAGGCATTCTTCCCTTTCAATGCTCGTGTCGTACCGATTATATTTATAGGTTTAGATTTGGTGCATTTGAAGCTTCAGCAGGAGAGCTGGAGATATTTATTTTTCGTATACACGTATCTGTTATTATCCGCTGCATTGTTTATCATTGTTGTTGCTTATATTGTCAGCATTTGTAAGGACGGGTTATTATAACTGTCCAGGTTGATGATTAGTGTTTGATTGTTGAACTATGATTGATGTATGTATATACACTTTCTGTTTTGTAAAAATCATTGATATGATATTATATGTTTTCTGCTACGATGTGAGATTCTATATTGTTCTATTTGGTTCTTTCTTCTCTTTTCTTCTTCTCTCTTCTTTTCTTTCTCATGACTTTCCGTCATTCTATGCTTTTTAGGTCATACATGTGTGGTTTATTGTCGATTCAAATGTTACGAATTTGCGGGTCGTCATAACTTTACAATCATTTCAATTAATTGGACTTACATTAAAATAGTTATCAATTGCCTTAAATTATTATCACTAACATTGCATTCTAGTTATTTCTCTCACTATTAAATCTTAAATTTTTAATTTTTCACAACATTAAATTCCAAAACGTAACTAATGTATAAATTTAATTATCGAAAATTAGGATCATTACACTTGATAAGATCTATATATGTATATGTTTGTATAGTTGTTATCATTGAAACATAAATTGGAGTTTCTAACAAATTCGATCAGCAATTAACATCGAACTACTTGAATGTTAACGTTCAAACGTCATTTAGCAGGTGGTATTACATTTTGGCTAAATTTATCGCTTACTTAGTTTCGGTAAAATCCAATTTTAGTTTAATAACCATTACCCGATTATGACATTTATTTACAACAATCTCTTTGTCAAAAGTATACTACTTTGGACTTATGGAATTTAGTAATGGTCAAAATTCTAGTATCCTCCATATCCAACTCTATAGTCCAAACACAAAGTCCTTGTTCAATAATAACAATTATCATTAATATAAATGCTCTAAACAAAGACTTTGACTTTAAGTTGACTTGAGGTGACCGTCATACTAACCCGATATAACCGAGAAAATAAATCCTCTCTTGAATAGTGCTTCACTTCCAATGTTTCCACTCGACTCAACTATAGTCACTTGATGGACCACCATGCCATGATTTGACTATAACCAAAGTGGAGCTTTCACATTTGAGATGCATAGCATTCTCAAGTCGAGAGAAATCTGTAAATCAGTCAGATCGATATTTCTGTTTGACCTTAGTTATATTAACCAACCAACAACTATCAAGTGAGTCATTCCATAGTTATCCAATAACTATCAGTACGTAACCTCTATGTGCCCCCAAAAACCATGAGTAATACATTGTCCAACATTTGAAGAGCATTACATACTCTAGTCTCAATGGATACAACAATATCCAGTCTCAATGCATCTTGACTAGGAATATTTAAAATGATATATTTATTTTATTAAGATAAATTACTCTCAGTTACAACACTTTGTAACTACTATCACAAAACATACCATTTACAAATTTTCTACTAAATACACTTTTAATTAAATTAATTAATGAATATAACCACATTATATCAAGTATATAATAGAAAGAAAATACCTTTGATTTCAAACAAGATTGGTCATTGAGTTAGATATATATAACAAATTACATAATTTCCCCTAGGGCATACCCCTAACTCTATCAGTCTCCCACTTTCACTTGGGGTCAATTATGGAACCTTATTCCAACTTTTCTAAATCGATTTCTTAAAACCAACTGGATCAATCTTTTAGTGAACGAGTATGCTATAATGTATTAATCATCTACTCGGTCGATTAACTCTCTTCGATAACGATAAACTACCTTTATTATGTGGAACAATTTAGAGTATGTCTCTCGACTTCTAATGAGCTCTAAGTTCTATTATGAACTATGTTGTGACATTTCTATCCTATAATAATGTCAGAGGATTCTCATCATTTGGAACTACCCTTGGCTCAGTTATAAATTTGTGCATTTATATTTATATACATTGCTTTTATTGTGGCACTATTCAAGTCAATCAATCAGCCACAATCTCTTCTATTTGGAACATTTCCAACTTAATGATTCTTAATATATTATTGACATGTTATACTCAATATCATTTATGAAATTCAAGTCTAAACAATGCTTTATAAGAAGTTTGTTGTTTCTGTAAATAATTCTCTTGTATTTCAATAAATACATGAAAACTCCTCTGACAACTATTTAGTAATATCAATTTGGATTTGATATTTGTTTCATGTATCAAATAGATAAAAAATTCATGATATCATGGACAAAATAACATGTACAATAATTCCTTTTGCCAATGCATAAGGTATTCCATCTTACATATTCCGTATTAAACAATTTAATAAGTTGTCTTTGCATATCAATTTGGGACATTTCCAATATCTTTTATACTTACTATAAAAGACATAATTTGCGATCCAAAGTTGAGTATTAAAAAAACTAAGGTTGAATCTAACACAAGTACATTATTAAAATCAACAGCGTATTGTTTACTTATAGTTTAGAGATATTAATGTACCTTTTAACCTTTTTTTGTTATAAACACACACTTCCTCTGCATTTTAATTGATAATTAAGCTATTTGATATTTCTGTCCAAATATATGTTCAATTTTGATGCATGTAAAATGATATTTTCTATCATTTCTTGGATCATATCCAAAGACTCACAAACTCAATATCACCGCCATTGACTTCAAGACATTTTTGGTAATTATGTGTAAACAGCTTATTCTAAATCATTATTTAGAATTTTATATTTTAATACATATGCACCAAACATAAAGTCATACTAAGTGATAATTTTGTAAGTAACTTGAGCATGTTGAATATCAAATCTATTACGCTTATTTTAATATTTGTATAGTATTATGTATATTTTTAGCTACATATGTTCGTGTGTTGGTGAGATGTATATATTTTGGACATGTTATGTATATTTTTTATGATAGTGCGCATTTGACTTTTTTGTAGACCCACTTGGACTCGTGTATATTATTTGTTATATATTGTCGCTGCATTGATGACTTTATGTTCTCTATGGCTTATTTTATATTGTTTATAATTCTATCCTGGAGGCAAACATGTTTATTGCTTTGCACGAATACTGTGTGCGTATATGTGAGTTGCTTATGATTTTTGAGATACGTATTAGTGTTGGCCTAAGGAAATATTCACATATGCACCCCTATACAGTCTTATTCTCCGTATCTTCTAACAATATTACATAGTAGTACTCTTGGATAATATGAGTATAGAGGAGTGGTGTTACATCAGTCAACTTCTTTTAACAAAAGGAGTCACTTGTTACATGTGACTAAACTCATATATATATACAACTCTACCTCCAGTATTTTTCACGATGTGAGACTATTCTTTTCCAATATATACCCATAACCCTTATATAGTGCAAGACACCCCAACAAATTTCCACCTTGGCTCGTATCCATTCTTGCAACTTCCCCTACACAACTTTTATGCATGCACCATATCGAGACTTTTCATGTGCAATTCTACTAGACCTTATGTACCATGATCTAGCTCCACGTTAAGTCCGACTACTTAAGTCTACACTGCTAACTACTATGCTTTATAGATCACTTGTGCATTATCCATTTTGCTAGGAATTTCCACAGGCCCTGATACCATGTTGAAATTTCTAGACCCGTCTATATATCCAATCATGGGGGCAACACAGAGTTTGGTCAATATCTTTAGACAAAGGAATCCTTTGTTGTTATATACAACCAAATTCATATACATACCACACCACCTCTATTATTTTTCATGATGTGCGACTATATTTCTTTCTAATATGTGCCCATTACGCTTATACAACGTGAGACACCCTAACAGAAGGTGTGATAGTTCAAAGTACAAGAATGTTTTGCTCACTGGAACCACTAATCCTTATAAATGGTTCTTTACATACATGTCTAGCATTCAAACCTCTTTTCCTATTTTCTATTTTTTTACTTGTTTCTATTCAAAATCCTTTATTTCCTTTGCATTATGCTAGCAAATTGAGCATTGCACTTTTGAGGTTTCTTATCTTTGGTTTCCTTTCTAAAAGGATCATAAATCTCATTTTGGATTCCTTAGGTAGATATGATGATAGATTTTTAGCTATAGAAATATCAACTTTAGCCATGATACTTATTGTTCCAACTTTAATTCTTTTAGCTACCATATCCATATGAATAAATTTAAGTAAGAAAATCATATGATATTTAGTTAATAATTTCCAAAGACATTGTTTCATAATGATATAGTTAATACATAACAATGACATAATGAAATTAAATTAGTTAAACATTGTGTATATTTATGTATACTCGGGGTGGAAGATGTCATGGATATCTTGAACTATATCTAGCATGGAATACTTTTTGTTTCACTTATATTGTCAAGACTTTGAGTATATTTGGATGATTGCAATCTCACTCTTAGTAGTTTGTTTTAATATAGACTTATATGATAAATCAGGTGCATTTGATAGTAGGGTAAAAGTAGCGAATTTCAAAATTTTGCCTTTTATTAAATCACACAAGATCTTATTTTGTATTTATGTGAATAAAGTTTAATTTATACTAAATCAAATTTAACATGTAATTAATAAAAGTGTTTGTGTAATATTTTAATTCATTTAATTTATGTAAAACATTTCTTTTTTATTAATATTTAAAATAATATTTTATCACTAATTTGATTTAAATTAATTGATTAATATAATTTTATTTTTATTTTATATTTAATGTTATGAGGTTACGTGATAGTCATAGTCACAATACGAACATCACAATTATACTAATATGAAAACTATCCTAGGGGTATAATTAGAAAACTGATTATAGTGTCCTACGGTTCATAAGATGTCAGTGAGATGAAACATTATTAAACTAATGACAAGAGATCAATATATATATATATATATATATATATGTATGTATGTATATGTATGTATGTATGTATGTATCAATGAATTTAAACTAATACAAATCATTATTATTTTACTATCTATATTATGTGTGTGTGTGTGTGTTTTTTTTTTAAAAGTGCATGTGTGTTTATATATATATGTGTTTGTGTGTACATATCTACATAAAATATATTTTTTAAATAATTAGTTGTTATAACTTTAAGTAAATAAAATATATATAACTTATAAATGAAATATTTTGATTACTATATTTTAGTTTTAGAAATTATCTAAAATTTAAAACTTTAAGCTTTTCAAAACAAATATCTATAACACACACACACACATGTATAACATGCTTCTAACATATTGTAGAACTATTTTTTTAATTTTCAAATAATCCCAATTGATTAATGTAACGACCCGCTATTTTGGACTATTCGCATCCGCACACGTCGGACTTGAATAATTCAAAATACCGAATTGTTAATTTAAAATTTGGCAAAACTCAGATATACAGTAAATAAATAATCACAGAATCACAGACACAGAGTAATAATATGCAGCGGAAGTAAAAGAGATAATAGTTCATGAAGCTACAATATAAATATATAAGATACATCAGAGTTAAATAAGTTACAACAGAAGTCTCGAATACAACAGTCAAATATAAGAATCAGAATACATCACTATGATTAACTGAATGTCTGAAAGATGATAGATAGCTGGATCTCCAAGCAAAGCTCCAACTCCAAAGGTGAGACCTGAGTACTAAACCACTCAGTCTGACCCGAGCGTAAAGCAAAACACAAAACACGCGAGTCAGGATTAATATTCTTATATCAATAAATCCAACTCAAGTGAAATAGCAATCGAAATACAAGTAACTCAAAGGATGTTGGAATCACCATCCTCTAAGGATCCGTTAAACTATCTACTATGTAGTAGTATACGCTAAATAGATAATGTCTATCAGTAATATAAAATATCAAAATAGTGTTAAGGCGTTACCATTATCCCCCTTAACACATTTTATAAGCATCATAGTCTATACAACACTATAAACTCCACCGTAAACTGGTGGGATATCAGGGAGTACTCCATAGGTATAACACAAAACAAATTCGTAGTGGTCGCGTATATAGGGATACAAGTATGACAAGGCACATGAGGCAATACCCAAGGTAGTGAAACTACCGTTCGCCTGATCCGGACTGGTGAGAACGCATCGCCGCAGCGATCGCAACACCGCGAAACAACACTCCTGAAATTCCGAGGGTGCACCAATCAATCACAAGTAATGAGTAGTAGTTACGAAGAAGTGTGTCCGCTCGAGGTGGCTAACCCCATTTGGCCCGGCACGGCTCCTGATTTTAGTCATTTCCAATTTGACACAAGTGCCAAGGCTATCCATTATCGTTCTCTTTCTTCAGTCATCACGTACATCAATCCAACCACTTCATTCTGGATCATCACTCCACGTATTGTTATTAAAGTGGTTTTCGGTTTAGATAGAGAGTATATCCATAACCGATTACGGTTTCTTAATAACTTTCGTAATTATTACACCGATTGGTCATTTAATATATTTCAAAACAAATCAATTTCAATTTCAATTCGTAAATCAACATTTCGTTTGTCTTTCTAAATCAATTTCCATATTTTACGTTTCAAATCTCCCAAAATCCCATTTCAAAATCTAAAATTCCATTTTCAACTTTTATTTAAACAATTCAAACATTCATTTAACTTCGTATATAAATTTCATTCCGAAATCATTTAAATTAATTTAATTTAACATTCAAAATCAATTTCAATTCATTAATCGATTTCATTCAATATTCGTTAGGTTTATTTATCATTCAAACAGTTTCCATTTAATTTCCAATTCATTAAATCAATTACTTAAGTTCAACTCCATTATATCAAACTTCAAATTTGAGTTAAATTTGATTCGCCAAATCAATTCTTTAAATTACAAGTCTTACGTCAATTTCAATAAATCACATTTTATTTCTTGTTAAAGAAATTCAATTTCACTTATTTCTTTCCTTAGTTACAAATTTCAAACTCAGTTAATAAAGAAATTAAATCCCATACATTCAGGAAGTTCAATTTCACTTATTAATTTACTTAAATAAATTTTTTGAAAACTTATAGCTAAAGGACCCAATTTCATTTGTTAACGAAGTTCAAATTCACTTATTCAAAAGTTCAATTCTCTTATCAAAGAATTCAAAATTTTATTCAATTGTCAAATAATTCAATCCTATTCAATCATTAAATAATTTCAATCTTAATTATTAATAATTTCAAAACTTAATAATTACAAACTTGATTATAAATTCAAACTTAATTATTAAATCATTTCCACTTAATGATGAAATCAAACTTAATTATCAAATCATTTCGACTTAATTATAAATTCAACTTATAATTTCAAACTTAATTATAATTCCAAACTTAATTATAATTTCAAATTTAATTATTAAATGATTTCAAACTTAATAAATTCAAAACTCAATTATTGCTAATTCCAAATTATTTATTAATAATTCCAGCTTTGATTATTATTTAATTAAATTTCAAACAACGTTCTTTCAACAATTGCTACGTTAATATTTGTTTCAGATTTAAATCTTTACATTTTCCTTTCAAAAATTCAAATTCCAACTTCATTTCAAAACTTATTCTTTGCTCCAATAAAATCATTATTTTATTTTTAAATCAATTTATTGACCAATCGGATTTTATTTAATTCTCTATCCTAGGTCAAATTCAATTGGGTATATATCATTTCAACCCGATTCCAATTTCAATTCAAGACCAATCATAATAAAAGGGAACTTGCAGTGTGATAACAGGGATGGTGTCAAAGTAAATAAACAAGCAATAGCAAATATCAATAACAATCCAATAATTAATTCAATAATCCCGAAATAATCGTATTAATTCGCATTGTTATTTGTGCGAATTAATATAATTATTTCTAGAATCTACACTATCATTTCATGTAGATTAAAGATTATTACATTATGGTTTCTCCACTTGTCGTTCAGTTTCAATTTTATACTACAACAATTTATCCAATATACGTTCAATGATTCAAAGTGTAATTATCACTATTCTACATGTCAATGAATTTAACAGTTTAAAAGAGGTCATATTATACAAATTTAACTAATCAAATCCAACACATATGTCGATTCACATTTTTAAACTATCCTACGTCAAATTCAATTGCATAATATTTATCACTTATCGCATTTCAATTTACGTTCAATATAAACAACAAACAATCAATCATTCATCAGCCAAACTGGATTATCATCGTATAATTAACAGATAATGGTGTCAGATGTCAAGGTAAACAGATTCATAAATAACAGTGCAACAAATAACACGAGCATATTTCAATTGTCCTTTCAATTGAAATCAAATTTAATAAATAAAAGAATATTAATCGTGAGTGATTGCTCACCTTTCGAGCCTACAGATGAACAAGAACGAGAGAAGTTACGAATCCGAGCACGAGTTCCAAAGCAAAATAGATTGGCACGAATTCGATGGATAGAGCTGATAACAGAAATAGATGAGAACGGATACAAATAAATTTTAAAGTTTAATACTAACTCAAAACAAAATCTCAATAATATGTTTCCAAAATCAAAACTTACCTTACCCGCCTCCTTAACAAAATATACATTTATGGTATATATCGAATCATTATATTTGAAAATATAATTTAATAACAAAGATCAGTATATAATACTGATGTAAGCTCGGAATATATACAAAATTATATGAACTATCCCAACTTATGCAGACAGCTACCCAACCTTACATACAAATACGTATACAACATATCAACTTATATACTTATAGCTTATAACTAACAGACTTGAATATGTTCTTTATGTTTTAAACAAAAAAAAATGCATATACAGTAGCCTATATAACATACAAGATAAAATAATATATCATATACTATATGTATAAACAAAAACTTTTATGTGCTCTATTTAAAAATCATTACAACACTAAGTATGTAAACTATTCCACACACACACCTATAACAGTAAGTAAGAATAAATTAAAACTAAGAACCCGAAAACGACAGCTTATGATAATAACATATCTTACATTACAAAATCCATTATTCGCTTAAACACTTATACTAAAAATCAAGATGTATCAGTATATACGTATTTGTAGGCCAAATGTACACTTTATATATTTAATCAGTAAAACTATAAATATACACAAACAAAATTTAAAATAAAATATTTAAATAAACAGCTCAAAATGTTATAAACAGCTACATGTATATATAACCCAGACTAGATTATACTTTTATATATATATATATATATATATATATATATATATATATATATAACACACACACAATACGTATGTGAAAACAACTCACGAACAAAACATAAAACGTGTACATATAAAATTGTCAAATTTTTTTTTTCATGTTATATAAAATATAGATAGCCATTCGAAAATTTAGCTTTTAATAAAATATAATTATAAAACTGCACTCATATATATGCTACAATGTATATTTATACATATATATTAGGTGTAAACTTTCCAGGTGGATCATAGAAATAGAAACGTGTAATGTATACATGATTACAGCTACAAACCTGCAACTCATATAAAACTGATGTAACCGCATATATATGTATACAACCAACATAACTCTTACACAATATTTATTAAACAATATGTATATAAAACAGACAAAACCTATATAACTGTTATATAATAATATATATAAACTAAATCCATATAAACCCTACAATTCAGATATGTAGAAATCATCGTACATCCATATATATAACAGATTATAATTTATGTATAACTTTTGTAATACATACTTACTATTTAAACTGAGAACGTTGGCTAGTCAAGACTCAAGAGCGTGGTGTCTGCTAAGGTGTAGGCGAGCTCGGCCATGCTTGGTGTTGACGTGGTGGGCGGGAAGTAGGTAGGGTGGTGGGTGGCCGCGGTAGTGGGTGACCGGTTGCTCTGGCCGAAGGGATGGGAGATGGTTGGGGCTGATTGGTGGAAGCTCGGCATACGGTGGTTGTCGAGGCGGAGGGGAGGCAGAGGGTTGGATCTGGGCGTGGAGGAAGGACCGGATGCGGTGGAGGCGGGTGAACACGGAGGGCTGAGTGGCGGCTTGGACGGTGGAAAGTGCGAGTTTTGTATCTGGAAGGAGGAAGAGGAAAACATAAAGGGAAGAGGAGATGGTTTTACTTTTGTTGGTTCCAACAATGATGGGATAGGCTATTAGTATGCATATTTTGTATTTAGATTGAGGGAACACGTTCCACAAGGAAAAACAATAGGTTTTTTTTTTCTTCATATATGAATAGACGTAGGTTATAAATAATATTTGTAGTTTACTCTTGAAATTTGTGGGCAGAGAGAACAAATGAATGGGCACGCGCTGAAGGCAGAAGAATAAAATATGAAGTGAAAGAAATGCAACGGTCACAATGATTCAGCTGAAAATTCAAAGCAATTAATTTAGTTATTTGGACAGCACGTTTCAAAGTTTGAAAGGCACAAGCAAACTAAAAGGTCACGGATACGGTACCGATATGATACAACGTTTACAGATTTTCCCGTCCGCCGGACGTCGAAACACACATACGAATATGCCGCAGATATCAGCACAATGAGACGATCAAAACGGTATACGGATATCAGTGGTATGATTGAATTATAAAATTTCGAATTTTTCTACTACGAAAAATGCATAAAAATCGCAGAAAAATAAGATCGAGGGAGCCAAAGATGTCCGAATTTTGAAAAACGACAAACTGACAACTTGCTCAAAAGATGTTTTAGAATTTTTCTATGTAAAAATATTTTAGTTTTGAAAACATTTTATTTTCATCGCTTTTTAACTGATTAAATTGAAGTAAATTTATGCGCGAAATAAACTTTCATATTTTCGGACGAAAATTTACCAGTTGCTATGTTTAACTAGACACATTCCAAATATCAAATTTATATTTCAAAATTTTATCGTTTAAAATTCCATAAAATTTGAATTAATAACGTTACTAAAACCGGTTAAATTTACGAGTCATTACATTCTCCCCCACTCAAAACTTTTCGTCCCCGAAAAGGAAGAAAGTAGGAGAATAGAAACAACCAAAAGAAAATAAACTTGAATTACATAATAAACAATTAATTTAAACCATATAAATTTCAATTTAAATTAATTCATATTCAACAATTTACTTTAAATCCAACAAAAATTTATTAAGTTGATTACATTTCATTTTATTAACTAATTTATTAACTTTCAAAACAGAATTTTTATTTTATTAACTTATTATTCTATCTTTCTCCATAAACATTTTATAATCAAAATTTAAGTGAATAACATTTATTATACGCACTCACGTTTTATTTATAAAGACAATTTATATTGTATACTATCCAATTACATAGTTAACTTTTGAGCGATTTAGGTAAGTTATATTGAATGCAATTTAGTATTATACAAGTAAAATTTCTAATTTAATTATCCAGGCTTATATTTTTATTCAAAATTTCGATTTCATTTTATAATTGAAATTATTCTTTAACATAAATTTAAGAATTAACTTTTCGAGTAACTTCAAATTTATTTAGAGATAAATCAATATATATATATATAATGTATCAAATCAGATTTAAATCATATATCAATATATATTACAAATCAAATTATACTTTAATAAATTTAAATCAAATTCATTTCCAAAGCAAAACTGTAGCAAAGCTACGAATTTGTCTCTTCATTTCGAAACTCGAAAATGAATGTCGGTGATGCGGCCGCCATTACCGAAATTATTTTCCAGTGACAAAAGAGTAGAGCTCTAATTTAAGCATTTAAAATTTCTTGAAACGATTTCTATTCGAAAATATTTTAAATACTATCCACTTTAGAACTTTAAAACCAAAGTTTGGAATTATCGAAAATTAAATTCTCAAATTCTAATTTTAAATTCACTTCAAATTCGAAATCAAATTATAACTAAGTTTTATAAATTCATTTATTCATATTATGAAATAGTCAATGGTTTATAAAACAATAAATGAAAATTAAATATTATCATTTCAAACAACAAATTCATTAGCAATTTATTTTTAGAAAAATTTAGACTTATATATAATATAATCATACAAAACTATTTTATTTACCAATTTGAGAACGGTATTGTGTCAGTTTGCTCTGTTCAAGTGTTTTGGAAATCCTATCGATAGCGTTGATCAGACGAATCGATCGAAAACCCAAATCAACATCAACTACTCAAACAACACAATATATATCAAAACATTTTAAATATTAATTTACAAATATACTATCTCGCTTGACAATACAAGGATGGATTTCAAAATAAGTATAGAGATTTTAAATTTGATAGATATCAAATCAAGAGAATTTGGATTTGATAATAAGTTCGAACAGAAAGTAAGATAATTCAGTTAACAGAATCGGAAGATGGATAGCTGATTTAATTCACGGGCAACCTTAACCTGGTCGACCGTAACTTCAAGAATAAGATCGATGCTGAATTCCAAGGTAAATCAACATCTAATCTCAAGAATAGAATTCAGGTATAGCAGGAAATATATAGCATCGTAAACCGAGGATACATATAAATCTCCGGTGAATTGATGCTATTGCAAATAAGTTTCTCCTATTTACAAATAATTCGAAGGTTGGCGAGACCGCCGATTCATTATAAGAATCATTCGAAGTGGAGTTATGGGATACTCCAGAATTCAGACGAATTCGAATAGTGAGGGACAAGAATGAATTTCGAACCGAGGGAACGTTCCAAAATTCAAAGGGACCGAGTCAAAAAGGAGAGATTGAAACTCGAGTGGGAGTGATTCTGTAAATACATTTACCTTATATGCTAAGTTTTGCCTAGAGCTACCAAAAGCTCTGATACCAACTGTAACGACCCGCTATTTTGGACTATTCGCATCCGCACACGTCGGACTTGAATAATTCAAAATACCGAATTGTTAATTTAAAATTTGGCTAAACTCAGATATACAGTAAATAAATAATCACAGAATCACAGACACAGAGTAATAATATGCAGCGGAAGTAAAAGAGATAGTAGTTCATGAAGCTACTATATAAATATATAAGATACATCAGAGTTAAATAAGTTACAACAGAAGTCTCGAATACCACAGTCAAATATAAGAATCAGAATACATCACTATGATTAACTGAACGTCTGAAAGCTGATAGATAGCCGGATCTCTAAGCAAAGCTCCAACTCCAAAGGTGAGTCTTGAGTACTAAACCACTCAGTCTGACCCGAGCGTAAAGCAAAACACAAAACACTCGAGTCAGGATTAATATTCTTATATCAATAAATCCAACTCAAGTGAAATAGCAATCGAAATACAAGTAACTCAAAGGATGTTGGAATCACCATCCTCTAAGGATCCGTTAAACTATCTACTATGTAGTAGTATACGCTAAATAGATAATGTCTATCAGTAATATAAAATATCAAAATAGTGTTAAGGCGTTACCATTATCCCCCTTAACACATTTTATAAGCATCATAGTCTATACAGCACTGTAAACTCCACCGTAAACTGGTGGGATATCAGGGAGTACTCCATAGATATAACACAAAACAAATTCGTAGTGGTCGCATATATAGGGATACAAGTATGACAAGGCACATGAGGCAATACCCAAGGTAGTGAAACTACCGTTCGCCTGATCCGGACTGGTGAGAACGCATCGCCGCAACGATCGCAACACCGCGAAACAACACTCCTGAAATTCCGAGGGTGCACCAATCAATCAGAAGTAATGAGTAGTAGTTATGAAGAAGTGTGTCCGCTCGAGATGGCTAACCCCATTTGGCCCGGCACGGCTCCTGATTTTAGTCATTTCCAATTTGACACAAGTGTCAAGGCTATCCATTATCGTTCTCTTTCTTCAGTCATCAGGTACATCAATCCAACCACTTCATTCTGGATCATCACTCCACGTATTGTTATTAAAGTGGTTTTCGGTTTAGATAGAGAGTATATCCATAACCGATTACGGTTTCTTAATAACTTTCGTAATTATTACACCGATTGGTCATTTAATATATTTCAAAACAAATCAATTTCAATTTCAATTCGTAAATCAACATTTAGTTTGTCTTTCTAAATCAATTTCCATATTTTACGTTTCAAATCTCCCAAAATCCCATTTCAAAATCTAAAATTCCATTTTCAACTTTTATTTAAACAATTCAAACATTCATTTAACTTCGTATATAAATTTCATTCCGAAATCATTTAAATTAATTTAATTTAACATTCAAAATCAATTTTAATTCATTAATCGATTTCATTCAATATTCGTTAGGTTTATTTATCATTCAAACAGTTTCCATTTAATTTCCAATTCATTAAATCAATTACTTAAGTTCAACTCCATTATATCAAACTTCAAATTTGAGTTAAATTAGATTCGTCAAATCAATTCTTTAAATTACAAGTCTTACGTCAATTTCAATAAATCACATTTTATTTCTTGTTAAAGAAATTCAATTTCACTTATTTCTTTCCTTAGTTACAAATTTCAAACTCAGTTAATAAAGAAATTAAATTCCATACATTCAGGAAGTTCAATTTCACTTATTAATTTACTTAAATAAATTTTTCGAAAACTTATAGCTAAAGGACCCAATTTCATTTGTTAACGATGTTCAAATTCAATTATTCAAAAGTTCAATTCTCTTATCAAAGAATTCAAAATTTTATTCAATTGTCAAATAATTCAATCATATTCAATCATTAAATAATTTCAATCTTAATTATTAATAATTTCAAAACTTAATAATTACAAACTTGATTATAAATTCAAACTTAATTATTAAATCATTTCCACTTAATGATGAAATCAAACTTAATTATCAAATCATTTCGACTTAATTATAAATTCAACTTATAATTTCAAACTTAATTATAATTCCAAACTTAATTATAATTTCAAATTTAATTATTAAATGATTTCAAACTTAATAAATTCAAAACTCAATTATTGCTAATTCCAAATTATTTATTAATAATTCCAGCTTTGATTATTATTTAATTAAATTTCAAACAACGTTCTTTCAACAATTGCTACGTTAATATTTGTTTCAGATTTAAATCTTTACATTTTCCTTTCAAAAATTCAAATTCCAACTTCATTTCAAAACTTATTCTTTGCTCGAATAAAATCATTATTTTATTTTTAAATCAATTTATTGACCAATCGGATTTTATTTAATTCTCTATCCTAGGTCAAATTCAATTGGGTATATATCATTTCAACCCGATTCCAATTTCAATTCAAGACCAATCATAATAAAAGGGAACTTGCAGTGTGATAACAGGGATGGTGTCAAAGTAAATAAACAAGCAATAGCAAATATCAATAACAATCCAATAATTAATTCAATAATCCCGAAATAATCGTATTAATTCGCATTGTTATTTGTGCGAATTAATATAATTATTTCTAGAATCTACACTATCATTTCATGTAGATTAAAGATTATTACATTATGGTTTCTCCACTTGTCGTTCAGTTTCAATTTTATACTACAACAATTTATCCAATATACGTTCAATGATTCAAAGTGTAATTATCACTATTCTACATGTCAATGAATTTAACAGTTTAAAAGAGGTCATATTATACAAATTTAACTAATCAAATCCAACACATATGTCGATTCACATTTTTAAACTATCCTACGTCAAATTCAATTGCATAATATTTATCACTTATCGCATTTCAATTTACGTTCAATATAAACAACAAACAATCAATCATTCATCAGCCAAACTGGATTATCATCGTATAATTAACAGATAATGGTGTCAGATGTCAAGGTAAACAGATTCATAAATAACAGTGCAACAAATAACACGAGCATATTTCAATTGTCCTTTCAATTGAAATCAAATTTAATAAATAAAAGAATATTAATCGTGAGTGATTGCTCACCTTTCGAGCCTACAGATGAACAAGAACGAGAGAAGTTACGAATCCGAGCACGAGTTCCAAAGCAAAATAGATTGGCACGAATTCGATGGATAGAGCTGATAACAGAAATAGATGAGAACGGATACAAATAAATTTTAAAGTTTAATACTAACTCAAAACAAAATCTCAATAATATGTTTCCAAAATCAAAACTTACCTTACCCGCCTCCTTAACAAAATATACATTTATGGTATATATCGAATCATTATATTTGAAAATATAATTTAATAACAAAGATCAGTATATAATACTGATGTAAGCTCGGAATATATACAAAATTATATGAACTATCCCAACTTATGCAGACAGCTACCCAACCTTACATACAAATACGTATACAACATATCAACTTATATACTTGTAGCTTATAACTAACAGACTTGAATATGTTCTTTATGTTTTAAACAAAAAAAATGCATATACAGTAGCCTATATAACATACAAGATAAAATAATATATCATATACTATATGTATAAACAAAAACTTTTATGTGCTCTATTTAAAAATCATTACAACACTAAGTATGTAAACTATTCCACACACACACCTATAACAGTAAGTAAGAATAAATTAAAACTAAGAACCCGAAAACGACAGCTTATGATAATAACATATCTTACATTACAAAATCCATTATTCACTTAAACACTTATACTAAAAATCAAGATGTATCAGTATATACGTATTTGTAGGCCAAATGTACACTTTATATATTTAATCAGTAAAACTATAAATATACACAAACAAAATTTAAAATAAAATATTTATATAAACAGCTCAAAATGTTATAAACAGCTACATGTATATATAACCCAGACTAGATTATACTTTTATATATATATATACACACACACACACAATACGTATGTGAAAACAACTCACGAACAAAACATAAAACGTGTACATATAAAATTGTCAAATTTTTTTTTTCATGTTATATAAAATATAGATAGCCATTCGAAAATTTAGCTTTTAATAAAATATAATTATAAAACTGCACTCATATATATGCTACAATGTATATTTATACATATATATTAGGTGTAAACTTTCCAGGTGGATCATAGAAATAGAAACGTTTAATGTATACATGATTACAGCTACAAACCTGCAACTCATATAAAACTGATGTAACCGCATATATATGTATACAACCAACATAACTCTTACACAATATTTATTAAACAATATGTATATAAAACAGACAAAACCTATATAACTGTTATATAATAATATATATAAACTAAATCCATATAACCCCTACAATTCAGATATGTAGAAATCATCGTACATCCATATATATAACAGATTATAATTTATGTATAACTTTTGTAATACATACTTACTATTTAAACTGAGAACGTTGGCTAGTCAAGACTCAAGAGCGTGGTGTCTGCTAAGGTGTAGGCGAGCTCGGCCATGCTTGGTGTTGACGTGGTGGGCGGGAAGTAGGTAGGGTGGTGGGTGGCCGCGGTAGTGGGTGACCGGTTGCTCTGGCCGAAGGGATGGGAGATGGTTGGGGCTGATTGGTGGAAGCTCAGCATACGGTGGTTGTCGAGGCGGAGGGGAGGCCGAGGGTTGGATCTGGGCGTGGAGGAAGGACCGGATGCGGTGGAGGCCGGTGAACACGGAGGGCTGAGTGGCGGCTTGGACGGTGGAAAGTGCGAGTTTTGTATCTGGAAGGAGGAAGAGGAAAACATAAAGGGAAGAGGAGATGGTTTTACTTTTGCTGGTTCCAACAATGAAGGGATAGGCTATTAGTATGCATATTTTGTATTTAAATTAAGGGAAGACCAGGCACGTTCCACAAGGAAAAACAATAGGTTTTTTTTTTCTTCATATATGAATAGACGTAGGTTATAAATAATATTTGTAGTTTACTATTGAAATTTGTGGGCAGAGAGAACAAATGAATGGGCACGCGCTGAAGGCAGAAGAATAAAATATGAAGTGAAAGAAATGCAACGGTCACAATGATTCAGCTGAAAATTCAAAGCAATTAATTTAGTTATTTGGACAACACGTTTCAAAGTTTGAAAGGCACAAGCAAACTAAAAGGTCACGAATACGGTACCGATATGATACAACGTTTACAGATTTTCCCGTCCACCGGACGTCGAAACACACATACGAATATGCCGCAGATATCAGCACAATGAGACGATCAAAACGGTATACGGATATCAGTGGTATGATTGAATTATAAAATTTCGAATTTTTCTACTACGAAAAATGCATAAAAATCGCAGAAAAATAAGATCGACGGAGCCAAAGATGTCCGAATTTTGAAAAACGACAAACTGACAACTTGCTCAAAAGATGGTTTAGAATTTTTCTATGTAAAAATATTTTAGTTTTGAAAACATTTTATTTTCATCGCTTTTTAACTGATTAAATTGAAGTAAATTTATGCACGAAATAAACTTTCATATTTTCGGACGAAAATTTACCAGTTGCTATGTTTAACTAGACACATTCCAAATATCAAATTTATATTTCAAAATTTTATCGTTTAAAATTCCACAAAATTTGAATTAATAACGTTACTAAAACCGGTTAAATTTACGGGTCGTTACATTCTCCCCCACTCAAAACTTTTCGTCCCCGAAAAGGAAGAAAGTAGGAGAATAGAAACAACCAAAAGAAAATAAACTTGAATTACATAATAAACAATTAATTTAAACCATATAAATTTCAATTTAAATTAATTCATATTCAACAATTTACTTTAAATCCAACAAAAATTTATTAAGTTGATTACATTTCATTTTATTAACTAATTTATTAACTTTCAAACAGAATTTTTATTTTATTAACTTATTATTCTATCTTTCTCCATAAACATTTTATAATCAAAATTTAAGTGAATAACATTTATTATACGCACTCACGTTTTATTTATAAAGACAATTTATATTGTATACTATCCAATTACATAGTTAACTTTTGAGCGATTTAGGTAAGTTATATTGAATGCAATTGAGTATTATACAAGTAAAATTTCTAATTTAATTATCCAGGCTTATATTTTTATTCAAAATTTCGATTTCATTTTATAATTGAAATTATTCTTTAACATAAATTTAAGAATTAACTTTTCGAGTAACTTCAAATTTATTTAGAGATAAATCAATATATATATATAATGTATCAAATCAGATTTAAATCATATATCAATATATATTAAAAATCAAATTATACTTTAATAAATTTAAATCAAATTCATTTCCAAAGCAAAACTGTAGCAAAGCTACGAATTTGTCTCTTCATTTCGAAACTCGAAAATGAATGTCGGTGATGCGGCCGCCATTACCGAAATTATTTTCCAGTGACAAAAGAGTAGAGCTCTAATTTAAGCATTTAAAATTTCTTGAAACGATTTCTATTCGAAAATATTTTAAATACTATCCACTTTAGAACTTTAAAACCAAAGTTTGGAATTATCGAAAATTAAATTCTCAAATTCTAATTTTAAATTCACTTCAAATTCGAAATCAAATTATAACTAAGTTTTATAAATTCATTTATTCATATTATGAAATAGTCAATGGTTTATAAAACAATAAATGAAAATTAAATATTATCATTTCAAACAACAAATTCATTAGCAATTTATTTTTAGAAAAATTTAGACTTATATATAATATAATCATACAAAACTATTTTATTTACCAATTTGAGAACGGTATTGTGTCAGTTTGCTCTGTTCAAGTGTTTTGGAAATCCTATCGATAGCGTTGATCAGACGAATCGATCGAAAACCCAAATCAACATCAACTACTCAAACAACACAATATATATCAAAACATTTTAAATATTAATTTACAAATATACTATCTCGCTTGACAATACAAGGATGGATTTCAAAATAAGTATAGAGATTTTAAATTTGATAGATATCAAATCAAGAGAATTTGGATTTGATAATAAGTTCGAACAGAAAGTAAGATAATTCAGTTAACAGAATCGGAAGATGGATAGCTGATTTAATTCACGGGCAACCTTAACCTGGTCGACCGTAACTTCAAGAATAAGATCGATGCTGAATTCCAAGGTAAATCAGCATCTAATCTCAAGAATAGAATTCAGGTATAGCAGGAAATATATAGCATCGTAAACCGAGGATACATATAAATCTCCGGTGAATTGATGCTATTGCAAATAAGTTTCTCCTATTTACAAATAATTCGATGTTGGCGAGACCGCCGATTCATTATAAGAATCATTCGAAGTGGAGTTATGGGATACTCCAGAATTCAGACGAATTCGAATAGTGAGGGACAAGAATGAATTTCGAACCGAGGGAACGTTCCAAAATTCAAAGGGACCGAGTCAAAAAGGAGAGATTGAAACTCGAGTGGGAGTGATTCTGTAAATACATTTACCTTATATGCTAAGTTTTGCCTAGAGCTACCAAAAGCTCTAATACCAACTGTAACGACCCGCTATTTTGGACTATTCGCATCCGCACACGTCGGACTTGAATAATTCAAAATACCGAATTGTTAATTTAAAATTTGGCTAAACTCAGATATACAGTAAATAAATAATCACAGAATCACAGACACAGAGTAATAATATGCAGCGGAAGTAAAAGAGATAGTAGTTCATGAAGCTACTATATAAATATATAAGATACATCAGAGTTAAATAAGTTACAACAGAAGTCTCGAATACAACAGTCAAATATAAGAATCAGAATACATCACTATGATTAACTGAATGTCTGAAAGATGATAGATAGCTGGATCTCCAAGCAAAGCTCCAACTCCAAAGGTGAGACCTGAGTACTAAACCACTCAGTCTGACCCGAGCGTAAAGCAAAACACAAAACACGCGAGTCAGGATTAATATTCTTATATCAATAAATCCAACTCAAGTGAAATAGCAATCGAAATACAAGTAACTCAAAGGATGTTGGAATCACCATCCTCTAAGGATCCGTTAAACTATCTACTATGTAGTAGTATACGCTAAATAGATAATGTCTATCAGTAATATAAAATATCAAAATAGTGTTAAGGCGTTACCATTATCCCCCTTAACACATTTTATAAGCATCATAGTCTATACAACACTCTAAACTCCACCGTAAACTGGTGGGATATCAGGGAGTACTCCATAGGTATAACACAAAACAAATTCGTAGTGGTCGCGTATATAGGGATACAAGTATGACAAGGCACATGAGGCAATACCCAAGGTAGTGAAACTACCGTTCGCCTGATCCGGACTGGTGAGAACGCATCGCCGCAGCGATCGCAACACCGCGAAACAACACTCCTGAAATTCCGAGGGTGCACCAATCAATCACAAGTAATGAGTAGTAGTTACGAAGAAGTGTGTCCGCTCGAGGTGGCTAACCCCATTTGGCCCGGCACGGCTCCTGATTTTAGTCATTTCCAATTTGACACAAGTGCCAAGGCTATCCATTATCGTTCTCTTTCTTCAGTCATCACGTACATCAATCCAACCACTTCATTCTGGATCATCACTCCACGTATTGTTATTAAAGTGGTTTTCGGTTTAGATAGAGAGTATATCCATAACCGATTACGGTTTCTTAATAACTTTCGTAATTATTACACCGATTGGTCATTTAATATATTTCAAAACAAATCAATTTCAATTTCAATTCGTAAATCAACATTTCGTTTGTCTTTCTAAATCAATTTCCATATTTTACGTTTCAAATCTCCCAAAATCCCATTTCAAAATCTAAAATTCCATTTTCAACTTTTATTTAAACAATTCAAACATTCATTTAACTTCGTATATAAATTTCATTCCGAAATCATTTAAATTAATTTAATTTAACATTCAAAATCAATTTCAATTCATTAATCGATTTCATTCAATATTCGTTAGGTTTATTTATCATTCAAACAGTTTCCATTTAATTTCCAATTCATTAAATCAATTACTTAAGTTCAACTCCATTATATCAAACTTCAAATTTGAGTTAAATTTGATTCGCCAAATCAATTCTTTAAATTACAAGTCTTACGTCAATTTCAATAAATCACATTTTATTTCTTGTTAAAGAAATTCAATTTCACTTATTTCTTTCCTTAGTTACAAATTTCAAACTCAGTTAATAAAGAAATTAAATCCCATACATTCAGGAAGTTCAATTTCACTTATTAATTTACTTAAATAAATTTTTTGAAAACTTATAGCTAAAGGACCCAATTTCATTTGTTAACGAAGTTCAAATTCACTTATTCAAAAGTTCAATTCTCTTATCAAAGAATTCAAAATTTTATTCAATTGTCAAATAATTCAATCCTATTCAATCATTAAATAATTTCAATCTTAATTATTAATAATTTCAAAACTTAATAATTACAAACTTGATTATAAATTCAAACTTAATTATTAAATCATTTCCACTTAATGATGAAATCAAACTTAATTATCAAATCATTTCGACTTAATTATAAATTCAACTTATAATTTCAAACTTAATTATAATTCCAAACTTAATTATAATTTCAAATTTAATTATTAAATGATTTCAAACTTAATAAATTCAAAACTCAATTATTGCTAATTCCAAATTATTTATTAATAATTCCAGCTTTGATTATTATTTAATTAAATTTCAAACAACGTTCTTTCAACAATTGCTACGTTAATATTTGTTTCAGATTTAAATCTTTACATTTTCCTTTCAAAAATTCAAATTCCAACTTCATTTCAAAACTTATTCTTTGCTCGAATAAAATCATTATTTTATTTTTAAATCAATTTATTGACCAATCGGATTTTATTTAATTCTCTATCCTAGGTCAAATTCAATTGGGTATATATCATTTCAACCCGATTCCAATTTCAATTCAAGACCAATCATAATAAAAGGGAACTTGCAGTGTGATAACAGGGATGGTGTCAAAGTAAATAAACAAGCAATAGCAAATATCAATAACAATCCAATAATTAATTCAATAATCCCGAAATAATCGTATTAATTCGCATTGTTATTTGTGCGAATTAATATAATTATTTCTAGAATCTACACTATCATTTCATGTAGATTAAAGATTATTACATTATGGTTTCTCCACTTGTCGTTCAGTTTCAATTTTATACTACAACAATTTATCCAATATACGTTCAATGATTCAAAGTGTAATTATCACTATTCTACATGTCAATGAATTTAACAGTTTAAAAGAGGTCATATTATACAAATTTAACTAATCAAATCCAACACATATGTCGATTCACATTTTTAAACTATCCTACGTCAAATTCAATTGCATAATATTTATCACTTATCGCATTTCAATTTACGTTCAATATAAACAACAAACAATCAATCATTCATCAGCCAAACTGGATTATCATCGTATAATTAACAGATAATGGTGTCAGATGTCAAGGTAAACAGATTCATAAATAACAGTGCAACAAATAACACGAGCATATTTCAATTGTCCTTTCAATTGAAATCAAATTTAATAAATAAAAGAATATTAATCGTGAGTGATTGCTCACCTTTCGAGCCTACAGATGAACAAGAACGAGAGAAGTTACGAATCCGAGCACGAGTTCCAAAGCAAAATAGATTGGCACGAATTCGATGGATAGAGCTGATAACAGAAATAGATGAGAACGGATCCAAATAAATTTTAAAGTTTAATACTAACTCAAAACAAAATCTCAATAATATGTTTCCAAAATCAAAACTTACCTTACCCGCCTCCTTAACAAAATAAACATTTATGGTATATATCGAATCATTATATTTGAAAATATAATTTAATAACAAAGATCAGTATATAATACTGATGTAAGCTCGGAATATATACAAAATTATATGAACTATCCCAACTTATGCAGACAGCTACCCAACCTTACATACAAATACGTATACAACATATCAACTTATATACTTGTAGCTTATAACTAACAGACTTGAATATGTTCTTTATGTTTTAAACAAAAAAAATGCATATACAGTAGCCTATATAACATACAAGATAAAATAATATATCATATACTATATGTATAAACAAAAACTTTTATGTGCTCTATTTAAAAATCATTACAACACTAAGTATGTAAACTATTCCACACACACACCTATAACAGTAAGTAAGAATAAATTAAAACTAAGAACCCGAAAACGACAGCTTATGATAATAACATATCTTACATTACAAAATCCATTATTCACTTAAACACTTATACTAAAAATCAAGATGTATCAGTATATACGTATTTGTAGGCCAAATGTACACTTTATATATTTAATCAGTAAAACTATAAATATACACAAACAAAATTTAAAATAAAATATTTATATAAACAGCTCAAAATGTTATAAACAGCTACATGTATATATAACCCAGACTAGATTATACTTTTATATATATATACACACACACACACAATACGTATGTGAAAACAACTCACGAACAAAACATAAAACGTGTACATATAAAATTGTCAAATTTTTTTTTTCATGTTATATAAAATATAGATAGCCATTCGAAAATTTAGCTTTTAATAAAATATAATTATAAAACTGCACTCATATATATGCTACAATGTATATTTATACATATATATTAGGTGTAAACTTTCCAGGTGGATCATAGAAATAGAAACGTTTAATGTATACATGATTACAGCTACAAACCTGCAACTCATATAAAACTGATGTAACCGCATATATATGTATACAACCAACATAACTCTTACACAATATTTATTAAACAATATGTATATAAAACAGACAAAACCTATATAACTGTTATATAATAATATATATAAACTAAATCCATATAACCCCTACAATTCAGATATGTAGAAATCATCGTACATCCATATATATAACAGATTATAATTTATGTATAACTTTTGTAATACATACTTACTATTTAAACTGAGAACGTTGGCTAGTCAAGACTCAAGAGCGTGGTGTCTGCTAAGGTGTAGGCGAGCTCGGCCATGCTTGGTGTTGACGTGGTGGGCGGGAAGTAGGTAGGGTGGTGGGTGGCCGCGGTAGTGGGTGACCGGTTGCTCTGGCCGAAGGGATGGGAGATGGTTGGGGCTGATTGGTGGAAGCTCAGCATACGGTGGTTGTCGAGGCGGAGGGGAGGCCGAGGGTTGGATCTGGGCGTGGAGGAAGGACCGGATGCGGTGGAGGCCGGTGAACACGGAGGGCTGAGTGGCGGCTTGGACGGTGGAAAGTGCGAGTTTTGTATCTGGAAGGAGGAAGAGGAAAACATAAAGGGAAGAGGAGATGGTTTTACTTTTGCTGGTTCCAACAATGAAGGGATAGGCTATTAGTATGCATATTTTGTATTTAAATTAAGGGAAGACCAGGCACGTTCCACAAGGAAAAACAATAGGTTTTTTTTTTCTTCATATATGAATAGACGTAGGTTATAAATAATATTTGTAGTTTACTATTGAAATTTGTGGGCAGAGAGAACAAATGAATGGGCACGCGCTGAAGGCAGAAGAATAAAATATGAAGTGAAAGAAATGCAACGGTCACAATGATTCAGCTGAAAATTCAAAGCAATTAATTTAGTTATTTGGACAACACGTTTCAAAGTTTGAAAGGCACAAGCAAACTAAAAGGTCACGAATACGGTACCGATATGATACAACGTTTACAGATTTTCCCGTCCACCGGACGTCGAAACACACATACGAATATGCCGCAGATATCAGCACAATGAGACGATCAAAACGGTATACGGATATCAGTGGTATGATTGAATTATAAAATTTCGAATTTTTCTACTACGAAAAATGCATAAAAATCGCAGAAAAATAAGATCGACGGAGCCAAAGATGTCCGAATTTTGAAAAACGACAAACTGACAACTTGCTCAAAAGATGGTTTAGAATTTTTCTATGTAAAAATATTTTAGTTTTGAAAACATTTTATTTTCATCGCTTTTTAACTGATTAAATTGAAGTAAATTTATGCACGAAATAAACTTTCATATTTTCGGACGAAAATTTACCAGTTGCTATGTTTAACTAGACACATTCCAAATATCAAATTTATATTTCAAAATTTTATCGTTTAAAATTCCACAAAATTTGAATTAATAACGTTACTAAAACCGGTTAAATTTACGGGTCGTTACATTCTCCCCCACTCAAAACTTTTCGTCCCCGAAAAGGAAGAAAGTAGGAGAATAGAAACAACCAAAAGAAAATAAACTTGAATTACATAATAAACAATTAATTTAAACCATATAAATTTCAATTTAAATTAATTCATATTCAACAATTTACTTTAAATCCAACAAAAATTTATTAAGTTGATTACATTTCATTTTATTAACTAATTTATTAACTTTCAAACAGAATTTTTATTTTATTAACTTATTATTCTATCTTTCTCCATAAACATTTTATAATCAAAATTTAAGTGAATAACATTTATTATACGCACTCACGTTTTATTTATAAAGACAATTTATATTGTATACTATCCAATTACATAGTTAACTTTTGAGCGATTTAGGTAAGTTATATTGAATGCAATTGAGTATTATACAAGTAAAATTTCTAATTTAATTATCCAGGCTTATATTTTTATTCAAAATTTCGATTTCATTTTATAATTGAAATTATTCTTTAACATAAATTTAAGAATTAACTTTTCGAGTAACTTCAAATTTATTTAGAGATAAATCAATATATATATATAATGTATCAAATCAGATTTAAATCATATATCAATATATATTAAAAATCAAATTATACTTTAATAAATTTAAATCAAATTCATTTCCAAAGCAAAACTGTAGCAAAGCTACGAATTTGTCTCTTCATTTCGAAACTCGAAAATGAATGTCGGTGATGCGGCCGCCATTACCGAAATTATTTTCCAGTGACAAAAGAGTAGAGCTCTAATTTAAGCATTTAAAATTTCTTGAAACGATTTCTATTCGAAAATATTTTAAATACTATCCACTTTAGAACTTTAAAACCAAAGTTTGGAATTATCGAAAATTAAATTCTCAAATTCTAATTTTAAATTCACTTCAAATTCGAAATCAAATTATAACTAAGTTTTATAAATTCATTTATTCATATTATGAAATAGTCAATGGTTTATAAAACAATAAATGAAAATTAAATATTATCATTTCAAACAACAAATTCATTAGCAATTTATTTTTAGAAAAATTTAGACTTATATATAATATAATCATACAAAACTATTTTATTTACCAATTTGAGAACGGTATTGTGTCAGTTTGCTCTGTTCAAGTGTTTTGGAAATCCTATCGATAGCGTTGATCAGACGAATCGATCGAAAACCCAAATCAACATCAACTACTCAAACAACACAATATATATCAAAACATTTTAAATATTAATTTACAAATATACTATCTCGCTTGACAATACAAGGATGGATTTCAAAATAAGTATAGAGATTTTAAATTTGATAGATATCAAATCAAGAGAATTTGGATTTGATAATAAGTTCGAACAGAAAGTAAGATAATTCAGTTAACAGAATCGGAAGATGGATAGCTGATTTAATTCACGGGCAACCTTAACCTGGTCGACCGTAACTTCAAGAATAAGATCGATGCTGAATTCCAAGGTAAATCAGCATCTAATCTCAAGAATAGAATTCAGGTATAGCAGGAAATATATAGCATCGTAAACCGAGGATACATATAAATCTCCGGTGAATTGATGCTATTGCAAATAAGTTTCTCCTATTTACAAATAATTCGATGTTGGCGAGACCGCCGATTCATTATAAGAATCATTCGAAGTGGAGTTATGGGATACTCCAGAATTCAGACGAATTCGAATAGTGAGGGACAAGAATGAATTTCGAACCGAGGGAACGTTCCAAAATTCAAAGGGACCGAGTCAAAAAGGAGAGATTGAAACTCGAGTGGGAGTGATTCTGTAAATACATTTACCTTATATGCTAAGTTTTGCCTAGAGCTACCAAAAGCTCTAATACCAACTGTAACGACCCGCTATTTTGGACTATTCGCATCCGCACACGTCGGACTTGAATAATTCAAAATACCGAATTGTTAATTTAAAATTTGGCTAAACTCAGATATACAGTAAATAAATAATCACAGAATCACAGACACAGAGTAATAATATGCAGCGGAAGTAAAAGAGATAGTAGTTCATGAAGCTACTATATAAATATATAAGATACATCAGAGTTAAATAAGTTACAACAGAAGTCTCGAATACCACAGTCAAATATAAGAATCAGAATACATCACTATGATTAACTGAACGTCTGAAAGCTGATAGATAGCCGGATCTCTAAGCAAAGCTCCAACTCCAAAGGTGAGTCTTGAGTACTAAACCACTCAGTCTGACCCGAGCGTAAAGCAAAACACAAAACACTCGAGTCAGGATTAATATTCTTATATCAATAAATCCAACTCAAGTGAAATAGCAATCGAAATACAAGTAACTCAAAGGATGTTGGAATCACCATCCTCTAAGGATCCGTTAAACTATCTACTATGTAGTAGTATACGCTAAATAGATAATGTCTATCAGTAATATAAAATATCAAAATAGTGTTAAGGCGTTACCATTATCCCCCTTAACACATTTTATAAGCATCATAGTCTATACAGCACTGTAAACTCCACCGTAAACTGGTGGGATATCAGGGAGTACTCCATAGATATAACACAAAACAAATTCGTAGTGGTCGCGTATATAGGGATACAAGTATGACAAGGCACATGAGGCAATACCCAAGGTAGTGAAACTACCGTTCGCCTGATCCGGACTGGTGAGAACGCATCGCCGCAACGATCGCAACACCGCGAAACAACACTCCTGAAATTCCGAGGGTGCACCAATCAATCAGAAGTAATGAGTAGTAGTTACGAAGAAGTGTGTCCGCTCGAGATGGCTAACCCCATTTGGCCCGGCACGGCTCCTGATTTTAGTCATTTCCAATTTGACACAAGTGTCAAGGCTATCCATTATCGTTCTCTTTCTTCAGTCATCACGTACATCAATCCAACCACTTCATTCTGGATCATCACTCCACGTATTGTTATTAAAGTGGTTTTCGGTTTAGATAGAGAGTATATCCATAACTGATTACGGTTTCTTAATAACTTTCGTAATTATTACACCGATTGGTCATTTAATATATTTCAAAACAAATCAATTTCAATTTCAATTCGTAAATCAACATTTAGTTTGTCTTTCTAAATCAATTTCCATATTTTACGTTTCAAATCTCCCAAAATCCCATTTCAAAATCTAAAATTCCATTTTCAACTTTTATTTAAACAATTCAAACATTCATTTAACTTCGTATATAAATTTCATTCCGAAATCATTTAAATTAATTTAATTTAACATTCAAAATCAATTTCAATTCATTAATCGATTTCATTCAATATTTGTTAGGTTTATTTATCATTCAAACAGTTTCCATTTAATTTCCAATTCATTAAATCAATTACTTAAGTTCAACTCCATTATATCAAACTTCAAATTTGAGTTAAATTAGATTCGTCAAATCAATTCTTTAAATTACAAGTCTTACGTCAATTTCAATAAATCACATTTTATTTCTTGTTAAAGAAATTCAATTTCACTTATTTCTTTCCTTAGTTACAAATTTCAAACTCAGTTAATAAAGAAATTAAATTCCATACATTCAGGAAGTTCAATTTCACTTATTAATTTACTTAAATAAATTTTTCGAAAACTTATAGCTAAAGGACCCAATTTCATTTGTTAACGATGTTCAAATTCAATTATTCAAAAGTTCAATTCTCTTATCAAAGAATTCAAAATTTTATTCAATTGTCAAATAATTCAATCCTATTCAATCATTAAATAATTTCAATCTTAATTATTAATAATTTCAAAACTTAATCATTACAAACTTGATTATAAATTCAAACTTAATTATTAAATCATTTCCACTTAATGATGAAATCAAACTTAATTATCAAATCATTTCGACTTAATTATAAATTCAACTTATAATTTCAAACTTAATTATAATTCCAAACTTAATTATAATTTCAAATTTAATTATTAAATGATTTCAAACTTAATAAATTCAAAACTCAATTATTGCTAATTCCAAATTATTTATTAATAATTCCAGCTTTGATTATTATTTAATTAAATTTCAAACAACGTTCTTTCAACAATTGCTACGTTAATATTTGTTTCAGATTTAAATCTTTACATTTTCCTTTCAAAAATTCAAATTCCAACTTCATTTCAAAACTTATTCTTTGCTCGAATAAAATCATTATTTTATTTTTAAATCAATTTATTGACCAATCGGATTTTATTTAATTCTCTATCCTAGGTCAAATTCAATTGGTATATATCATTTCAACCCGATTCCAATTTCAATTCAAGACCAATCATAATAAAAGGGAACTTGCAGTGTGATAACAGGGATGGTGTCAAAGTAAATAAACAAGCAATAGCAAACATCAATAACAATCCAATAATTAATTCAATAATCCCGAAATAATCGTATTAATTCGCATTGTTATTTGTGCGAATTAATATAATTATTTCTAGAATCTACACTATCATTTCATGTAGATTAAAGATTATTACATTATGGTTTCTCCACTTGTCGTTCAGTTTCAATTTTATACTACAATAATTTATCCAATATACGTTCAATGATTCAAAGTGTAATTATCACTATTCTACATGTCAATGAATTTAACAGTTTAAAAGAGGTCATATTATACAAATTTAACTAATCAAATCCAACACATAGGTCGATTCACATTTTTAAACTATCCTACGTCAAATTCAATTGCATAATATTTATCACTTATCGCATTTCAATTTACGTTCAATATAAACAACAAACAATCAATCATTCATCAGCCAAACTGGATTATCATCATATAATTAGCAGATAATGGTGTCAGATGTCAAGGTAAACAGATTCATAAATAACAGTGCAACAAATAACACGAGCATATTTCAATTGTCCTTTCAATTGAAATCAAATTTAATAAATAAAAGAATATTAATCGTGAGTGATTGCTCACCTTTCGAGCCTACAGATGAACAAGAACGAGAGAAGTTACGAATCCGAGCACGAGTTCCAAAGCAAAATAGATTGGCACGAATTTGATGGATAGATCTGATAACAGAAATAGATGAGAACGGATCCAAATAAATTTTAAAGTTTAATACTAACTCAAAACAAAATCTCAATAATATGTTTCCAAAATCAAAACTTACCTTACCCGCCTCCTTAACAAAATAAACATTTATGGTATATATCGAATCATTATATTTGAAAATATAATTTAATAACAAAGATCAGTATATAATATTGATGTAAGCTCGGAATATATACAAAATTATATGAACTATCCCAACTTATGCAGACAGCTACCCAACCTTACATACAAATACGTATACAACATATCAACTTATATACTTATAGCTTATAACTAACAGAATTGAATATGTTCTTTATGTTTTAAACAAAAAAAAATGCATATACAGTAGCCTATATAACATACAAGATAAAATAATATATCATATACTATATGTATAAACAAAAACTTTTATGTGCTCTATTTAAAAATCATTACAACACTAAGTATGTAAACTATTCCACACACACACCTATAACGGTAAGTAAGAATAAATTAAAACTAAGAACCCGAAAACGACAGCTTATGATAATAACATATCTTACATTACAAAATCCATTATTCGCTTAAACACTTATACTAAAAATCAAGATGTATCAGTATATACGTATTTGTAGGCCAAATGTACACTTTATATATTTAATCAGTAAAACTATAAATATACACAAACAAAATTTAAAATAAAATATTTATATAAAAAGCTCAAAATGTTATAAACAGCTACATGTATATATAACCCAGACTAGATTATACTTTTATATATATATATACACACACACACACACACAATACATATGTGAAAACAACTCACGAGCAAAACATAAAACGTGTACATATAAAATTGTCAAATTCTTTTTTTAATGTTATATAAAATATAGATAGCCATTCGAAAATTTAGCTTTTAATAAAATATAATTATAAAACTGCACTCATATATATGCTACAATGTATATTTATACATATATATTAGGTGTAAACTTTCCAGGTGGATCATAGAAATAGAAACGTGTAATGTATACATGATTACAGCTACAAACCTGCAACTCATATAAAACTGATGTAACCGCATATATATGTATACAACCAACATAACTCTTACACAATATTTATTAAACAATATGTATATAAAACAGACAAAACCTATATAACTGTTATATAATAATATATATAACCTAAATCCATATAACCCCTACAATTCAGATATGTAGAAATCATCGTACATCCATATATATAACAGATTATAATTTATGTATAACTTTTGTAATGCATACTTACTATTTAAACTGAGAACGTTGGCTAGTCAAGACTCAAGGGCGTGGTGTCTGCTAAGGTGTAGGCGAGCTCGGCCATGCTTGGTGTTGACGTGGTGGGCGGGAAGTAGGTAGGGTGGTGGGTGGCCGCGGCAGTGGGTGACCGGTTGCTCTGGCCGAAGGGATGGGAGATGGTTGGGGCTGATTGGTGGAAGCTCGGCATACGGTGGTTGTCGAGGCGGAGGGGAGGCAGAGGGTTGGATCTGGGCGTGGAGGAAGGACCGGATGCGGTGGAGGCCGGTGAACACGGAGGGCTGAGTGGCGGCTTGGACGGTGGAAAGTGCGAGTTTTGTATCTGGAAGGAGGAAGAGGAAAACATAAAGGGAAGAGGAGATGGTTTTACTTTTGCTGGTTCCAACAATGAAGGGATAGGCTATTAGTATGCATATTTTGTATTTAAATTGAGGGAAGACCAGGCACGTTCCACAAGGAAAAACAATAGGTTTTTTTTTCTTCATATATGAAGAGACGTAGGTTATAAATAATATTTGTAGTTTACTCTTGAAATTTGTGGGCAGAGAGAACAAATGAATGGGCACGCGCTGAAGGCAGAAGAATAAAATATGAAGTGAAAGAAATGCAACGGTCACAATGATTCTGCTGAAAATTCAAAGCAATTAATTTAGTTGTTTGGACAGCACGTTTCAAAGTTTGAAAGGCACAAGCAAACTAAAAGGTCACGAATATGGTACCGATATGATACAACGTTTACAGATTTTCCCGTCCACCGGACGTCGAAACACACATATGAATATGCCGCAGATATCAGCACAATGAGACGATCAAAACGACATACGGATATCAGTGGTATGATTGAATTATAAAATTTCAAATTTTTCTACTACGAAAAATGCATAAAAATCGCAGAAATATAAGATCGACGGAGCCAAAGATGTCCGAATATTGAAAAACGACAAACTGACAACTTGCTCAAAAGATGGTTTAGAATTTTTCTATGTAAAAATATTTTGGTTTTGAAAACATTTTATTTTCATCGCTTTTTAACTGATTAAATTGAAGTAAATTTATGCGCGAAATAAACTTTCATATTTTCGGACGAAAATTTACCAGTTGCTATGTTTAACTAGACACATTCCAAATATCAAATTTATATTTCAAAATTTTATCGTTTAAAATTCCACAAAATTTGAATTAATAACGTTACTAAAACCGGTTAAATTTACGGGTCGTTACAATTAATATGCTTGAATAATCATATTTTGGATTTAAGTTGTGTTTGACTTTTATGAAAAAAATATACATACATATATAATATAAATAGTATTTTAACTTTAAGCCAACAAGAAAAAATATATTTTTTGTTCAGTTAATATCCATATAGAAATAGACAACCATATACTTATACATACATACATACACACACACACACACACACACACACACACACACACATATATATATATATATTTCTATGTGTGTACATATAAAAAATTGATTCTTAAAAGATGAAAATAAATTTAAAATTTTATTTTATTTATTTATTTGAGGATCGAAAACTATTTTGTAGTTTTAGAAAAATCAGATTATTATTCGAACATATACATATACACACAAATACATACATACAAAGATACACACACATATATACATATAGAACTAAAAATAGATATAAATTTTTATAATACAACGAGATCAAATAAAAATTAAATTTTTAAATGAACATATTTTTAGATGGTTTTAATTAGTGACCACAGGTACTATTATATATTAGAATTCTGGAAGTTGAAGAGACTTTTTATGGATGGGTTTGTTGGCAATCCAAAGAAGTGGGAAGAAGGAAGCTATTTATTCTATAAAATGCTATAGCATTTCAATTTGTATACATCTGAAATGTTCTTCGCAGACACGCTAAAAAATGATAAAGCCAATGATGGTTCTAAAGCAGAAGATGTTAAGTGTAAAAATTCTGGAACTAAGAAAGATATTGTTCTTGGGAACAAAGAGAATATCATGTATAATATTTCGGTACCAAAGAAGTTGCTTATTGATAATATTCTTAATAATGATAAATTGGTTCGGTTAAGGGCAGCATGTCTTTAAAAAAAGGTAAGGTTATTGTGTTGGAATATTTCAATAATTTAGGTCACATATGTAGTATAAAACGTGTTGTGTTATTTGGGTGTAAAGTCTAAATAAAGTATTCAGAGTTTGAATTATAGCTAAAAGGCTTAAAGCTATATTGTCATGGTATTAATGTATAGATACCGGGGCAATTCTAATTTTTTGAAGGGCCAAACTAGAAAATGCCAATATTATAAATAAGGAGTTATGGTCCCCAAATTACATAAATTTTGGTAACTCTCTAATCATGTTGTTTTATGGAGAGCTAATTTTAGATCTAGGGTTTGTGTCGATCTGTAAGACCAAACCACATTCTTATTCTCTTCAATAATCAATTATGGTTCAAGTATGCTTTCGTTGATTTGTTTATTTTTCCTCTAATCTATTCTCAATTAAATAAATATAGGTTATATATTTGGATCTAGGATTTCATAATTGATTATTTCTAAAGTATACTTATATTCTAACAAGTGGTATCAAAGCCACCCACTATTGACTTTATTTTAGATTTTTTTTAAAGAAAGATTTATTTTTTAAAAGGTCAAAATTATGCATTTAGATTACTAGCTTCCCCTTGATTCAGATTCAGCCGTTCTTTCGTTTTATTCTAGTAAGTATATGGTATGATGCATATAGATCATTAGTTGCAAAATGATGGAAATAATTTGTGTATTAAGTTTGTTTCGTCTATGCCTCACAGTACTTTATTTCACTAAGTAAATTTCAATTCGCTAATAAAGTTGGTAATCTTATTGATTAATGACTAGCTACAAATAAAATAAAAGTTAATCATTACTGATTTACCTATAGGAAATAGCATCAATTAACTTTATTTATCAGGTTCAGGTAATGTTCGTTTTATGATGGAAATGCATTATATATAAAGTAATAGTGTGGATGTAATGACCTCAAATAATAATAATGTTGCATTTCCTGTTTAAATATTTTTATACTCTTTTTATTTACAGCATAACTAGTTTAGGATTATTATTAATTATTATTTTACGACTAAAACGACCCATAATTGAGTTTATTTCGCATTCTGGTAAGAAGATGAGAGATTGAAACATGATAAGATAGAAAGTACTCATTTAATGAACATTTTAAATAAATGTATAAATAAAGATAAAGAAGTCGCTAAGGATCTAAAAGGATATGGATATATTTATAGTTGTTTCTTTTACGAAATCTATGAACATATAAAATGATTTTGACTAGATATCGCACATGTTGTGTCTATGAAGATAAGCATATTGTTTGGATTTGTTTGATATTTTTGTTATACTCTCACTTAGACATATTTCGTTTCTAACTTTGACATGAATAAATTTAATTATTGTTATTCCTTCAGATATGATAAGGTTAATCTGTTAGTAAATTAATACATTATTGAAATTGAATATCTTGAAATTCATGATAAATATTCCTATAATGAAGCCTTGAATTTGGATATGGTATATAATGTAATAATGTACTCCATCTTACTAAACAATTCTTAGATTGAGGCACTAAAGATAACAAATATTTTATTGATTTTTTAAGTGACTTAAAAGTTACAAGTTTTATACACCCACATTCAAAAAAATTTAGGACAGGAATGTTAGTCCGTGAGATGATGGTTTTGATGACAACAACCTTAGAATAGATTATAAAATATAAATACTGACATTATAAGTTTAGATATATATGTATATGCATGAGTTAACCATGCAGATACCAAGAATGAAGACTGTACAGTATAGAGATTCAAGATATCAAGATAGAAGACTCATGAGTATCAAGATTATCAAGAGTTCAAGATTTCAAGGTTAAGTATTTTTATTAGGAATTTTTTTAAAACTTATAGAAAAGCACTGGCATCTTAAAATCCAATTTATTCGTGGAATGAAATCCACTTCGAGCCTTTTAAAGGGATGGAACCCTAAGTAGGATGGAACCTACGAAAAATCTAGTGGAACATTGTTTTGTATCCACTAACTTTTTATTCAAAATGATTTTACAAAATTATCTTGTTTTCAAAATGATTTCAAAACTTTCCTTTTAAAAACATCAAAACCCTCTATCCTGATTTTAAATAATTTTAGCCTCAAAATTATCTTTAATTTCAAAGTCAAAATTACTCCTGATTTTAAACTATCTTTTAAATATAATATATATTTAAATTTTGAATATTTATACTTAGATTTAAATATAAAATTGTAGTTAAATTATATATATATTATTCTCTATATTTACTTATGTAACGACCCGCAAATCTGTACCCTTGAGTCAACACTATTCTGCATCAATTAACTCAAGTGGATCAGAAATACGAACCATTAGGTTAAAGAAGAAGAGGTAGAAGAGAAAAGAAACTAAACAATATCAGAATCTAACCATCGCAGCGGAATAAATATAATAGTCAATAATAGAGATTTACACAAAAATGGAAACTATATCTGTTTATATATCACATTATCAGAGTATCACAACAAACAACATTTACCAAACAGACAATTTCATACAACCACTGCAGCGGATAAACATACAAGTATGGAATATGCGTCTCGGACTCCAGCTCCTCTCCTACTCCATAGCATCCAGTCCTGAACATATAATACTTGGTCTGACCCGAGCATTATAATGAAATAACACCCGAGTCAGTCTGGAATACCAGCTGATAATAATGCATCCAAATTGATTATTAAAGTTTCAAAAATCCTTTTAAAAACAAAAGCATCTCATAAGACCATGCCACAAATAAACATGTCGGCTTTTTACCTTACGATAGCTAAAACACTTTTTTATAGAAATACTTTGATATTATAAAAGGGTCTATATACAAATACTTATAAAATAGCCGAAATTGTTACATTCGTTAAATTCCAGCTACTAGCCACAGTCGTGGGTAATACAAACAAAACTCGTACAAGGCTCGTACGGAGGATAGATTTCCAACTAATGACTAGGCATTGGGGTACCACCTGTCACAGTACCTGATCTAGATCAGTGTACCGAGGATCACGCCCGATCCCCTGCAACACAAGGCCCGGATTATCCCTTACTGGATAATCCGAGTAAGATCACCCCGCGGTTGGGATCAGCAACCGCACCACTAAGCCGAAATAAAAGGGACATCTAGACAGGAATGACCTTACCCGAAAATGGGTGCTGCCCACCAAGCCTTGCTGCATATCCCCTGATTTTCAGTCATTCCCGGTTGATGAGGCTTAAGGCTAATTGTTACCTTTTAAAACGTTTCACTTAGAATGCCCATCGCCCACCCGACGATGTTCCGAAAGCATTCGTCCATACAAGTCCGTCCCGGGTTCGAACAGAACCGAAGGCACTACTCCTACTACATCCATTTTGGAAAAATCCTCAGGATTAATAGCGACTAACCCTTGCACTTCACTGCTCCATTTTCTACTCCGAACACGTTTTCCCACGAAATGTACAAACCGGATCGAAATGGTTTTCAAGAAATAAATCTCGATCCCGGTCTCTTCGAAACGATCAACGCATTTGTCCAATATTGATAGTCGGTGATTTAACTATCAATTAACAATCACAACATCCATCACACAATAATTAATTGCCCAGTTATTTATTTTCCACAAAATATCTTTACAAGATATGTTCTCATTTTCAAATCCTGTTGAAAACACTTTTCAAATCCAATTCTTCTCATGGAATAGATTTTCAAATCTTTACTTCCTCTGAAACATCCAAGTACCCATATTTAAGGTTTAAAATAATTTAAATACTTTATTCTTGAAAATACACTAGACATTCATATTTAAAACTCATTACATACTTAATTTAATATATATATATATATATACCTTTAAAAATATCTCGAATAAAACTGCTTAATAAAATATAAACTATTATCTTTAAAATAAAGTTAAGTCGTACTAGATCTTGAAATAAAACTATGAAATTCTATACAAGTTTCAAATAAAACTTCAATTGATTATCTTTAAAATAGAACCATTTATAAAGTATAAATGTTGATAATATTCTTTTTAAAACATAATACTACTTACCATTAAAATAATTACTCCTTTATCTAATTTGATAAATGCTTACTTTTAAAATTCTTATAACTTATATAACTTCTTGAAACATCCTTTAATACAACTTCAAACTCTAACGTTTCAAAAATCTATTTTAAAAACGTACTTGGCTTTCAGGGAAATACACTTCCTTCTTAGAATAACCAAAGAATTCTTTGTATCAACCCAACACGTTTTATCCTAATTCAATTTTACATTCATCCCGTAAAATCGTTTCCATACTTTAAAAATAGCTCCTTTTATTTTAAACACATTGTTATTTTCTGGAAATCACTTACAAACATACGTTTACAATATTTAAAATAAGCACTAGAAATTATTTAATTGAAAATAATACTTAAGGAAATATATAGGGGTTTCCTAAGTACTTTAAGTCAAATTTAGTTCTTAAAATAAAGTTATTAAATTAAATATTTATATTATAACTTCTTTGAAAACTTAATACTACTTTACCTGTTAAAAATAATAAATATCATAATTACTAAATCAAATACTTGCTTTTACTTAAAAACAATTTAAAATAATATTTCTTTCCAAAATATTCTAACATACTTAAACTACAAATTTATATTTGAAAACTTTTCTTAAAAACGTACTAAAGTTTCTAGGAGAAAGCACACTTCCCATTCTTTAAAAATAAATCTCGCTATTCTTTTAAACAATTCACATTTCCTTTATAGATCACATTTCCAAACATTTCAAATTATCAACCAATCTTCTTGAATTTAATTCCTTTTAAATTCTTTACTCAGGAATTTCTTTTATATCCTTTAAACCCAATTCATCTATTTATATTTAACATTTTCAGGTTGTATTCACCCAATCACAACACAACACAATTTAAACTTCAATTTAATTCATCACAGCATATAAATAAAACACAGCATAACAAGATCTAAACAATTTATCACAGAATAATAAATAAGATATATCACAGAATTTAAATTAACTTTTATTTGTGAGGGATCCGGTTGGATCCCTCCAACCTATTTTCCTTCATCACAGATATAAGCACAATAATTAAATATCGATTCAATTTGATAATAATTATCATACTCAACCAATCAAGCAATCATTCAATTATTGACTATTTAAATTAACTAATATTCCACATGTGAGTGAGTTAAACTCACCTTGGGTTTTCGACGAGCGTTCAAATTTAAATTAAATTTAACGGCGTTCGATTTAACCAAAAAATTTACTTGCTTGGAAAGATTCCAGAACTGCTCTACTGCGTAGTATGCGTCTTTGCGATTCCGGCGTCGCTAGTTTCGTTGAAATCTGACAACGAATGTTCAAGTTACGAATTATTAAAGTTTGAATAATATTTTAAAACAAACTTTTCCTTTTTTTTATTTTTTTTAAAATCTTACAATCTGGGCCGCATCACACAGGAAGAAAACACGGCCGAACCAAACTTCATCTTCCTCGCGCAAATATTAGGTTCAAACGAACCCATTGCCGTTCGTCTAGGGCTCGGAACCACCACCCTTTCGTCGAGTTTGACGACGATCTGAATATGCCACACGAATCAGAATCAATGCACCTCCCTTCGCCCAAAGTTTCGCCGTACTCAGTGGTATGCTCGATGAGAAAAGAGAGCGTGATTTCCTGACGAACGCGTCCCCGCTGTCTCCTCTCTGGCGAACGATAGACGATCGCCACCGTTCAACTTGAAGAACACGATGGCCTCTCCATTTTCGTAGTTGGAAGATTTCAAAATTAAGATGTGGATTGATCGATAATTGAAGACAAAAATAGAAGGGTTTCGGCCATTAATTTAGAAGTGGCGGCTGAAGAAGGTTTCTAGGGTTTCGACCCCTTAATTATATATATAAACCTTTAGTTATATTATTTTAATATTAAAACCTTTATAAAGCAACTTATTCTAACGATCTCCAAATCACACGTGCCGCCTGGCGTTTCTAAGGTTTTACCTACGTTCCGAACACAATGGAACGTGTTTCGGAAGCTAATTCGATCATATACGCGAGTTACATAAATAAACGATCAATTCTAAATTAAATCGATTAAAGTATTTTCTATGCGTTTTAAGCTGTCGGGGTCAAACGACAACTCTGATTGCTACGAAAATTGAAATCCGATAATAACTAACTATCACGGATCCAATGGAACTAGTTTCGTCGAATTCTGAGGCTATGCCCTGGAAGGCTATTTCAACTCGAAGATTAATTCGAGCGATTTTCACAATCGTCGAAATCATCTAAAATTTCACCTTTAAAACTTATTAACTCTATTATAACTCGTATAAAATTTATATTCCCATTAGAAATCATTCCGATTCAGTTTAAATCAAAATTTGATTATGTGCATTATTATATTATTAAATTCCATTATTAAATAAATATAAAATTCCAAATTTAATCCATCGACTATTAATTCCAACCAATAGTCCAATATTAAAATTCAAACCCAAATAGACTAAAAATAAATTTTAGAATCTAATTTTATATCTATTTACACTTAGAATCACCAATTATTCCAACTCTAATATTGAATTATTATTATTCAAATTTCAATTAATTCCCGTATATAAAGTTTTAACCAATTTTATTAATTTAACCAAAGTCTTTTATTCCAAAATTCAAATTATAACACATATTCGACATTTAAAATGAATTAAATGTTCAAATCTGACGACCCAAAATTCTGGGTCGTTACATTCCCCCCCCCTTATAAAAATTTCGTCTCCGAAATTTGCTAAGGTAGAAGAATGCTCCAAACCCAAAAGCAAAACCTACTTAGTGAAAATCTCAAATTCTCTTTGCCTAAATTCTTTAGTTTCAAATCGAAACAACTAGTTTCAATTCCTATCCCAAAATCCTTTTTATTTTAAATTGTTATTTGAAATCAATTTTGTCGTTAATGAAACATTTCAAAAAAATTCAAAAATTTTTTTCTAACTCCCAAAATTTCCAGAAAATTTTGGCAGAGTCTCCCTTGTACGGAGGAGCTTTTGCAATATCACAATAGATATAAATATATATACATCGACTTGCACGGTCGGAAAAATCAAAAACAGTTCATATTTCCTATTTTTATTGCGTAGGTGTACCTTTTATTAGCATTTTAAAAGCATGCGGCTAATTTATAACGCATATACGCGCTCCAACTCTATCTACTGCCTCCCGAACCTGTACTTAGACAAACACATCGGTTTTCAACAATATGAGAGTATTAATAACATTCTATTCATTAAACTAGCCAAACACATCAATTACATAGTTTAAACAAGCAAACTTCATAATCTAACAATGTTAACCATATTTTATCAGCACTTCAAAGATTTCAATCACCATTTAATTTCTCGACAAATCCAAACTTCACTTTTATTTCACTTGAATGATTTACATTCAAGTTCTCTATATACAATTCATATTTATTACATCCAATTCATTTCCACTTCAATATGATTAACATATGTCTTAATTACACCTCTTTACTTCAATTCAATTCCCAATTTGATTTAAAATCAATTTTTTTTAGTTTGACGTACTTGCATTTCTTTTATAATTCATTTTCATTCATATGCAAAAAAATCACTTAATAAAATTTCAATCCATTCCAATTGATTCAAAAACCAATTCCATTTGCTTCTTTAAACCAACTCGATTCCGAATACAACAAAACGACCAATTCTTATGCAAATTTTCATGTCATTCAAGCAATTAATCATCACTTAAGCTTATAACCATTTAAAACTAAATCAAATTTAAATTTATATTAACTTTATTCCATTCGGAATTATTCATAACCCAAATACTCTTATTCCCTTGCAATTTTTAAATCAAGTCCTTATTCTCACTTCAAGTTTATTATTCAACTTAAGTTAAATCAGTATCATCCCATTCTATATTATTTACAACTCACCATCTTTATTTCATCATAATAGTTAATTAATATTCTTTCATTTGCATTTCAATTGTTTATTATCTAAAAAAATTTCATTCAAGATCACTTATAAAGCTCGACCATAACTATTTTCCAATTTGCTTAAGTTCTTTCACAATATTTTCATTTCTTCTCATATCGAATTTCATTTTATTTTAATTTGATTTCATCCAATCAAATTCCAATTCATTACAAATTTTAATTCAGTTTGTTTATTTATTCAATCCATTTGAAATTTTATTTCATCTCCTCTATTCATTCTGAATTATGTTGATAACATGACCACTTTAAATTATTCCACTCATTTGAATTTATTTATAAGTCAAACCCTCACTATTATAATCCAATTCCATTATTCATTCACACCCTCGGCTTTTTATTGCCAAAACTAAATCTCATACTAGAATTGTATTTTTATTATTATTTTTTTCAAATTTTTCTTCACAACCCACCAAAATTTCATCCATGCCAATACAATTTCTATTTATTTTAGTTTACACTAAATTCATCTTCAAGCTTTTATTTATTTAATTTAGCTTACGCTAAATTCATTCCCAGACAATTCCTTTAAATTTAGTTGAGTTAAAATTTTATTCACACAATATCATTCTTACTTCTCTAAATTAAATTTCCTTTCAATTTAATTCTTTTCCAATTCTAATTCAAGTTCAGCCAAATTTATTTGGCCATCTTGAATTTATACCATTTCCTTTACTATCTTAAATAAGAATTTAATTACATTCATTTTTATTCATAACACAACTGAATTTTGATTTTAATTCAGTCCAAATTCAACTCCATTTCATTTAATCGGAGTTAAATCCAATTCAATCCAATTCTTATTCTCCATATACAAGTTCAAAACTTATTTACTAACCTAAGTTCATTCACAACCTTTATATTTTATATTTTCTTCATCTTATTTCAATTCACATTTCTTTTGAGATTAGGTTTGGATTTTACCATATCATTCAACTATTTCCCATTTGTTTTTATAATTCCATTTAATTTGGGTTCACAATCTGATTTCCTATTCTTAAATTTACCAACTTATTTATTTAAAAGCTTATATTGCTCATTTTAATCCATTTACATCTTATAATCACAATTCCAATTTTCTATATATATATATATATATATATATATATATATATATATATATATATATATATATCGTTAGGGCTGTCAATTTCCTACACGACCCGAAACCCGCACGGAAATTAGCAGGTTAACCCGACCCATTTAATTGGCGGGTCATTTTCGGGTCAACCCGAATTTGACCCGTTTATAAACGGGTGGGTTTCGGGTTGACCCGCTAACCCGAAACTGACCCGTTAACAACCCGTTTATACAGTATATAGGTTGAGCTGACCCGTTTACGACCCGCTCCGACCCGTTTATGACCCGTTTGTACATTAAACGGGTTGACCCGACCCGTTTACGACCCGTTCCGACCCATTTACGACCCAATTATACCTTATACGGGTTGACCCGACCCGTTTACGACCCGTTTACACCTTATACGGGTTGACCTGACCCATTTACGACCCGACCCGTTTATAATCGGGTTACACGGGTTGGGTCGGGTCAACCCGTTTATAAACGGGTCGGGTTCGGGTTGAGCTTTTTCGACCCGATTAATAAACGGGTTGACCCGACCCATTTAAAATCAACCCGAACCCGACTTGACCCGACCTAAACCCGACCCGACCCGACCCATTGACAGCCCTATATATCGCTGAATTTTTTTTAAGGATACAAATTTTCCTTCAATTGAATTCTTTTCACCATCTTAAATTCACAATTTTTAGATTATACGTATAACACTTACTAGCTTATGGGTACATTTTATTACACAATGACCCACAATTACAAAGTCATTTTACATTTCAATTTACCCCAAACCAATTTGATTCTAATCCCAATTTATTTAACTTATCCAAGTTAAATTCAAATTTTCTATTCACTTAAATATATTTCATTCATTTCCATTTACTCAAGTTAAGTTTTAATTCCAAGATTAAAATTTTCATTTCCTTCTTATTTATATCAACTTCACTTAATAAGTTTAATAGTTGATTCATTTTAACTTTACACATTATTTAAATAGAATTTTCCAAAATTCAATTACCCGATTTTATTTCAAAACCATTTTGAAATAATAAATAACTCATACTGTCCTGGTATATCAAATCAAACTTTCAGATTTCTAAAACTATTTGTTTTTACCAAAGCAATTTCCCTTTTCGAAACTTCTAAAATCACTTGTATCCCAAACAAGTCCAACAAATATCATAATCACTCACATGGTAGCAATCCATCACTTTAGAAACTCGAAAATAAATTCTAATGATGTGGCCAGCATCATCAGGATTATTTTCTAGCGACTGAAGTGAGTTCAGTGCTTCCTTACTTTCCCATATTCATTCCAAAACAAATTTCAACTCATTCCTTTCAAAACAGTTTCCATTCAAACATATTACCCAAAATAATATTCCATTATTACCTTCAATCACCTTAGCAAACATTTCTAACTTTCCCAGGATTTTAAATTTCCAAACTTTTGTTTTCAATCATTTAAAACACTTTTCAAAATCCCCGGGATTAAAAATTATGGTTTAATTCAAATTTAGTTATTCTTCTTTTATATGATTTATACTTATAGAATTTATTTGGTTATAACCATTTCAAATTTTAGATTAAATTTTAGATTCCTGTTTAATTAAGATATCCACATCCAAAAAATCAAATATATAATATTTTCATAAAATTATTTCTTTTATATCAAAAATATAATTTTGGTAAAATTATTTCATTTACCCACTTTAAAAACAATACTATGTTGGTTTACCTTGTTCAAGAGTTTAGAAAGCCCTATCGATACGGCTGTACTTCCCGTACCGACTAGAATTCATAAACACTCAACCGATAAGTCAACAGAGTATAAAAACATTTTTTATATTCACTAACAAGTACGCTCTCAATCTATTATTACACTCAACTCATTATAGAGTGCTACTGACTCTGTTAAATGAGTAATTTCCCCACCAAAGCCTAGGTTGCCACCAACCTAAGCTCTGATACCAAGTGTAACGACCCGCAAATCTGTACCCCTTGAGTCAACACTATTCTACATCAATTAATTCAAGTGGAACAGAAATACGAAGCATTAGGGTTAAAGAAGAAGAGGTAGAAGAGAGAAGGAACTAAATAATATCAGAATCTAACCATCGTAGCGGAATAAATATAATAGTCGATAATAGAGCTATACACAAAAATGAAAACTATATCTGTTTATATATTACATCATCAGAGTATCACAACAAACAACATTTACCAGACAGACAATTTCATACAATCACAACAGCGGATAAACATACAAGTACGGAATATACGTCTCGGACTCCAGTTCCTCTCCTGCTCCATAACATCCAGTCCTGAACATATAATACTCAGTCTGACCCGAGCATTATAATGAAATAACACCTGAGTCAGTCTGGAATACCAGCTGATAATAATGCACCCAAATTGATTATTAAAGTTTCAAAAATCCTTTCGAAAACAAAAGCATCTCGTAAGACCACGCCACAAATAAACATGTCGGGTTTTTATCTTACGATAGCTAAAACACTTTTTATAGAAATACTCTGATATTATAATAGGGTCTATATACAAATACTTATAAAATAGCCGAAATTGTTACATTCAATAAATTCCAGCTACTAGCCACAGTTGTGGGTAATACAAACAAAACTCGTACAAGGCTCGTAGGGAGAATGGATTTCCAACTAATGACTAGGCACTGGGGTACCACCTGTCACAGTACCTGATCTAGATCAGTGTACCGAGGACCATGCCAGATCCCCTGCAACCCAAGGCCCGGATTATCCCTTACTGGATAATCCCGAGTAAGATCATCCCGCGGTTGGGATCAGCAACCGCACCACTAAGCCGAAATAAAAGGGACATCTAGACAGGAATGACCTTACCCGAAAATGGATGCTTCCCACCAAGCCTTGCTGCATATCCCCTGATTTTCAGTCATTCCCGGTTGATGAGGCTTGACGCTAAGCGTTACCTTTTAGAACGTTTCACTTAGAATGCCCATCGCCCACCCGACGATGTTCCGAAAGCATTCGTCCATACAAGTCCGTCCCGGGTTCGAACGGAACCGAAGGCACTACTCCTACTACATCCATTTTGGAAATATCCTCAGGATTAGTAGCGACTAGCCCTTGCACTTCACTGCTCCATCTTCGACTCCGAACACGTTTTCCCACGAAATGTACAAACCAGATCGGAGTGGTTTTCGAGAATAAATCTCGATCCCGGTCTCTTCGAAACGGTCAACGCATTTGTCCAATATTGATAGTCGGTGATTTAACTATCAATTAACAATCACAACATCCATCACACAATAATTAATTGCCCAATTATTTATTTTCCTCAAAAATATCTTTACAAGATATGTTTCCATTTTCAAATCCTGTTGAAAACACTTTTCAAATCCAATTCTTCTCATGGAATAGATTTTGAAATCTTTACTTCCTATGAAACATCCAAGTACCCATATTTAAGATTTAATTTAAATACTTTATTCTTGAAAATACACTAGACATTTATATTTAAAACTTCTTACATACTTAATTTAATATATATATATATACACACACACACACACACACACACCTTTAAAAATATCTCGAATAAAACTGCTTAATAAAATATAAACTATTATCTTTAAAATAAATTTAAGTCGTACTAGATCTTGAAATAAAACTATGAAATTCTATACAAGTTTCAAATAAAACTTCAATTGATTAACTTTAAAATAGAACCATTTATAAAGTATAAACGTCGATAATATTCTTTTTAAAACATAATATTACTTACCATTAAAATAATTACTCCTTTATCTAATTTTATAAATGCTTACTTTTAAAATTCTTATAACTTAAATAATTTCTTGAAACATCCATTAATACAACTTCAAACTCTAACGTTTCAAAAATCTATTTTAAAAACGTACATGGCTGTGAAGACCCGCAAATCCGTACTCCTTGAATATACACTAATCTCCATAGATTAACTCAAGATGAACAGAAATACGAATTATCAATGTTTAAGAAAAAGAAAAAGACAGAAAAGATAAGAAGATAGAAAATAGAGAGGAAAGAACATAGAAAATAGAACGGAATAGAAAACAACAGAACAACATCAGAATCTCACAATTCGCAGCGGAACAACATATAATAAATAAATGAATAATCTTTAAACAAAGAACTATATCAGTTATTACATTTTATACATTTCATTACATTACATCATATCATCAGAGTGTACAACAACAACAAACAGTGCAGCGGAAAAAAAATACTATATGAACTAGTAATACGCCATGTCATCCAGCTTGCCTCCTGCAACTCCAGAATATCCTGATAAACCTAACTCTTAACTGCCCGTGTGGAAAATTGGTAGGCACCCAGAGTTTAGGAAGGAAAACAATAAACTCCGAGTCAGTCATGTGACTGGTGTGGGAACTCAAAACAGTTTATTTATCTTTAAAAATCAAAATAGAGGAATATTTTAAAAGTCAATTCGCAATGCTTTTTAAAAGTGAGACTACCATAAGGCCTCTCGCACACACACACAATGCAAACGCAGAATCGGAGGAGATTTCTCCTTATGATAGTCAAAGATGCTTGATACGCATTAAAAAAAAAGAACATTTCATATTATTATTAGTGCATAGTGTAGAGAAAAATTCATTTCGAAAGTAGAATATAAATCTTAGCCAACATACGACCATTATCGTATGCCTACTATAGCTACCATCCAAACAGTGGGGCGCCACCATAAGTGAATGATAGGTTCTACAACTAATACCGTACAAGATCGTATTGTTTCTTTGGATTTCCAACGAATGATCAGGCCAAGGAACTTCCCATTGCCACATGAGAATGCCTCTGGATGGACATCCCCGAGAACCAAACCGGATCTCTACCAACACAAGGCCTGGTTACCCCTAACTGAGTAACAACTGACCGAATATGCCATCCCCCGGTCCTTTGGGACCTTTCACCGAGCGCTCGTAATCAATTCACACAATCATAAAGTGTTTTCAACATGAGTAAGTATCTGGGCTCCATACCATGATACCACCCTTTTCCAGAAGGAAATGCACACATCCTAAAGGGCGCTACCCCTCATAACCTTGCTGCATCTTTCCTGTTTTGACCATTCCCGAGGTGTGAGGCTCGACGAAGTCACGTCCACAAAAACATACTTTATACAAAAGCCATGCTTTGGGTCAACAAATGATCATAGAAATGATCACCAGGATAGACGATCAAACAAATGATCCTATCACAAATAATCAACACAATGATCATTTCACAGTAACACTCAGCATGTCACATTACCAAATTGGGAATATATCGCTGATAACATTCAACTACATAACCTCTGAGCTCGTACGTCTCAGAGAAGGGTGTTAAGCTAAAAGAATAAATTCTCCGCCACCAACAGAAGTATATTTGAAAGAAATCGGCTTTATATCTCAATTTATAATGTCAGACATACAATCCATACAAGTCTGTTCCGGGCTCGAACAGAACCGAAGGCACTTACAAAGAAGTCCTTGCAATCCGGATATTCACAATCCTGATCGGATTTCCCATCACATATGGAGAACTCAATACCGGAGCAACTCGGTGCAGAGTCAATCGACAGGTCATCCTATCGCTCTCGCAAATATCCGGTCTTCAACACCGATCTTCAAATGCAATTCATAACGACGTATCACATATTCGGAATGGGTTATACGACCCCATGGTCCTTTCCCGGTTAACCCGAATAGTGAGCGCTTATTCAAAAATAAGTGTGGCATTCAAATTCAAACAAATCACATCAAATACCCATTCAAAGGTAAATATTGATAGTCGGTTATTGAACTATCAATTGATATGCACACATCACCAGATTCCAAATAATTTTCCAAATTATTTATTTTCCAAAAGATATCCTTACCAGATATATAATTTTCACACTTCAAAAATAAATCAATATTTATTTTTAACAAATTCCACTTTCTTTTATAAATTCCTTAGTGAATTTATATTTCACAATATCCATGCATATACGATTTCAACTATCCATTTTCAATTTATCTTCAAAAGGATAAATTCTCAAAACGTTTCATTTCACATTGGAAAACATTTCCATACTTATTTATTCATAAGTAATTCACAAATTTTATTTATTTTCAACCTTTGGAAAATATTCAATATACTTAAATCGAGATTAAGTATATATTTCATTTTTTTAAGGAAATCATTCTCTTAAACATATTTATTTGGGCCAAAATGAATGTTGCGTAAAACATCGTTACGACAACCCAAAATCACTAGTATAGAGATTCGAAATTAAAATAGATATATAAATCCCAATACTATACAAAACATTTCCTTTCGGAAATCATTTACTGTAACAACAGTGCTATAGTCCACCATTTCCTTTTATTTCTCGCAAACGTCTATTTCAACAATAGATGTTGAAATCTATGGTTTCGAATCTTAATGCTTTTAAAACAATCGTTAGATCGTTTTAATTCTATTTAAAACATCAAATCTAAACATTTTCTTTAACATATTATTCACTATTCAAAAACGTGAATATACTATGTTAACAAATTTCATCCTTTTATTCATTTTATTTCAAAGGATTATTCACAGTTAAAAACGTGAATATAACTCCATTAATAGGTTATAAAAATTAACTTATCAAAATAAGTCGTTTACGAATTTATAAAACAACGTTTATAAATTCCATTTCTATTTATTTTATAACAACTTCCTTTTATAAATTCCTTTATTAACCTATTCGATTTATAACTCAATTATAAAACAAAGGTTCATATTATAAGTGAAATACTTATAACTTATTTGTTTGCAAAAATCATTCCTTTCAACTTCATAATTATAAATCTTATAACTTATAAGATTTAATTATTTATCCAAATCTATTCTTTCAATAACTTTATAAATTTTATAAACCTACTGCTTATAGAATTCCATTTATAACTTCACCGTTTATAATTCTATAAATTTCATTCATTTATGAAATTCATTCACAATCCATTCTAACACTTATAAAAACTCGTTTTATAATTCAACATTTTAATTTATAAATATCAATTTATAATTTTTTTTTAATACAAATCAATTTATATTACTATTTTAAACGTCTTTAAACTCCTTTAAAAACTTCATCATTTTGATTTATAAAATAATCAAATTTTATAAATCCTATATTTAAACTTTTTATAATAAATTCAAAAATCCCGATTAAACTCTTTTATAAAATCATTAATCCATATTTCTCAAAGACAAACCTTTAACCGTATTTCTCAAAATCATAATTTTTATAACTTTAAAAATTATAACATTTATTTATTTAAAATGAATCAATTCCCAAAAATATAGTATATTTTCAAAAATCACTTTAAAAATCATTTTTAAAGTTCCAAATTTGGTCCAATGATGCTATATACCAAATAGTCAATCACGACTACAACGATATCATATATCGATATGATAATCCATCAAATATCAAAATATCTGAAATCAAATAAAAACTGTTGAGGAATCCAGTTGGATCCCTCCAACCTGTTTTCCTGCATCCACAAACATTAGCACAATACCAATTTCGCTCCAGTATGAAATTATCGCGGTATATGGGATTTAAAATATTATCCGCTTAATAGACGGCGCAATAGGGTCTCATCCGCTACACAAATGCGGGAAATCAATAACTCCAATATATACATATGCCAATATATATATATTGCTATTATATATAATACCAATTTCACTGTTTATGAAATATTCGCGGTATATGTTTTTAATAAATAACATCCGCTTACTAACGGCGCATAATGTCTATTTTAACAATCAATAGATAACAATCATCATTCAAACATGCATTCAAATATTTTAGATCTAACTATTTAAAATAAAATCGAAACTGATTCGATTGAGTGAGAAGTTCTCACCTTGATTTCAATTTTGTTTTAGCGATTTATTTCGAATAAAATTAAACGCGCGTTTAATTTTACCCGAAATTCTCACTAACTCCAAACGACTCCAATCCAACTCCATCGCGTAGTGCTCGTCCATACGATTCCAACGCAAAAAATCTCGTCCGATTTGGACCTCGTATGAAAAAGATATGAATATTTGAACATCGTATGAATTATAAATATTAATATTTACAATATCTTTATTTTTAAACCCTACAGTTGATCGTGGCCGTTGGATCTCAATCCCAAGCCCATCAGATCCGTGCGCACTCCCCCCCCTCTTCTCCTTCCTCTTTCACGTTTCCTGGTAACATATACGCGCAAGAACCCATTTAGGCCGAAACTAGGTTTTCAATTTTCGACCACCACGCTCGACTAAACTCCATCACCTCCACGCCATTCGAACCGCCTCGCTCCACTCTACCAGCGCCCCAAGTGCCTTGAAGTTCGGTCCTACATCTACCACAAAAATCGAGGCCGACCGTATGGCCTTTGACTGCCAATTGCCGTCTATCCACAACTCCATTCCCAATCTCCACCGTTGGATATGTAGAGCACACTAGCCTCTACGTTTTCCTAGTTGACAACATCTCGAATTGATGAGTGGATTGAAAGAAATCGAGGGGGAAAGGAGAGTGGTTTTCGGCCTTCCATTGCTTCACTGGCGGCTGCGTTTATAGATTAGGGTTTAGTTTATTTTTATTTTTTTTTAGATTTAGGGGGGTATTTATAGGAAATAAAACGAACACTATTCATCCGGGAATTCTAAACTCCGATTTACACGCCGTAACCAGCGTTTCTAGGGTTTACCCCGCGTTCCGGACACAATGGAACAGGTTTCGAAAGCTAATTCGGACATCTGTGCGAGTTATGGCAATAAACGTTCAATTTAAATTAAACCGATTTAAACGATTTCCTAGGCGTTTTAATTTGTACCGGACAAACGGTAAATCCAATTGACTTGAAATTTGAAACCTTACAATAATATCACATTACGGATCCGATGAAACTAGTTTCGTCGAAATCCGAGACTTTTTGAAAAATGGCTATTTTAACTCGCCAAATTAAAATTAAAAATAATTCGATGCGTTTCGAGCTGCCACGATCAAACGATAGCTCCGATTGATACGAAAATTGAAATCCGATAATAACTAACTATTATGGATCCAATGAAACTGGTTTCGTCCAATTCTGAGAATGTTCAAAAATTGACTATTTTCACTAGTCGATTTTAATATTAAAATATTCAATTTTCACAGATTAACTTTTAATTCGATTTTAAAAGTTCTAAAATATCATTCTAACTTCAATATGATAAAATAAAATTTCCCAAATCATTTCCAATCATATTTAACTCAATTTTCAATTATTTCCATAATTTAACGTATTAAATTATTGATTTAATTATTCAATTAAATCCAATTATTCGAAATAAAATTTATTCGACTTATAAATTCACTTATTAATATCTAAAATTAATTAAATAATCAAATTTTAATTACTAAAAATTCTGGGTCGTTACAATCTTCCCCCCTTAAAAGAATTTCGTCCTCGAAATTATCAAGTAAGAAAAGTTACAGAATTTATTAATTTTCCAAAATCCATAGTTTAAACTTCTTATAATAACTTTACTAAGTTTTCAAATCATACTTAATTATCTTTTCAAAAACAACTGCTATTGTTTAACTTTCAATTCCAAAATCAAAATTAAAGTTTTCAAAACTTTCCAATTTTCTCAAATTTTTTCTAACGCCTTAAATTTCCGGAAAAATTCGCCATAGTCTCCTTTGCGCGGCTCGATCCGAAAAAAAAATGACAGTATATATATCACAAATATACATCTCATCAAGTAATGAGGCATCCCGAAGGGAAAAGGTATAAAAGTACGATATTTAATCCGAGATATGTACCTTATATTTTATTAGCGAGCATATACGGCTAATATAGCGCGAAAGCGAGCTCCAAATGCGAAGCAAACGCGATCCGCACCTACTAATCACTCAACAAACAACATGAGAACATGTATATATGAAAATAGTATCGATATACAACATATAGCAACATAATAACTATATATGTCAACTTAGCAAATGTAAACAAACAACAAATGCAAACATCAACCAACTATCATCCAACAAATTCATAACCAATAAATATTCATTCATATTTTCATTAATATTCAATGAAATAGGTTTTCAATCTAAATCACATTTGATTCATTAATAGTGGATGTTTTTACTAACATTTATTCTCAATTAGTTTATATTCACTAATCCATATTCAAGTTGGTTCACTTCCAAATCAAATTCAATTCTATTCAAGATTCACTTAACTTCCAATTGGATTTCAATTACTTTAACTTTCAATTTCATTAACACTTAATGAATTATATACAATCAACTAACAACCATATAACAACCAATGTATATTTATTACAACCAAATTCCTTTGCTTATATTTATTTCATTCAATCTTTCAACTTCCAATAACATTAGATTTTTAATGAATTAACACTTATATCCATTAATTCAATTCAATTGGTAATTCATTTAACCATTTCAAGTTGAATTTCATTTACATAACTTAAGTTCATATTTATCACTTCACTTTATTAATTTACTTTGATACTAATATCAACTTCATTCAACATCTCTTAAGTTATATTTCATTTAACTTTAAATTCATTTTTATTTCAACTCATATTTATAAATATATTCATATAGTTTCACTTCTTATATATATAAGTTTATTTCTCAATTGTAAATCACATTAATTATAATTTCAATTCTTATAATTCTTTTGCTTATACAATTATTCTTCAATTTAGATTATTCAAACAACTAAACAATCAATTTATATACACTTTTAATAATTCTGAAAAATTATTTCTTTATATATAAAATATACTCAAGGTAAAATTATTTCATTTACCCAATTTAAAACAATATCGTGTCAGTTTATCTTGTTTAAGAGTTTAGAAACCCCTTTCTACGATAGTTAGCCAGACTACATCGACTGGAATCTATGAACAATCAACTGATAAGTCAACACAATACAAAACAATTTATATTCACTAACAAATACGCTCTCATGGCTATTATTACACTCAAACTCAATCTAGAGTACTACTGACTCTATCTCTAATGAGTAATACCCAACAGAACCATGGTTGTCGCTTAACCATATGCTATGATACCACCTGTGAAGACCCGCAAATCCGTACTCCTTGAATATACACTAATCTCCATAGATTAACTCAAGATGAACAGAAATATGAATTATCAATGTTTAAGAAAAAGAAAAAGACAGAAAAGATAAGAAGATAGAAAATAGAGAGGAAAGAACATAGAAAATAGAACGGAATAGAAAACAACAGAACAACATCAGAATCTCACAATTCGCAGCGGAACAACATATAATAAATAAATGAATAATCTTTAAACAAAGAACTATATCAGTTATTACATTTTATACATTTCATTACATTACATCATATCATCAGAGTGTACAACAACAACAAACAGTGCAGCGGAAAAAAATACTATATAAACTAGTAATACGCCATGCCATCCAGCTTGCCTCCTGCAACTCCAGAATATCCAGAATATCCTGATAAACCTAACTCTTAACTGCCCGTGTGGAAAATTGGTGGGCACCCAGAGTTTAGGAAGGAAAACAATAAACTCCGAGTCAGTCATGTGACTGGTGTGGGAACTCAAAACAGTTTATTTATCTTTAAAAATCAAAATAGAGGAATATTTTTAAAGTCAATTCACAATGCTTTTTAAAAGTGAGACTACCATAAGGCCTCCCGCACACACACACAATGAAAACGCAGAATCAGAGGAGATTTCTCCTTATGATAGTCAAAGATGCTTGATACGCATTAAAAAAAAGAACATTTCATATTATTATTAGTGCATAGGTAGAGAAAAATTCATTTCGAAAGTAGAATATAAATCTTAGCCAACATACGACCATTATCGTATGCCTACTATAGCTACCATCCAAACAGTGGGGCGCCACCATAAGTGAATGATAGGTTCTACAACTAATACCGTACAAGATCGTATTGTTTCTTTGGATTTCCAACGAATGATCAGGCCAAGGAACTTCCCATTGCCACATGAGAATGCCTCTGGATGGACATCCCCGAGAACCAAACCGGATCTCTACCAACACAAGGCCGGGTTACCCCTAACTGAGTAACAACTGACCGAATATGCCATCTCCCGATCCTTTAGGACCTTTCACCGAGCGCTCGTAATCAATTCACACAATCATAAAGTGTTTTCAACATGAGTAAGTATCTGGGCTCCATACCAAGATACCACCCTTTTCCAGAAGGAAATGCACACATCCTAAAGGGCGCTACCCCTCATAACCTTGCCGCATCTTTCCTGTTTTGACCACTCCCGAGGTGTGAGGCTCGACGAAGTCACGTCCACAAAAACATACTTTATACAAAAGCCATGCTTTGGGTCAACAAATGATCATAGAAATGATCACCAGGATAGACGATCAAACAAATGATCCTATCACAAATAATCAACATAATGATCATTTCACAGCAACACTCAGCATGTCACATTACCAAATTGGGAATATATCGCTGATAACATTCAACTACATAACCTCTGAGCTCGTACGTCTCAGAGAAGGGTGTTAAGCTAAAAGAATAAATTCTCCGCCACCAACAGAAATATATTTGAAAGAAATCGGCTTTATATCTCAATTTATAATGTCAGACATACAATCCATACAAGTCTGTTCCGGGCTCGAACAGAACCGAAGGCACTTACAAAGAAGTCCTTGCAATCCGGATATTCACAATCCTGATCGGATTTTCCATCACATATGGAGAACTCAATACCGGAGCAACTCGGTGCAGAGTCAATCGACAGGTCATCCTATCGCTCTCGCAAATATCCGGTCTTCAACACCGATCTTCAAATGCAATTCATAACGACGTATCACATATTCGGAATGGGTTATACGACCCCATGGTCCTTTCCCGGTTAACCCGAATAGTGAGCGCTTATTCAAAAATAAGTGTGGCATTCAAATTCAAACAAATCACATCAAATACCCATTCAAAGGTAAATATTGATAGTCGGTTATTGAACTATCAATTGATATGCACACATCACCAGATTCCAAATAATTTTCCAAATTATTTATTTTCCAAAAGATATCCTTACCAGATATATAATTTTCACACTTCAAAAATAAATCAATATTTATTTTTAACAAATTCCACTTTCTTTTATAAATTCCTTAGTGAATTTATATTTCACAATATCCATGCATATACGATTTCAACTATCCATTTTCAATTTATCTTCAAAAGGATAAATTCTCAAAACGTTTCATTTCACATTGGAAAACATTTCCATACTTATTTATTCATAAGTAATTCACAAATTTTATTTATTTTCAACCTTTGGAAAATATTCAATATACTTAAATCGAGATTAAGTATATATTTCATTTTTTTAAGGAAATCATTCTCTTAAACATATTTATTTGGGCCAAAACGAATGTTGCGTAAAACATCGTTACGACAACCCAAAATCACTAGTATAGGGATTCGAAATTAAAATAGATATATAAATCCCAATACTATACAAAACATTTCCTTTTAGAAATCATTTACTGTAACAACAGTGCTATAGTCCACCATTTCCTTTTATTTCTCGCAAACGTCTATTTCAACAATAGATGTTGAAATCTATGGTTTCGAATCTTAATGCTTTTTAAACAATCGTTAGATCATTTTAATTCTATTTAAAACATCAAATCTAAACATTTTCTTTAACATATTATTCACTATTCAAAAACGTGAATATACTATGTTAACAAATTTCATCCTTTTATTCATTTTATTTCAAAGGATTATTCACAGTTAAAAAAGTGAATATAACTCCATTAATAGGTTATAAAAATTAACTTATCAAAATAAGTCGTTTACGAATTTATAAAACAACGTTTATAAATTCCATTTCTATTTATTTTATAACAACTTCCTTTTATAAATTCCTTTATTAACCTATTCGATTTATAACTCAATTATAAAACAAAGGTTCATATTATAAGTGAAATAATTATAACTTATTTGTTTGCAAAAATCATTCCTTTGAACTTCATAATTATAAATCTTATAACTTATAAGATTTAATTATTTATCCAAATCTATTCTTTCAATAACTTTATAAATTTTATAAACCTACTGCTTATAAAATTCCATTTATAACTTCACCGTTTATAATTCTATAAATTTCATTCATTTATGAAATTCATTCACAGTCCATTCTAACACTTATAAAAACTCGTTTTATAATTCCAACATTTTAATTTATAAATATCAATTTATAATTTTTTTTAATATAAATCAATTTATATTACTATTTTAAACGTCTTTAAACTCCTTTAAAAACTTCATCATTTTGATTTATAAAATAATCAAATTTTATAAATCCTATATTTAAACTTTTTATAATAAATTCAAAAATCCCGATTAAACTCTTTTATAAAATCATTAATCCATATTTCTCAAAAATAAACCTTTAACCGTATTTCTCAAAATCATAATTTTTATAACTTTAAAAATTATAACGTTTATTTATTTAAAATGAATCAATTCCCAAAAATATAGTATATTTTCAAAAATCACTTTAAAAATCATTTTTAAAGTTCCAAATTTGGTCCAATGATGCTACATACCAAATAGTCAATCACGACTACAACGATATCATATATCGATATGATAATCCATCAAATATCAAAATATCTGAAATCAAATAAAAACTGTTGAGGAATCCATTTGGATCCCTCCAACCTGTTTTCCTGCATCCACAAACATTAGCACAATACCAATTTCGCTCCAGTACGAAATTATCGCGGTATATGGGATTTAAAATATTATCCGCTTAATAGACGGCGCAATAGGGTCTCATCCGCTACACAAATGCGGGAAATCAATAACTCCAATATATACATATGCCAATATATATATATATTGCTATTATATATAATACCAATTTCACTGTTTATGAAATATTCGCGGTATATGTTTTTAATAAATAACATCCGCTTACTAACGGCGCATAATGTCTATTTTAACAATCAATAGATAACAATCATCATTCAAACATGCATTCAAATATTTTAGATCTAACTATTTGAAATAAAATCGAAACTGATTCGATTGAGTGAGAAGTTCTCACCTTGATTTCAATTTTGTTTTAGCGATTTATTTCGAATAAAATTAAAGGCGCGTTTAATTTTACCCGAAATTCTCACTAACTCCAAACGACTCCAATCCAACTCCATCACGTAGTGCTCGTCCATATGATTCCAACGCAAAAAATCTCGTCCGATTTGGACCTCGTATGAAAAAGATATGAATATTTGAACATCGTACGAATTATAAATATTAATATTTACAATATCTTTATTTTTAAACCCTACAGTTGATCGTGGCCGTTGGATCTCAGTCCCAAGCCCATCAGATCCGTGCGCACTCCCCCCCCCCCCTTCTCCTTCCTCTTTCACGTTTCCAGGTAACATATACGCGCAAGAACCCATTTAGGCCGAAACTAGGTTTTCAATTTTCGACCACCACGCTCGACTAAACTCCATCACCTCCACGCCATTCGAACCGCCTCGCTCCACTCTACCAGCGCCCCAAGTGCCTTGAAGTCCGGTCCTACATCTAGCACGAAAATCGAGGCCGACCGTATGGCCTTTGACTGCCAATTGCCGTCTATCCACAACTCCATTCCCAATCTCCACCGTTGGATATGTAGAGCACACTAGCCTCTACGTTTTCCTAGTTGACAACATCTCGAATTGATGAGTGGATTGAAAGAAATCGAGGGGGAAAGGAGAGTGGTTTTCGGCCTTCCATTGCTTCACTGGCGGCTGCGTTTATAGATTAGGGTTTAGTTTATTTATTTATTTATTTTAGATTTAGGGGGGTATTTATAGGAAATAAAACGAACACTATTCATCCGGGAATTCTAAACTCCGATTTACGCGCCGTAACCAGCGTTTTTAAGGTTTACCCCGCGTTCCGGACACAATGGAATAGGTTTCGAAAGCTAATTCGGACATCTGTGCGAATTATGGCAATAAACGTTCAATTTAAATTAAACCGATTTAAACGATTTCCTAGGCGTTTTAATTTGTACCGGACAAACGGTAAATCCAATTGACTTGAAATTTGAAACCTTACAATAATATCACATTACGAATCCGATGAAACTGGTTTTTTCGAAATCCGAGACTTTTTGAAAAATGGCTATTTTAACTCGCCAAATTAAAATTAAAAATAATTCGATGCGTTTCGAGCTGCCACGATCAAACGATAGCTCCGATTGATACGAAAATTGAAATCCGGTAATAACTAACTATTACGGATCCAATGGAACTGGTTTCGTCCAATTCTGAGACTGTTCAAAAATTGACTATTTTCACTAGTCGATTTTAATATTAAAATATTCAATTTTCACAGATTAACTTTTAATTCGATTTTAAAAGTTCTAAAATATCATTCTAACTTCAATATGATAAAATAAAATTTCCCAAATCATTTTCAATCATATTTAACTCAATTTTCAATTATTTCCATAATTTAACGTATTAAATTATTGATTTAATTATTCAATTAAATCCAATTATTCGAAATAAAATTTATTCGACTTATAAATTCACTTATTAATATCTAAAATTAATTAAATATTCAAATTTTAATTACTAAAAATTCTGGGTCGTTACAATGGCTTTCAGGGAAATACACTTCCATCTTTGAATAACCAAAGAATTCTTTTTATCAACCCAACACGTTTTATCCTAATTCAATTTTACGTTCATCACTTAAAATCTTTTCCATACTTTACAAATAGCTCCTTTTATTTTAAACACATTGCTATTTCCTAGAAATCACTTTCTAACATACGTTTAAAATATTTAAAATAATCTCTAGAAATTATTTAATTGAAAATAATACTTAAGGAAATATATAGGGGTTTCCTAAGTACTTTAAGTCAAATTTAGTTTTCAAAATAAAGTTATTAAGTTAAATATTTATATTATAATTTCTTTGAAAACTTAATACTACTTTACCTGTTAAAAATAATAAATACCATAATTACTAAGTCAAATATTTGCTATTACTTAAAAACAATTTAAAATAATATTTCTTTCTAAAATATTCTAACATATTTAAACTACAAATTTATATTTGAAAACTTTTCTTAAAAACATACTAAAGTTTTCAGGAGGAAGCACACTTCCCATTCTTCAAAAATAAATCTCGCTATTCTTTTAAAAAATTCACATTTCCTTTATAGATCACATTTCCAAACATTTCAAATTACCAACCAATCTTCTTGAATTTAATTCCTTTTAAATTCTTTACTTAGGAATTTCATTTATATCCTTTAAACCCAATTCTTCTATTTATATTTAACATTTTCAGGTTGTACTCACCCAATCACAACACAACACAATTTAAACTTCAATTTAATTCATCACAGCATATAAATAAAACACAGCATAACAAGATCTAAACAATTTATCATAGAATAATAAATAAGATATATCACAGAATATAAATTAACTTTTATTTGTGAGGGTTCCAGTTGGATCCCTCCAACCTGTTTTTCTGCATCCACGGATATTAGCACAATAATTAAATATCGATTCAATTTGATAATAATTATCATACTCAACCAATCAAGCAATCATTCAATTATTGACTATTTAAATTAACTAATATTCCAGATGTGAGTGAGTTAAACTCACCTTGGGTTTTCGACGAGCGTTCAAATTTAACTTAAATCGAACGACGTTCGATTTAACCTAAATTTTTACTTGCTCGGAAAATTCCAGAACTACTCCACTGTAGTACGCGTCTTTGCGATTTCGGCGTCGCCAGTTTCGTTGGAATCTGACAACGAATGTTCAAGTTACGAATTATTAAAGTTTGAATAATATTTTAAAACAAACTTTTCCTTTTTTTTAAATCTTACAATCTGGGTCGCATCACACAGGAAGAAAACACGGCCGAACCAAACTTCATCTTCCTCGCGCAAATATCAGGTTCAAACGAACCCATTGCCGTTCGTCTAGGGCTCGGAACCACCACCCTTTCGTCGAGTTTGACAACGATCTGAATATGCCACACGAATCAGTATCAATGCACCTCCCTTCGCCCAAAGTTTCGCCGTGCTCTTCTATTTTGCTATAATTCCTTCAATTTTTTATGCGTTGTAGCCAGTCTTATGTATAGTGGTTGACTTTCCATATGCTTCGTGATTTTAGCTGTAATAATCATAAAACTTCCTAAGTTCAGCAGTCCAAATTGATGATGACCGAAACTTATTTCCATTTAAACTGACGTTAAAGTTTGAAAATCTTGAGACTATTCTTCCATTTTCGCCCTCAGTAATAAATGATAGCACAAAGAAGTATGATGCATTGGGTTTTGTTGAACATGTGCTTTACTGAAGTAAAAAAAATTTCATATAAATTTGTAAAGTCCAGTCACATGTAAAATGTATTAGAATCACTGTAAAGGAAACCCCCATCGACATTTTAGTGTAAATGAGCATTTTTCATATATATTATAAATTTTGGGAATCTTTGGAAAAGAATTTTGTTAAAGCATGGTTCTATGTATTAATAAACTGAAAGTTTATATATGAAAATTTGCAAGAAATAATTTACCTCTGAAGAACCATCAAACAGAAATGAGTTAACATTATACTATTCTCGATACCAATAGATTGACACTATGGTGAAAGAAAAGTAGTGTTATTGTAGGAATTTGTATTATCTCTTAAAACAACTCTATTTAAGAACCCATGTCTTCGAACCTAAAGTGTAACAACCCGCATATTTATCGGTGGTATATTTAAATAATTTATTTAAATATGACGTCATATGTCGGATTATGGTCCGAAAAGCTACTTTCTACAAACGGTCGAATTGGGACTCAAGACCACCTCCATTGGTTCCAAAATGGCGTTTGCGATCTTTTTGAGTATAATCTTTGATATGTTTGGAGTTTGTGAAATTTTGACATTTTCTATTGGGTTTTGGGTTTGGGTTCAGCCCACTAGCTAACTAAACCCACTTAACCCCTCTACTTCAGCCCTCTCCTCTCCATTCACTCTCATTCCATTTCATTTCTTAAGTTAAAACTGAAATGGGGGAAGAGAAAAAGAATTAGGAATTCCAAGCCCTAGTTTCCTTTGCAAAGCTTGATTTCTTGCTCCAAAATCATAGAGAAGCCATAGGTAAGTCCCTCCTCTTCTTCTCCAACTCTTTCTCCTTCAATTTCAGAAAGTTTTCCTAAACCTAACTTAGGAAAATACTTGTTTGTTATTAGATTGAACCTTGTTGGATTGAAGTAGTGATTAGTTGGTCTTCTCCTTGTGTTTTAGCTCCTTCATCTTCTTTGTTGTGAGGTTAAAAGGTGAGTTTTGAACTCACATCTACTTCTCTTGATTTCATTGATGTTGGGTATGAATCTAGCACTTGTTCATATGCACTTGCTTTTAGTTTGGATTGAATTGGTGAATATCCAAATTTTTAGTGTTTGGGTTCAATTCTTGAAATCCTAACTTTGATGTTTTGATCATGTTTTTGGTGATGAATCGAAGTGTTTATAGGGCCGGGTAGCCGTTAGGCGTAAACCCCTAGCGTCCGTGCTCGTCCGGTTGAAAGTTGGGAGAGTTTGCACTTCATTTTTTATAAGTAGGAAATGCAGGAAATTGGGTTCAGTCGACTGGATTCTCTGTTCAGTCGACTGAGCTGAAGCCCGAAATTTCTCTGGACAATTTTCAGTCGACTGAACAGGGATTTTCAGTCGACTGACCGGCTCCTGTTTTTCCTGTTTTGCCTATTTATGCTTATTTTGATTGGTTTTCCGGATTTTATCGATTCATGTTGGTTCTTAGTGGTTGTTATTGCCTTTTTGACTTTGATAACTTATTTTTGACTTCATCCACGGGTTTTTATAAAATAATCTTTCTAATCATATTAACTCCAATTTATAAATTCTATTTAAACACACGCACACTTTCGCACGTCGAGTGAAGTGGAAGGATGATTAAATGGTTGGGCAAAACACGGACCATGAATCTGTGCGTTTATCCTTCCGATTAATTCCCGACCTATTCAATTGATCGTTTTGACCTTCGGGTTTGGTTTATTGATGATATGAGATAAACTTTGTACTGCTTTGAGTGTGAAAGTAACTGACGGATAGTAAACCGTTTAGTGCGAACGAGTGGTTATGGGACGCACGTTAACACTTTTCGGATTCCTTTTCGAGAGTTGTGACACATTCCGCCAGTTAGTGGTGTCCAGTACTGGGTCTCACCACTACGGCTTGTCGCCCTATAGTATTGCTTTCTATGTTGGTCGTTATGAGCCGCATGGGTGATATTGGGTTTGTTGCCTTTAATATCGCTTTTGGAGTTGGTCCTTTGCCCTGACTCAAGAGATATTGGAGTGGTTTCTTCACCACCGCTCAAGAGATATTGGAGTGGTTTCTTCACCACCGCTCAAGAGATATTGGAGTGGTTTCTTCACCATCGCTCGAGAGATATTGGAGTGGTTTCTTCACCACCGCTCATGAGATATTGGATTTGTTGCAATTGGTATTTGTTATTTGCCTTTTGGCTTGCCTGGGATATTCTTATCCTTTGTTTATCCATGTTGCCGATGATATGAGGCTTGTTTTATGATGTTCATCTTTTGTTAGATAATCTTGTTATCTCCCTTAGTGGTATTTGTTATACTATATGATCTTGCAGGTTCATTATCGTTCAGTTTATCTAACTGATTTGTTTAGCTAGACTGACCCGTGTATTTTATACTCGGGTCAGACCGAGTTGTTTCAGGTTAGGTGCTTTTGGACTTAGCCTCTTTTGCTTCCGCACGGACTATTCGGCTAGTTTCTTTTTTCTTAGCTTTTGTGTAGTCCTTATCTGTTGTAACTCTGATATGTATTCTTGTGAACTCGTCTGTATATTGTGGTTTGCTGTACCACTTGACATGTATTATTTTGTATACTCTGCTTTGTATCAGTATATGTGTGTATATGATGGTTTACTGTTCTGTGATGTGTATTACATTTGAGTTGTTATATTCTGTTCCGATAGATCCTATAGCCATCGTAGTCTTGCTTTAAATATTTATTGAATATGTCGAACTGTTTGTGATTCTACTTTTCGACGTGTTTAGTGAATAGTTAAGGTAAGATTACACATGGTCGCTCCTATCCAGCCTTATTCTCCGTGTTAGCAGACGATATTATCTATACAATACTCTTTGCTAACGTGGGTATAGAGGTGGGGCGTCACATAAAGTATGAAAAGTAAAAACTAATAATAAAAACACGGTGCATACATTGCTCAATGAAATTAGAGTAGAGATGAGAACAATCAGCATAGCGTTTTCATAACCTACCAACATGAATTTGAGATCCTTTCTTCCTATAACTTCGCATTTCCTTAATTGAAGTAGTTAATGATTATGAAATAAATAAAAGATCCAAAATATCATACTTTCTATAGGTAGGCAAAAATCTCATGTGCACTTTCTACCACTTCTATTAAATTATTGTCCACAAAATTATCCTGCCAAATGAAGTAGAAATAGATGAATCCTTTTAATGAAGCTTGACATGATGATGACCATAAATAAGCTAGATGATATACTTTTTAAGATCATATATAATAGTAAAGACATGCACATATCCAAAAGGAATATCCAAAAATCATACCCTTTGGTTATCATCAATTTCTAGTAATTGTTCCTCTTCCAGGAGAAATGAGTGGGAGAGAATCAAATAAGACCAAATGAATAAGTGGAATACAAATGAATGGTTGAGTTGAGAGAATCAATTGCTCAAATATGACAATGAGAAAAGCGAGCGCGATTTCCTGACGAACGCGACCCCGCTGCCTCCTCTCCAGCGAACGATAGACGATCGCCACCGTTCAACTTGAAGAACACGATGGCCTCTCCATTTTCGTAGTTGTAAGATTTCAAAATTAAGATGTGGAATACGAAAATAGAAGGGTTTCGGCCATTAATTTAGGAGTGGTGGCTGAAGAAGGTTTCTAGGGTTTCGGCCCCTTAATTAACTATATATAAACCTTTAGTTATATTATTTTAATATTAAAACCATTATAAAGCAACTTATTCTAACGATCTCCAAATCACACGTGCCGCCTGGCGTTTCTAAGGTTTTACTTACATTCCGAACACAACGGAACATGTTACGGAAGCTAATTTGATCATATACACGAGTTACGGAAATAAACGATCAATTTTAAATTAAATCGATTAAAGTATTTTCTATGCGTTTTAAGCTGCCGGGGTCAAATGACAACTCCGATTGCTACGAAAATTGAAATCCGATAATAACTAACTATCACGGATCCAATGGAACTAGTTTCGTCGAATTCTGAGACTGTGTCCCAAAAGGCTATTTCAACTCGACGACTAATTCGAGCGATTTTCACAATCGTCGAAATCATCTAAAATTTAACCTTTAAAACTTATTAACTCTATTATAACTCGTATAAAATTTATATTCCCATTAGAAATCATTCCGATTCAGTTTAAATCAAAATTTGATTATGTGCCTTATTATATTATTAAATTCCATTATTAAATAAATATAAAATTCCAAATTTAATCTATCGATTATTAATTCCATCCAATAGTCCAATATTAAAATTCAAACCCAAATAGACTTAAAATAAATTTTAGAATCTAATTTTATATCTATTTACACTCAGAATCACCAATTATTCCAATTCTAATATTAAATTATTATTATTCAAATTTCAATTAAATTCTCGTATATAAAGTTTTAACCAATTTTATTAATTTAACCAAAGTCTTTTATTTCAAAATTCAAATTATAACACATATTCAACTTTTAAAATGAATTAAATGTTCAAACCTGGCGACCCAAAATTTCGGGTCGTTACAACTTATGATTTTAACTATAGTCAAGTATATTTATAAAGTTTAAAATAGTTTTAATATAAAATAAAAGTTATTTTCAAAGAAAAACAAAACACCAAAAAATCCTTTGGGATGTCGACATGCCCAAGTACCCCATGTCGACATGGTGTCAGTTGAGTTCAAAATTTAAATTTCAAAAGAAGTGTCTATTCGCCATAACTCTTCATGAATAGACATGGCTGTTGTTCCTATAAATAGGGGTTAGTTTCAACGAATTTTATATCAGATTTTCTGGTTTTTCACTCCTCTTCTTCTTCCACATTTCTTAATACATATTCTTACCATTACTCTGTCGAAATCAACATTGAATCGAACTCGATTACTTCTAGTTTGATTCTCTATCACTATCTCTACAAGGTTCTCAGTGCTATTCAGAGTTATAGGCTTTTTGTAATCTATCAAAAGAGAAAAGGTGTGATTGTAGCCTTGAAAATCAATCAAAAGAGAAAAGGTGTGATTGTAGCCTTGGTAAATCAATTGGGTGAACTTGTGGCCCGGAAATCAAGTATCTCTACCCAGAGGATAGAAATTCTAGAGGGTGTACCTCGTAGCCTTGAAACCGATGGTGTAATTGTACAATTTCTTTTGAAAGGAAATCCGTACTTGTGTTGCGGGACTGGATGTAGGGTAACTCCGAATCAGTATAAAATCCAATGTGTTCTTTCCTTTACCGCTTTTATTTTATTTCTGCATCTGTGTTTATTTCTGTGATCATATCTGTGTCTGTATATTGCATATATTGGTGTCTAAATTAACATAAACTCAAAAAGATTTAGTAATTCTTTATTAACACTATTCACCCCCCTCTAGTGTTAATCCTAGCCTTAAGACCCGTAATCCGCAATTTCTCACAATTGGTATCAGAGCAAGGTCTTCAAAGTTTCATAATCTGATTTTTGAAAAAGTTTTTAAAATGGCTATATTTGTTAATACTAGTTTAGAAGTATTCAAACCATCATTGTTTCTTGAGTATGCATATAATCATTATTCAAATTCAAGTTGTCTACCAAGATTGTTTGATGTGCAGGAATCATGCTTTATGGTGTTGAGGAATCAATCCACAACAGACAAATTGTGCAGATCAGAAAGAACAAATGGATACTTGATAGTGGATGTTCTAGACACATGACTGGAAATCCAAATATACTGAATGATATAATGTACAAAGACAGAGGACTGGTAACTTTGGAGACAATTCAAAATGATATGTGATTGCCATCGGCAAGGTCGGTAATTTTGAAACGCCTACTATTACTAATGTTTTGCTAGTTAAGAATATGAAACATAACCTGCTAAGTATAAGTCAACTGTGTGATAAAGGATATAAAATTAAATTTGAAAAAGATAAATGTCACATTGAAGATAATAATTCAACCATTATATTTGAGGGAGTTAGGAAAAAGAATATTTATATTCTTAATATGAAAGTTTCAAATGATAACCTGTGTCTGTTGGCAAATACAAGTGACCCTTGGATTTGGCATAAGAGATTTGGGCATTTGAATCTAGACTGTCAAAACATGATCTAGTAAGAGGCCTCCCTAAAATGAATTTTAAAGTAGATAGTTTATGTGATGCTTGTCAATTAGGAAAACTTAGAAAAAGTTCCTTCAAGTTAAAAGATATGATTTCAACTTCAAAACCTCTTGAATTACTTCATCTTGATTTATTTGGTCCATCTCAAATTCTATCAATAAATCATAGTAAATATGTCTTTGTAATTGTAGATGATTATTCTAGATTTACATGGACAATATTTTTGAAACATAAAAGTGATACTTTTGAATGTTTTAAGACATTTTCAAAAATAATTCAAATTCAATTTTCACTAAAAATTATAAATATTCGAAGTGATCACGGTGGTGAATTTGAAAATGAAAAGTTTGAGGAATTCTGCAATAAAAAGGGAATAACTCACAATTTTTCATTTCTGAGAACTCCACAACAAAACGTAGTAGTAGAACATAAAAATAGGACGATTCAAGAGTTTGCGAGAACTAAGCTTACAGATAGTAATTTACCATAAAATTTTTGGGCAGAAGCAGTTGCTACCGCCTGTTATATTTTAAATAGAATTTTAATTAGACCTCTAACTGATAAGACATCTTATGAACTTCTTTATTCAAAGAAACCTAAGGTATCTTATTTCAGAATTTTTGGAAGTAAATGCTTTATTTTAAATAAAAAAGATAATTTAGATAAATTTGATCCTATATCCGACAAAGATATCTTTATCGGATATTCTATAGAAGTAAAGCGTGCAGAGTGTTTAATTTAAAAACTAATTCCATTGAAGAAACAATGCGTGTTTCATTTGATGAAAATTTTAAAATTTTTGAAGATACAAATGATGAAGAGGATTTAATCACTCAAAATCAAGAATTAATTGAAACTAATAATGAAATTAATCATCCTAATAAAAGGATAAAACTTTTAAAAGATCATCCTATAGAAAATATACTGGGAGATATGCAATCTGTTGTTAAAACTAGAAATCAACAAAGTCAAATGAGTAATGTAGCTTTTATATCAACTATTGAACCCAAAAATCCAAAAGAAGCATCAACTTATGATTCATGGATTTTGGCTATGCAAGACGAATTAAATCAATTTACTAGAAATGATGTTTGGAAACTTGTTCCTAGACCAGAAAATAAAACTATAATTCGAACTAAATGGGTTTATAAAAATAAAATGAATGAATAAGGAGAGGAGTTAGAAATAAAACTCGATTAGTCGCTCAAGGTTATTGTCAAGAAGAAGGAATAGATTTTGATGAAACCTTTGCTCCCGTGGCAAGATTAGAAACCATTAGGATTCTACTTGCTTTCGCAAATCATAATAATTTCAAATTATTTCAAATGGATGTTAAAAGTGCCTTTTTAAATTGATTTGTAAAAGAAAAAGTATATGTTGAACAACCACCACTTTTTGAAAATGATAAATTACCAAATCATGTTTACAAACTTAAGAAAGCATTATATGGTCTAAAACAAGCTCCAAGAGCCTAGTATGACAGACTAAGATCTTATTTATTGCAATCTAATTTTGAAATTGGTGAAGTAGATAATACTCTTTTTATTGAAATAAAAATGATGTTCAACTAGTACAAGTTTATGTTGATGATATCATTTTTGGTTAACCTAACTTTGAAATGAATAAAGAATTTTTTGAAATAATGACAAAAGAGTTTGAGATGAGTCATATGGGTGAATTAAATTTCTTTTTAGGATTACAAATAAAACAATTAGATAATGGTATCTTTATTAGTCAAGAAAAATACGTTAAAGACCTAATTAGTAAATTTGGTTTGACTATTGCGAGTGGAAAACCCACTCCCATGGCAACCAATGAGAACCTTAGTAAAGAAGATCTCTCGAAAGATGTAGATCAAAAACTATATAGAAATATGATTGGATCACTACTCTATATTACTGCCAGTAGACCTGATATCATGCATAGTGTTTGTCTCTGTGCCAGATATCAATCCCAACCTAAAGAGACCCACTTAAAATACGTAAAACGAATCATAAGATATGTTAAACACACATATGATTATGGTTAATTCTACCCTAAAAATGATTCTTTTGACTTAATATCTTACTATGATGCTGACTATGCTGGTTGTAAATCAGATCGAAAAAGTACAAGTGAGACTTGTCACTTTTTGGGGAATTCTCTGGTTTCTTGGCTTAGTAAAAAGAAAAACACAGTTTCTTTATCAATAACTGAAGCAGAATATATTTTTGCTGCTTTGGCTTGTTCTCAAATAATATATATGCAACAAACCTCAAAAGGTTTTGTTTTAAAATTTTCAAAATCACCAATTTATTGTGACAATACGAGTGCAATAAATTTATCCAAAATACTACTCAACATGCACGAACTAAACATATTGATATCAGAAATTATTTTCTCAGAGATAATATAAGGAAGTAGTTGCTCTCGATTATATCAATTCTGAGAATCAAATTGCTGATATTTTAACAAAACCCTTAAATGAATCAGTATTACTAAATTAAGAAGAGAATTAGGTATTTGTTCTATAACTGAAATATAAAATATAAATAACAGGTATAATTTATAATTAATATCAAAATAATTCAAAGAGTTAAAATATAAAAGACGATGTCGATATCTCCCATATACCCATGTCGACATGCAACATTTTTATATTTTGAAATTTTTCCCACCAAAATTCAAAATAATTGGTTATAAATTCTTCACATTTTTGAAATTTTATTCATCCTTTCTATTATCTCTTTGTTCTTCTCTCTGAAATCAAATAATCAATGGCCTCCTCTTCCAAATCAAACATAAAATCAACCTTTTCATTCCCCTCTCCTACGTCTGATCCATTTCAACGTACTACTCTCGCTCATATGACTAAAATAAAGGACTCTATGAAGGATGCACTTTAGATGATGACTGAAATTTAAGTGACTCAACTTCGTATGGCAATGAAACAAGAGAGGCAAGGCAAGATTCCTAGGAATTTGCAAAAATTCCTAATGGATAACCAGACCAATCCTAACTTGATTGATTAAGACTCTTCACTCAATCAAGAACAAGAGGCCAGCGAAGAAGAAGAAGAACCCATGGAAGAAGAAGTGCAAGCTGAGGATGATGACCAAGTTGTGTGTGTTGGAGAAGTGTGTTTTGACAAGAATGGGAATCTTGTCGAACAATGTGGAAACTTCTGTTTCCACTATCCAAACTATTCGATTCATAGATCCCCTACGTTTAAAAACAAACAGTAGTTTCTTTTCTTTCTTTTCCATTATTGTTTGTGTTCCTTTATGTTTTCTATACGCCTATGTATATACAACTTCATACGTAATAAATAACTCGTGTTCTTATACGTGTTTTAATTATAAGTACTATTGTGAATTCTTAGTTAGGATATTTAATTGTTTAGGACTATGTTTTAGTATTAGATTTAAGTGATGATTACTTATGATAACACTATCATTATAATCACATGTCGTAGAGTGTTAGTTTTAGGGGGAGTTATATAGTTCGGAGTGAGTTTTTGTTGATGACAAAGGGGGAGAAATATAAAATAGGGTAGTTAGGCATAAATTAAGGGGAAGTTATTAGTTTTAGGGGGAGTTATTAGGATAAAAGTAATATTTTATAAAAAAAGGTTGTCATCATCAAAAATGGGGAGATTGTTAGTCCGTGAGATGATGGTTTTGATGACAACAACCTTAGAATAGATTATAAAATATAAATACTAACAATATAAGTTTAGATATATATGTATATGCAGGATTTAACCATGCAGTTACCAAGAATGAAGACTGTACAGTATAGAGATTCAAGATATCAAGATAGAAGACTCATGGGTATCAAGATTATCAAGAGTTCAAGATTTCAAGGTTAAGTATTTTTATTAGGAATTTTGTTAAAACTTATAGAAAAGCACTGGCATCTTAAAATCCAATTTATTCGTGGAATGGAATCCACTTCGAGCCTGTTAAAGGGATGGAACCCTAAGTAGGATGGAACCTGCGAAAAATCTAGTGGAACATTTTTTTGTATCCACTAACCTTTTATTCAAAATGATTTTACAAAATTATCTTGTTTTCAAAATGATCAAAACTTTCCTTTTAAAAACATCAAAACCCTCTATCCTGATTTTAAATAATTTTAGCCTCAAAATTATCTTTAATTTCAAAGTCAAAATTACTCCTGATTTTAAACTATCTTTTAAATATAATATATATTTAACTTTTAAATATTTATACATAGATTTAATATAAAATTATAGTTAAATTCTATATATATTATTCTCTATATTTACTTATGAATTTTAACTATAGTCAAGTATATTTATAAAGTTTAAAATAGTTTTAATATAAAATAAAAGTTATTTTCAAAGAAAAACAAAACACCAAAAAAATCCTTGGGATGTCGACATGCCTAAGTACCCCATGTCGACATGGTGTTAGTTGTGTTCAAAATTTAAATTTCAAAAGAAGTGTCTATTCGCTATAACTCTTCATGAATAGACATGGCTGTTGTTCTTCTATAAATAGGGGTTAGTTTCAATGAATTTTATATCAGATTTTATGGTTTTTCACTCCTCTTCTTCTTCCACATTTCTTAATACATATTCTTACCATTACTCTACCGAAATCAACGTTGAATCGAACTCGATTACTTCTAGTTTGATTCTCTATCACTATCTCTACAAGGTTCTCAGTGTTATTCAGAGTTATAGGCTTTTTGTAATCTATCAAAAGAGAAAAGGTGTGATTGTAGCCTTGGTAAATCAATTGGGTGAACTTGTGGCCCGAAAATCAAGTATCTCTACCCAAAGGATAGAAATTCTGTAGGGTGTACCTCGTAACCTTGAAAACGAGGGTGTAATTGTACAATTGCTTTTGAAAGGAAATCCGTACTTGTGTTGCGGGACTGGATGTAGGTAACTCCGAACTAGTATAAAATCCGGTATGTTCTTTCCTTTACTGCTTTTATTTTATTTATGCATTTGTGTTTATTTCTGTGCTCATATTTGTGTCTGTATATTGCATACATTGGTGTCTAAATTAACATAAGCTCAAAAAGATTTAGTAATTCTTTATTAACACAATTCACCCCCCTCTAGTGTTAATCCTAGCCTTAAGATCCGTAATCCACAAGGAAATGCAATAATTTTTTGACGATGTTGAGTTTAGGGGGAGAAATAAGGTATGATCATTGTATTTAAAGAGAAACATTATATTTGATTCAACTACAGTTACTTCTTCAAATAACGTACAAGATTTGTTTCTTTCATTGACAAGAAGTAAACTAGGAACCATAACAAGGCAGTGTTAAACAAAATTTTCTTCAAGTTAAGATTACTGTTTCAGGGAAATAAACTCAATAACCTCAAATGCAAGGTCGGTAAGGAAATCCACTTGAAAAGGAAGAAATACTATTTCGGATGACTATGTAGTATTTCTTCATAAGGATAAATAATTGATTGGTGAAGATGATTCTGTGAACCTACATCAACACATACATATACTAATTTGAAATATGGGTTTAAATTATGACTATATAGTGTAAATATATAAAGGACTATAAAGTTTGAGATCTTTCCCATACCTTAAGGCAATAATATCATTGGTTATGAATAAATATTCAAAACAAAATAGGATTATGTGGGTAAAGTGAAATGTTATAAGGCTAGTTATAGAAATTACTATACTAAGAAGGAAAACAATGTCTTCTTTTAAAGAGAATATCTCTTTGGTTTTATTCAAAGACTCATTAGAATTATTTAGGAAATTGTTGTGGATTATGAATTTAAGCAATATGGAAGGATATTAAAGTTATGTTTCTTAATGGAGACGTTGGTAAAACAACTTCGTAAACCCACTTATGAATTACTCTTTTGTATTAATGATTCAAATACACCACTTTTATTCATGAGGTGATATTTAGATTACCACAAAAGTGATAGGTAGATAAGACTTAAAAACGATTCGATATGCAAACTACGAATCAATTGATACTTTTTCCTAAAAGAGAAAAATGTTGTCTTATGTAGTGACATAAGAACATCCTTGAAGCTAAAGAAATGCAAAAGATTCCTCATGCATTTTCAGTGTGGAGTCTAATGCATGCTAAGGCATATACACATACGGATGTTGCATGTATTGTTGGCAGATATTGAAAGTGGATCGTTGGTTAGTAACCAAAATGCTTATGAAATATCTTTAAGGAACAAAAAGATTATATGCTTATAGATAAAAGATTGGATTGGTTAGAGATCATAAAGCATTACGATTTGAATAATTTTGATGCCAAGTGTAGAAAAGATCCACTTCAAGTAATAATAATATTGTTATTATTTTTGGGTAGCGCAATATAAGGAAAGTTGTCATATAGACACTTTATAGCCTCCTCTACGCGTTTATTTTTGTAACGAACCAAAATTTTGATAATTAATAATATTAAACTAAGTAAGACTTGAAATTCAAAATTTCAGAAATTAAAAATTTATGATTTATTGATGTAAAATTTTTTAGGATATAAAACATGATCTTAAATAAATGCTAAAACAACTAATTCACATGAGGTAAAAGATTGTAATGCATATTAGAAAATAAATTAATGATATTGATTTGAATATGATTTAATTAATAATTATTTGAATGTAAGTTCCATTAATTGTAATAATAGATGTTAATTTAAGAATGGAATAATTTAAGAAACATATGTTGGAATATATGAAATGAATAGAAAATAGTTGTGATATTCATGAAAATTCATTTGAAATCTAATATTGAATATAAATTGCAATAAGGGATGTTGGAATCCTTTAATTGAAAAGAAAAGACAAGTGCATTGTAACTAATAAGTTCAATATAAGAACTTACATTTTAAATCAACTTAAAATGAACATTTTAATGAGAATAAAGCTTTGACTTGAAAAGAATAAAATGAATGTTCATCTCTAATTGAAATATAATTGTAATGTTTATTTGGTTATATTTGTAAAATTAAATGATGTATTAAAGAAGAAATTATATGTTATTTAATTGAAATTGGTTTTAATATGGAAAATGAAATCAGTTATGTCGTAAGTAATTTACAATCCTTGTTTGTAAACGATAAGTTAATAGATATGAATTATTAATGTATAACAATTATTCTATTTATCATCTTATTATTATATCCATTGAAATTAATTTGGGAACCAATGAAATTTGATGTAATTGAAATATTGCAGTTAATAGAAGAAAAGACGTTAACTGTGGAGTAATGAGTGTAATATATGGAAACTTATGTTTAATGAAAACATAAGGTAATAGTTGATTTAATATAAGAACATTTAAATCAAAGTAAAATAATTTTTTTGAAATTTAAAATATAATGAACTAGGATTTTATTATAGTTGTAATTATATGTTGAAATTAAATTAGTACTTAAATCTTGGATTTAACATGGAAAAATTGGATTTCAAAAGTTTATTAAATTCCTGTTTAATCAAGGATGATGATAAAAACTTTTAATTTAGAATTTAAAAGTGATTAAATCTGTTTGATAATAATTCATTTTAATTAACGCACAAAAATGAACATAATTTGATTCTTTAAAGCTAACTTCTATATACAATAGAATAAGGGTCTGAAATTAGTTTTATTGAGTTTTAAAAAAATATAAAAAAAACCTATATTTCGACGTATAGGATGACCTATTTTCGTTTCGGGAACGAAACGGACTTTTTGGACCTTTGTTATCGCTTTGGCCCAATCGACTTATATTCACATGTAAAATGTCATTTTTGAAATGTAATTATTCAAACCTGATTCAAATGTGTAACAATAATTAAATCGAGATATTAATGAACGTTATGGGTTGTAATAATGAAATTGTAAAGTAGAAATGTTGTATTTGACCAGCGAATTGGTAAATAATTTGAATAATAAATTTAAATTTTATCGAACGATAAAATGATAAATTTCATATATGATGGAATTAGGCCTTGAAATTAGTTCCATTGTATTCAAAAGGCCATTTTTCAAATAGATTTCCTGTCAGCACACCTCGATTGGTGTTCAGACTATTTTGGACCTTACGCTATAAATTAGGCATGCAAATCGGGACTAAAATATTATTAAAATATACAAAACCTTAATTTTTACATAGTGTAACAACCCGATTTTTCGACGTCCGAAAGTCGACATCAATACGTCCACTGTATCGAATGCCGCACAGTCGAATGCCGGAAAACCGAACCGTTAGGGTTTAATTTAGAAAGAGGTAGAAGAAGAAACATAAACAATAACAGATTCTCACATATCGCAGCGGAACAAATATAATAGATAAATGAATAATCTTTAAAACAAAGAACTATATCGGTTATTACATTACATCAAATTACATTATCAGAGTGTTATAACAACAAACCAGCAGAAAAGAATATAACATATACTAGTGATACGTTTCGCCATCCAACTTGCTCCTGATCTCCACAGCATTTCTTTTCTGACTTGGCTCCAGAGTAATGATAACCTGACTCTAGGATGACCGTGTGGAAAATTATGGGCACACAGAGTTTAGAAAGGGAACAATAAACTTCAGGTCAGTCATGTGACTGGTGTGAGATCTCAAAAACAGTTATTTTCACAAAAAAAATAAAAAGAAATCCACTATGCTTTTGGAAAATGAAACTACCATAAGACCTCCCGCCACACACACAATGCAATCCCAAAATTGAAGGACATTTCTTCTTATGACAGTCAAATATGCTTGATATGAGAAAAATTCTTTGATATTATTACTAGTGCATAGTGTAGAAAACATTTCGAAAATATAATATTAATCTTAGCCAGCATACAACCATTATTGTATGCCTACTATAGCTACCATTTAAACAGTGGGGCGCCACCATAAGTAAATGGCAGGTTATACAACTAAAACCGTGCTGGGTTCGTATTGGGAATTGGGTTTCCAACAAATGGTCAAGTTAAGGAACTTCCTACTGCCACATGGGTACACCTCTGGAGGAACGTCCCGAGAACCTACCCGGATCTCTGCCAACACAAGGCTGGTTAACCCCTTCCCAGGAAGTAAAACCTAATATATGTCACCCCCGGTCCTTTGGGACCTTTATCTGAGGATCCTCTACACCAACAACATCACACGGTAATAAATATACTACACTGTCCACATGAGTAAGTTTCTGGGCTCCATACCATGATACCACACTTTTCCAGAAGGAATGGACATACCCTAGGGGAGCTACCCCTGAAACCTTGTCGCATCTTTCCTGTTTCGACCATTACCAGTTTGTGAGGCTCGATGAGGTCTCGTCCACAAAGCTACGCTTTATACGAAAGCCATGCTTCGATCACAAATGATCAACAAATGATCATCAACACACAGTAGCACTTAGAATGCCACACTACCAAATTGGGAGTATATCGTTGATAACCTTCAACTACATAACCTCTGAGCTCGTACATTTCAGAGAAGGGTGTTAAGCTAGGAGAATAAATTCTCTGCCACCAGCAGATATGTATTTTAAAGAAATATGCTTTATATCTCAAAGTATAGTGTCAGACATACAACCATACAAGTCTGTCCTGGGTTCGAACAGAACCGAAGGCACTTCCGAAGAAGCCCTTGCAATCTGGGTATTCACAATCCCGATTGGACTTCCCATCACTTAGGAAATCTCTACACCGTAGCTACTTAGTGCAGAGACAATCGATAGGTTATCCTATCGTTCTCACAAATACCCGGTCTTCACCACCAGTCTTCAAATGCTAACCATAACATCGTATCATTATTAGGAATGGGTTATATGACACAAAGTCCTCTCCCGGCTAAACCGAATAATGAGCGTAAAATTTAAAAACATATGGATATGGGATTTCAATTAAGTCACAACTTTAAAATTCAAAACTTTCTTTCAAATGGTTTAAACCAATTACCAATTCAAATTTTTTAAACAAAAAGATTCATTTCACAAAGTTCGCCCAGTTTCACAAAGATCCATTCATGGATTTCAAAACAATTTCTGTTTCAATTGGATTAACTCGTTAACTCTTCAAATAAAGATTTAGCTTATAGCTTTCAAACCCGTTTCCAAAGATTTATTCATAACTTGGAGGACCATTTTCAATTCAAACTTGAAATTCCTTTAATACAAATTGGAAATTCATTCTTATATGAAAGCTGTTATCATTTGAAAACAAACAGTTTTATTTCGAAAAAATCCGATTTCATTTATACAAGTTAAAACCTTGGGTTAATTCAAATTCCCAAAGCAACACTTTCTAAAATGGTTTAAGTTCATGTAAACTTATATAACCTTTTTTTTAAATCATAAGTTCTCAACATAGAATTCAATTTCAAAAATTTAATTCAAATTTAAAATCAAATTTCAAAACTATATTTAGTTATTCAAAACTAACTTTTCTTTTGAAGTTCCTTTTCAAAAGTTTTTCCCACTTTAAATCTGATTTATTTCCAAAACCATTTGGATTCAAAAATTCAATTCTAAAATTATTTCAAAAGCCTGTGACTTAACCAATTTCCACGTGCAATCCATATTCGTGTGTGTATAGTGTAGTCCAGGGGTTTAACACAATAGTGCACAACATCAACCATCACAAATTCAATCATATCAACATCGATAAGCGGTATAACCCATAACGCTTATCTTCTTTCACATTCTCGTAGATAAAATAAATTTATCAATGAGATATATCATAGAATATGAATAAAATTCTTATTTGTGAGAAATCCAGTTGGATCCCTCCAACCTGTGTCCCTGCATCCACAAATATTAGCACAACCAATAAATATCGATTCAATCTGATAATAATTATCATATTCAGCTAAACAACCAATCAAACATTTAAATATTGGCTATTTAAATTAACTGGTATCCAAATTTGAGTGAGATTACTCACCTTGAATTTTCGACGAGCATTCAAATTTAAATTAAATCGAACGGCGTTTGATTTAAACTAAATTTTTACTTGCTCAGAATGATCCCAGATTTACTCCACTGCGTAGTACTCGTCGCTGCAATTCCGGCGTTGCCAGTTTCGTCGATTTCTGATAACGTATGTAAGAGATAAGCAGTTTTAAAGATTATTCGATTTAAAATATAATATTTTTACATTTTACTTAATTATTTTTACAAACCAAAAATCAAGGCCGCTAGATCTGGGAAGCAGAATTAAGGTCGTTCGAAACTCATCTACTTCGTTCACAAGATCCTGGGATGCTCGAACCCATTAACGGCCAACTAGGGCTCGACATCGCACCCCCTTCTCATCGCTAGGAGATGATGAACCGAGCCCACGTCGCAGCCTAGCATCTCGCGCACCCCCGCTCCAAGCCCAGTTGAACTCGGCTTCCCCGATGCACTAGAAATCGTGCACAAATACGTGACGAATGGGGCCCCAAAACTCTTCCTTCGTTTGACGAAAACCAATCTCCACCGTTGACTATGTAGAGCTTCTCAAGCTCTTCAATCTTCGTTTAGATTATTTAGGGAATCGTTGAGTGGATAAGTAGGAATTTGAAGAAGAACAAGAACGCACACCGGCCATTGAAATGTTTTGTGTCGGCCGCTAAAAGGAATTAGGGTTTCGGCCCCCCTTAAACGTATATATATACGTATAACCAATTATTTAACTATTTAATTCACTTTAAAGCAACTTTTTCACACGATTTCCAAACGACGCGTGCCGACAGGCGTTTAATGTTTTACCCACGTTCCGAACACAATGGAACATGTTTCGGAGGCTAATTTGATCGTATGCGCGAGTTACGGAAATAAACGATCAATCCTTAATTAAATCGATTAAAATAGTTTCTATGCGTTTTGAGCTGCCATGATTAAACGACAACTCCGATTGATACGAAAATTGAAACCCGATAATACTTAACTATTACGAATCCAATAGAACTGTTTCGTCGAATTCCGAGATTGTCCCCTGGAAGGCTATTTTAACTCGTCGATTAAATTGAGCGATTTCCGAAATTATCGAAATCATCTAAAATTTCACTTTTAAAATTTTATTAACTCTATTATAAGCCGTATAGAATTTATATTTACATTATAAATCATTCTGATTCATTTCAAACCAAAATCTGATTATTTGAATTATTATATTATTAAATTCCATTATTAAATTAATACAAAATCCCAAATCTTAATTTATCGACTTTTTATTCTATCCAAAAGTCCAACATCATTATTTAAATCCAAATAGACTTAAAATAGATTTTAGAAAACAATTCATAACCATTTATATCCAGATTCACCAAATATCAACATTCCAATATTAAATTATTATTATTATTCAAATTTCAATTGAATTTCCATATTGAAAATTACAACTAAATTCTATTGATTTAACAAAATCCTTATTTCAAAATCAATTCAAAATCCACATTTAACATTTAAAATGAATTAAATGTTCAAAATCTACGACTACAAATTTTGGGTCGTTGCATCCTTTCCCCCTTAAAAGCATTTCGTCCCTAAATTTGCCAAGGTAGAAAGAATGCTCCAAACTCAATAGCAAAATCCACTTAGTGAAAATCTCAAATTTCACTTTGCCCAACTTCTTCAATTTCAAATCAAAACTGCTAGTTTCGATTCCTATTCCGAAATCCTTTTATTTCAATTTTAATTTGAAATCAATTTGTCGTTAACTAAACATTTCAAAATTTTCAAAAAAAATTTCTAACTCCCAAAATTTTGGCAGAGTCTCCCTCGTACGGAGGAGCTTTTGCAATATCACAATAGATATAAATATATATATATATATATATATACATCGACCCACATGGTCGGAAAACCAAAAACAGTTTATATTTCCTATTTTTATTGTGTAGCCGTACCTTTTATTAGCATTTTAAAAGCATGCGGCTAGTTATATTACATATACGCACTTCAACTCAGTCGATCGCTTCCCGTACCTGTACTTACTTAAACAAACACATCAGTTTTCAATAATATAAGAATTTATTAACAAGATTCCATATATTAATCTAAACCAAGCAAGTCAATTTTCAAAGTCCACACAACAATTTTCGAAATCCTACAAGTGAACCATATTTTATAAGCAATTATAAGGTTTCAACACCATTTTAATTTCCTGACAAATCCAAACATCATTTTATACCATTCGAATGATTTACATTCAAGTTTTCTACATACAATTTATATTTACTTCAATTCAATTCCAAATTAATTTACAATCAAATTTTTATTTCAAATTTGATACATTTGCATTTCTTTTATGATTCACTTGCATCTATATACAAATCCACTTACTACGATTTCAATCCATTCCAATTTATTCAAAAACCATTTATTTACTAACTTTAAACAATTTACTTCCGTTTACACAAAACGACAATTTTCTTGTGAAAATTCTAATGTTGTTTATACAAACAACAATTACATAAGCTTATACCAATTTCAATTAATTTATCTCAATCTAATATATTCAGAACTAACTTCCTTTACTTTCCTTAATTTATTAGCTTTGTTTACAACAAAATGACAAATCTCAACGCAAATTTGATGTTATTCATGCAAACAACAATTACTGAAGTTAATAACCATTTTTATTAATTCCAACTCAAACTATATTAATTTTACTCCTTTCGAAATTATTTACAACCCAGACATCCTCATTTTTATTCCATTATCAATTTAAATTCTTATTCTTACACTTCCATTTCAATACAAATTCCTTTCAATTTAGCTCAAGCTAGATACATCTTCAAACTTCTCTTTTGAACTAAGTTGGGTCAGAATTTTATTTAATATTATTTCGATTAAATTAAACTTTCCTTCAACTAAATTTCTTTGCCAAATTTAATTCAAGTTTAGCAAAATTTTATTTAGCCAACTTAAATTCATTCCACTTCATTTACTACTTAAATAAGAATTGAATTTCATTCAATATTATTTATAAAACAACTAAATTTTGATTTTAATTCAATCCAAACTTAACTTAATTTCATTTTAACTTAAATTAAATCCAATTCGGTCTAATTTTATTTCTCCATTCACTTTAAAAAAAATCTTTCAAATATATAAGTTCAAAACTTATTTACTAACTTAGGTCCATTCACATCTTATATTTTTCTTTGCCTTATCACACTTAACATCCATTTAGGATTTAGTTTGAATTCACCATACCATTCAACTATTTCCCATTTGTGATTATAATTCCACTTTCTATTTATAAGTTCACCAACTTATTTACTTAAAAGCTTATATTACTCATTTGAGTTATTCTCATCTTATAATCACAATTCCAGATTATCTATATAACACTTAATAGCTTAAGGATATAAATTTTCATTACTCAATTATAGTCATTTTACATTACAACTTTATGTCCAATTTAATTCAATTTCAATTTCAATTTATATTTAACTTACCCTGAGTTAAATGCAAATATATTTTATTCACTACCATTTACTCAAGTTAAATTTTAAATCCAGGATTAAAATTTTCATTTTCTTTCCCTATTTAAATCAATTTCACTTAATAAGTTGAATAGTTGATCCATTTTTATCTTTCACATTTTTAAATAGAATTTCCAGAATTCAATTACCCGGTTTTATTTCAAAACTATCTTGAAATAATAAACAACTCATACACTCCTGGTATATCAAATCAAAATTCTAGATTTCTAAAACAATCTGTTTTTACCATAGCAATTTCCCTTTTTGAAACTTCTAAAACCACTTGTATCTCAAACAAGTCCAATAAATATCATAATCACTCACATGGTAGCAATCCATCACTTTAGAAACTCGAAAATGAATTCTGATGATGTGGCCATCATCATCAGGATTATTTTTTCCAACGATTGAAGTGAGTTCAGTGCTTCCTCACTTCCACAAATTCATTTCAAAATAATTTCCATTTAGGAATATTTTCCATAATAATACTCCGTCTTTTTCTTCAAACACTTTGGAAACATTTCAAACATTTCCAAAATTTTAAATTCCCAAACTTTCTGTTTAAGCTCATTTTAAACACTTTTTAAAATTCCCGGGATTTAAATTCTGGTTTAATTCAAATTTAGTTATTCTTCTTTTTGATAAATCATGCTTATAGAATTTTATTTGGTTATAAACCTTTTCAAACTTTAGATTCTTATATTTGATTATAATATCAACAACCAAACATCCAGATATATATAATATTTTCAGAAAAAATTATTCCTTTTATATCAAAATATAATTTTGGGTAAAATTATTTCATTTACCCCACTTTAAAACAATATCATGTCGGTTTATCTTGTTTAAGAGTTTAGAAACCCCTATCGATACGGTTGCACTTCCCATACCGACCAGAATTCATAAACACTCAACCGATAAGTCAACACAATATAAAAACAATTTTATATTCACTAACAAATACGCGCTCATATCTATTATTACACTCAAACTCATTCTAGAGTACTACTGACTCTATCGTTAATGAGTAACACCCAACAGAGCCAAGGTTATCGTTAAAGCAAATGCTCTGATACCACTTTGTAACGGTCTAGGCTTTTCAACCATCGACAGTGGCCAATCTCGACAGGTAGGCTTTTCAACCATCCCTGCCTCGTCATGGCTCACAATGGTACCCTTCCCATACTTTTACGGCCAGACTTTGGACTGTCACGCCTTACGGCTAACCAACCCCTTAAAGAGGACGTGTAGGGGTAAGAGTCTCCTGCTCGCCACCAAACGAAAAGCAAGAACCCCCCATCACGTTTCACCAAGATAAGAAGGTCAGTCGTGGGACTGGTGTGAGATATTAAAACAGTTATTTTCACAAAGAAAATAAAAAGAAACCTGATATGCTTTTGAAAAATGAAACTACCATAAGACCTCTCGCCACATACATAATGCAATCGCAGAATTAGAGGAGATTTCTTCTTATGATAGTCAAATATGCTTGATACGAGAAAAATTATTTGATATTATTACTAGCGCATAGTGTAGAAAATATTTCGAAAATATAATATTAATCTTAGCCAGCATATAACCATTATTGTATGCCTACTATAGCTACCATCTAAACAGTGGGGCACCACCATAAGTAAATGGCAGGTTATACAACTAAAACCGTACTAGATTCTTATTGGGAATTGGGTTTCCAAAAAATGGTCAGGCTAAGGAACTTCCTACTGCCATATGGGTACGCCTCTAGAGGGACGTCCCGAGGACCTACCTGGATCTCTGCCAACACAAGGCCGGTTTCCCCCTTCCCGGGAAGTAAAACCTAAGATATGCCACCCCCGGTCCTTTGGGACCTTTATTCGAGGATCCTCTATACCAACAACATCACATAGTAATAAACATACTACACTGTCCACATGAGTAAGTGTCTGGGCTCCATACCATGATACCACCCTTTTCCAGAAGAAATGGACATACCCTAGGGGAGCTACCCTTGATACCTTGCTGCATCTTTCCTGTTTCGACCATTACCAGTTTGTGAGGCTCGATGAGGTCTCGTCCACAAAGCTAGGATTTACACGAAAGCCATGCTTTGATCACAAATGATCAACAAATGATCATCAACACACAGTAGCATTTAGCATGCCACACTACCAAATTGGGAGTAGATCGTTGATAACCTTCAACTACATAACCTCTGACCTCGTACGTCTCAGAGAAGGGTGTTAAGCTAAGAGAATAAATTCTCCGCCACCAACAGATATGTATTTGAAAGAAATCTGCTTTATATCTCAAATTGTAGTGCCAGACATACAACCACACAAGTCTTTCCTCGGTTCGAACAGAACCGAAGGCACTTTCGAAGAAGCCCTTGCAATCCGAGTATTCACAATCCCGATCGAACTTCCCATCACTTAGGGAATCTCTATGCCATAGCTACTCAGTGTAGAGACATTCGATAGGTTATTCTATCGTTCTCGCAAATACCCGGTCTTCACCAGCGATCTTCAAATACTATCCATAACGTCGTATCATTATTCAGAATGGGTTATATGACACAAAGTTCTCTCTCGGCTAAACTGAATAATGAGCGTAAAATTTAAAAACATATGGATATGGGATTTCAATTAAGTCACAACTTTAAAATTCCAAACTTTCTTTCAAATGGTTTAAACCAATTACCATTTCAAACCTTTTAAACAAAAAGATTCATTTCACAAAGTTCACCCAGTTTCACAAAGATCCTTTCACGGATTTCAAAATAATTTCAGTTTCAATTGGATTAACTCATTGACTCTTTAAATCAAGATTTAGCTTATAGCTTTCAAACCCGTTTCCAAAGATTTATTCATAAGTTGGAGGACCATTTTCAATTCAAACTTGAAATTCCTTTAATACAAATTGGAAATTCATTCTTATATGAAAACTTTTATCATTTGAAAACAAACAGTTTTATTTCGAAAAAATCCGATTTCATTTATACAAGTTAAAACCTTGGGTTAATTCATATTCCTAAAGCAACACTTTCTAAAATGGTTTAAGTTCATGTAAACTTATATAACCTTTTTTTAAAAATCATGAGTTTTCAACAAAGAATTCAATTTCAAATTTTTAATTCAAATTTTAAATCAAATTTCGAAACTAAATTAAGTTATTCAAAAATAACTTTTATTTTGAAGTTCCTTTTCAAAAGTTTTTCCCACTTTAAATCCAATTTATTTCCAAAACCATTTGGATTCAAAAATTCAATTCTAAAATTATTTCAAAAACCTGTGACTTAACCAATTTCCACGTGCAATCCATATTCGTGTGTGTATAGTGTAGTCTAAGGGTTTAACACAATAGTGCACAACATCAACCATCACAAATTCAATCATATCAACATCGATAAGCGGTATAACCCATAACGCTTATCTTCTTTCACATTCTCGTAGATAAAATAAATTTATCAATGAGATATATCATAGAATATGAATAAAATTCTTATTTGTGAGAAATCCAGTTGGATCCCTCCAACCTGTGTCCCTGCATCCACAAATATTAGCACAACCAATAAATATCGATTCAATCTGATAATAATTATCATATTCAGCTAAACAACCAATCAAACATTTAAATATTGGCTATTTAAATTAACTGGTATCCAAATTTGAGTGAGATTACTCACCTTGAATTTTCGACGAGCATTCAAATTTAAATTGAATCGAACGGCGTTTGATTTAAACTAAATTTTTACTTGCTCAGAATGATCCCAGATTTACTCCACTGCGTAGTACTCGTCGCTGCAATTCCGGTGTTGCCAGTTTCGTCGATTTCTGATAACGTATGTAAGCGATAAGAAGTTTTAAAGATTATTCGATTTAAAATATAATATTTTTAAATTTTACTTAATTATTTTTACAAACCAAAAATCGAGGCCGCTAGATCTGGGAAGCAAAATTAAGGCAGTTCGAAACTCATCTACTTTATTCACTAGATCCTGGGTTGCTCAAACCCATTAATGGCCAACTAGGGCTCGACATCGCTCCCGCTTCTCATCGCTAGGAGACGATCAACCGAGCCCACGTCGTAGCCCAGCGTCTCGCGCACCCCCGCTCCAAGCCCAGTTGAACTCGGCTTCCTCGATGCACTGGAAATCGTGCACAAATACGTCACGAACAGGGCCCCAAAACTCTTCCTCCGGTTGACGAAAACCAATCTCCACCGTTGACTATATAGAGCTTCTCAAGCTCTTCAATCTTCGTTTAGATTATTTAGGGAATCGTTGAGTGGATAAGAAGGAATTTGAAGAAGAACAAGAAAGCACACCGGCCATTGAAATGTTTTGTGTCGGCCGCTGAAAGGAATTAGGGTTTCGGCCCCCCTTAAACGTATATTGTGATGCCCCACCCCGAGACCCACATTAACAAAAATTACTGGGTAATTCTGTCGGCTAATGTGGAGAATAGGGCCGGTTAGGAGCGACCATCTATAATCTTGTTTTAAACATCTATTGCATACGTCGATAAATGCTCTATTTTTTTTTTCTATTTCAAGTGAATCGACATATCCAATAAATGCTTAATACAAAACTATAGGTGGCTAATGGATCTATCAGAACAAAATACAATAACAGAATGCATATCACATCACAGAACAGTATTCATCATGTATATAAATACATATACTCCAGATACATCCCAGTATGATACAAACTGATACACAAAAGTGGTACAGAGACCAAGCTATATACATCTAACCAAATACATATCAGAGTCAAGCAGAAAGAATTATAAACTACACAAGAGTGCTAGGCTTATATCCAAGCAGATGCATCAAAGCTAAGTCCCATAACTGACAACTAACCTGAAATAACCTGTTCTGACCCGAGTATAAAATACACGGGTCAGTCTAGCTAAAACAATCAGTTAATGAGGATAGACGATAATATAAAGCATAAGACACATGGTGATAATTCTTTTCGAATGAGAAAAGGAAACAGAAAGGATACAACCCATGACTTAAGTGAACTAATGTCACTTAAGTATACAAAGACCTCAAAAGAGGTAAATTCAATAATAATACTCAAATAATATAAACATTCGCCTCATATCATCAGCGACATTCCAAAGTGTCTACATGGTTTCCAAGAACCATATCTCCTCAAAAGGAGAAACATCAATACAAACTCTCGCCAAAATGGCAAATATAAAACATTCTCAAATAGGATGATCCAAAACTCAAATATAAAGGAAACTCCAAATTCAATTATACCTCATCTCATTGGTATAAAGGTATGTAAATCTCAATCTCAACTTGCCAAAATCGCAAAATCCAGAATATCCTATAAAATCATGAAATCATTCAAACTCACAACTCAAGGAACTCGATAAGAGTTCAAAACATCATAAATGAAACCACCATATATATATATATATATATATAACATCTTATATAGCACTAGGCTATCGATGTAATAAAATATCTTAAAATGGTGAAATCACAATAAAATAACAAAAACTCAAAAAAAAACCGGATTGGCCAAATCCCCGATTGCAATGCCGAAGCAATGCTGCACGTGCTAAACTCAAACGGCCGAAGCCTCAGACAAGGTCGCTAACACCTCCCAAAGCAATTCGTCCTCATGACAAGGTCACTGACACCTCTCCAAGCCATTTTGTCAGCCCTAACAAGGTCGCTAACACCTCCCTAAGCAGTTCGTCCTCATGACAAGGTCGCTGACACCTCTCCAAGCTATTTTGTCAGTCCTAATAAGGTCGCTAACACCTCCCTAAGCAGTTCGTTCTCATGACAAGGCCGCTAACACCTCTCAAAGCAGTCCTGTTAGGTAAACATCATGAATGTGTCACAAACTCACGGATAGGAATTCGAAAAGTGTTAACGTGTGTCCCATACCACTCGTTCGCACTTAGCGGTTTACTAGCCGCTAGTCGATGCCACACTAGGAACATCATAAAACTCAGAAAATCATATCTCACCTCATCTCATTGGCAAGTGGTAAAGAGATACCATACTCGTCTCATCTCATCGACAAATATTAAATGGCATCTTAACTTGTCTCATCTCATCGACAAGTGAAAACATCGTGATGGTTCCTCATAAACCATAAATCTCAAAATATGAAATCATACACTCAAGATTTGCCTTATATCATGGGCAAGTAAATAAAACATCGTGATGGTTCTCATCGACCATACTCCTACATAGGAGATCTCAAACCATAATACTTGCCAAATATTGACCATCTTAAATAATTCCAATAATTAGGAATTATAAAACTCAAAATACGCCATAAAATGGCAGAACATCTCAGAATCAATAATCTCAAATGGCTTCGATCGTACAAGTCCGGAGTCAACCGAAATAGCAAGCGTACATGTCTCATACCATGTGTTTTACTAAATCGTTTAATTCTCTTTCTCATACGTTCGAATAGTGCAAAAGTGTATGCTTTATATTTAAAATAGTTTACTAGAGAAAACAAACTTTTAAAACTATTTTCCGAAAAGATTAACAAAACCAATATTTGAAATTCCTTTATTATAGGTAATAAATAGATTTTATATTAAAAAATTTTTTTTAAAACTATATAATAATAACTTGAAATGTCCATTTATTTCAAAAAAATCACTTCAAAAATGGTTTAGTGAAAATTGTGCTCGAAAACAATGAAAAACAAGAAAGATAACTCAAGACCGATAACTTGAATTTAATACGAATTCAATTTAAATTTAACCCAAAACCAATTCAAATTCTATTTAAATTTGAACTTCAAATTCTCCAAATATAACTATCATATTGATAGGTATCATACCTCTCAAAACATCTCAAAAACAACATCAAAATCGAACAAGAATGAGAGCAAAAATAATCTAATACAATTCTCAGGTCAATGATTGTTATTGCTGTCGTTTTGCTCTCGGGACAGCAACAAGCAAATACAGTTTTGACCAAGCTAACTTCGAAATTTCCAAAAACTTAAAACATGAAACTTTTAGAACAAATTCAAAGCTTTCTAGAACATCTAAAATTATTGAAATTGGATTAAAAAAAACGTGAAAGATATGGTCAAAACAAATTTCAGATCTCAATTTCACTACAACTGTCGTTTTAGTTTCGGGACAGCAATACTAATATGAACTTTCGGCCATGTAAACATCAAAATTTAACAAAACTCAAAACATAAAAGTTGTTGAAGATAATCTAGACTTTCAGGATCATCAAGAATCGTCAAATTCGGACATTAAACGAAAAAGTTATGCTGTAATTACCAATAGTACTTAGCACTAAAAGTCACAGTTTTAAAGTGACAGGGCAGAGAGTTTGAATTGGATTTTTCAACCCTTTATGCTCAAAATTTTCGAAAGTGTTCAACATGAAAGTTAGCACACTCTTTTCAAGCTTTCCAGATCATCAAAGAAAATGTAATTCCGATTTAAAACGTAAAAGATATACCTAATTTATTGATAGCAATACACAAATAAAAATGCAACAAATAAAATTGAGATTTCTTTCCTTGAAATCTCAATCAAGGTAGAAAATGTGAGTTTTTATACTCACCTTATATGTTTTTCAGCGAATTAGATTTGCAAGATTGAATCTTCTACCATGAATTAGTCATTGAAACCTGAAACTTGAAAAGAGGGAAACATGCAGCAAGAAGAAAACCAATTACAAACAACAATCTCTCAAAACCAGAAATAGATGAGTAGATCTTGGTTTTGTTTAATGGATTACCTGTTTAAAAGGTTTCAATTGATTGATTTTCCAAAAAGATTTTGAGAGATTGAAATTTGAGTTTTAGGTTTCAAAGGAGAAAAAGGTTTCAGCTTCTTTCTGGTTTCTCCATTTTTACAATTTACTGTACGTACAATTTCTAAGAAGAAGATTATTTTCTTCTTTGTTAGGATGGTTAATGGGCTTAGAACCAAAAGAAATAATTATCCTATAATACTAATTAACACTAAAGCACATATATTTTACCCAAAACAACATGTATTCTCAAGTTTTCAATTTATATAAAATCAAACTAACATGTTTTATGTTTACAAAATATTTTACCACATATAAAAGTTATTTTAACCATTTAAAATTATTTTTTATCATTAAATTCTCATTTTTAATTAAATACTTCAATTATAACTTTTATTCAAATAAATCAATATTTTAACAAAAAAAATTATATAAAATCACTTCTCTTGTTTATTTTGTCTTAACAAACCATGTTAAAAAAATTTGCATCCAAATAATATTTTTAAATAATATTCCACCCTTTTATTTATAAAATACATCACAATAAATTTTAATGCTTCATTAAAATTTACAAACTTAACATTTGGCAATAATTTGCAAAATTATTGCATTTTACTAAATGAAAACCATATAATGTTCATTTTCATCACAAACAAACATAATAAAGTTTTCATACTTTATTTCTACCATTTTACATTTATTTCCAATATTATTTATTTATTTCCACAGATTATTATTGAATTAAGTTCTTTTATCTCACTTAATTAATTCAATTAATACCCAAATTGACATATTACCATTATTCATCATTTATTACCAACATTAACCTCTTAATTCCATTTTTATTTATTGAAAACTCATTGTTTATTCAAAATAAACAGTTTTAACAAATTCTCTATCTCTAATTTATTTTATTTCCCTAATATTAAATTATACTACCATTATAATTTATTTTTTGCAGGTAATCACCAAAATCAAGGTTGTTACAGATTCCCACCCTTATAAAAATTGCGTCCTTGCAATTTCAAGAGAAGAATTGTATCCAATACAATTATTTCATCTAGCAAAGGAAGATTGATAGGCTTGAGTTTAAAATTTCTCACCATCAACACAAGATGATAAAAAAACAAGATAAGATTGCTTGATTAATTCTATGGTTTCCCAAGTGTAGGCATAGGGATTATCGAACCATTAAATTTCTTCAAGCAATAACTCTTGATTTCGAAGGTGTCACACCTTCAAAACAAGAGCACAAATAGAATGCCACAGAATAGATCGATCGAGTGAGACCGATTTCTCATAAAGCTTCTCGAATAGAGTCCGGATTTTAGCATCACTTTATCTCGGACTCGAATCAACATGATCATTATTGATATGACTTTCTGTGTATCACTATGGAAAGAGCCACATTGATTTTAGTTTGACGACAATAGAGATTAGAAAATTTGACGAGAGGTGGTTCTTCAAATGCCACCAAACTCGAATGACCGCATAACTGCAAGTCGTGAGACCATTGCACTAAGGCAAGATAAACACAAGGAACCAAAATATATATATTTATATTAATTTACAATCAAAAGTTCTTAGAGTTTCAAAACTCATTATCTTTATAATCAAAATTTTCAATACTTGAAAATTTACAAAACTCTTATTTTAGTTTAAACTTAAACTCATTACTCTTTGTTTAGAGTAAATAAAATTTAAGTTGTTTATTCTCCAACTCTTCCATAAATATATTTTAATTTGTAACACATATTTTTCCACACTAATAATCAATTTCAAATAAGACTTGAAAAGAACTTATAATTACACCCTTCATCGATGGCTATTTACATATAGCTATCTCCCTAGCCCATTTATTATTATTATGGACTTTGAGTCTTACACAGCTCATTTAGGAGATAAATAAAACTACTTAAAAACACATAGAATTTTTTTTTCAAATTTATTTCTCAAAATTTTCTAAGTGTTATTTTTTTTTTTGGAAAATTCGGTGGAGTCTCCTTTGTACGGAGGGCCATTTACAATATTACGAAAATGATTTATATAATATACATCGACCTTTAGGTCGGAAACACAATATATATCAACATTTAACACTTAAAAATTTAATCGGAAAACATACCTTTCTTTTTTTTTATCATTTTCAAGCGAGTTTACATAATCTTATATATAATCTTTTTGGCTCAATATATAGCCCAACCATCCTTTTTCACCTGTACTTAACTCAAATAGATGATATTAGCTTATGTTCATAAATAAGAAGTGCTACACTTAACTATTAAGGAGAAATAAATCAATTTCATTTCAAACCTGCTGTAAAGAAGACCTGTTTTGACCTAGCAAACAACAAAATCTGAAGAACTTTGTAACATAAAAGATGTTCTACTCAGTCTGTGCTTTCCAGAAACATAAAGATTATCAAAATTGGATTTACGGTTTGCAAGTTATGTTAAATTTACTTTCATCTTAATCTTAGACAATTTTGTAATAGGGCAGAATTGTCTATCAACATTCAAACTCATTTTAGACTCAGTAAAATGCAAAATCCTTAAAAGTGATAAATATAAACTTTACGGTTTACTGAAAGCCCTTTGAATAGAAAAAAGACTGAGCTCATTTGGATTTATAAATCTCTAGTTATCACTGTTTTAGTACAGCACTTTTCTAAATGAATTTTCAGCTTTCAAACAAATTTGAAATTTGAAAATTTTCCCCCAACCATTTTAATTTTGAACTATATTTTCAAACAAGATTTTTCCTAAATAATTTAATAAATGTTCTTTTTTTTTCTCGGAAAGCCAAGACATACAAAATTATGATCAACTTTGTGTAATCATCTTTTAAAAGAAACAATTTACTAGTTGTAAACACTTTTATCACTTTACACAAACAAGTTTATTTTTTTTCTCTCAAATAACTAAGTTTGAACACTTATTTTGAAAGAGATAACTAATCTTTTTCATTATCAAAAGATAATTATCCATCCAAAATAAAATTTGAATTTACTTGTTAAATTTTAAATTGTTCTCATAATTTAAAATGATTACATCTCATGGCTTATTCATTTATTAAAACTTGCATCTCTTAATATAGCATTTTAAAATAAATGAACTATTCAAATTCATATTTCCTTTTGTCACAAAATTAAATTCCCATATTTTTAACAACATAAAATTAATTAGAGTTGATAAACTTGTTTTCAAAAGAGTTTTACAAATTTTTTTATTTCACCAATCCTTAAGATTAAAAAAAAAAAAAATTCTACTCTTTATTTTCAAATACCCAAATTCTCAAAAAAAAACTCTGTCTTCAACATGTATATCTCATTTTAAAATATTCAATAACAAAATTACTTTTCAAACAAAGTATTATCTCATCTCAAGTACATCATTTAAATAATAAAATATAACTATATACCATTTCATAAAATTTCAATTATCATAATGGCAATGCCTCGCCATAGGTTTATAATAAAAAAAACCCTATCGATTGGCTGCAGAGTTGACCAAATGGTCAAAACTGCCTCGCCACTCATCCAACCCGCTATGGATCCATGGCTGCATATGTCATCCAAATAAAATTAATTCTCAAACCATTTTAATTTATTCTCCACTTAATTTATATTAAAACTCAAATTTCCATGTCTGATTGTCTCATCACGACGTTTAGGAAATTGTTATCGATAACGTTGGCCAAACGCATCGATCAGAATTCTTAATGCACTAGACGGACAACCCAACACAAAAATTCATTTTCTTTAAAAAGAAATACCACATATATAATACTCAAAATATTCAATTGCCCGATTGGGTGTCATACTCAAAACAGATTCAAAGAAATCAACAGTGTCAGAATGACTGGAATTCGAGATATATCATCAACATCTCCTAACTCAAGAGTGAACATAGAGACTTTGGAATCATTACCAACATTTCGAAGAACAAGAGACAACAAATCGACTAAATTAGGATACTCCTCTGAATCTCAGAATGTAGCTTGGTAATATGCAAGGCACTCCATCTCGAATCATTCCAAACTCAAGATAGAAAATCTAGATAGAAAATAGCGTGCCAATATGCACGAAAAGATAAGCTACAAGGAACACCCACAAATTCTCAAACGTCTCACCCAAATACAGCGGATCCCCTCAATAGGATTTGCAATCCTCAAAGAAGAACAAGACAAGAACCAATGAAAAGCATCAACAAATTCCTCCGATACGGATGAGCATCAAGCACCCGTAGCAAAGAGGACTCAAATAGAATAACCCCAATCGATTACTCCGAAGATAAGATATCATCAATTCAATTTGGGAATACTACATAATAAAATATATTCCTAGACATATCATAATTATCTACTTTAAAAGATAAAAAAAGCTAAGGACCAGAGATTAAGGAATTTGTAACACTTGTACTATACTTGGATGTATCGTCATATATGGTTTGGTTCTGTGTTTGTAATATTTTGTTCTGAACTAAGCTCTGATACCAAGCTGTGATGCCCCACCCTGAGACCCACATTAACAATGAGAATTACCGGGTAATTCTATCTGCTAATGTGGAGAATAGGGCCGGTTAGGAGCGACCATCTATAATCTTGTTTTAAACATCTATTGCATACGTCGATAAATGCTCTACTTTTTTCTATTTCAAGTGAATCGATATATCCAGTAAATGCTTAATACAAAACTATAGGTGGCTAATGGATCTATCAGAACAAAATACAATAACAGAATGCATATCACATCACAGAACAGTATTCATCATGTATATAAATACATATACACAGATACATCCCAGTATGATACAAACTGATACACAAAAGTGGTACAGAGACCACGCTATATACATCTAATCAATTACATATCAGAGTCAAGCAGAAAGAATTATAAACTACACAATAGTGCTAGGCTTATATCCAAGCAGATGCATCAAAGCTAAGTCCCATAACTGACAACTAACCTGGAATAACTCGGTCTGACCCGAGTACAAAATACACGGGTCAGTCTAGCTAAAACAATCGGTTAATGAGGATAGACGATAATATAAAGCATAAGACACATGGTGATAGTTCTTTTCGAATGAGAAAATGCAACAGAAAGGATACAACCCATGACTTAAGTGAACTAATGTCACTTAAGTATACAAAGACCTCAAAAGAGGTAAATTCAATAATAATACTCAAATAATATAAACATTCGCCTCATATCATCAGCGACATTCCAAAGTGTCTACATGGTTTCCAAGAACCATATCTCCTCAAAAGGAGAAACATCAATACAAACTCTCGCCAAAATGGAAAATATAAAACATTCTCATATAGGATGATCCAAAACTCAAATATAAAGGTATATAAATCTCAATCTCAACTCGCCAAAATGGCAAAACCCAGAATATCCTATAAAATCATGAAATCGTTTAAACTCACAACTCAAGGAACTCGATAAGAGTTCAAAACATCATAAATGAAATCACCATATATATATATATATATATATATATATATATATATAACATCTTATATAGCACTAGGCTATCGATGTAATAAAATATCTTAAAATGGTGAAATCACAATAAAATAACAAAAACTCAAAAAAAAAACCAGATTGGCCAAATCCTCCATTGCAATGCCGAAGCAATCTTGCACGTGCTAAACTCAAATGGCCAAAGCCTCAGACAAGGTTGCTAACACCTCCCAAAGCAGTTCGTCCTCATGACAAGGTCGCTGACACCTCTCCAAGCCATTTTGTCAGGCCTAACAAGGTCGCTAACACCTTCCTAAGCAGTTCGTCCTCATGACAAGGTCGTTGACACTTCTCCAAGCTATTTTGTCAGTCCTAACAAGGTCGCTAACACCTCCCTAAGCAGTTCGTTCTCATGACAAGGCCGCTAACACCTCTCAAAGCAGTTCTGTTAGGTAAACATCGTGAATGTGTCACAAACTCACGGATAGGAATCCGAAAAGTGTTAAAGTGTGTCCCATACCACTCGTTCGCACTTAGCGGTTTACTAGCCGCTAGTCGATGCCACACTAGGAACATCATAAAACTCATAAAATCATATCTCACCTCATCTCATTGGCAAGTGGTAAAGAGACACCATACTCGTCTCATCTCATCGACAAATATTAAATGGCATCTTAACTTGTCTCATCTCATCGACAAGTGAAAACATCATGATGGTTCCTCATAAACCATAAATCTCAAAATATGAAATCATACACTCAAGATTTGCATTATGTCATGGGCAAGTAAATAAAACATCGTGATGGTTCTCATCGACCATACTCCTACATAGGAGATCTCAAACCATAATACTTGCCAAATATTGACCATCTTAAATAATTCAAATAAATAGAATTATAAAACTCAAAATACGCCATAAAATGGCAAAACATCTCAAAATCAATAATCTCAAATGGTTTCGATCGTAAAAGTCCGGAGTCAACCGAAATAGCAAGCGCACATGTCCCACACCACGTGTTTTACTAAATCATTTAATTCTCTTTCTCATACGTTCGAATAGTGTAAAAGTGTATGCTTTATATTTAAAATAGTTTACTAGAGAAAACAAGCTTTTAAAACTATTTCCCGAAAAGATTAACAAAACCAATATTTGAAATTCCTTTATTATAGGTAATAAATAGATTTTATATTAAAAAATAATTTTAAAACTATATAATAATAACTTGAAATGTCCATTTATTTCAAAAAAATCACTTCATAAATGGTTTAGTTAAAATTGTGCTCGAAAACAATGAAAAACAAGAAAGATAACTCAAGACCGATAACTTGAATTTAATACGAATTCAATTTAAATTTAACCCAAAACCAATTCAAATTCTATTTAAATTTGAATTTCCAATTCTCCAAATATAACTATCATATTGATAGGTATCATACCTCTCGAAAAATCTCAAAAACAACATCAAAATCGAACAAGAATGAGAGAAAAAACAATCTAATACAATTCTCAGGTCAATGATTGTTATTGCTGTCGTTTTGCTCTCGGGACAGCAACAAACAAATACAGTTTTGACCAAGTTAACTTCGAAATTTCCAAAACTTAAAACATGAAACTTCTAGAACAAAGTCAAAGCTTTCTAGAACATCTAAAATTATTGAAATTGGATAAAAACGTGAAAGATATGGTCAAAACAAATTTCAGATCTCAATTTCACTACAGCTGTCGTTTTAGTTTCGGGACAGCAATACTAATATGAACTTTCGGCCATGTAAACATCAAAATTTAACAAAACTCAAAACAAAAAAGTTGTAGCAGATAATCTAGAATTTCAGGATCATCAAGAATCGTCAAATTCAGACATTAAACGAAAAAGTTATGCCCTAATTACCAACAGTACTTAGCACTAAAAGTCACAGTTTTACAGTGACAGGGCAGCGAGTTTGAATTGGGTTTTTCGACCCTTTATGCTCCAATATTTTTAGAAAGTGTTCAACATGAAAGTTATCAGACTCTTTTCAAGCCTTCCAGATCATCAAAGAAAATGTTATTCCGATTTAAAACGAAAAAGATATACCTAATTTACTGATAGCAATACACAAATAAAAATGCAACAAATAAAATTGAGATTTCTTTCCTTGAAATCTCAATCAAAGGTAGAAAATGTGAGTTTTTATACTCACCTTATATGTTTTTCAGCGAATTAGATTTGCAAGCTTGAATCTTCTACCATGAATTAGTCATAGAAACCTGAAACTTGAAAAGAGGGAAACATGCAGCAAGAAGAAAACCAATTACAAACAACAATCTCTCAAAACCAGAAATAGATGAGTAGATCTTGGTTTTTTTTAATGGATTACCTGTTTAAAAGGTTTCAATTGATTGATTTTCCACAAAGATTTGGTGAGATTGAAATTTGGGTTTTAGGTTTCAAAGGAGAAATAGGTTTCTCCACTTTTACAATTTACTGTATGTACAATTTCTAAGAAGAAGATTATTTTCTTCTTTGTTAGGATGGTTAATGGGCTTAGACCCAAAAAGAAATAATTAGCCTATAATACTAATTAACACTAAAGCACATACATTTTACCCAAAACAACATATATTCTCAAGTTTTCAATTTATATAAAATCAAACTAACATGTTTTATGTTTACAAAATATTTTACCACGTATAAAAGTTATTTTAACCATTTAATATTATTTTTTATCATTAAATTCTCATTTTTAATTAAATACTTCAATTATAACTTTTATTCAAATAAATCAATATTTTAACAAATTTTTTTATATAAAATCAATTCTCTTGTTTATTTTGTCTTAACAAACCATGTTAAAAATATATTACATCCAAATATTATTTTTAAACAATATTCCACCCTTTTATTTATAAAATACATCACAAAAATTTTTAATACTTCATTAAAATTTACAAAACTTAACATTTGGCAATAATTTGCAAAATTAATGCATTTTATTAAATGAAAACCATATAATGTTCATTTTTATCACAAACAAACATAATAAAGTTTTCATACTTTATTTCTAACATTTTACATTTATTTCCAATATTATTTATTTATTTCGACAGATTATTATTGAATTAAGTTCTTTTATCTCACTTAATCAATTCGATTAATACCCAAATTGACATATTACCATTATTCATCATTTATTACCAACATTAACATCTTAATACCATTTTTATTTATTGAAAACTCATTGTTTATTCAAAATAAACAGTTTTAATAAATTCTCTATCTCTAATTTATTTTATTTCCCTAATATTAAATTATACTACCATTATAATTTAATTTTTGCAGGTAATCACCAAAATCAAGGTTGTTACATATATACATACGAATAACCAATTATTCAATTATTTAATTCACTTTAAAGCAACTTTTTCACACGATCTCCAAATGACGCTCGCCGACAGGCATTTATAATGTTTTACCCGTGTTTCGAAACACGCGTTCCTAACACAATGGAACGTGTTTCAGAGGCTAATTTGATCGTATGCGCGAGTTACGGAAATAAACGATCAATTCTTAATTAAATCGATTAAAATAGTTTCTACGCGTTTTGGGCTGCTACGGTCAAACGACAACTCCGATTGCTACAAAAATTGAAATCCGATAATAATTAACTATTACGGATCCAATGGAACTGGTTTCGTCGAATTCTAAGACTGTCTCACGGAAGGCTATTTTAACCCGTCGATTAAATCGAGCGATTTCCGAAATTGTCGAAATCATCTAAAATTTCAATTTTAAAATTTTATTAACTCTATTGTAAATCGTATAGAATTTATATTTACATTAGAAATCATTCTGATTCATTTTGAACCAAAATCTGATTATTTGCATTATTATATTATTAAATTCCATTATTAAATTAATATAAAATCCCAAATCTTAATTTATCGACTTTTGATTCTATCCAAAAGTCCAACATCATTATATAAATCCAAATAGACTTAAAATAGATTTTAGAAACCAATTCATAACCATTTATATCCAGATTCACCAATTATCACCATTCCAATATTAAATTATTATTATTCAAATTTTAATTGAATTCCCATATTGAAAATTACAACTAAATTCTATTGATTTAACAAAATCCTTATTTCAAAATCAATTCAAAATCCACATTTAACATTTAAAATGATTTAAATGTTCAAAATTTACGACTAGAAATTTTGGGTCATTACATCCTTCTCCCTTAAAAGAATTTCGTCCCGAAATTTGCTAAGGTAGAAAGAATGCTCCAAACTCAATAGCAAAACCGACTTAGTGAAAATCTCAAATTTCACTTTGCCTAACTTCTTTAGTTTCAAATCAAGACTGCTAGTTTCGATTCCTATTCCAAAATCCTTTTATTTCAATTTTAATTTGAAATCAATTTGTCGTTAACGAAACGTTTCAAAATTTTCAAAAAAAATTCTAACTCCCATAATTTCCGAAATTTTTTGGCAGTCTCCCTTGTACGAAGGAGCTTTTGCAATATCACAATAGATATAAATATATATACGTCGACCCACACGGTCGGAAAACCAAAAACAGTTCATATTTCCTATTTTTATTGCGTAGGCGTACCTTTTATTAGCATTTTAAAAGCATGCGGCTAGTTATATTGTATATACGCACTTCAACTCTATCGATCGCTTCCCGTACCTGTACTTACTTAAACAAACACATCAGTTTTCATAATATGAGAATTTATTAACAAGATTCCATATATTAATCTAAGCCAAACATGTCAATTTTCAAAGTCCACACAACAATTTTCGAAATCCTACATGTAAACCATATTTTATAAGCAATTACAAGGTTTCAACACCATTTTAATTTCCTGACAAATCCAAACTTCATTTTATTCCATTCGGATGATTTGTATTCAAGTTTTCTACATACAATTTATATTTACTTCAATTCAGTTCCAAATTAATTTACAATCAAATTTTTATTTCAAATTTGATACATTTGCATTTCTTTTATTATTCACTTGCATTTATATACAAATCTACTTACTACGATTTCAATCCATTCCAATTTATTCAAAAACCACTTATTTACTTACTTTAAACAATTTACTTCCGTTTACACAAAACGACTATTTTCTTCTGCAAAATCTAATGTTGTTTATACAAACAACAATTACATAAGCTTATACCAATTTCAATTAATTCATCTCAATCTAATATATTCAGAACTAACTTCATATACTTTCTTTAATTTATTAGCTTTGTTTACAACAAAATGACTAATCTCAATGCAAATTTGATGTTATTCATGCAAACAACAATTACTGAAGTTAATAACCATTTTAATTAATTCCAACTCAAAATATATTAATTTTACTCCTTTCGAAATTATTTACAACCCAGGACATCCTCATTTTTATTCCATTATCAATTTAAATTCTTATTCTTACACATTTCAATACAAATTCCTTTCAATTTAGCTCAATCTAGATACATCTTCAAACTTCTCTTTTGAATTAAGTTCGGTCAGAATTTTATTCAATATTATTTCGATTAAATTAAACTTTCCTTTAACTCACTTTCTTTTCCAAATTTAATTCAAGTTTAGCTAAATTTTATTTAGCCAACTTAAATTCATTCCACTTCACTTACTACTTAAATAAGAATTGAATTTCATTCAATATTATTTATAAAACAACTGAATTTTGATTTCAATCCAAACTTAACTTAATTTCTTTTAACTTAAATTAACTCCAATTCGGTCCAATTTTATTTCTCCATTCACTTTAAAAAAAAATTCTTTTAAATATATAAGTTCAAAACTTATTTACTAACTTAGGTCCATTCACATCTTATATTTTTCTTTGCCTTATCACACTTAACATCCGTTTGGGATTTAGTTTGAATTCACCATACCATTCAACTATTTCCCATTTGTGATTATAATTCCATTTTCTATTTACAAGTTCACCAACTTATTTACTTTAAAGCTTATATTGCTCAATTGAGTTATTCTCATCCTATAATCACAATTCCAGATTATTTATATAACACTTAATAGCTTAAGGATATAAATTTTCATTACTCAATTATAGTCATTTTACATTTCAACTTTATATCCTATTTCATTCAATTTCAATTTATATTTAACTTATCCTAAGTTAAATGCAAATATATTTTATTCACTGCCATTTACTCAAGTTAAATTTTAAATCCAGGATTAAAAATTTCATTTTCTCTTCCTATTTTAATCAACTTCACTTAATAAGTTCAATAGTTGATCCATTTTTATCTTTCACATTTTTAAATAGAATTTCCAGAATTCAATTACCCGGTTTTATTTCAAAACCATTTTGAAATAATAAATAACTCATACACTCCTGGTATATCAAATCAAACTTCCAGATTTCTAAAGCAATCTGTTTTCACCAAAGCAATTTCCCTTTTTGAAACTTCTAAAACCACTTGTATCTCAAACAATTCCAACAAATATCATAATCTCTCACATGGTAGCAATCCATTAATTTAGAAACTCGAAAATGAATTCCGATGATGTGGCCATCATCATCAGGATTATTTCCCAGCGACTGAAGTGAGTTCAGTGCTTCCTCACTTCCACAAATTCATTTCAAAAAAATTTCCATTTAGAAATATTTTCCAAAATAATACTCCATCTTTTCCTTCAAACACTTTGGAAACATTTGAAGCATTTCCAAAATTTTAAATTCCCAAACTTTTTGTTTAAGCTCATTTTAAACACTTTTCAAAATTCCCGGGATTTAAATTCTGGTTTGATTCAAATTTAGTTATTCTTCTTTTGGATAAGTCATGCTTGTAGAACTTTATTTGGTTATAAACCTTTTCAAACTTTAGATTCTTATATTTGATTATAATATCAACAACCAAACATCCAAATATATATAATATTTTCAGAAAAAATTATTCCTTTTATATCAAAATATAATTTTGGGTAAAATTATTTCATTTACCCCACTTTAAAACAATATCATGTCGGTTTATCTTGTTTAAGAGTTTAGAAACCCCCATCGATACAGTTGTACTTCCCGTACCGACCAGAATTCATAAACACTCAACCGATAAGTCAACACAGTATAAAAACAATTTTATATTCACTAACAAATACACGCTTATATCTATTATTACACTCAAACTCATTCTTGAGTACTACTGACTCTATCTTTAATGAGTAACACCCAACAGAGCCAAGGTTGTCGTTAAACCAAATGCTCTGATACCACTTTGTAACGGTCTAGGCTTTTCAACCATCGACAGCGGCCAATCTCGACTGGTAGGCTTTTCAACCATCCCAGCCCTATCGTGGTTCACAGTGATACCCTGCCGTTGCTTTTACGGCCAGCCTTTCGACTGTCACGGCTTACGGCTAACCAATCCCTTAAAGAGGACATGTAGGGGTAAGAGTCTCCTGCTCGCCACCAAACAAAAAGGGAGAACCCCCCATCACGTTTCACCTAGATAAGCAAGGTCAGTCATGAGACTGGTATGAGATCTCAAAAATAGCTATTTTCACAAAGAAAATAAAAAGAAACCCGCTATGCTTTTGGAAAATGAAACTACGATATGACCTCCGCCACATATACAATACAATCGCAGAATTGGAGGAGATTTCTTCTTATGATAGTCAAATATGCTTGATACGAGAAAAATTCTTTGATATTATTACTTAGAAAACATTTCGAAAATATAATATTAATCTTAGCCTGCATACAACCATTATTGTATGCCTACTATAGCTACCACCTAAACAGTGGGGCGCCACCATACGTAAATAGCAGGTTATACAACTAAAACCGTACTGGGTTCGTATTGGGAATTGGGTTTCCAACAAATGGTCAGGCTAAGGAACTTCCTACTGCCACATGGGTACGCCTCTGGAGGGACGTCCCGAGATTCTACCTGGATCTCTACCAACACAAGGCCGGTTACCCCCTTTCCGGGAAGTAAAACCTAAGATATGCCACCTTCGGTCCTTTGGGACCTTTACCGAGGATCCTCTACACCAACAACATCACACGGTAATAAATATTCTACATTGTCCACATGACTAAGTATCTGGGCTCCATACCATGATACTACCCTTTTCCAGAAGGAATGGAGATAACCTAGGCGAGCTATGCCTGAAACCTTGCTGCATGTTTCCTGTTTCGACCAATACTGGTTTGTGAGGCTCGATGAGGTCTCGTCCACAAAGCTACGTTTTACACGAAAGCCATGCTTTGATCACAAATGATCAACAAATGATCATCAACACACAACAGCACTTAGCATGCCACACTACCAAATTGGGAGTATATCGCTGATAACGTTCAACTACATAACCTCTGAGCTCGTACGTCTCAGAGAAGGGTGTTAAACTAAGAGAATAAATTCTGCGCCACCAACAGATATGTATTTGAAAGAAATCTGCTTTATATCTCAAAGTGTAGTGTCAGACATACAACCATAAAAGTCTGTCTCGGGTTCGAACAGAACCGAAGGCACTTCCGAAGAAGCCCTTGCAATCCGGGTATTCACAATCCCGATCGAACTTCCCATCACTTAGGGAATCTCTATACCGTAGCTACTCAGTGCAGAGACAATCGATAGGTTATACTCTCTTTCTTGCAAATACCCAGTCTTCACCACCGGTCTTCAAATGCTATCCATAACGCCGTATCAATATTCGAAATGGGTTATGTGACACAACGTCCTCTCCCGGCTAAACCGAATAATGAGCGTAAAATTAAAAACATATGGATAAGGGATTTCAATTAATTCACAACTTTAAAATTCAAAAATTTCTTTCAAATCATTTAAACCAATTACCATTTCAAATCTTTTAAACAAAAAGATTCATTTCACAAAGTTCACCCAGTTTCACAAAGATCCATTCACGGATTTCAAAACAATTTTCATTTCAATTGGATTAACTCATTAACTCTTTAAATCAAGATTTAGCTTATAGCTTTCAAACCCGTTTCCAAAGATTTATTCATAACTTTGAGGAACATTTTCAATTCAAACTTGAAATTACTTTAATACAAATAGGAAATTCATTCTTATATGAAAGCTTTTATCATTTGAAAACAAACAATTTTATTTCGAAAAAATCCGATTTCATTTATACAAGTTAAAGCCTTGGGTTAATTCAAATTCCCAAAGCAACACTTTCTAAAATGGTTTAAGTTCATGTAAACTTATATAACCTTTTTTTTAAATCATAAGTTCTCAACATAGAATTCAATTTCAAATTCTTAATTTAAATTTTAAATCAAATTTCAAAACTAAATTAAGTTATTCAAAAATAACTTTTATTTTGAAGTTCCTTTTCAAAAGTATTTCCCACTTTAAATCCGATTTATTTCCAAAACCATTTGGATTCAAAAATTCAATTCTAAAATTATTTCAAAAACCTATGACTTAACCAATTTCCACATGCAATCCATATTCGTGTGTGTATAGTGTAGTCCAGGGGTTTTACACAATAGTGCACAAAATCAACCATCACAAATTCAATCATATCTACATCGATAAGCGGTATAGTCCATAGTCTTACCTTCATTCACAGAGTCATAGATAAAATAAATTTATCAATGAGATATATCACATAATATAAATAAAATTCCTATTTGTGAGGAATCCAATTGGATCCCTCCAACCTGTTTCCCAGCATCCACGAATATTAGCACAACCAATAAATATCGATTTAGTCTGATAATATTATCATATTCAGCTAAACAACCAATCAAACATTTAAATATTGGCTATTTAAATTAACTGGTATCCAAATTTGAGTGAGATTACTCACCCTGAATTTTCGACGAGCCTTTAAATTTAAATTAAATCGAACGGCGTTCGGTTTAACCTAAATTTTTACTCTCTCAGAACGATCCCAGAATTACTCCACTGCTTAGTACTCGTCGTTGCGATTCCGGCTTCGCCAGTTTGGTCGATTTCTGATAACGTATGTAAGAGATGATTAGTTTTAAAGATTATTCGATTTAAAATATAATATTTTTACATTTTACTTAATTATTTTTACAAACCAAAAATTGAGGCCGCTAGATCTGGGAAGCAGAATTAAGGCCGTTCGAAACTCATCAACTTCGTTCACTAGATCCTAGGTCGCTCGAACCCATTAATGGCCAACTAGGAGTCGACATCGCTCCCCCTTCTCATCGCTAGGAGACGATCAACCGAGCCCACATCGTAGCCCAGCGTCTCGCGCACCCTCGCTCCAAGCCCAGTTGAACTCGGCTTCCTCGATGCACTGAAAATCATGCACAAATACGTCACGAATGGGGCCCTAAAACTCATCCGTCGGTTGACGAAAACCAATCTCCACCGTTGACTATGTAGTGCTTCTCAAGCTCTTCAATCTTCGTTTAGATTATTTAGGGAATCGTTGAGTGGATAAGAAGGAATTTGAAGAAGAACAAGAAAGCACACCGGCCATTGAAATGTTTTGTGTCGACCGCTGAAAGGAATTATGGTTTCGGCCCCCCCCTAAACGTATATATATACGTATAACCAATTATTTAATTCACTTTAAAGCAACTTTTTCACATGATCTCCAAACGACGCGTGCCGACAGGCGTTTATAATGTTTTACTCGTGTTCCAAACACAATGGAATGTGTTTCGGAGGCTAATTTGATCGTATGCACGAGTTATGGAAATAAACGATCAATTCTTAATTAAATCGATTAAAATAGTTTCTATGTGTTTTGAGCTGCCACGGTCAAATGTCAACTCCAATTGCTACGAAAATTGAAATCCGATAACAATTAACTATTACGGATCTAATGGAACTGGTTTCATCGAATTCCGAGACTATCCCCCGGAAGGCAATTTTAACTCGTCGACTAAATCGAGCGATTTCCGAAATTGTCGAAATCATCTAAAATTTCACTTTTGAAATTTTATTAACTCTATTATAAAACGTATAGAATTTATATTTACATTATAAATCACTCTGATTCATTTCGAACCAAAATCGGATTATTTGCATTTTTATATTGTTAAATTCCATTATTAAATTAATATAAAATCCCAAATCTTAATTTATCGACTTTTGATTCTATCCAAAAGTCCAACATCATTATTTTAAATCCAAATAGACTTAAAATAGATTTTAGAAACCAATTCATAACCATTTATATCCAGATTCACCAATTATCACCATTCCAATATTAAATTATTATTATTCAAATTTCAATTGAATTTCCATATTGAAAATTACAACTAAATTCTATTGATTTAACAAAATCCTTATTTCAAAATCAATTCAAAATCCATATTTAAAATTTAAAATGAATTAAATGTTTAAAATTTACGACTAGAAATTTTGGGTCGTTACATATAGCAGCCGCCTTGCTCGTGTTAACGGCTGAATATCCTCCATCTCTTTTCTCTTTGATCTCTCTCATCTATCAACGAATCTTGATGATTCCAAAATGAAAATTGCAGGGCTCGACCTCCTCTACAATCTATATGGTTTAGATCGGGCTAATAACATTGGAGCTTGCTGGAATCTGGCCATGAAGGTAGTGTGGTTATGATCGTTTGTGGGTGGGGTTGGGCATCGAAGGTGGTGAATTTATGGGCGAAGGTGGAGGGTGGAAGCGCGAACGCGGTGGTGATGGTCGATGGATGAATGGCGGCCTGTAGGTGGTGAGACCGATTTGGTTAAAAATTAAATTTACTGATCACTTGGCCATAGGGTAGAAAATTAAATATGGACACCGGATTTGGTTGAATTAAATGGTTTCAAAATCTTTATTTTAAATTGGTTTAAATGATATTGTTTAAAAAAATAAAAATTGGATTTATGTGAATTAGATTATTTTCTAAATTTGAACTTTGAAACGTTGTAATTGAAAATGTGTAAATGAAATTGTTTATAGATTTAATCTGAGATCCTAAAGTTGAAATTGAGATACGATTTGAATTTACTGAAAGCAATTATTTTAAAGGTTTAAATTTTAATTTGAACATTGAACTTACTTTAATTAAAATGGTTTAAATTGGTTTTTCAAATTTGGTCTTGAAATGGATTTAAACTAAATTGTTTAAAAATGAGATATTGAATTGAAACTTCCAGCCATTTGAATAGAACCGTTTAAAACTGAATTTAAAGTAAAGTTGAAATCATTTTGAATTGAGGCTGATTTAAATTGAATTTTGAATATGAGGTTGATTCGAATTGAAAATCGAAAAAATTGATTTCGTTGTGATTTGGAACATGGGTTCAAATTGTTGTAAAGGAAAGAAACAGTTTTAATATAAACTACTTTAATATAAAAACTATTTTAATAATCAAATTATTTTAATATATAAAATATTTTAATTATTTAAACTATTTTCAAAATTAAAACTATTTTATATTCAAACTATTTTCAATCTTAAACTATTTTAATTATTCCAAACTATTTCCAATATTAAAACTAATATCTAACTATTTTCAATAGACAATCTATTTTCATTATTTAAACAATTTTTAATATTCAAACTATTTTAAAAGTGGGAACTATTTAGATTTAAATCATTGATTTAAGTACAAATGTATTGAAAGTATAACCTATTTGAATTCAAAATGATTTTTGAAGAAAATCCAATGTTTCGATATGAAGTATGTAACGACCCAGAATTTTTAGAAATTAAAATTTGAATATTTAATTAATTTTAAATATTAATTAGTGAATTTATAAGTCAAATAAATTTTTATTTGAATTTTTTGGATTTAATTGAATAATTAAATCGATAATTTAATATGTTAAATTATGAAAATAATTGAAAATTGAGTTAAAAATGATTTGTAAAATTTTATTTTATCATGTTGAAGTTAGAATGATATTTTAGAACTTTTAAAATCGAATTAAAAGTTAATTTGTGAAAATTGAATATTTTAATATTTAATTATCGACTGTAAAATAGTCAATTTTTGAACTGTCTCGGAATTGAACGAAACCAGTTCTATTGGATCCGTAATAGTTAGTTATTACCGGATTTCAAATTTCGTGTCAATCGGAGCTATCGTTTGATCGTGGCAGCTCGAAACGCATCGAATTATTTTTAATTTAAATTTGGCGAGTCAAAATAGCCATTTTTCAAAAAGTCTCGGATTTCGACAAAACCAGTTTCATCGGATCCGTAATGTGATATTATTGTAAGGTTTCAAATTTCAAGTCAATTGGATTTACCTTTTGTCCGGTACAAATTAAAACGCCTAGAAATCGATTTAAATCGGTTTAATTTAAATTGAGCGTTTATAGCCATAACTCGCACATACTTCCGAATTAGCTTTCGAAACCTGTTCCATTGTGTCCGGAACGCGGGATAAACCCTAGGTACGCTGGTTACGGCGCGTAAATCGGAGTTCGGAATTTCCGGGATGAATAGTGTCGCTCGTTCCTTATAAATAGACCACCATCTTCATAAATTTGCTAAAATAAGAAACCCTAACCCTAATTCATGTTGCTAGCCACCACTTTATAATTCAAAGGCCAGATTTTTCCCACTTTCTTCCCTCAATCTCTCTCAATCTACAAACATTTAGCCGAAGTGTTCAACACGAAGGTCGTAGAGCTCGACGAGAGCTTCGATTCCATACGGTGATGATCGTAAATGGTGCGACGATGGAGGAGCAAAACATGGCCGTTCTCTACGGTTTCGCACGCACTTCGAGAGTAGGGGGTGGGGCCGAGTTGGCCAAGGCTAGGGCCGAACATAGCTCTTGTCGAGAGCTTCGCATTGGTGTATCCCGATCGTGTTCAAGTTGAACGATGAAGTTGCTAAATTAAAACCTAATTTGTGCTATGGGTTTGGGGGATGACGGCAATTTCCTGTAGGAGAAGAACGTGAGGATGAGGAAGCATATGCACGGCCTGATGTAGCTTGCTTTGGATCCTGTGGCTGAAGTTGGTTTGGGTTTTAAATATAAAAGTTTATTGTTGAAATTTAGTTATAAAAACGTGTATAAACTTGTAAATTACATAACTTTTTCATACGAGGTCGAAAAAATGCAAACTCAGTTGCGTTGGAATCGTATGGACGAGCACTACGCGATGGAGTTGGTTTGGAGTCGTTTGGAGTTAGTGAGAATTTCGGGTAAAATTAAACGCGCGTTTAATTTTATTCGAAATAAAAGCTAAAACGGAAATTAAAACCAAGGTGAGAACTTCTCACTCAATCGAATAGATTTCGATTTTATTTTAAATAGTTAGATTTAAAATATTTGAATGCATGTTTGAATGATGACTGTAAATTATTGATTGTTAAAATAGACATTATACGCCGTTAGTAAGCGGATGTTATTTATTAAAAACATATACCGCGAATATTTCATAAACAGTGAAATTGGTATTATATATAATAGCAATATATATATATTGGCATATGTATATATTGGAGTTGTTGATTTCCCGCATTTTTTGTTTAGCGGATGAGACCCTATTACGCCGTTATTAAGCGGATAATATTTAATAAGAACATATACCGCGATAATTTCGTACTGGAGCGAAATTGGTATTGTGCTAATGTTTTTGGATGCAGGAAACAGGTTGGAGGGATCCAACTGGATTCCTCAACAGTATTTATTTGTTTTTCAGATATTTTGATATTTGATTGATTATCATATCGATATATGATATCGTTGTTGTCGTGATTGACTATTTGGTATGTAGCATCATTGGACCAAATTTTGGAATTTTAAAATGATTTATAAAGTGATTTTTGAAAATATACTATATGTTTGGAATTTGATCTATTTTAAGTAAATAAACGTTATAATTTTTAAAGCTATAAAAATTATGATTTTGTGAAATATAGTTAAAAGTTGATTTTTGAGAAATAAAGGAACGATTTTATAAAATAGTTTAAATTGGATTTTTGAATACATTATAAAAGTTTGAATATACGATTTATAAAATTTGATTATTTTATAAATCAAAATGGTGAAACTATAAAGGAAATTAAAGACGTTTAAAAGAATAATATAAATTGATTTATATTAAGAGATTTATAAATGGATATTTATAAATTGAAATATGGACGTTATAAAACGAGTTTTTATAAGTGTTTTGAATGAAGTGAAAATGAAATTCATAAATGAATGAAATTTATAGAATTATAAACTGTGAAGTTATAAAAGAAATTTATAAATAGTAAGATTTATAAATTTGGTGAAATTATTTGAAGAATAGATTGGTTAAATAAATGGATCTTATAAGTTATAAGATTTATAAATTGGAAAGTCTCTAAAGGAACGATTTTGTAAAATAATCGTTTTATAAGTAATTAACTTATAATATGAACGTTTAGTTTATAATTTAGTTATAAACTGGAATAGGTTAATAAAGGAATTTATAAAAAGGAAGTTTTTATAAATAATTGGAAATGGAATTTATAAACGTTGTTTTATAAATTTGCAAATGATTTATTTTGACGAGAAAATTTGTTGAAACCTATAAATGGAGTTATATTCACATTTTTGAATAGTGAATAATCCTTTGAATTAAAAGGGATAAAAGGATGAAATTTGTTAACAAAGTATATTCACGTTTTTGAATAGTGAATAACACGTTAAAGAAATTGTTTTGGATTTGGTGTTTTAAATAGAATTAAAACGACCTAACGATGTTTTAAAATGTGTTAAGATTCGAAACCATAGATTTCAACATTTATTGTTGAAATAGACGTTTCGAGAAATAAAAGGAGATGATGGACTATAACACTGTTGTTATAGTAAATGATTTCCGAAAGGAAATGTTTTGTATAGTATTGGGATTTATATATCTATTTTAATTTCGAATCCCTATACTAGTGATTTTGGGACGTTGTAACGATGTTTTACGCAACATTCGTTTTTGGCCCAAATAAGTATGTTTAAGTAAATGATTTCCTTAAAGAATGAAATATATACTTAATTCGATTTAAGTATATTGAATATTTTCTAAGTGTTGAAAATAAAAAGATTTGTGAATTACTTATTTTTAATAAGTATGGAATTGTTTCCAATATGAAGTGAATAATTAGAATTTATCTTTTTGAAGATAAATTGAAAATGGATAATTGAAATCGTATATTCATGAATATTTTGAAATATAAATTCATTATGGAATTTATAAATGAAAAGAAGAATTTGTTTAAAAATAAATGTTGATTTATTTTTGAGGTATTGAAATTATATATCTAGTGAAGATATTTTGGAAAATAAATAATTTGGAAAATTATTTGGAATCTGGTGATGTGTGCATATTCATTGATAGTTCAATAACCGACTATCAATATTTCCCTTTGAATGGGTATTTGATGTGATTTGTTTGAATTTGAATGCCACACTTATTTTTGAATAAGCGCTCACTATTCGGGTTAACCGGGAAAGGACCATGGGGTCGTATAACCCATTCCGAATATGTGATACGTCGTTGTGAATTGCATTTGAAGATCGGTGTAGAAGACCGGATATTTGCGAGAGCGATAGGATGACCTGTCGATTGACTCTGCACCGAGTTGCTCCGGTATAGAGTTCTCCATATGTGATGGTGAATCCGATCAGGATTGTGGATATCCGGATTGCAAGGACTTCTTGTAAGTGCCTTCGGTTTTGTTCGAGCCCGGAACAGACTTGTATGGATTGTATGCCTGACATTACAAGTTGAGATATAAAGCCGATTTCTTTCAAATATATTTCTGTTGGTGGCGGAGAATTTATTCTTTGCTTAACACCCTTCTTTGAGACGCATGTGCTCAAAGGTTATATAGTTGAAGTTATCAGCGATATATTCCCAGTTTGGTAATGTGACATGCTGAGTGATGCTGAAATGATCATTGTGTTGATTATTGTGATAGGATCATTTATTTGATCGTCTATCTTAGTGATCATTGTGTTGATCATTTGTTGACCCAAAGCATGGCTTTTGTATAAAGTATGTTTTTATGGACGTGAATTCGTCGAGCCTCACATCCCGGAAATGGTCAAAACAGGAAAGAAGCAGCAAGGTTATGAGGGGTAGCGCCCTTTAGGATATGTGCATTTCCTTCTGGAAAAGGGTGGTATCATGGTATGGAGCCCAGATACTTACTCATGTTGAAACACTTTGTTTTTATGATTGTGTAAATTGATTAGAGAGCGCTCTCGGATAAAGGTCCCAAAGGACCGGGGGATGGCATATTCGGTCAGTTGTTACTCAGTTAGGAGTAACCCGGCCTTGTGTTGGTAGAGATCCGGTTTGGTTCTCGGGGATGTCCATCCAGAGGCATTCTCATGTGGCAATGGGAAGTTCCTTGGCCTGATCATTCGTTGGAAATCCAAAGAAACAATACGTGACTTGTACGGTTTTAGTTGTATAACCTGCTATGGAATGTGGCGGTAACCTGCTATTGAACATAGTTAGCTATAGTAGGCATACGATAATGGTCGTATGTTGGCTAAGATTTATATTCTACTTTCGAAATGAATTTTTCTCTACACTATGCACTAGTAATAATATCAAATGTTATTTTAAATGCGTATCAAGCATCTTTGACTATCATAAGGAGAAATCTCCTCCGATTCTGCGTTTGCATGTGTGTGTGTGCGGGAGGCCTTATGGTAGTCTCATTTTTAAAAGCATTGCGAATTGATTTAAAATATTCTTCTATTTTGATTTTAAAGTAAATAAACTGTTTTGAGTTCTCACACCAGTCACATGACTGACTCGGAGTTTATTGTTTTCCTTCCTAAACTCTGGGTGCCCACCAATTTCCACACGGGCAGTCAAGAGTTAAGGTTTATCAGGATATTCTGGATATTCTGGAGTTGCTGGAGGCAAGCTGGATTGGCATGGCGTATTACTAGTATATAGTACTTCTTTTTCCGCTGTTATGTTGTTGTATGTTGTTGTACACTCTGATGATTTGATGTAATGTAATATGATGATAATGTAATAACTGATATAGTTCTTTGTTTAAAGATTATTCATTTATTATTATATGTTGTTCCGCTGCGAATTGTGAGATTCTGTTGTTGTTCCGTTCTGTTTCTTCTGTCCCGTTCTATTTTAAAAAAAATTCTTCTATCTTCTATTATCAAATTTTCTATTTTTCTATCTTCCTCTCTCTCTATTTTCTGTTATCTTCTTCTACTTCTCTCTTTTTCTTTTCTTAAAATTTTTGTTAAAACCCATAACATTCCGTGTTTCCGGCCTTCGATTTCTCGGCAGTCGATAAAGTGAGTATCGATGTTGAATTTTCGAAAGTCGAAAATTTTCGGGGCGTTACAAAGTATGACTTGTTCTTGAAATTTAAAAGAACCGACCGGTGTCTAAAATGGACGATTGGTTATTAAAGAGACCGGGGCCGGATGAATGACATATTCTCTATCATTCTATCGAAACAACCTTAACAAGCATGTACGTGGTGGATGTTATCCAAAATGTAGAGGTTGAATTGGCGACGCTTACTGTAATAAAGAAAGAGAACGATGATGGATGACCCCGACATTTATGTCAATTAGAAATGACTACAATAGAAGCCTATGTTTAGCCAAGGGGTAAGCTACCTTTAAGGGCCTTAACCCTTCATATTATATTGATTTTTGACTTGATCGGTGCACATTGATTTGATTTCGGGGGAGGTGGACTTGATCGGCAGTCGTCGCAGCGATGTGTTACGACCAGCCAGAAAGGATAAACTGGTAGAATCCTACCTTTGGCATTGCCTCATGTGCCTTGTCATACCTTTATCCTTATATGCGCCCACTATGAATTTGTTTTAGCATGGTGCCTATAGGGGACTCATTGGCTAGCGACGTTACTGGTTGTATTACGGGACCTGCATAGACTACCTACTTAAAAATATGTTAAAGGGGATCAACGTAAAGACTTAACGTTATTTTAATACTTTACTTTACTAATAGACACTACATATATAGCGTATTTTACTACATATGGATATTTTAACGGATCCTTAGGTGATGGAAAATCCTGTAACATCTTTTAAGTTATTGCTCTCACGTTGTACACTTGATAAGAGATGGAAAATCCATTAAACATCTCTGAAGCTATTACACTCATATTTACTTGTTATTTATTTAATTTACATAAGAATTTTTAGTTTTGACTCGATTGTTTTGTCCTTTCATTAGACTCGGGTCGGCCTGAGTATTTCAATGTTTGAAGACATTATTCCTTGAAGATGAAGATGGAGTTTACTAGACCGTATTTGCTATTATTTTTCCGCTGCATTATTTTGATATGTTTGTTGATTGTACTCTGATTATGTTGTAAAAATTGAAATCAAATGTATATTGTAAAACAGCTTCATGAACTGTTTATGTGATTATCATATTTTGTCATTCTGTTGTGAGATTTGTATATTGCTTTCCTTCTTTTCTCTTATTTTCTTCTTAAACCCTATTGACAATCCTCGCTTTTAAATGGTTTGAGTTAGACATGTGTGGTTTATTGTTGACTTGAATCGTCCAAAAAAATGGGTCGCCGCAGTTGGTATAAGAGCTTTGGTTTAGAGATACTTTAGCCTCTTGGGGGTAAACTCATTAGAGGTGGGGTCAGCAATACCTTAAAATAAGTTTGAGTGTATATATATCTATGATAGAGCGTATCTTTTAGTGCCATAAAAATGTTTTATATTATGTTAATTTGTTCTATTGAGTATTTATGGATTCCGGTCGGTACATAGGATGCTATGACATCGATAGTGATTTCTAAACACTTGAACATGGTAGACACACATAATTTTTTGTAAAAAAAATAGTGAATGAAATAAATTTACCTAGTATTATATTTTGTATTTAAAAGAATAATTTTCATAAATTGATTTTGTTATTTTTGGTGTGTTGTTTGTTAGAAATGATAATATTCGGTTATTGTCATTTATTGTTTGGTTAGTCAATTTCTTAAAACTATTAACTATTTTATGACATAAGAAAATGTAATCTATAAATATGGTTTATAAAATATGATTTAAAAATAAAATGAATTTAAATTAAAAGTTTGAGAACTTAAGTTCTGGTGTTTTATTATTGGTTTTCAAGCTTTTTGGAAAAATATATTAGTATTATTTGAAAGTATTTTCGAATAGAAATATTTTCAATAAAATTTAAAAGAAGTGTTTTCAAAAGAATTTTAAAAAGAAAATAAGTTCTATACTCTCCTCTTCTGTCACTGAAAAATAATTTCGGTGATGACCACGACATCATTGACGTTCATTTTTGAGTTTCAAAGTGGGAAGACCACTATAGTGGCTTTGCTACACATTTGTTTTGATAAAAAGATTTTGATTTAAATACATTAAGTATTAGTTGATATATAAAATAATTTAAGTATATATTATTTGAATATGATTTGAAATAAAATTCGGTATCTAATTCTTAGGTTCTATTAATCAATGAGTTTCAATTATTTAAATAGAATGGGATCTTTGACTATTTTAAATGGTCAGAAACTTCCAAATTAAAACTAAAATTAAAGCTGAGTGTTTAAGGAAAATATAAAAAAATTAAGTTTTATAACTTGTAAACTAAGAAATAATGGAATATTATACAAGTAAAAACTTAAGTAATAAAAATGATTCAAAATGAAATTATGTCTATGAATAAATAATTAAGATGTTACAAAAAATGTTACTAACTTAAGTTAATGCTTTGAAATGCTTAATAATTAAATTGAATAGTTAAAAGGGAATAATATTTAAATAAATGATTATAACTTAAGAAAATGTTGAAATGGTTCATAAATAAATTTAATATTAAATGACACTATATACGAAGAAATAAATGGGACTAAAAAAGTAGAAGAACTTACATATGAGATGATTCATCTATGGATATTAATATTAAATGGAAATCAAGTTATATAAGTAAATAAATATGAACTAAAATGCAAAGAAACCTATATAATACTTTAAGAATTTATTCATTGATGGGAAATAATCTAGGTAAGTAAGTGAATGTAAATTAATAAAAGATGATCTTGGAATGAATGGGAATTAAGATAAATAAATCACATAAAAATCCTGACTCAAATTCGAATACATGATTTGTAGTAATTCACACCAGTCCGAATTATGATTTTTCGCTCAATTCTTGATGGAGAACATTTGATATGAATTTTTGATATAAATTTGAAGTTTTCTATCATAGTTATAGCTATGCAACGAAAATAGAGATTTCTAATCAAGAAATCGGATCAAAGTCCATACCAGATTAGTTGGGTTAACAATACTAGTTCAAAAGTGAAGTTTGTATATTCAAGTAAGTGATCAGAATTGATATTGTGAACAAATGATATATGTACATCGTACAAACATAACAATATTCTATGTTGTTTAGCTTATGGGAAGTTTGGAAAATGGCACTTCAAATCGTTTAAGGTTGTATGAATAACTAGTTGAGTAATTACCAAAGGCTATTGAGCGTGAGGTACGCTTGGTAGTTATTCATCACCCTTGTATGATAAAAAGTTTCTAAACCCAGATAAACCATTAGTTTTGGTTGTTATGGATGTGTGATGAATTCTTCGGTTGCATATAATGGTTGTACCGCTTTTTTGGATATGATTATTATATATTGTATGTTATTTGTGCTATTAATTGAAATAACTAAATATTACTCTTTTACATAGTTTTGACTCTTTTGGATTATGTAAGTAAGATACGGGTTTATGGTAGCAATAGTTGTTACTTTTGGTTTCATAAATAGAGTTTGTTTGCCCGACAAATATGTATGTTTTTGGATTACGGTTTTTGTAACGGTATTTTATTTTTCCCATGGTTTTGGATACTTTATTATTGAAATATGATATATATACAATGTAATTATTAATATTGTTATTTTCTAGACCTAGCCGCACAAATGAGATGCTGCCGAAATTTTTCAAAAATTTAGGACTAAGTAATTTTTTTCGTGGAAATTGAGTTATTTTCAAATTTATATTAAACTTGAACATGTAAGTTATTGTTTATAAATTGAATATTTTGAACAAAAAATATTATACCTCTAAATTCTTTCTTGTTCCTTTTCGGGGACGAAAAGTTTTGAGTGGGGGAGATTGTCACGACCCGTATTTTTGAGAATTAAAAATATAAATTAAATAAGACTTGAAATTCAAAATTTTAGAAATTCAAAATTTTATGATTTATTGATGTAAATCTTGTTAGGATATAAAGCATGATCTTAAATAAATGCTAAAATAACTAATTTTGATGAGGTAAAAGATTGTAATGCATATTAGAAAATAAATTAATGATACTGGTTTGAATATGATTTAATTAATAATTATTTGAATGTAAGTTCCATCGATCGTAATAATAGATGTTAATCTATGAATGGAATAAGTTAAGATATAAATGTTGAAATATATGAAATGAACAGAAAACAATTGTGATATTAATGTGGATTCGTTTGAAATCTAATATTGAATATAAACTGCAATAAGGGAAGTTGGAATCAATTAATTGAAAAGAAAAGACAAGTGCATTGTTCAACATAAGAACTTACATTTTAAATCAAATTAAATGAACATTTTAATGAGAATTAAGCTTTGACTTGAAAAGAATAAAATGATTGTTCGTCTCTAATTATAATATAATTGTTAAGTTAATTTGGTTATAATTGTAAAGTTTAACAAGGAATAAAATAAATGATGTATTAAGTGAGAAATTTTATGTTATTTAATTGAAATTGGTTTTAGTATTGAATATGAAATGAGTTATGTGGTAAGTAATTTATAATCCTTGTTTATAAATGATAAGTTAAAAGATATGAATTATTAATGTATAATAATTATTTTATTTATCATCTTATTATTAAATCCGTTGAAATTAATTTGGAAAAAATTTGATGTAATTGAAATATTGCAGTTAATAGAAGAAAAGGCGTTAATTGTGGAGTAATGAGTGTAATATATGAAAACTTACGTTAAATGAACACATAAGGTAATAGTTGATTTTATATAAGAATATTTAAATCAAAATAAAAGAATTTGTTTGAAATTTAAAATATAATGAACTAGGATTTTATTACAGTTGTAATTAAACATTGAAATTAATTTAATACTTAAATCTTGGATTTAACATGGAAAAATAGGATTTCAAAAGATTATTAAATTCCTGTTTAATCAAGGATGATGATAGAAAACTTTTAATTTATAACTTAAAAGTGATTAAATCATTTTAATCATAATTCATTTTAATTAACGCGTAAAAATGAACATAATTTGATTTTAAAGTTAACTTCTATATACATTAGAATTAGGGTCTGAAATTAGTTTCATTGAGTTTGAAAATATTAAAAACCTATATTTCGACATATAGGATGACCAATTTTCGTTTCGGGAACAAACGGGCTTTTAGGCCTTTATTATCGCTTTGGCCCAATCGATTTATGTTCGCATGTAAAATGTTATTTTTGAATAATTATTCAAACCTTATTCAAATGTGTAATAATAATAAGATCGAGTTATTAATGAACATCATGGTTGTAATAACGAAATTATAAAGTAGAAATGTTGTATTTGCCCATAACTGTAAATTGGTAAATAATTTGAATATAATTTAATTTAAATTTTATCAAACAATAAAATGATAAATTTCATATATGATGGAATGAGGCCTTGAAATTACTTCCATTGTTTTCATAAGGTCATTTTCCATATAGATTTCCTGTCAGCACGCCTCGATTGGAGTTCAGGCTGTTTTGGATCTTACGCTATAAATTAGGCATGCAAATCAAGATTAAAATATTATTAAAATATACAAAACCCTAATTTTTCCATGGAAGCTGCCTTATTCGTGTTAACATCCAAAAAACCTCCATCTCCTTCCCCTTGATCTCTCTCATCTCTCAACGAATCTCGATGACTCCAAAATGAAAATTGTAGAGCTCGACCTCCTATACAATCTATACGGTTGGATCGGGCTAATTGCATCGCAGTTCGGTAGAGTCTGGCCATGAAGGTAGCGTTGGTTATGGTCATTTGTGGGTGGGGTTGGGAGTTGGAGGTGGTGATTTCTAGGCGAAGGTGGAGGGTGGCGGCGCGAACGCGGTGGTGATGGTCGATAGATGAACGACGGTCTGTAAATGGTGAGACTGGCGGTCAAAGGCATGGTCAAACGGTGGGAGGTTGGGTTCTGATGTGGCTATAAAATGAGGGATAATAGGATGGTATAATTACCATTCTACCCTTATTTAATTTTTGATTTAGATTTCAATTTTAAATGTTCCAACCTTCATAACTTATGCATACGAACTCGGATTCACGCACGGTTTCTTCAATTGGACTTGTAACAAAATTGCGAACAACATGAAACTGGTTTGGTTGAATTGGAGACTATTAAAATTTTGGACTTTTGTTGGATTTTTAACGGGCTTTAAATCAAAGGTGAGTGATTTAACACACTCACACAATACTAAATTTTCTTATGTTAGTTGAATTAAACTTATGAAGTAATAAAAATTTATTGGTTGCTGACTGGTAGATTTAATTGACATTTAAATTAATTTAAATTTTATATTGAATTAAATTGACATATAAATTAATATTGAATTAATTACTAGTTAAACATCGACAATTTATAACTAGTAACTGTTGTGATATGTTGGTTGATATGGATGTTGGTTGTTATTGGATGTCTAATGATTGCTATGTTGGATGTATGGTTATTATTTATTTTCGTATATCACTGTTATCACCTGTTATATTGTTGACGTCGTATAAATTGTAATTTAGATTATTTAAAATGAAAATAGAAATAAGTTGAAATGATATATACCTATTTCATTTAATTTTGAGTTGAAATGATATATATCCATCCATGTGATTGAAAACTAAATTTACCGATCACTTGGCCATAGGGTAGAAAATTATATATGGACACCGGATTTGGTTGAATTAAATGGTTTCAAAATCTTGAATTTAAATTGGTTTAAATGATATTGTTTTAAAGAAAATAAAAATTGGATTTATGTGAATTAAATTATTTTCTAAATTTAAGATTTGAAATGTTGTAATTGAAACTATGTAAATGAAGTTGTTTATAGATTAATCTGAAATCTTAAAGTTGAAATTGAGATATGATTCGAATTTATTGTAAGTGAATTATTTTAAAGGTTTAAATTTTAATTTAAACTTTGAGTTTACTTTAATTATTAAATTGATATTTCAAATTTGGACATGAAATGGATTTAAACTATATTCTTCAAAAATTAAAAATTGAATTGAAACTTCTAACCATTTCAATAGAACCGTTTAAAATTTAATTTGAAGTAAAGTTCAAATCGTTTTGAATTGAGGCTGATTTAAATTGAATTTTGAATATGAGGCTGACTTGAATTGAAAATCGAAAAAATTGATTTCGTTGTGATTTGGAACATGAGTTCAAACTGTTGTGAAAGAAAGAAACAATTTTAATATAAACTACTTTAATATAAAAATTATTTTAATAATCAAACTATTTTAATATATAAACTATTTTCAATATTAAAACTATTTCATATTTAAACTATTTTCAATCCTAAACTATTTTAATTATTCTAAACTATTTCCAATATTAAAACTAGTATCCAACTATTTTCAATATTCAAACAATTTTCATTATTGAAAACCATTTTTAATATTCAAACTGTTTTAAAATTGGGAATTTTTAGATTTAAATCATTGATTTAAATACAAATGTTTGAAAGTATAATCTATTTGAATTCGAAATGATTTTTGAAGAAAATCTAATATTTTGACATGAAATATGACTTATTTTTGAAATTTAAAAGAACCAGCCAGTGTGTAAAATGGACGATTGGTTATTAAAGAGACCGTAGTCGGATGAATGACATACTCTCTGTCATTTTACCGGAATCACTTCAACAACCGTTTACGCTGTGTATGTTATCCAGAATGTAGAGGTTGAATTGGCGACGTTTACTGGAATGAAGAATGAGAAGGATGATGGATGACCCCGACACTTGTGTCAATTTAAAATGACTAAAATAGGAGTCTATATTTGGCTAAGGCGTTAACTACCTTTAGGACCCCACCCCTTTGTGTTATATTGATTTTTGACTTGATCGGTGCATATTGATTTGATTTTGGGGGTGGTGGACTCGGTCGGCAGTCGTTGCAGCGATGTGTTACGACCAGCCAGAAAGGGTAAACTGATAGAATTCTACCTTGGGCATTGTCTCACGTGTCCTTATACACGCCGACTATGATTTTGTTTTAGTATGGTACCTAAAGGGGACTTACTGGCTACCGACGTTACTGGTTGTGTTACAGGACCTGCATAGACTACCTGCTTAAAATTGTTAAGGGGGATCAATGTAAAGCCTTGACACTATTTTAATACTTTACTTTACTGATAGAAACTATATATATAGCGTACTTTACTACATATAGATAGTTTAACAGATCCTTAGGAGATGGAAAATCCCGTAACATCTCTTAAGTTGTTACACTCACGTAGTACACTTGATAGGAGAAGGAAAGTCTCATAAACATATCTGAAGCTATTACACTCATATTTACTTGTTATTGATTTAACTTACATACGAATATTTGGTTCTGACTCGAGTGTTTTGTCTTTTCATCACCATTGGGTCATCCTGAGTATTTTAGTGTTTGAAGACATTATTCCTTAAAGATGGAGTTGGAGTTTGCTAGACTGTATTTACTATTATTATTCCTCTGTATTATTTTGGTATGTTTTTTGATTGTACCCTGATTATGTTGTAAAAATTGAAATCAAATGTAAATGGTAAAGCGGCTTCATGACTGTTTATTTGATTATTATATTTTTTTCATTCCGCTACGAGAAACTATGTATTGGTTTCCTTCTATTCTCTTATTTTCTTATTAAACCCCATTGACAATCCTCCATTTTGAATGATTTGAGTTAGACATGTATGGTTATTGTCAACTTGAATCGTCCAAAAAGGTGGGTGGTCATAATTTTCTGTTATGAGGCATCCAACAATGGAAAATAATTATAAAATTTCATCATAAATTTACAGAATATTGAAAAAGAAATTGAAAGACCATTAAAGTAATACCGTGACAATAAATAACATATTATTTTCCAATAAAGGGAGAGCGCAAAATAGACTGTAATTCAAAGAGCATACTGTGACAAACTCTATTACGGTGGATCCGCTTACAAAAGGAATATCATCAAAGGTGCAACGACCCAAAATTTAACCACTTCAAAATATAATATCTAAAGTGATTATAAATATAAAATAGAAAAGGTTTTATGATTCAAAAATATTAAATATGATTTGGAAATAGAAATATACATAAAAATAGTAACATTTGCTTATATCGAACTAAGTGACAAAATCTCGATTTCAGAAAAGTAAGCCTAAATTGTTTAATAAATTATTTTAATTTATTTATAAGTGTTTATATTTTTAAATAACGGTATACAAATTTATTTTTAAATTTGGTTTACATAAATAAATAGTTTAACTAAAACATTAAAATGTGACTGTAAATCATTTTGTCAAAATTCAACGTTTTGTCAATTTAAAGTTGTTGCAATACTGTTGCACCTTTATGTACACAATTTAATAAATATGTTAACATATAAAAATAGTTAACAATTAACTAAACAAGGTTACTTTTAATAATCATACTTGGAAAATTCTGGAAAATAATTAGCAAAAGTAAACTAAAAAAGACAAAACACATATCACATCAATGTGACATAAAGTAAAGTAATCGTTCTTATTCTTTACTTAACTCTTAAGTGTTTGAATATTAAAAGTGTGATGTGATGTGGATGGTAAGTTTCGAATTAAAGAAGTTTACTTAATTCTTAAGGAATGTTATTTAAGTATAAACACAAATCTATATTTTAATCTCAAATATTTTCTATAAATACCCATCCACTTCTTCTTCACTTTTTCACCATTTCTTCTCTACTTTCTCAAGCTCTCTTATCCCATTTAATGGCTTCTTTCCATAATTAAATAATGCCAAAATATTTTCAAAAATAAAATAAAGGAAAATATCAACAAAAACTTCGTCCGAACCACTTTAAAATCCTCCTCCCTCTCATTGCTCACGCCCCCTTTTTCCCTATCAACTAAGAACGAGCACTCCTAGCCTTCCCGAAGCCAAGTCGAGCCATTCAAAGTCTAAGCGTTCAAGGAATCATAAGCTAAAAGCGTTGAGTAGTGAAGCTATAGCCGATTTTCCGTTCACCAAAACCAGACAAAGTGAAAACTCTAAATTATTAAGTAGGAAATGTTTATATGATTTTTTGCAAGTTATAAATATTGTTTGGATGTTAGTAATAATGTTTGATAAGTGTTTGAAGAAGAAAGCAACCACCTTTAAGTCATTTGCAAAAGTTAGTAAACAAATATGTACATAAATAAAAATCATGTGACACTGTAATAAAAAAGTTGTTAAATTGATTTGCAAGTTCATATGACATGTTAGAATATGTTAAAATGGTTATAAACATTGTTTTGGTTATTTGTTACTAATATATTGAATATATATGTTGAAACAAGTCACGGTTTTACACGACATATAATCACATGAAAATCACTTTCCAAAAGATATGAAATGTGTTATAGAATCATTTATACCTTTTAAAAATATTTGAATATAGTTTAGAAATGATTTCTAAATGTTTAAACTTATCTCGATGAAGTTTGGTTATGAATATCAAAATACGCCTAAAATTTGACGCGTCGCGTAACGGTAGTTCTTTTTTTCGCATCAAAAGTTCAAATGAACATATGAAGTAGAATATAGTTTGGAATTCTTCGAGGTAATAATTTTTCAAATCCTTATATCCATATATTTCACATAAATAAAGAAAATCAAGATTTCATCTTGTATATTTTGAAATATGGCAAAATCAATTTTCAAGAAAAATCCAGTTTTTGCACAAATGATCAAACATGAAAATTAATGAAATGAATGTTTTAAAAATATGAAATAAATTCTAAAAAATCTTTTAAATGTCTTGAAAGTGATTTTAGTTGAAAAGATAATTTTCTAAATGATATTAAAATTGTTTTGAAGAACATAGCTTTTAGAGCACTTTTTGCAACACTTTTCGATAACTTTTGAAATAAAGGTTGAAACTTAACAATTCTTCCCCAAATCCTTAGTAAATGTTTTTAACTAAATAATAAAGCATTTCAAAAAAAATTGGACAATTTAACATTATTTCAAAGATGGTTAAACAAATAGATAAGTGATATAAAAAAGAGAAAATGAGTATGCGAAAATGACTAGTACATTTGTCCTGTCTGTGAGATCTAAAAGTGAAAACAAGGTGTATAACTAAGGTTAGGGATGGAGCAACCAGTGCCCTGAACTTACCTGACCTCAGTTTTCTCTTTTAGGCGAGGGGTTGAACATATCGAAAGGAAAGCCCGGTTGCTCAACTTGAATTTTATAAAAATAATCTTCTTATACTCATTATTAAAATCTGAAGAGGGAACTTGTCCTATTTGTAGAATTTCATAGAATTTAGAAGGTTATCTCACTGTTATTCTGCCCATAGCACTTGTTGAATGCGAAAGTTAATTTTGAATAAAAGTAGAATTATTTCTATAATCCTATTTTCTCAAAAGTTACTCTTTAAAAATGATTTGAGAAATATTCAAAAAGAGGTCTAAATGGTTCTGTATTCACTAAAAGAATATTTTGAAAAAATATATATCTCTCGAAGATATTTTGATAAAGGAAATGAATGAATCGAAAAAAAATCACCTAATTACATCATTTTTATCGATGATTGGATTTCGAAGGAACCTGGGTCGGATTTGGGTGATTCCTATCCGAAAACCACTTCAAACCAATTTATGTGTTCGAAGATTGAAGATGTTCGAAGACAAATATATTAAGATGAATAATAATGAGGGACTACTTGTTGATTAATTGCGGATAAACTCCCGACTCACTATATTATAGCAGTGGTCTCTTTGCTATAAAAAACCTCAAAACCACAAGGACTTCTTGCATAGTAATGGTCTAGGTAAGTGCCTTCGGCTTGTCCTATTCATGGATAACTTATATGGACATTTGTCTGACATTGCATTTCTTAAGATTATGTACATTGGTTTTTACAAACATGCATCAATGGTTGTGGAGAAGGCAACTTCTTTTAGCTTAGCACCCTCCTTGAGACGTACGAGCTCAAGGGTTGTATTTTTGTGGAAGGTAATTAGTAGTCAATGTAAATGGAAATGTGGCACTCAAAGATGTGATATGTGCTATGTGAAAAGGTAATCGTTGCCTCAAGCCTCATCAACCGGAAATGACCGAAACAGATTTAGATGCGGCAAGGCTAAGTGGGTCACTCCCAACTGGGGTATGATTATCCCCTTCTAGGTATATTTCTTCCCTCTATGACGTTCAGGATGTAAATTAATGTGCATGCATACAAAGAGAGCTCTCGGATAAAGGTCAGTAACGACCGGGGATGATATATTCGGTACTATCTAGTTACAGAGATATGCCGGTCTTCTGTTGGTAGAGGATCCTTTATGATGGTCCTCAAGACATCCATCTAGAGGTGTACCCATCGGAAGGTTGTCCCTTCACCTGGTCATTTGTATGAAAATCCATTCTCTAATAAGAACCTGTGGTTTTGTTTGTATTGGCATAATGAATAGCCTCGAAGTGTTATATATGTAGCCATTTTGGCTAAGATTAATAAGTTAACTTGAAAATGTTTTCAAAGAATGTCATTAAAAATAATATCCCTAAATTTTGCGTAATAAAGAGTTTTGGTTATCATAAGGTAAAAACCCGTTCTGTGTTTATGTGTGCCATGGTCTTATAAGATACTTTTTTGTTTTCAAAACATCGTATTTTGAGTTCTTATACCAGTCCCATGACTGACCCAGAGTTTTCTTTATCCTTTAAACTCTGGATGCCCTATTTTTTAGGCAGCCGTGTAGTCAGGATACCTTAGGAGCATCTAGAGCGTTTTGGAGAAGTCTTTTGGAGCTCTGAAGATTGAAGTACCTGATGTAGATATCTACCTATATTCTGCTTTGATTATGTAGTATGTATTTCCAGCATATGTATGGACAGATAGTTATAACAATTCGGCTAGACTTGTATTTGACTCTGATCATTTATGTATAATTAAAATATTGAATGTGATGTGAGATTAGTGGAACCTCCTACAGGACTTTTTACGCAGATAGGGTCGTCAACAATTTTAGGTTCAAGTCCTATAGGAGGTTCCACTAATCTTTGTATGCACTGTGAAAAAGTCCCAATTTCATATCCTCCCCATCACTTTCCTTTTGTTCTTTTCATCTTAGATTTTATTGTATTTGAAATTTTACTCGGTATGGATTGGTTAGCTAAGTAGAATCTATGCTCGATTGCGAAAATAGAACGATATCTTTATGGGGCGTCTTTGGAAAAATCATAGAAATATCTTGTGAAGGTCCTAGCCAAAAAGGGATAGTTTCTTTATTATTTTGATACATCCCAGACAGGATTAGAAATAATACCCGTAGTTAGGGAATTTGCAGATGTCTTTAAGGAAGTAAAAAGTTTGCCCCCGCATGAAGAAATCAAATTCCGTGTTGATTTAGTTCCTAGTGCGATGCCAATTAAACAAAAAGATAGAAGGATGGCTCCGAAAGAAAGGATGAGTTGAATAACCAAACCCAAGAGGTACTGAAGAAGTATCCTTTACCCTGGATAGTTTTTATTGCTATGTCAGATGGATTTTTGAGATTGTTTGTAGACTATCGAGATCTAAATAAGAAAACTATTAAGAACAAGTATCCTTTACCCTGGATAGACGACTTGTTTGACCAGTTGCATGGAGCTCGAGTTTTTTCTAGAATGGACTTGGCTACAAGATTCCATCAATTAAGGATCGTAGAAGATTGTATCCATCTAACTGCATTCAAAGGTCCGAACACTTTTTGTACGTGGTTGGTTATGCACTTTGGGCTAACTAATGCGCCCGCTTATTTTGTTGACTTTTTGAATAGAACGTTTAGAGATGTGCTAAACAAGTTCGTGTTAGTCTTTATCGATGATATCCTTATCTACTCAAAGATAGAAGAAGAACACGCAAGGCATTTAAAAGCTGTGTTGGAGATATTGAGAAATAATATGCTTAAAGACAAATTCTCAAAGTGCCATTTTTGGGGGAAGGAGGTAAGCTTCCTTGGACATATAATATCAAGGGATGGAATTTCAGTGGATCCAGGGAAAGTTGCAGGTATTCAAGATTGGAAGCAGCCACAAACTCCTAAGGAGATTTGTAACTTCTTAGGTTTGGCAGCATATTACAGATGATTTGTTCAAGACTTCTCTAAGATTGCCTACCACCTAACAAAGTTGACAATGAAGGATGCTAAATTTATCAGGACTCCTAAGTATGAAGAAGCATTCTAAGAACTAAAGAAGAGATTGACAACCGCTCTAGTGTTAGCAATTATAAATGGAAATATTAGATTGACTGTGTATACAAATGCTTGTGGAGAAGGAGTTGGTGCAGTTTTAATGCAAGATGAGAAGTCGATTTCTTACGCAAGTAGACAACTGAAGACGCATGAGAAGAATTATGCAACATACGAATTTGAATTATTAGCCGTTGTGTTCGCTCTAAAGATATGGAGACATTATATACTGGGTAAGAGTCTTTCATAGTTTATTTTGGTACAACTTTGAATTGACCTTAGTAAATAATATTCTATCTTTTAGGTGAAAAAATCAAAATCTTCACAAACCACAAATCTTTGAAGTATCTTTCACCCTAAAGAATTTGAACACGAGACAGCAACGCTGGCTACAATTTCTCGCATCATATGATCTAGATATTGTGTATACACCTGGGAAAGCCAACGTAGTAGTGGATGCATTGAGTAGGAAGTTAGCTACTATTTCTTATTTGTTAGTTACTCCAACTCTCCAAGAAAAGATCGCCAGCATACAAAAGGAGGATCTAGTTTTCAAGGAGATCGTTAGGAATATACATCAAGGATATAAATCAAGCTTTAAAATAGATAACCTTAGAGTATTGCGGTTAAATAGAAGAATTTGTGTTCCGGATTCTGCAAATCTTAAGCAAGAAGTATTAGCTGAATGCTACAAAGCCAAACATAGAATTCATTCGGGAATTCATGAGATGTGCAAGGACATGAAGCATACATTTTGGTGGAAAAGTATGAAGAGGGACAAATCTATCTATGTCACCGTTGTGAAAATTGCCAAAGAATCAAACGTGACCAACAAAAGACGGTGGGATTACTTCAACCTTTGGAGATTCCAGCTTGGAAATGGGATCAAATATCCATATATTTCATTGATGGATTACCGCGAACAAGGAAAGGAAATGAAGGCATTTCAGTTGTCATAAACCGATTAACCAAAAAAGCACACTTTATTCAAGTTAAGCCAACAAGAATTGCAGCAAGCCTTATGGAGATATATATGAAGAAGATAGTTCAATTGCATGGGGTTTCGAGCCGTATAGTAAGTAATCGTGATCCAATCTTCACTAGTCAGTTTTGGGAAGCACTACAGATAGCTTTGGGAACCAAGCTGAGTATAAGCACTACATATCACCTCCAAACTAAAGGACATACGGAAAGAGTCAACCATGTTTTGGAAGATTTTTTAAGAGCATGTTTTCTAGACTTTGGAGGCTTGTGGGAGAATCATTTACGTTTAGTAGAGTTCTTCTATAATAATAGCTATCAAGCTAGTATCGGCATGGCGCCGTATGAAGCTCTATATGGTCATCCATGTAAGTCGCTAGCGTATTGGATAGAATCTGGAGATTATTTAGTGCTTGGCCCAGATATGATATGAGAAGCTTTAGAAAAAATTGATATAATTAGAAAGAAGCTAAAAGAAGCCCAAAGTAGATAGAAGAGCTATGCAGACCGAAGGCGTAGAAATCTGAAATTCTCAGTTGGAGATTTAGTCTTTTTGAAAGTCTCTCCAATGAAAGGAGTATTAAGATTTGGAAGAGCCAGAAAGTTAGCACCTCGATATATTGGACCTTTTCCCATTCTGGAAGAAATCGGCCCACTAGCTTATCGAGTACAATTGCCTGAAAGATTGTCTGGTGTACACATTGTTTTTCACATATCACGTTTACGGAAGCATGTATATGACCCAGAACAAATCATAGAAGTGGCTGCCCCGGATGACTTGGAGATAGAAGCAAATTTAGCGGTTATTAGAAAGTCCGTCTGAATCGTGGATCAATATAAAAACGATTAAGAATGAAGGTAGTAAGGTTGGTAAAAGTTCAATGGAGCGGGGATGCTGATGATTGCACATGGGAAACAGAAAATAGAATAAGCAAAGCATATTCCGAGTCTAGGATCGATGTATAGAATTTATCTATCGTTTGAGTGTACTCACCGTCTATGGTGTAGTGCTTATTGTATATATTCCATCTTATTGAATATATATTTCCTTTTGAGCTATTTTCTTCTTATCTAATTTCAAGGAGGAAATTCTTTAAGTAGAGGAGGACGTAACGACCCAAAATTTAACCACTTTAAAATATAATATTTAAAGTCATTTAAATATAAAATATAAAATGTTTTATAATTCAAACAATGTTGGATAGGATTTGGAAATAGAAATATACATAAAAATAGTAACATTTGCTTATATGGACAAAAGTGACAAAATCCTGATTTTAGAAAAGTAAGTTTAAATGGTTTAATAAATTATTTTAATTTATTGATGAGTGTTTATAATTTTAGATAATATTATACAAATTTATTTTTAAATTTGGTTTACATAAATAAATAGTTTAACTAAAATGAAAAAATATGATTGTAAAACATTTTGTCCAAATTCAACGTTTTTTCGATTTATTGTTGCAATGTTGTTGCACCTTTATGTACACAATTTAATAAATATGTTAATATATAAAAATAGTTAACAATTAACTAAATAAGGTTACTTTAATAATCACACTTAGAAATTTCTAGAAAGTAATTAGAAAACGTAAACTAAAAAAGACAAAACACATGTCACATCAAATGTGACATAAAGTAAAGTAATCATTCTTATTCTTTACTTAACTCTCAAGTGTTTGAATTTTAAAAGTGTCATGTGATGTGAATGGTAAGTTTTGAATTAAATAAGTTTACTTAATTCTTAAGGAAGATTAATTAAGTAAAAACACAAATCTGTATTTTAATCTCAAATATTTTCTATAAATACCCATCCACTTCTTCCTCACTTTTGCACCATTTCTTCTCTACTTTCTTAAGCTCTCTTACCTTCTTTAATGGCTTCTTTCCATAATTAAGTAATGCCAAAATATTTTCAAAAATAAAACAAAGGAAAATATCGAAAAATCTTTATTTGAACCACTTCAAACTCCTCTTCCTCCCTCTCATTGCTCACGGCCCCCTCTTTCCCCATCAACTAAGGTCGAGCACTCCTAGACCTCCCCAAGCCAAAGTCGAGCCATTCAAAGTCTAAGCTTCAAGAAATAGAAAGTTAAAAACATCGAGTAGCGAAGCTATAGCCGATTTTCCATTCGCCAAAACCAGACAAAGTGAGCACTCTAAATTATTAAGTAGAAAATATTTATATGATGTTTTGCAAGTTATAAATATTGTTTGGATGTTAATAATGATGTTTGATGGGTGTTTGAAAAAGAAAGCAACCACCTTTAATGACAATTATGTGACATTGTAATAAAAAAGTTGTTAAATTGATTTGCAAGTTCGTATGACATGTTAGAATATGTTAAAATGGTTGTATACATTGTTTTGGTTATTTATTAGTTGTATATTGAATATATATGTTGAAACAAGTCACAGATTTACATGACGTATAATCACATGGAAATCACTTTTCAAAAGATTTGAAATGTGATATGAAATCATTTATACCTTTGAAATTTTTTTAAATATACTTTGGAAATGATTCCTAAGTGTTTAAATTTATCTCGGCAAAGTTTGGTTATGAGTATCAGAATATGCCTAAAATTTGACGCATCGCGTAACGGTAATTCGTGTTTTCACGTCAAAAGTTCAAATGAATATACGAAGTGGAATATAGTTCGTATTCTTTGAAGTAAGAATATTTCAAATCCTTATATCCATATATTTCACATAAATAAATAAAATCAAGATTTCATCTTGTATATTTTGAAATATGGCAAAATCAGTTTTCAAGAAAAATTCAGCTTTTGCACTAAATGATCAAACTTGGAAATTGATGAAATTAATGTTTTAGAAATATGAAATAAATTCTAAAAAATCTTTTAAAATGTCTTTAAAGCGATTTAAGTTGAAAATATGGTTTTCTAAATGATATAAAAGTTGTTTTGAAGAATATAGCTTTTAGAGCACTTTTTGTAACACTATTTGTAACGCTTTTCGCAACACTTTTCAATAACTTTTGAAACAAGGTTGAAACTTAACAATTCTTTTCCAATTCTTTAGTAAATGTTTTAAAGTAAATAATAAAGCATTTCAAAATAAACTTGACAAATTAACATTATTTCAAATATGGTTAAACAAATAGTTAAGTGATTTAAAAAGGGAAAATGAGTATGAGGAAACGACTAGTACATTTGTCCTGTCTATGAGATCTAAAAGTGAAAACAAGGTGTGTAACTATGTATTGGGATGGAGCAACCAGTGCCCTGAACTTACATGGCCTCAGTTTTCACTTTTAGGCAAGAGGTGGAACATATCGAAAGGAAAGCCCGGATGCTCAACTTGGATTTTATAGAAATAATCTTCTTACACTCATTATTAAAATCCAAAGAGGGAACTTATCATATTCGTGGAATTTAAAAGGAGAATCTCATTGTAATTCTGCCCATAACACTCGTTGAATATGAAAGTTGATTTTGAATAAAAGTGGAATGATTTCTATAATCCTATTTTCTCAAAGGACACTCTTTGAAAATGATTTGAGAAATATTCAAAAAGAGGTTTAAATGATTCCATATTCACTAAAAGAATATTTTGAATATATATATCTCTCGAAGATATTTTGTTAAAGGAAATGAGTGAATCGAAAAATTTTCAACTAATTACATTAATTTTATCGATGATTGGATTTCGAAGGAAGCAGAGTCGGATTTGGGTGATTCCTATCGAAAAACACTTCGAACCAATTTACGTGTTCGAAGGTTAAAATGTTTTAAGACGGAGATATTAAGACGAATAATAACGAGAGACTGCTTGTTGGTTAATTGGGGATAAACTCCCGATTCACTATATTATAGCAGCGATCTCTTTGCTATGGAAAACTTCAAAACAACAAGGACTTCTCGCTTAGTAATGACAGAGGAAAGTGTCTTCGGTTTGTCCTGTTCCTGGACAACTTGTATGGATGTTTTCCTGACATTGTATTTTTTTAAGATTGCGTACATTGGTTTTTACAAACGTACATCAGTGGTTGTGGAGAAGCCAACTTCTCTTAGCTTAACACCCTCATTGAGACGTACAAGCTCAAGGGTTGTATTTTTGTGGAAGGCAATTAGTAGTCAACGGAAATGACTATGTAGCACTCAAAGATGTGATATATGCTATGTTAAAAGGTAATTGTTGCCTCAAGCCTCATCAACAGGAAATGGCCGAAACAAGGTTAGATGCGGCAAGGCTGAGTGGGTCATTCCCGATCAGGGTATGATTATCCCCTTTTAGATATATTTCTTTCCGCTATGACGTTCGGGATGTAAATTAATATGGATGCATGCGAAGAGAGCTCTCGGATAAAGGTCGGCAATAACCTAGGGGTTATATGTTCGGTACTATCTAGTTATAGAGATAGGCCAATCTTGTGTTGGTAAAGGATCCTTTGTGATGGTCCTCGGGATATCCATCTAGATGTATACCCATCGGAAGGTAGTCCCTTCACCTGGTCATTTGTATGGAAATCCATTCCCCAATAAGAACCTACGGTTTTGTTTGTATTGCCGTAATGAATAGTCTCGAAATGCTATATATGTAACAATTTCGGCTAAGATTAATAAGTTAATTTGAAAATGTTTTCAAAGAATGTCATTAAAAATAATTTCCCTAAATTTTGCGTAATAAAGAGTTTTGGTTATCATAAGGTAAAAACTCATTCCATGTTTATGTGCGGCGTGGTCTTATGAGATACCTTTTTGTTTTCAAAACATCGTGTTTTGTGTTCTCACACTAGTCCCATGACTAACCCGAAGTTTGTTTTTCCTTTTAAACTCTAGGTGTCCTATTTTTCGAGATCCCGTGTAGTCAGGATACCTTAGGAGCATCTGGAGCATTTTAGAGAAGTCTTTTGGAGCTCTGAAGATTGAAGTACCCGATGTAGATATCTACCTACATTCTAGTGTGCTATGTAGTATGTATTTTCCAGCATATGCACGGATAGACAGTTATAACTATTTCAATGGATTAGTATTTGACTCTAATCATTTATGTATAATTAAAATGTTGAATGCAACGTGAGATTTTATTACTGTGTTATCTTCTATCTTTATTTTCTTTTACACCCCTGATAATCTGCCTCCCTGGCACTTGGATTTATGACAGGTGAATATCGTGGATGTATTAGTGTTGATTTCCGAGGGTCGATGAGATGGGTCATCACAAAAGGTCTTTCTTGAGCAAGTTTTTCAATTGATGTTACTTTTATATGAGGATATTTTGGTTAAGGGGGGGTTTGTATTTGGCATAGTCCTATGACACGATGCTCTATATTTCAATGAAAGATATATTCAGTACTTTTTTCTGAACAGAAATAAAGTAATAAAGTTTTCTTTGCACTCCATAAATTTTAAATATTGAACTTTTTTTTGATCTCATTAAAGTTGGACCGGTTGGAAATAGACTTGTATAGATCACAGTTCATGTAATTTTCATGCTGCAGATCAATGATTGAGCAATGTTATTTGATTGTGTTGGTATATGTAACCGTTGATTGGTTTAGTTACAATAAACGTAACAAAAGCCGCTTTGATTCTTTGCCAGCATAGTTATTGGACACGATTTTTTTGAAAACACCTTATGCTATAAATAGCAAAATTTTGAAGCTTATAAAGTTATATACATTAATAAGGATATTTATATGTGACCCATGGAGAGTTTGTTGGAATATCTCAACAATTTGTGTCACGTATGTAAAATAAAATGTGTTGTTTTATCTTGGTGTAAAATCTAATTAAAGTGATCAAATTTTGAATTATAGCTAAAAGACTTAAAGACACATTGTTATTGTATTAATGTGTATATAAAGAGGCAATTCTAATTTGCTGAAGGGCCAAATTAGAAAATGGAAATTATAAATAAGGGATTGTGATCTCCAAATTACACAAGCTTTGACCGGATCTTGGGTTTTGTCAATTTAGAAGATCAAACCAAATTGTTATTATCTTCAATAAACAACAATGGATTCAGGTATACTTCCACTGATTTATTTATATCCTCTAGTTTATTCTCAATTAAATCAATATAGGTTAAATATTTGGATCTAGGGTTTAAGAATTGATTGTTGCTAAAGTATATTGTTATCCTAAGGTACTATGTTGAAAATTATACAAAATTTTCTCCTTTGTTTTAACTAAAGTTTTTATGGCTAGGAATAAAAATAATGGTATTGACGTTATGTTGATATATGAAAATGATAAAGAAATGAAAGGCCTTGAAGATGGAAACTCTATAGCTTTAACCAATGTAGATTTAAGTTGGAATACAATGTGTAATAGGAAAATGATTAAGAAAAAATTTATTGTAAAGAAAGAAATATCTGTTTTTGATGTGCAATTATATGAGACATATTTAATTTGTCATAGCAAGTTTGAAATTTTGGGTATAATCGAAGTTAATCGTAATGGTTCGAATAGGTTTTTGGATGAATCCAATAGTAAGGATATTGTTCTTTATGACAACATTGGGGTCTCTATTGATGTAATGATCAATCCATTAAATATGGAAAATTCAAATATGAAGAATGCAGAGGAGCTATATAAAACTAATAAAGATATTGATACAAGAGGCCAGCATTGTTGAGGAGGGGATAGTTTCTAATGTTGTTAACATTAATTCATGAGAATTGATGGCGAGTTCATCTTCTTTATTCCAAATTTTGCATGTATACGTTCGATATGGTAGTGCACATGAATTTCACATCGGCAAACATATTGCTGCAGTTTCAACTTATTTTTATGGCTTAAACATGGCTGATGCTTCTTTCTTTGGCTTTGAATCTAACATGATTGATGATTATTCTCACTTTGATATGCATAGAGTGTGAGTCGGCGGAACAGGGATCGTAAAACTAAATTGACACTAGAGGGAGGGTGAATAGTGTTCAATAGATTTTACGAAAAAAATTTCAAATTCTTTAAGATTCTACTTAGAATGATATAATTAACAATCACCGAAACAATCTCAGAATCAAAGCACAGATAAAAGTAAATGCAATAAAAGTAAAAAAGGAAAGAATACAACAGGATTTTATACTAGTTCAAAGTCAACTTACATCCAATTCCATACAATTCCTTGTATGGATTTCTTTTCAATTAGTAAAAGCAAATGCAATCTCAATTTCAAGGCTATGAGGCACACCCTTAAGAATCCCAGTGTAACGACCCGCAATTTTCGATAATTAAAATTAGTTAATTTAATAAGGTTTTGTGATTTAAAGTTGAGGAAATAAAATTTTGTGATTTAATGATAAGAATATAACTGTAGTGAAATGTAATAGTATTAATTTAAGGCTATGGATAACTACTTTAAATGCAATTCCAATTAATTAAATGATTAAAAGTTATAATCGATTGTGGATTGTAAATCAATAGTAATAATGTGTAATTAATTGTAATTGGATAAAAATTAGAATTGGGTAGGTCATTGTAGCGTTTGTTTATAAATAATAAAACCATAAATGTGATTAAATTAAGAAAAGGTAACGATCGTCTTTTGTTACCAATTTATTTAATTTTTTAATTAAATTGGAAACCAATGACAATAAATTATAATTACATGTTAGTTAAAATGAGTAGGACGACAACTGTAAAATGTGAATGCCATAAAATGTACAGGGATGTCAATTACATTCATAAGGCAACAAAATGATTTAATAAAAAAGAGTGAAACCAAGATAATTTGATTTATTGGGATTTTAAAATTTTATTTAATATGAAATTTAACAAAAATTCGATGTTATTGAAATACTGCAAACAATATGGTAAAAGATGAAATTGGAGAATATTAATGTAGTAAAATATAAACAAATGTTAACAATATCTATAGAGTATTGATTGACTGAATAAAAGATTGAAATCTAATTAAATCAATTTGTTGAAATCAGAATATAATTAATTGAAATTTAATGTAATTAAATATTGTGATTAACGTAAGAAATGACGTCAATTGTAGAAAATGAGGATAACGAGAAAGAAACCTATGTTAACGATTTTATAAGGTTTTGGTTGATTTAATAGTAGAAGTGTAAATCAAAATAAAAGAATAAAAATGAATGAGTTTAGTAAAGGAGTAAACATATGTTTATTTATTTGAAATGTTTGGCAGCTGAAGATTGATTGTAGAGATGAGAAACTATTATTTAGTAAGAAATGTGTAATTACTATTTGTATCCAATAGTGTATAAATATGTTTAAATTACTATTAGATAGGAAATAATTGTTCTATTTCTCATTACATTCATTTAGTCCATTTTGAAACTTAATCAAATGAAATTAATGTAATTGAAAATTTTCAATTAATAGGAGAGAGAATACTAAATTGTAAATTAATAGATGCAATTAAAAGTAGCTTATGCTTTGTGAAAATATAAATGTAACGACCCGTAAATTTCGACGATTTAATTTATTTAATAGAATTTTGTAATAAAAATTTAGTAGAAATAATAAAAGGTGATAAATATATATTGAACGCTAATTTAACAATGGTAATTTAAGCCTTTGTTTGTAATATGAATAAATTTTTCAATAAAAATTGGAGTAAGTATTGTACCTAAATATAATGGGAAGATATAGAATATAGGTAAGGCATTTAATTAGTTAAGTGTAAATTTATGGGTATAATAACAATTCGTATATGTGACGTTTCATGTTTTGCCCGCTCGAAAATCGACATCCATACTTTACATCGTACTCGAATGCCGTAGATTCGACCGTTCAAATCCGATTCGCCGGAGCTTATAACAACATTAAGTAAATAACACAGCGGAATAAAAGGATAATACATTGATATACAGCTTTAATACAATATCTGATACAATAGATGATCCAATAGATATCAATATACATCAGAGATATGATACAATAAATAGCAGCGGAAAAGAAAATAGATGACATCTAACAACGGAACAATATAACTCTAAGATAGTCTTCAAAAGAGAACTCCGAGAACTGTAACTCCATTTCCAAGAATCAACCCAGCAATAGCTCGAACCCCCAATAACGATGCACCAATCTCAGCAAGACTGGTGCGATCCAAAGACTGAACCAACTCCAGATAATCCACTATATCTAACTATCTGGAAAAAAAAAAACCAACTCTAGACTGCTCGTGTAGAAAATAATGAGCACCCAGAGTTTAGGAAAGAAAACAATAAACTCCGGATCAGTCGTGGGACTGGTGTGAGTAACGAAAATAGTTTATCTTTTAAAACATTAAACAAAAGATTTTCAAAGTCAATTCGCAATGCTTTTCAAAAATGAGACTACCATAAGGCCTCCCGCACACACACACAATGCAAGCGCAGAATCGGAGGAGATTTCTCCTAATGATAGTCAAAGATGCTTGATACGCATTAAAAGAAACATTTGATATTATTACTAGTGCATAGTGTAGGAAAAATTCATTTCGAAAGTAAAGATATAAATCTTAGCCAGCATAGACATTTCGAACTATGCCTACTATAGCTACCATCCAAACAGTGGGGCGCCACCATAAGTGAATGATAGGTCCTACAACTAATGCCGTACAAGATCGTATTGTTTCTTTGGATTTCCAACGAATGATCAGGCCAAGGAACTTCCCATTGCCACATGAGAATGCCTCTGGATGGACATCCCCGAGAACCAAACCAGATCTCTACCAACACAAGGCCGGGTTACCCCTAACTGAGTAACAACTGACCGAATATGCCATCCCCCGGTCCTTTGGGACCTTTCAACCGAGCGCTCGTAATCAATTCACACAATCATAAAGTGTTTTCAACATGAGTAAGTATCTGGGCTCCATACCATGATACCACCCTTTTCCAGAAGGAAATGCACACATCCTAAAGGGCGCTACCCCTCATAACCTTGCTGCTTCTTTCCTGTTTTGACCATTCCCAGAGGTGTGAGGCTCGACGAAGTCACGTCCACAAAAACATACTTTACACAAAAGCCATGCTTTGGGTCAACAAATGATCATAGAAATGATCACAAAGATAGAAGATCAAACAAATGATCCTATCACAAATAATCAACACAATGATCATTTCACAGCAACACTCAGCATGTCACATTACCAAATTGGGAATATATCGCTGATAACATTCAACTACATAACCTCTGAGCTCGTACGTCTCAGAGAAGGGTGTTAAGCTAAAAGAATAAATTCTCCGCCACCAACAGAAATATATTTGAAAGAAATCGGCTTTATATCTCAATTTGTAATGTAAGACATACTATCCATACAAGTCTGTTCCGGGCTCGAACAGAACCGAAGGCACTTACAAAGAAGTCCTTGCAATCCGGATATTCACAATCCCGATCGGATTTCCCATCACTTAGGGAGTTTCTATACCGGCGTGACTCGGTGCAGAAACAATCGATAGGTCATCCTATCGCTTTCGCAAATACCCGGTCTTCATCACCGGTCTTCAAATGCTATCCATAACGACGTATCACATATTCGGAATGGGTTATACGACACAAAGGTCCTTTCCCGGCTAAACCGAATAGTGAGCACGATATTTCAAAAACAAATGGATAATGGGATTTCAATTAAGTCACAACTTATTACCCAAAACCTTTCTTCAAATGGCTTAACAAATTACCATTTTCAATCTTTAAACAAAAAGATTCATTTTCACAACCTTTAACGGTTTAAACAATTTTCACATTTTTTTATCTTCTAAACAAAAGATTCATTCACAGATTTTCCAAATCAATTTTCATTTCAATTTGATTAACTCGTTAAATCTTTAAATCAAAGATTTAACTTATAGTTTTCAAAACAATTTCATTTCAATTTGATTTAAACAAATCATCAATTTAAATCTATTAAAAATAAACAGATTTAATTCATAGCTTTCAAAAAGAATTCATTCATAACTTAGGAAAATCATTTCTCTATTCAATCTTGAAATTCCCCTAATTAGCTGGAATCTCAGTTCTTATCTAAAAGTGTTTATCATTTGAAGACAACAGTTTTCATTTTGGAAATCTGATTCATTTATACGAGTTGAAATCCTTGGATTAAATTCAAATTCCCAAAACCATACCTTTAAAATGGTTTAAATTCATACAAACCTGTTTATAATATCTTTAACCATAATTTCCAATCATCAAATTCAATTCCAAATATCGAATTCAAATTCAAATTTGAATTATTTAAATTGGAGATTTTACCGAGTTATTCAAAATAGCTTTTATCTGTGAAAACCTTTTTCAAAAGCTTTACCGTTTAACCCAAATCCATTTTCAATCTTAATTTGAAATTAAAACTTTAATTTCAAAAACATTACATTTAAATTATCTGTGACTTAACCGATTTCCTCGTGAAATCCATATTTGTGTGTGTATGGTGTAGTCCAGGGGTTATACACAGTAGTGCAACATCATTCAATCATGACAGATCAAATGCAACAATATATCTGATAAGCGATATAAAATATAACGCTTATCTTCATTCACAGATCACAGATATATTTATATATCACAGATAATAAATTACATCACAGATCACAACACAAATCAGGATAATCATAAAGCATCATATAACAGGGATATCAAACAGTTTAACATCCAATATAATCCAAGCATCCATAGGTAGGATTAATTTAATTATCTGATTAATTTAAATCAGATTAAATTTCTATGAATAATTCTTTTCACATTTATTATCAAAATAAATTTCAAGTAAATGATCCTCACTAACTATTCATAATTATTCAATTACTATTCTTAAGTAATTAAACTCAATTTAACTATTGTTAATTATCATTTAATTAACCTTTAAAATCATATGTTTAATCACTAATTATTTAATTAATTAAGTTCTAAACTGTAACTTAATAAATCTTAATTACTCGATTAAATAACCTTAATCATTTGTTTAAAAGACAACTCTTTATTAATTTAATGAATCTTATTTACAAATTAATTTACCTTAATTAATTTAACTCAAATCCTAATTTCTTGATTAAATAAATTAATCAATTATTCACTTGAACTAATTTAATGAGTGCATATCAATTTATCTTTACTAATTCAAATCTAAAACATTTTCTAACTAATGTTTTAATTATCATCACAAAGCAAATTTAAACAATTTTAACTATTAAAACTTCTTTGATTTTAGAACTAGGATTCAAATTATCTTTAATTTAGATTTAAATTTAGATTTAAACTTCTAGTTTCAACTTGCTTAAATTTTTCATTTAAAATTTCAACTCCATTTCAAATTTCTTTAATATATATTGAATTGCTTTTAAGTTATTAAAACAATTTAAATTTAAAACTTATTTATGTTTAAACTAAACTCTACATTCAACTTGAATTTATATTAACATTTCAATTTGAACTCAGCTTTAAAAATCTTGGTTTAAAATTTAAATTTGGTTTTAAAATTTGCAAACCAAAACAGTTTCAGGTTTGAAGCCTGGAACATGAATTTGGACCGAGCCCAGACTCGATTTGCTTCGAGTCACTTACTCGATTTACTCGAGTACCACTTCGGGTAAAAACCCACTAGAACGCTGCTTCTACACAAACAACATCACCAGGCTAGACTTCTGACTCGTGCACGTGCACATCGCCGCTGGCGATCTTCCGGCCCCATCACGTTGTCGAACACGTCACCGATCAACTCGCGATTGTATTCCAACCACTTGAACCATCCCACCACCTCGAAATAAAAATTTGAGCAAAAATTCAAAACTTGGAACCGCTTGAACCCATCAGCCCGAACCTGTCAACACGTCGCGTCCCCCTCCTCTGACCACCGGAGCACCAGCACCATCAGCCACCACTTCGCCATCGACCCCTCTTCCAATTCCCACAAGCACGTCAAACTCGATCATCTATAAATGCCGAAGTGACCAATTTTCTCCATCCCAGTAAAACTAGGTTTTCAAACTTCAACGACCTCCCATCGCCAGCACCAACCTCTAGGCGACCCTCTCCTATTTTTCTCCGATGCCCCGTAGGCTCCTCCACCACCTCGAACGACCGCGACACCCCCAGATCAATACGTCGCCGGAATTTGGTCGAAGTATACTTTTTGTTCATTTTCGAATTACCCCTAAACCCCACCTCTAAAAATTATAAATTTTGCATTAAAAATCATATTAAAGTGTGATGATTCCACTCATATACCTGAATTGTAAAATTAACAGGTTTGAATTTTTACAGAGACTTGAGTTTCCTGCTTTAATTTTATTTCCAGAGTCATACACAAATGGTTTTAACTTAAATAAATTTTTAAACCCTAGTTCATGATCAAACAAACATCTTTCGTTTATATTCCATGATCTAACAGCGAGTAGATAAGGAGATAGAGATTTATTTTATAAATCTGGGTTTTGAAAGAAAAAAAATATAAAGCAGAGGCAATACAACAATCACAGGCACACATACATCAACATATATACAGGAGATTTGCAACAACACACTTTCTAGATAAACTCTTGCAACCATCTCAAATGTTTTTAAAAGGAAGTTACTCACTTTGGTTTTCAGAAAAATGAACAGGGCACAGAGCACATCTTCTTTGATCTCTGGTTGCTTGATTTGTTTATTTTTTTATTTTTTTCCAGAAACTTTGCTTTGAAGTCCCAGGTTGATTGTTGTTGATCAAGTGCTGAGTTTATATTGTCTTCATATTTGCTTAGCTTTTGATTTCCAGTTTGGAGAAAATATGCACAAGTACTTTGTATATATGGATGTAAAGTTGAATTTTACTTTGTTTTAAATTTTCATTTGCCTGCATGCTTATCTACAGGTTTTATTCCTATTTGTATAACCCTGGTTTGCCTTTTTCTTTATGTACATATTATAAAGTTATAGGCATGGCTGCATCCTTTTCCTTGTGTTGCATTAATTACCTAGTACTTTAGTTTTCATTTTATCATATTTATATTTGTTTTATAGGCTGAGATGATCCTTGTTTCGGTGGCTAAAAATATTGCATTGATTGCCTTGGTCCTTTGATCTTTTGCCATGCTTCAGTCCATACTTATCTTATACTATTCTTTTTAGTACATATGTCTACTTTTATTTTGTATGTACTTTTTCTTATTTATTTTCTTGTACTCGGCTGAGATAATGTTAATGAATGCTTGCTTTGTTTGTAAAATAGGCATGCTGTGGATGTTTGCATTAAATGAAATGGTCCTTTATGTTTTGAATATATACTTGCTGCCTTGTTTTGCCAGCCAATGCATATATATTTTGTTTTGGTATTCTTTTACAAGTGTACATACTTGTATGTATTTTTGTTTACTTGGTTTATGTTTATTTTGTACTCGTATTTATTTGTTTGAAAACTTTATTTGCATTGCCTGCACACACATCTCTTTTATTTTCTTTGTATATTATGCAAGCTTTATTACTTATGTAAATATATATACTTTATATTTTTCACTTAATATTGATAAGTAGTTTTATTCTTATCTCTTTTACTTATTCTTTTTACTTCTATTTTTAGTTTAAATATTTATCATAAATTTTACTTTAAAAATTATTGTTTTATATTTCTCTATATACACATATATTTTATATAACTCAAATTATCATCATTTATAAATTTTTAAATCAATTTTATTTATTTATTTCTATACTTGTGTCCAAAGTATATTATTTATTTTTCAAAATCATTTATTTAAGAATTTATTTAAAATCCAATATATACATATATATTCTCATATATACAAATTTTCAAACCCATATGACTTAATATATTTTCTATTTGAATCGGGGAAACTCGCATCATTTAAAATCAATTTTACAAATTTTAATTCAAAAATTCATTTAAATTATCAATTTAAATTCATAAAAATCCGGGGTCGTTACAGTATACATTACCTAATTAATCTGTCAATTAATTTGTTAAAAAAATCAAAACCTTTTAATTTGGTAAATAATTTAATGCGTATTGATAAGCGTTACTTTAACGATTAATTTTAAAGTGATGGGAAGAAAATAAGTAAAGTTATGCAGTAATAAATAAATAAAAATATCGCAATAAATAGGAAACTGACATAACATTTATTTATACGAACGTTACTTATTGATTTGAGAGTAACGGAAGTGTGAACGTAAAAAAAAATAAGCGTAGATTTATGTTAGGTAATTATTGAGAATATGGGGAATAAGTTGAAATAATATTAACTAAAAATTTATGCGTAAAACATGTTATGTAAGATATATTGATTCCATTTAATAAATTGAGGATTAATATTATCGAAGAGGATTAAATATGGTCTCAATGTAAATTTAGATAAGTTTTGAAATAAAGACTAATTCCATTCAGAAGATGACAGTGGGTGCAATATTTTGATTTGTAAGCGATAGTAATAGGTTACATGTTTAATTGGTTGATAGAATTTGAATTGAAATAAATGTTAATACACTAAATAAAGGTTACATTAATATGATAAGTAATACAATGTCTAGAAGTTTAATATAGAGTGTGTTAAGATGTAGAAATGGAAATTAGGAAGCAGTTGGAATTAAATGAAATTTTAGGTGTATTTATGAGAAATTTGCGTACAATTAAAGAAGCGAATGAAATAAATACCAACCAATTTTAGTGAATAACGGGATCTAAACCTAAATAAATTCCTTGAAATTCAAGTTTTAATTTTTGATAAATTGGATTTGTACTTGAATTTTGAAAATTTTGGGATTATTCAAAAATAAATTAATGTAAGAAGTTGTTAAAGGATTCTGAATTTACCAAGTGGTCCAAACTGACAAAATTTGCAAATAATTAAAGTTGGATTGTAAATCTGATTCAATTAACCTATTATTAATTTATTTGTTTGGAATATAAAAAGTAATGATAGGGTTAATTGAAATTAAGGGTAGTTAAATTTGTATGTTATTTGGGATTAAGGCAAGATGGGAGGATATTAGGAGTTATATACTTAGATCATTCAATTTATTTGGATAACATTGTAATAAATGTAATTAAATGTACATTTACGTGAAATATAATACCATGCTTAATAGATTTCTAAGTTGTATATATTAAAGGGGATTTTATTAATTGTTTTAAAAAAAACCTTAATTAATATGGTTGATAAGTTTAATATAAGAAAAACCAATGAAATTCTTGGGAATAATGTAGGTTAATATGAGTTAGTAGTTAGGGTAGTGACTAAAATTGGTAATACATTGCAATTAATGTTAATAGTGTTGACATAAGATAATAAATTTAAATGTTAATGCAATACCAATTTATTATTTAAGGTGATTGCGAAATTGGAATTTGATAAATGCAGTAACTAACTCAGGGCAAATAGATTTTATGGAATCAATAAAAGATAGGAAAATTTAATGATTGTTTGGTGGTAATTTAAGCATGAATGGGAATAAATCGGGCAATAGTGAGAATTATTAATTATTACCCATCAATTTATTTAGAATCTAAATCAAATGCAACATTCGTTGTTATTTGTAGCTTATAGGTGGAAATAACGTAAACTTTATTCAAATTAATGATAATTAGTTAGATTAAAAGAATGGGAGGCGGGATATATGAATTCATTTGGATTTAGAACATGATAATTTGAATTTATTGAATTTATTGGAAACTGAATAGAACATTTTATGTGATTGAAATTAAAGTTGGAATTCGGAGATGTTTTAGGAATTCCCATCTATGGGATACCAATAGATAGGATAATTAAATGAAAGGTCAACTAAAGGATTTCTGCAAAGTTAATTTATAATTTGTAGATAAAATAAAATTGAAGTTTTACGCTAAAGTTAATAATGTACTCAGCATTTAAGAAACATCTTAAATTGTCTAAATTTGAATAAACAATGAAGTAATAAATAATAATTATTAATAAAATCCAAAATTTGGTAACCCGTTTTCAAATTAATGATAATTAGTGTTGGTATAGGCTATTTATTTAAGTAATAGTGCGATGCCAAAAAAAATGGATTGGAAGTAATTGCGAAATATAAATAAAATATTTTAGTAGGGAATTCAAATGTATATATACATAGAAATGTGGATTTTTATAGTATGAAAACTTAATCAATTTACAATAGTTAAATCTATTGAGAATGAATAAAAATCTAAGATAATTATTACGGTAATTTAGAAATTTAGTTGAAAATGGAAACTTATCTATGAATTTGGAATTTAATGAAACTGTGAATTTATATTGAAACTTATAAATGAAGCATCTAAATTTACATTTGTAAATACGTTTAAAATTCAATGTAAATGTCTGAGGAAGAAATTAATTTATTTACTAATCCGTAATGTAGCCAATTAATATAAAATATTCTGGTGGGCCAACAACCGTTTTGCGCGTTTATGATTCGTGCCCACCTATCCTATTTCACTTTGTCTATTTATAGGCTGTGTAAACCCTAGCCTCCATCTATCTTCATTTCTCTCTGTGTGTTCTTTTCTTCAACTTCTTCTCTTCCAATGGCTGCAAAATTTCTAGATCCAATTACAGTCCAAAATAAATAAATAAAAAAATTCGAACTCCTCTAAAAATTCCAGAAAAATTATATGTCATAATTCTCGAAGAGCGTAATCTGTTAGTACTGTCCGTTTTTTTTATTGGTGCTGTAGCATGCTCGAATTTGAGAAGAAGGATGTGGCCTGTGACGTGGCATGGTGATGGGGTATATTTGTTTATTTTGTTTTATTTAATTTTTGTTTCAATCGAAATTTACGAATAACTTTCTCATACGTAGTCCGATTCACGCGAGATTTTTTTTGTTAGGAACGTAATTAAATTCCAAATCTGTTGACGCTGGTTTGGACCAATTCGAAGACCGTCGAATTTTTGAGTTTAAATTGAATTTAAGTTCGATTTAAATTCAAAAGGTGAGTGTTTTAACCCACTCACAATTTCTAAAATTTCTTGTGTTTGTTAAATTAATTTTAGATATGGGTAGAAATTTATTTATGACTGTTTGGCATGTTTTATTCATTATCTCTGGTAAATCGCATTCATTTAATATAACTGTTAATTAATTTTATTTATTGCATAAATTTGACAGTTAGAATTTATTTAATTGCATATTAACTGCCAGTCATAGTTATGTTAAATTTTTATTTCATATTAACTGCCAGTTAAATTTACGTTTATTTTTGTATATAAATTGCCAATTAACAGTTATTAAATTTATTTTGAGTATAAACTGATAATTGATACCATTATTTATCACCTGTTATGTATTGATGATTGTTTGAAATTTTAAGATGACTGTGATAAATGTATGTATGATTTGATGGATGAATGGATGATTAATTTTATTAATTGCAAGTTGTTATGCATTTCATTCATTCGGGATTGTGGTTTGAAATGATATATAACCGCATTTTTTTTCATTTTAAATTGCGGATTGAAATGATAAACATCCGTATCACTTGACCGTAGGATAGAAAATTATATACAGGCACCGCGGTAAATATATAAAATTATTTTTGAAATGTTTTTCTATGGTTTTGTAAAGTTATATATATATGGTTTATGAGATATTGATTTGGTTATTGATAAAGGCTATTATATATATATAGTAATTTCCGGTTTTTAAGCTTTGTATAAATTTGATTTGAAGTTTAAATAAGTTTGATTTTAAGATCAAATAAGATTAAACATTTAATTAAAATTTAATTTCTAGAGTTTTATGACTTAAATGAGAATAGATTTGGAAGATGAATATTAAGTTAAATTGAAATTTAATAAAAATTAGAATTTTTAAATGATATGATTTTTATAACTTGATTTTTGTGTAAAGTGATTTTAATGAATATCAGGTTGATTAAATGAATATATAATACATTGAAAGATGATCCATTTATATGAAATTAAAGTTTTTCTTAAATTATATTGAATTCATTAAGCAAACATTTCAAGTCTAAATAATAAGTAACTGAATTTGATATATAAATGGAATTGTCAAATGAGTCTGTTTCAAATGGTGAAATATTTAAAGCCTTGAAACATAAGAATTGAAATGGTATTTGGAAGTTTAAATCGATATTTGAAATTGATTTGTGAAATCTAAAGAAGCTATTTTGTTTATAAAAGTAATTTAATATTTAACCATTTAAGAGATGGAAATTTTGTTTCAAAACTATGTTTTCAAGGTAGTATAATTTGGAAATATTATATTCAAGAGTTTTGATTTCTAAATATTTTACTTTGGAAACCCTATGATTTTGGAAAGAATATATATTGGAAAATAAATGATATCGTATTGATTTGGGGTTTTAAGAATAAATGATATCGGGTTTATATGGGTTTTAAATGGATATTTTATTATGGTTTTAAAAGTATAATTTTTTTTAAATAACCGCGGTGTTATAATAATGATTGGTTGGCAAAGCGATCGGGATCGGATATGGACATACTCTCTGTCGATACCGAAAACCACTTTGACTAACCGTGTACGCGGTGGAGATTCCAGAATGAAGTAGGTTGGTGGCGACGTTTCCTGTAAGGTAAATACGTGGACCCAACTCCCATGAGTTGGCATAAGGTGGCTAAAACAGGAGCGATTCTCGGGCCAATGAGGTCATTCCTCTGATCGAACGCACTCCTTCGATACTATACTCTGACTTTGGATTGATTCTGTGGCCACTATTGATTTCTTTGATTTGGGGGTGTTACTTCGAGGTGGGCGGTTGCTGCGGCTACGCGTTACCACCAGCCCGGATAGCAATTGGTATATCTACCCTGGCATTTCCTAGTTGTGCCGTGTCACCTACCCTGGCGCGCCTTATACGATTTTGTTTTGTACCATACCTATGGAGTGCCCTCTGACGACGCCCATTACGGGGGAGATTACGGTACTGTATAGACTATGGGAATATATAAATGTGTTAAGGTGGAAAATGTAAAGCCTTAACGCTATTTAAAAGTAAGTTTATTTTACAATTAGACACTATTATAATAGCGCAATATACTACATAGTAAATAGTTTAATGGATCCTTAGGAGATGTAAATCCCAAGCATCTCTTGAGTTACTGTACTCATATTTATTTCTGTTAATTTAACTCACATAAGATCTTTTAGTTCCGACTCGAGTGTTTTTGTCTTTCCAAATTCGCTCGGGTCAGTCCGAGCGTTTCAGGATTGAAGATTTTATTTCCGGAGGAAAAAGACGAAGATTTTATTATTATTACTATAGATAATATGGTTTCACTACACTCATATTGTTCCGCTGCATTATTATATGGTATGTGTACTCTGATATGTATTGTAAAAATAAATCAAAGGTTTTTGTAAACAGATTTATGAACTGTATATTTGATTATTATATTTTATCCTTCTGCTGTGAGATTCTGTTTCTTTCTCTATTTTCTTATTTATCCCATAACAATCCGCCCTTACGTATGGTTTGAATTGGCAAGTGTGTCTGTTTAAATCGTGCAAAAAGGCGGGACGTTACATCTGGTATCAGAGCTTTGGTTTAGCGATAAATCTTGGCTTTGTGGGGTTTGACTCTTTATTAATAGGGTAGTAATACCCTATGGGAGTCACTAAGTGTACATATGAGGGAGCGTATTCGTTAGTGTTATAAAAAGGTTTTAATATTGTGTTAATTTATTCCGTTTCATATTTATACATTCTGGTTGGTGCATGGGACGCTATGACATCAATAGGGATTTCTAAACACTTAATAGGACAGACCGGCATAATATTTGTTTTTAATATAGGTGAATGAAAAAAATTTGCCTATTATATTTTTATATATAAAATAAAAAATTTCAATTGATATTTATATTTGGCTGCAATATAAAGATTGCTAGGCAATAAAGTGTAAATAATAATAGAAATAAGATTGAAAAATAAGATAAATGAAATTTGGAAATTTAGAACTTAAGTCCGGGTTTTTCTTTTGAATGATTTTGAAATATATTAATAATTTTGTTTATAAGTATTTTCTGATATAAATATTTAACATAATTCGGAAGAATCGTTTTAAAGAAGATTTTTGAGAAAATAAGTTTTGTACTTTCCTCTCTGTCGCTGGAAAATAATTTCGGTGATGGCGGCCGCATCATCGACTTTCATTTTCGAGTTTCGAAGGGGAAAGGTGTGACGCCCCACCTCTACACCCACGCTAGCCAAGAACACTACGGTGTAATGCTGTCAACTAGCACGGAGAATAAGGCTGTTGAGGAGCGGCCATCCGAGTAATTTCTTTGCGCGAGCACCGATATGTCAGATAATATAACATGCATTCTATTTCAAGAGGAAATCCGACATACCGACACAAACTCAAAGCTACTACACAGTGGCTATATAAATCCTTCGGAAACAAATATAGAAATAAACATAACATAAATCAGTCACAGACAATTCATATCACAAAGGCGGAAAAAGATATGAATATTACACATAAAAGTGTACATCAGAGTAGTGGTCTAAAAAGATCCACAATATCACAAAAGAATAGTTACACGAACTACACAAATGAATAAGTATACATTAAGGAGTCTATATCTCAAATGTATACAACAAAAACTACTAATCTAAGTAGTTAACCAAAAGTCAAGGAGTTAATCCCAAGCAGAAGCACCTGTAACATCTCGGTCTGACCCGAGTATTATTTAATAAGAAAATAATAAACGGATCAGTCTAACTATAAATATCAGATGAAACGATATAGAATAAGAGATATGACTAAACACATAATAATCACAATACCAAGCTGTGATATATATAATTAGTTGAAAATCATCAAGTGATTTATCAATGTCACCAAATCTACACAAGAATCAAAGAAACGTCATACTCTTTATTTCGTTCACCAAACCATAAATATTGACGATAATATCAATGTCAATCACAAAAGTCAATGACACACAAATTCCAGAATTCAATAAACGAAATCCAGAAATCACAAAAGTCAATGATGCACAAATTCACCAATGCACAAATATCGATAAGGCTTATCAATAGAAATCACGAAAATTGGTGAAGCACAAATTCTAGAAATCATCTCAAGAAATCCAGAAATCACAAAGGGGGTAGGCCTATCACAAACGGGAGCATAAAGCTCACCAACACGTGTATCACAAACGGAACGCTAATTCCATGGTTGCTAACCATCACAAATTAAGCCGAAGCTCCACAAACGGCCCGAAGACCATGGGTTGCTACCCCACTAAATTGAGTCGAAACTCCACAAAACGGGGTTTAGTCTCCCTCGCAGACAAAGAGACATCGCACATTGCTAGTCTAAATCACAAAGATGATCGTCATGATCAACGAGAAGTGTCAATTACACTAAGCTAGTAAATATATGAGTTTAGCTTCATGTCCCATAACCACTTGCTTAACTTAAATATTTACGAACAAACAGTAGATCTCCACTAGAAAATTGTCACAAGAGATTCAATCGAACAAGTCCAAGAATTAACCGACGAAGTAAACGCAAGCGTCTCATACCACTCGTTTTACTAAGCCGTTTAATTAGATTTCTCATACGAGTGAGGTAAAGGTTTGTATATACTAATAGATTGGAAAACGGTTTAAGAAACAAACTTTGTAATTAAAATTGTGTTGAAATCGTTTTGATGAAAGAATTTTGTTATTTACTATTAGTATAGAAAACCTTTATATTTTTAAAGTGACAAATCACAAAGAAGATTGTAAGAACAATCAATCACTAAAATTCACATTCGAAGACGTGAATAAAATCCGAAGAAACCGATAAAGAATCCATCGAAATGGATATCCAAAAATCCCTAAAAAGAGTCATCAAAGTCATAATAAATGATAACAACAAATAGGATTATCACGAATCGATTTAAATTGGAATTCTCAAACAAAAAGGCAAGAAGGCAAATTTACAACAGTTTCAGACGTCTGAAACAAGTGGTTCAGACGTCTGAATCTGGAAATATAAAAATTTCCAGAACACGATTCAGACGTCCGAACCAAATGTTTCAGACGTCTGAAATAGGCATTTTAAGCCTATTTTCTTTCTATTTGAAAATAAGCCAATTCAGATGTCTGAAATCCCAAATTCAGACGTCTGAAACTGCAGTTATGAGGTTTTCCTGAACCTAGGCCAAAAATGGCCAAACGAATATAGAAAACGATCGAACGAGCAAATGGCGAGGACAAAGGAATTACGTCGAACGACAACCTAACCTAAATGGCTCTTCGATACGCCTCAAGTATCAATGTCCCAATGTCCACAAAAGGATTTTCATAGATTTTGATTTCAAAACACCAAAAATTGGAATATATACCAATTCAATCCACAAAAAAATCAATTGCACACGAATAAACGTTAGGAATTCATACCTAATAATCGAAGATAATTATAGACAAAGATGTGAGATAAAAATCTCACTTTTTTACAAAATCAAACAAGAAGAAGCTTGAAAGCAAATGGAGAATCAACCTCTCTTCAACACAACCCAAATGAGCTTGAATCTATGCTCAAAACAAGAACATTCCCAAAATTAGGTTTAGGAATTTCTGAAATTGGTAAGAGAATAAGTTGGAGAAGAAGAAGAAGAGAAGCTTACCAATGGGTTCTTCTATTAGTTTGGAGCTAGAGTTGATTTGCAAGAGACAACTAGGGTTTTGGAGTTTTAATTTCCAATCTCTCCCACCATTGATGCTTTAGCTTGAGTATTAGGAATTGGAAATGAAGTAAATGAGGAGGAGAGGGGTTGGGACTGAATACATAAGTGGGCTCAGCCCAAACCAAAACCCTAAGTGAAAAAGTAGCAAAAATCAACTTTCTCCAAACATATCGAAGCTTATACTCAAAAAGGTCGCAAACGGCATTTTAAACTCAATGGGAGTGGTCCCGAGTCCTAATTCGACCGTATGCAAAAAGTAGCTTTTCGGACTAAAATCCGACTAACGATAAAATATTTAAATAAAATATTTAAATATAAAATCGATAAATATGCGGGTTGTTACAGACTCCCCTCCTTAAAGAAATTGCGTCCTCGCAATATTTAAGAAGAAGATATGTAGTAACAACCATAAAAGCATATTCACACAAAAGAAATTTGAAATAAGAAGTTCACCTCAAAGAGCACGAGAAAGTAAGTCCGGATGTGTTCGCTCGATGTACTCTCTAGATTCCCAAGAACAATCCTTAGGATTTGAAGACCATTGAACTTTAACAAGCGGAACATCTTTTTTTCGAAGTCGTTTGACCTCTGAAGCAATGATACGAATAGGATGTTGCTCATAAGTTAAATTAGGCGAAACTTCAATCTCTTCCACAATGCCGGCTCAAGAATAGAATCGGAATCTCGAAGACATTTCCGAAGTTGAGAAACGTGAAACACGTCATGGATAGTAGAAAATTGAGCCGGTAATAAAAGGCGATAAGCCATGGAACCAATACGTTCAGTGATAGGAAATGGCCCAATATATCGAGGCGCTAACTTTCCCGAGCGACTGAAACGCACAACACCTTTCATAGGTGAAACACGAATGAACACAAGATCTCCCACAGAAAATTCTAACTTCCTTCTCCGGTTATCGGCATAGGATTTCTGTCTACTCTGTGCTTCTTTCATCCTATGTCGAATAAGTTCAATCTTTTCTGTGGAATCACGAATAAAATCTGGACCTAAAACCAGCTTCTCACCGGTCTCAAGCCAACAAGAAGGAAATCGGCATGGCCTTCCGTAGAGTGCCTCGAAAGGTGCCATACCAATACTAGATTGGAAGCTATTATTATAGGAAAATTCAACAAGTGAAATATGATCTTCCCAACTTCCCCCAAAATCAAGCACACAAGCACGAAGAAGATCTTCAAGTGTTTGATTCACATGCTCGATTTGTCCATCAGACTGAGGATGATAAGCAGTGCTAAAATTGAGCTTCGTTCCCAAAGCTTTTTGAAGACTCTTCCAAAATCCACTTGTAAACAATGGATCACGATCACTAACAACAGAAGTAGGTACTCCATGCAATTTAACAATCTCTTTGATAAAAAGCTTGGCCAAAAGAGGAACGGTTCGGTTAGACCGAACGGGAATAAAATGGGCGGATTTAGTAAGTCTATCAACGATCACCCATAAGCTATCATGACCCGAATGAGAACGGGGAAGGTCATCTATAAAATCCATGGAAATTTGGTCCCACTTCCAAATTGGAATTTCTAAAGGTTGCAATAACCCACCGGGCCTTTGATGTTCGGCCTTAACAAGTTGGCAAGTCATGCAACGCTTAACGAAGTTAGCGATGTCAAGTTTCATTCCCTCCCAATAATAAAGTCGCTTCATATCCGCGTACATATTACTACTACTGGGATGAATGGTGAATTTAGAACGATGAGAATCTTCTAAAATATCCTTACGAAAATCAATAATATTTGGTACGATAAGTCTACCAAATTTTCGAATGCCGCCCCGAGAATCGATATCAAATTCTTTCAATCCTTCAATATCAATTTTATCCCTAATATTTTGGCCAAGAAGAGCCATTTCGGGATCTAGCCTTTGAGCTTCAAGAATGCGGTCTAAAAGAGAAGGATGAGCCTCAAGGCTACATAACACAAGCGATGAACATAAATCGGAGACACGGTCTCAAATCTCACAAGAGGATAATATCTCGAGATCATTCCATTCGGATATCATCATAGAAACAACCGCTTGTTGCTTGCGACTAAGTGCATCGGCAACACGATTTCCCTTTCCGGGAGTGTAAAGAATATCAAGATCATATGGTGCAAGAAATTCGAGCCAACGCTGTTGACGCAAATTAAGTTCCTTTTGAGAGAATAAATACTTCAAGGAATTATGATCAGTATAAAGAACAAATTTCTCTCCTAAAAGATAATGACGCCAAATACGAAGGGCGAAAACAATAGCCGCGAGCTCTAAATCATGTGTGGCATATTTAGTCTCGGCCGGCTTTAATTGCCTAGAAGCATAAGCAATAACACGTTCTTTTTGCATAAGAACGGCACCCAAACCAACGCGGCTTGCATCGGTATAAACAATGAAATCTTGATTCCCCTCGGGAATCACAAGAATAGGAGCATCAGAAAGGAGTTCTTTCAATTTCTGAAAGGAGGCTTCACATTTGTCCGACCAAATGTATTTAACACCTTTCTTCGTTAAGCTAGTGAGAGGCACGGCAATCTTAGAAAAGTCTTTGATAAAACGACGGTAATAGCCTGCCAATCCGAGAAAACTACGAATCTCTGTCACACTCTGCGGTTTCTTCCAACTTTGAATCGCTTCAATCTTTGAAGGATCCACGGAAATTCCGAATTCGAAAATAATATGACCGAGAAACTTCACACGAGATTGCCAAAAGTGGCATTTAGAAAATTTTGCTTTCAATTGATTACTCCTAAGAGTTTCCAACACAATCCGAAGATGTTTCTCATGTTCCTCCTCGGTTTTAGAATACACAAGAATATCATCAATAAAGATGAGAACAAATCGATCGAGGAAGTCTTTGAAAACTCGATTCATAAGGTCAACGAAATAAGCCGGAGCATTCGTTAATCCAAATGGCATAACAAGCCATTCATAAGATCCATAACGGGTACGGAACGATGTCAAAGGAATGCTATCCTTTGCAATGCGAAGCTGATGAAATCCAGGAGCTAAGTCTAATTGTGAAAAGACTCTAGCACCACTAAGTTGATCGAATAGATCATCAATCCGAGGTAAAGGATATTTATTTTTGATAGTAAGATCATTAAGCTTGCGGTAGTCAACGCAAAGCCTAAGTGTACCATCAGATTTCTTCACAAAAATAGCTGAAGCTCCCCAAGGCGAGGAACTAGAGCGAATAAATTGCTTCGTTTCCAAATCGGATAATTGTATGCGCATCTCCTCATTTTCTTATTGGACAAACGATAAGGAGGACGAGTGATAGGTTGAGCTCCAGGAATGAGATTAATTCTGAACTCAATTGCTCGCTTAGGTGGTAATCCTAAAACGGGCTCGAATATGTCAGAAAATTCACGAACGACGTGAATAAGAGAAATAATATCACCCTCATCATCATCATCGTCATTACGAGGATCTAAAGAATATAAAGATGCAACCAAGCTGGAATCTGAATCTTTAAGATTAATAGAAATCTGCTTAACAGATTGAGGATGTCGAAGATGAATAGTCTGCTCAGGACATAGGATATGAGCTTCATAACGGTTAAGCCAATCCATTCCCAAAATCATTCCAAAGCCTAAATAACGCATGACATGCAAATCGGCTTAGAAAGAAAAATCACACAAAATAATCTCGACATCTTTACACAATAAACTGATTGTCGCGGATCCACCAACCGGATTCGCAATTCTCAAAGAAGTCATTAAACACAAAACATCCAAAGAAAAAGTATCAACAAGTTCTTTTGATATAAAAGAATGGGACGCACCCGTATCAAAAAGAACTCGAATGGGATGATCACGAAATAAAATAATTCCATCCAGAATAGAATGAGAAATACCTTGGCCACGAGATGTGTTGCCAGGGGCTTGAGCAACATTAAGCTTTCCCTCCTTCCTGCCCTGAAGCTTGGGGCATGAGGATATAACATGACCGGGAACTTTGCAGTAGCGACAAGAGAGAGACTTTGGACACTTGTTCGCGTAATGGTCCTTCGAACCACAATTATAGCATTCCCCACGACCAAAGGAAGATGTCTTTGCCACGGAGGTTGCTTGCTTCCCTTTCTTATTAGGATAGGGGCCTTTGAATTTGTTTGGCCTTTTCTTGTTGTTGAAGTTTGGTTTGGAACCCACCACTTCAACATCATTCTCCCTATCCGCCTCTTCAAGACGAAGAGCGATATCAACGAGTTGGTCGAAAGAAACTTCTAATTTTAGAAGTAATGGCTTCTTGAGATTTTTGTTTAAGCCATAGACGAACCTCTGGTTCTTCTTTAAAGGGGTGTTGATGTATTCAACCCCATATTTGGAAAGCGACTCGAAGGAGGCGACGTAATCAGTCACGGAGGACTCACCTTGAACAAGGTCTATAAATCGTCGAGCCAAAGTCACCTTCTCAGCTTCTGGTACGAATTTTAACTCGAAGCGCTCTCGGAATTTCTCCCAAGTGAGATCCGCTTCATTAATCTCAGAAATAAGAAGCTCGTACCAGTCCAATGCTCTTTCTCGAAGCATACTAGAGGCCACCTGAACTCGGTGAAGGTCAATAAGATTCATGCGAGAAAAGATTCGATCGCATGACCTTAGCCAAGCCTGTACTTCAATAATAGTTTCGGAACCTTTGAATGGCTCCCCACCCAAATTAGTGTAATCGCTACACAAGCGTGCAAAGCCCGACTTTGGGTAAGTAGGTTCCGGGTTAGCTCCAGCTGCTTGAGCATTTGTCACTAAATCAAGAAGCTGTTGGGCAGTCATAAAAACTCCTTCCTGGGGTGGAACACTAGACGGTACGGCTCTAGGACGGCCTGGTCTAGACATTTCTCTTCCTTTAGAAAGAAAGAAGAAGAAGAAAAAGGTCATTCACCAAATAACTATCAAGAAATCTTGATAAATAAAACAAGGAATCATAAAAGAAAATAGGGTAGAACGGTACGAAGACTCGAATTAAATCCTAAAGCACGACTCCTAAGATGGACTTAGGACGATGATCCTTGTTATAATATTCCATATTGTTCCGAAGTTTGGCTCTGATACCATGCTGTGACGCCCCACCTCTATACCCACGCTAGCCAAGAACACTACGGTGTAATGCTGTCAACTAGCACGGAGAATAAGGCTGTTGAGGAGCGACCATCCGAGTAATATCTTTGTGCGAGCACCGATATGTCAGATAATATAACATGCATTCTATTTCAAGAGGAAATCCGACATACCGACACAAACTCAAAGCTACTACACGGTGGCTATATAAATCCTTCGGAAACAAATATAGAAATAAATATAACATAAATCAGTCACAGACAATTCATATCACAAAGGCGGAATAAGATATGAATATTACACATAAAAGTGTACATCAGAGTAGTGGTCTAAAAAGATCCACAATATCACAAAAGAATAGTTACACGAACTACACAAATGAATAAGTATACATTAAGGAGTCTATATCTCAAATGTATACAACAAAAACTACTAATCTAAGTAGTTAACCAAAAGTCAAGGAGTTAATCCCGAACGAGAAGTCAAGCAGAAGCAACTGTAACATCTCGGTCTGACCCGAGTATTATTTAATAAGAAAATAATAAACGGATCAGTCTAACTATAAATATCAAATGAAACGATATAGAATAAGAGATATGACTAAACACATAATAATCACAATACCAAGCTGTGATATATATAATTAGTTAAAAATCATCAAGTGATTTATCAGTGTCACCAAATCTACACAAGAATCAAAGAAACGTCATACTCTTTATTTCGTTCACCAAACCATAAATATTGACGATAATATCAATGTCAATCACAAAAGTCAATGACACACAAATTCCAGAATTCAATAAACGAAATCCAGAAATCACAAAAGTCAATGACGCACAAATTCACCAATGCACAAATATCGATAAGGCTTATCAATAGAAATCACGAAAATTTGTGAAGCACAAATTCTAGAAATCATCTCAAGAAATCCAGAAATCATAAAGGGGGGAGGCCTATCACAAACGGGAGCATAAAGCTCACCAACACGTGTATCACAAACGGAACACTAATTCCATGGTTGCTAACCATCACAAATTGAGCCGAAGCTCCACAAACGGCCCGAAGACCATGGGTTGCTACCCCACCAAATTGAGTCGAAACTCCACAAAACGGGGTTTAGTCTCCCTCGCAGACAAAGAGACATCGCACATTGCTAGTCTAAATCACAAAGATGATCGTCATGATCAACGAGAAGTGTCAATTACACTAAGCTAGTAAATATATGAGTTTAGCTTCATGTCACATAACCACTTGCTTAACTTAAATATTTACGAACAAACTGTAGATCTCCACTAGAAAATTGTCACAAGAGATTCAATCGAACAAGTCTAAGAATTAACCGACGAAGTAAACGCAAGCGTCTCATACCACTCGTTTTACTAAGCCGTTTAATTAGATTTCTCATACGAGTGAGGTAAAGGTTTGTATATACTAATAGATTGGAAAACGGTTTAAGAAACAAACTTTGTAATTAAAATTGTGTTGAAATCGTTTTGATGAAAGAATTTTGTTATTTACTATTAGTATAGAAAACCTTTATATTTTTAATGTGACAAATCACAAAGAAGATTGTAAGAACAATCAATCACTAAAATTCACATTCGAAGACGTGAATAAAATCCAAAGAAACCGATAAAGAATCCATCGAAATGGATATCCAAAAATCCCTAAAAAGAGTCATCAAAGTCATAATAAATGATAACAACAAATAGGATTATCACGAATCGATTTAAAATTGAATTCTCAAACAAAAAGGCAAGAAGGCAAATTTACAACAGTTTCAGACGTATGAAACAAGTGGTTCAGACGTCTGAATCTGGAAATATAAAAATTTCCAGAACACGATTCATACGTCTGAACCAAATGTTTCAGACGTCTGAAATAGGCATTTTAAGCCTATTTTCTTTCTGTTTGAAAATAAGCCAATTCAGACGTCTGAAATCCCAAATTCAGACGTCTGAAACTGCAGTTTATGAGGTTTTCCTGAACCTAGGCCAAAAATGGCCAAACGAATATAGAAAACAATCGAACGAGCAAATGGCGAGGACAAAGGAATTACGTCGAACGACAACCCAGCCTAAATGGATCTTCGATACGCCTCAAGTATCAATGTCCTAATATCCACAAAAGGATTTTCATAGATTTTGATTTCAAAACACCAAAAATTGGAATATACACCCATTCAATCCAAAACAAAAATCAATTGCACACGAATAAACGTTAGGAATTCATACCTAACAATCGAAAATAATTATACACAAAGATGTGAGATAAAAATCTCACCTTTTTACAAAATCAAACAAGAAGAAGCTTGAAAGCAAATGGAGAATCAACCTCTCTTCAACACAACCCAAATGAGCTTGAATCTATGCTCAAAACAAGAACATTCCCAAAATTAGGTTTAGGAATTTCTGAAATTGGTAAGAGAATAAGTTGGAGAAGAAGAAGAGAAGCTTACCAATGGGTTCTTCTATTAGTTTGGAGCTAGAGTTGATTTGCAAGAGACAACTAGGGTTTTGGAGTTTTAATTTCCAATCTCCCCCACCATTGATACTTTAGCTTGAGTATTAGGAATTGGAAATGAAGTAAATGAGGAGGAGAGGGGTTGGGACTGAATACATAAGTGGGCTCAGCCCAAACCAAAACCCTAAGTGAAAAAGTAGCAAAAATCAACTTTCTCCAAACATATCGAAGCTTATACTCAAAAAGGTCGCAAACGGCATTTTAAACTCAATGGGAGTGGTCCCGAGTCCTAATTCGACCATATGCAAAAAGTAGCTTTTCGGACTAAAATCCGACTAACGATAAAATATTTAAATAAAATATTTAAATATAAAATCGATAAATATGCGGGTTGTTACAAAAGGCCACTGTAGTAGTTCTACTGCAGATTCATTTTCGAAAAAGATATAAATTTTTAATTGTTTTAAATAAAATTAGAGGTATATAAGTTAGAAGAATATATTTATCTAATATTTCAAAATAATTTGAAATTTAACCCGGTATTTAATTCTTAAATTTCCATTAATTAATTGTTTAAATTATTGTAGTGAAATAAAAGGTAAGTGATTAATAAATTGAAACCTCTAATTTAGGTAAGAGATTTAATGCAAAGTTATAAAGGGAAATTTGAAATTTGTAACATATGAGATAAAGAGTAATATTGTTGAACATTAAATTTAATTAAAAGATGAGATAAAACTTGTATAAGTTCATTTGCATTTTCTTTAACATATATAACTTACCAAATATAAAAAGTTGAAATGTTTAATAAGAAATGTAGTAGAAATTTGTACAAGTAATAGTAGGTAATGAAGCATTCAATGAATTTGTTGTATTCAATAACTTAAGATATAATTGAAATTTTACCAAGTAAATATAAATAAAGGTAAGCATGATAGACAGATGATTATAAAACTTAAGGAATTAAAGTAAATAAATAAGGACATGCTATTATAAATGAATGAATAATTATAACAAAATATAAGGAACCAGCATGACCCGAGTTAATGGAATTGAATAATTGTAAGTAATAAGTAAAAATGAATGAGCAAACCTTTGATAAGTAAATGTGAATGAGAAAAAAATCACTATATAAACAAAAAGGGAAATCAAACAAATAACGCATGAAATTTATAATAAGTTAGTTTGGTTGCTGATTTGAATTGTTATTATTTGATTTATGGTTGGTTGGGTAAGGAAATTTAAAGTTGTTGGATGAATAAATAATCTATTTTGTTCCATCTAAGACTGTTGAGTAAATGATGCACTTGATAGTTATTTTTCATTCCGTACAATTTCAAGTTTGAACCCAAACAACTATTTGATTGTGTGATTGTATGGTTGTTTTGTAATTGTATGTATGCTGTTCGAGGAAATTGATGGTTGTTGTATTAATTTGGATGATTAGTGATTGGAACTACTTAGATATTTAAATTTTGGACATAGAAATATTTTGAAATGTTCTCCAAACTCTAATAAATTTAAGTATAAAAAGATAATGTTGTAAATTTGTATATTTTAAGAAAAGTAACAGATATTGTAAAATTAATTATTTATAAGGTAATGTTTTGAATAAGATATGTAGATTCTAAATCCTTCTTTTCCCTTCTTTTTCCTTTTCGGGGACGAAAAGTTTTGAGTGGGGGAGAGTGTAACGACCCGTAAATTTCGACGATTTAATTTATTTAATAGAATTTTGTAATAAAAAATTAGTAGAAATAATAAAAGGTGATAAATATATATTGAACGCTAATTTAACAATGGTAATTTAAGCCTTTGTTTGTAATATGAATAAATTTTTCAATAAAAATTGGTGTAAGTATTGTACCTGAATATAATGGGAAGATAGAGAATATAGGTAAGGCATTTAATTAGTTAAGTGTAAATTTATGGGTATAATAACAATTCATATACATTACCTAATTAATCTGTCAATTCATTTGTTAAAAAATCAAAACCTTTTAATTTGGTAAATAATTTGATGCGTATTGATAAGCGTTACTTTAACGATTAATTTTAAAGTGATGGGAAGAAAATAAGTAAAGTTATGCAGTAATAAATAAATAAAAATATCGCAATAAATAGGAAACTGACATAACATTTGTTTATATGAACGTTACTTATTGATTTGAGAGTAACGGAAGTGTGAACGTAGAATAAAATAAGCGTAGATTTATGTTAGGTAATTATTGAGAATATGGGGAATAAGTTGAAATAATATTAATTAAAAATTTATGCGTAAAACATGTTATGTAAGATATATTGATTCCATTTAATAAATTGAGGATTAATATTATCGAAGAGGATTAAATATGGTCTCAATGTAAATTTAGATAAGTTTTGAAATAAAGACTAATTCCATTCAGAAGATAACAATGGGTGCAATATTTTGATTTGTAAGCGATAGTAATAGGTTACATGTTTAATTGGTTGATAGAATTTGAATTGAAATAAATGTTAATACACTAAATAAAGGTTACATTAATATGATAAGTAATACAATGTCTAGAAGTTTAATATAGAGTGTGTTAAGACGTAGAAAGGAAATTAGGAAGCAGTTGGAATTAAATGAAATTTTAGGTGTATTTATGAGAAATTTACGTACAATTAAAGAGGTGAATGAAATAAATACCAACCAATTTTAGTGAATAACGGGATCTAAACCTAAATAAATTCCTTGAAATTTAAGTTTTAATTTTTGATAAATTGGATTTGTACTTTAATATAGAAAATTTTGGGATTATTCAAAAATAAATTAATGTAGGAAGTTGTTAAAGGATTCTGAATTTACCAAGTGGTCCAAACTGACAAAATTTGCAAATAATTAAAGTTGGATTATAAATCTGATTCAATTAACCTATTATTAATTTATTTGTTTGGAATATAAAAAGTAATGATAGGGTTAACTGAAATTAAGGGTAGTTTAATTTGTATGTTATTTGGGATTAAGGCAAGATGGGTGGATATTAGGAGTTATATACTTAGATCATTCAATTTATTTGGATAACATTGTAATAAATGTAATTAAATGTACATTTAAGTGAAATATAATACCATGCTTAATACATTGCTAAGTTGTATATATTAAAGGGAATTTTATTAATTGTTTTTAAAAAAACCTTAATTAATATGGTTGATAAATTTAATATAAGAAAAACCAATGAAATTCTTGGGAATAATGTAGGTTAATATGAGTTAGTAGTTAGGGTAGTGACTAAAATTGGTAATACATTGCAATTAATGTTAATAGTGTTGACATAAGATAATAAATTTAAATGTTAATGCAATACCAATTTATTATTTAAGGTGATTGCGAAATTGGAATTTGATAAATGCAGTAACTAACTCAGGGCAAATAGATTTTATGGAATCAATAAAAGATAGGAAAATTTAATGATTGTTTGGTGGTAATTTAAGCATGAATGGGAATAAATCAGGCAATAGTGAGAATTATTAATTATTACCCATCAATTTATTTAGAATCTAAATCAAATGCAACATTCGTTGTTATTTGTAGCTTATAGGTGGAAATAACGTAAACTTTATTCAAATTAATGATAATTAGTTAGATTAAAAGAATGGGAGGCGGGATATATGAATTCATTTGGATTTAGAACATGATAATTTGAATTTATTGAATTTATTGGAAACTGAATAGAACATTTTATGTGATTGAAATTAAAGTTGGAATTCGGAGATGTTTTAGGAATTCCCATCTATGGGATACCAATAGATAGGATAATTAAATGAAAGGTCAACTAAAGGATTTCTGCAAAGTTAATTTATAATTTGTAGATAAAATAAAATTGAAGTTTTACGCTAAAGTTAATAATGTACTCAGCATTTAAGAAACATCTTAAATTGTCTAAATTTGAATAAACAATGAAGTAATAAATAATAATTATTAATAAAATCCAAAATTTGGTAACCCGTTTTCAAATTAATGATAATTAGTGTTGGTATAGGCTATTTATTTAAGTAATAGTGCGATGCCAAAAAAAATGGATTGGAAGTAATTGCGAAATATAAATAAAATATTTTAGTAGGGAATTCAAATGTATATATACATAGAAATGTGGATTTTTATAGTATGAAAACTTAGTCAATTTACAATAGTTAAATCTATTGAGAATGAATAAAAATCTAAGATAATTATTACGGTAATTTAGAAATTTAGTTGAAAATGGAAACTTATCTATGAATTTGGAATTTAATGAAATTGTGAATTTATATTGAAACTTATAAATGAAGCATCTAAATTTACATTTGTAAATACGTTTAAAATTCAATGTAAATGTCTGAGGAAGAAATTAATTTATTTACTAATCCGTAACGTATCCAATTAATATAAAATATTCTGGTGGGCCAACAACTGTTTTGCGCGTTTATGATTCGTGCCCACCTATCCTATTTCACTTTGTCTATTTATAGGCTGTGTAAACCCTAGCCTCCATCTATCTTCATTTCTCTCTGTGTGTTCTTTTCTTCAACTTCTTCTCTTCTAATGGCTGCAAAATTTCTAGATCCAATTACAGTCCAAAATAAAAAATAAAAATAAAAAAAAATATTCCAAACTCCTCTAAAAATTCCAGAAAAATTATATGTCATAATTCTCGAAGAGCGTAATCTGTTGGTACTGTCCGTTTTTTTTATTGGTGTTGTAGCGTGCTCGAATTTGAGAAGAAGGACGTGGCCTGTGACGTGGCATGGTGATGGGGTATATTTGTTTATTTTGTTTTATTTAATTTTTGTTTCAATCGAAATTTTCGAATAACTTTCTCATACGTAGTCCGATTCACGCGAGATTTTTTTTGTTAGGATCGTAATTAAATTCCAGATCTGTTGACGCTTGTTTGGACCAATTCGGAGACCGTCGAATTTTTGAGTTTAAATCGAATTTAAATTCGATTTAAATTCAAAAGGTGAGTGTTTTAACCCACTCACAATTTCTAAAATTTCTTGTGTTTTTTAAATTAATTTTAGATATGAGTAGAAATTTATTTATGACTGTTTGGCATGTTTTATTCATTATCTCTGATAAATCGCATTCATTTAATATAACTGTTAATTAATTTTATTTATTGCATAAATTTGACAGTTAGAATTTATTTAATTGCATATTAACTGCCAGTCATAGTTATGTTAAATTTTTATTTCATATTAACTACCAGTTAAATTTACGTTTATTTTTGCATATAAACTGCCAATTAACTGTTATTAAATTTATTTTGAGTATAAATTGATAATTGATACCATTATTTATCACCTGTTATGTATTGATGATTGTTTGAAATTTGATGGTGACTGTGATAAATGGATGTATGATTTGATGGATGAATGGATGATTAATTTTATTAATTGCAAGTTGCTATGCATTTCATTCATTCGGGATTGCGGTTTGAAATGATATATAACCGCATTTTTTTTCATTTTAAATTGCGGATTGAAATGATAAACATCCGTATCACTTGACCATAGGATAGAAAATTATATACGGGCACCGCGGTAAATATATAAAATTATTTTTGAAATGTTTTTCTATGGTTTTGTAAAGTTATATATATGGTTTATGAGATATTGATTTGGTTATTGATAAAGGCTATTATATATATATATATATATATATATAGTAATTTCCGGTTTTTAAGCTTTGTACAAATTTGATTTTAAGTTTAAATAAGTTTGATTTTAAGATCAAATAAGATTAAACATTTATTTGAAATTTAATTTCTGGAGTTTTATGACTTAAATGAGAATAGATTTGGAAGATGAATATTAAGTTAAATTGAAATTTAATAAAAATTAGAATTTTTAAAGGATATGATTTTTATAACTTGATTTTTGTGTAAAGTGATTTTAATGAATATCAGGTTGATTAAATGAATATATAATAAATTGAAAGATGATCCAGTTATATGAAGTTAAAGGTTTTCTTAAATTATATTGAATTCATTAAGCAAACATTTCAAGTCTAAATAATAAGTAACTGAATTTGATATATATATGGAATTGTCAAATGAGTCTGTTTGAAATGGTGAAATATTTAAAGCCTTGAAACATAAGAATTGAAATGGTATATGGAAGTTTAAATCGATATTTGAAATTGATTTGTGAAATCTAAAGAAGCTATTTTGTTTATAAAAGTAATTTAATATTTAACCATTTAAGAGATGGAAATTTTGTTTCAAAGCTATGTTTTCAAGGTAGTATAATTTGGAAATATTATATTCAAGAGTTTTGATTTCTAAATATTTTACTTTGGAAACCCTATGATTTTGGAAAGAATATATATTGGAAAATAAATGATATCGTATTGATTTGGGGTTTTTAGAATAAATGATATCGGGTTTATATGTGTTTTAAATGGATATTTTATTATGGTTTTAAAAGTATAATTTTTTTTAAATAACCGCGGTGTTATAATAACGATTGGTTGGCAAAGAGACCGGGATCAGATATGGACATACTCTCTGTCGATACCGAAAACCACTTTGACTAACCGTGTACGCGGTGGAGATTCCAGAATGAAGTAGGTTGGTGGCGACGTTTCCTGTAAGGTAAATACGTGGACCCAACTCCCGTGAGTTGGCATAAGGTGGCTAAAACAGGAGCGATTCTCGGGCCAATGAGGTCATTCCTCTGATCGAACGCACTCCTTCGATACTATACTTTGACTTTGGATTGATTCGGTGGCCACTATTGATTTCTTTGATTTGGGGGTGTTAGTTCGAGGTGGGCGGTTGTTGCGGCTACGCGTTACCACCAGCCCGGATAGCAATTGGTATATCTACCCTGGCATTGCCTAGTTGTGCCGTGTCACCTACCCTAGCGCGCCTTATACGATTTTGTTTTGTACCATACCTATAGAGTGCCCTCTGACGACGCCCATTACGGGGGAGATTACGGTACTGTATAGACTATGGGAATATATAAATGTGTTAAGGTGGAAAATGTAAAGTCTTAACGCTATTTAAAAGTAAGTTTATTTTACAATTAGACACTATTATAATAGCGCAATATACTACATAGTAAATAGTTTAACGGATCCTTAGGAGATGTAAATCCCGAGCATCTCTTGAGTTACTGTACTCATATTTATTTCTGTTAATTTAACTCACATAAGATCTTTTAGTTATGACTCGAGTGTTTTTGTCTTTCCAAATTCGCTCGGGTCAGTCCGAGCGTTTCAGGATTGAAGATTTTATTTCCGGAGGAAGAAGACGAAGATTTTATTATTATTACTATAGATAATATGGTTTCACTACACTCATATTGTTCCGCTACATTGTTATATGGTATGTGTACTCTGATATGTATTGTATAAATAAATCAAAGGTTTTTGTAAATAGATTTATGAACTGTATATTTGATTATTATATTTTATCCTTCCGTTGTGAGATTCTGTTTCTTTCTCTGTTTTCTTATTTATCCCATAACATTCTGCCCTTACGTATGGTTTGAATTGGCACGTGTGTCTGTTTAAATCGTGCAAAAAGGCGGGACGTTACAATAAAGAAAGTTTGATTTAGTGAAATGAACATTTACATTAAAGAAAATGAATGTTTCAATTGTGAATCTAGGTTTAATTTCATTAAAATAAAGAATAAAATGATTGATTCTAAAGGAAGAAATATATGTTTATTTGAACTGTGTTTTAGCTAACAGATTGATTGTAAGAATAGGAAAATAATCTATTTCAAAGTTATTTATTATTCTTGTGTTTAAACAACAAATTTATAAACATGTTTAAATAAATAATTGTTCTATTTTTCATTCATTTTAGGTTGTCTGTTTTGAAGTTTAACTTTGTAAATAATTGCAATTAGTGTAATTCAAATATTTCAATTAAAAGGAAAGACAACGTTGATTGCAATTAATAGATATAATAAAATTAACACACATTTTGTGTTAAACAAAAAGGGTGTTTAAATGAAAATAAAAGAACATTTTGGAAAAAACAAATTGAATGTTTTCATTTTTAAGGTAAGTGTAAATTTTTTTGCATAGATAAAACATAAATGCGTACAAATTCGAATATTATTTAAGTTAATGAAGTTAATTTGCTTACGTTTCAAAAAAATTGAATTTCAAAAGGTTGTGCGATGTACATGGTCCCTTCATTTCTTTTGTCATTAATTATTGCATGACGTCTTAAAATAGTTACCTTATTATAAATACTTGATCCGTTCATTTCTCCTTCTATTTAATACTCAAGCTTAGACTTTTAGGTTGTATTTAATTCTTTCCACCACATTTTCATGTGTCAAAAATTTTCTTTTCTTTGGTTTGCAAAGTTTTTCATTCCTATATACATTTCCTTATGCATTATTAATTCCTGGAGCTTTCTAAAAAATGTGACATTTATTTTTGTCCCTCCACCTTCATTTCCTAATTGTAAATAACCTACAGCTTATTTCCTCATTTGCGTTTGTTTCTTTTGACACCTCATATTCAAAAAGCTCTTATTCTTGCAAATCCAAATGCTTTCTTTTATGAAACAAGATTTTTTTTTTCATTTTTCGTGCACGCCCTGTCCTCATCTTAGTTGTTCTTCAATCTTTTCCTTTGGCATCATCTTAAGAAAAACGTAAGTACTAAAATTTGTTTAATTCTTTTTTTTATGTTCACTAATTATTATTTTAATAATATTTATTATAACATGAATATCTTTTGCATATAAACTTAGATTCACACGTGATTTCTTCTGTTGGATTCATATTTAAATTCCAAACAGCATGAAATTGATTTAGTCGAATTTGGAGACAATTGAGCTTTTGCGCTTCTGTTTGGATTTTTATGGGCTAAAATCAAAGGTGGGTGTTTTAACCCACTCACAACTACTAAGTTATCCTATGTTGGTTAAATTAAATTATGATGTGAATAGAAATTGATTGGTTAATGCTTGGCATATTTAAATTGTCATTCAAGTTAATTATGACTTTTATTGCATTTAATCGTCATTTAATTTAATATTAAATTTTAATTCGTCGGTTTATACATATTATTGATAATCAGTTAAATATTGATGTTTATTGATTGATGTGGATGATGATTTTGATGGACTTTTGATTGTTGATATTGGATGACTGAATGTTATATTTTATATTGTTGCACCACTGCAAGTTCTCTATGGGTTAAAATGATACATACCCGAACGATTTGATAGATTAGGGAGAAATCGTTATAGGTTGAAATGATAGGCTCGAGCGATTTCATGTATTGAAATTAAATTTTAGGATTTCGGGTTGAAATGATATATATCCATAAAATTTTAAATTGCGGATTGAAATTTTAAATATCCGTATCACTTGACCATAAGGTAGAGAATTATATACGGACACCGGATTGGTTTAATTAAACGATTTTAAATCCTTGAATTTTTAATTTAGTTAAATGATATTTTGAAGAAAACTTGATTTATATAAACTGAATTATTTTTGAAAATCCAAATTTTAAAAGTTGAAATTGGAATTGGTCTAAATTGAAATGTTGAAATTGTAATTGACGTATAAACAACATTTATCGAAATTAAGTTATTGAAATATTGGAATGGAAGAAATAGTAAAATATGATGTTAATTTCAAATTTTATTATCTCAATATAAACTGCAAATGTTATTTTAAATTTTAATTTTATGGTTTTCAACTATTAAAATAAGTTAATCTATTTAAAACCAAATTAATCAATTTAAACTATTTAATTTATTTTAATCCAATTTAACCTATTTTAAACTAATTAACATATTTAACCCATCTTAATATATTTTAATTGATTCAATCTATTTTAATCATTTTAAATCATTTAAACTTTATTAAACTATATTAAACTATTTTAACATATTTAAAACTATTTTAATTTATTTTAAACTATTTGATCTATTTTAATTCTATTTAATATATTTTTAATCTAATTAATCCAAAATAAACCTATTTAATCTATTTTAAACCATTTAAACTATTTTAAATCAAATTAAAGTATTTTAATCTATTTTAAACCTATTCAACCTAATTTATCTCCATTTAAAACTATGTAAACTAATTAAACTATTTATAACTATCTAAATTATTTTCTGAATTTCAGATGGTGTAAAGTGGAAGTTTTTATAATTAAAGCCTTGATTTTTAAGCGAATAAGGTTTAATGATGTTATAACATAAGTAGGGATTTAAATGACATATTTGAGGAATATGATGATTTTAAATGAGGATTTAATCTATTTTTGGAAATATGAATTCGAAAGTGATATGATTTCAAATGTGATATAAGTTCGAAAGTAAATGTGATTTAGAAAATGATATGGTTTTGAGAATATGATATTTTGATACCAATTGTGAATTGTATTTTGAAATGTAAAAGAACCATCCGCTGTGAAATAAGCATTTGATTGTTAAAGAGTTCTGGATCGGATATTGTCATACTCTCTGCCAATAACAAAAACAACTTTAACAACTGTGTACGTAGTGGAGATTCCAAAAATGAAGTAGGACGGTTTGGCGAACGATTCTGTATAAGGTATTTACGTAACCGTGACTTCCATGAGTCAGCATGTTGTGGCTAAAATAGGAGCCATGCTGGGCCAAGTGATATCATTCTACCTGTCGGACACAGTTTTTCGATACCATTCTATTACTTTGTGATTGATTTGGTTGCCACCCCTTGATTTTGATTATGGGAGTGTGTTCTGAGGTGGGCGGTAGTAGCTGCTATGCGATTCCACCAGTCCGGATCCCCAATTGGAATATCTACCCTGGGCATTGTCTCGAGTCCCTTGTCACATGCCTTGTCGCGCCCTCTACGAGTTTGTTTTATACCATAACTATGGAGTGCCCTCTGGAATAGACTATGTGAATATCTAAAATATGTTAAGGGAGGTATGAGTAATGCCATAACGCTATTTTAGTACTTTACCTTATTGTAGACACTATTATAATAGCATATTGTACCACATAATAGATAGTTTAACGGATCCTTGGGAGATGGTAATCCCGAACATCCCTTACGTTATTGCACTCACGTTAAATACAGGATATGAGATGTCAAACCTCGTAAACATCTCTGATGTCCTTACACTCATATTTATTTACTATTGATTTAACTTAATAAGATCTTTTAGTTCTAACTCGAGCTTTTTGTCTTTTCAATTCGCTCAGGTCAGCTTGACCTTTTTAGTTTTTCGAAGATTGCTTCCTGGAGGACGAAGACGAAGATTTTTGTACTGATATTATTTAATATATTTATTCCACTACATCATGTTCTGCTGCATTTATTTATTATTTATTCTTGTTGTATGAACTTTGATTTGCATTATAAAAGTTTAATCAATGTTATTTTAAATAGCTTCATGAATTGTTTATTTGATTATTATATTTTATCATTCCGCTGCTAGATTCTGTATCTTTTTTCTTTCTTTCTCTGCTTTTTCTTATGTACCCCATAACAATTTGCCCATTTATATGGTTTGAGTCTGACGTGTGTGGTTTATCGTCGATTTAAAACCGTCCAAAAAAGGTAGGTCATTATAGTTGGTATCAAAGATTTGGTTTGGCGATAACCTTAGCTTTGTGGGGTCTGACTCTTTAGAAATAGGATAGTAATACCCTTGAATGAGTTGCTGAGTGTATATATGAGAAAGCGTATTTGTTAGTGTTATAAAAGGTTTTTGTATTGTGTTAATTTGTTCCATTTTTATTTATAAATTCTGGTCGGTGCATAGGACGCTATGACATAGATAGGGATTTCTAAACACTTAATAGGACAGACCGACATAATATTGTTATTTTTCCTATTATATATTTTGTATATAAAATAATAGATTTTATAATTGATATAGTTGGATGTAATATGTTGGTCATTAGCTAGAATTTTTTTATGAATATTCATTTTAAAATAGGATTTACTAGTAAAATACAAATTGGAAATTTTAGAATCTAAGTTCCGGGATTTTGACAATTACTTTAAAAAAGGTTTTGGAATATAATGTTAGTAGTATTTAGAAGTGTTTTCTGAGATGAATATTTCATAATGATTTGAAAGAAATTTTTAAAGGAATTTCGAAAGGAAATAAGTTCTGTACTCCCATCTCTGTTGTTGGAAAATAATTTCGGTAACGAGTGCACACATCATTGACGTTCATTTTCGAGCTTCAAAGTGGGAAGACCGTTGTAATAATTTTACTGCACATTTGTTTTGATTACGAGTCTTAAAATTTTCTAAATATGATTTGGATATATAAAAGATATTATTATAGATATTATTTTAAATGGGTTGAAAGGGAACCCGATACTTTCTTCTTAAGTTTTCTGTAAATTGGAAATTCAATTACTGTAATGAAATGAAATCTTGACTATCTTAAAAATTGGAAACTTTAAATATGTGTAATCAGAAACTAGATGCTACGCGATAAATGAAAATATAAGAAATTGAAAATTTGTAAACTGTAAATAAAAAGGAAATGAAAATAAGAAATTGTAACTATTGAACATTTTGTTAACTAAATAACTAAGAGGAACATGTGTAACATTTTATTGCATCCCAAATGACATCTATAACTTGCTGTAATGTTAAAAGTTGAATTGTTAATAAGAATATGTAATAGAATATTATACAAGTAAAGCTTAAGTATAATGAAAGGGTTCGATAGAATTTTTCTATAAATAAGGATTCTGATGTTATCAATTGTTATAAACTTAAGTTGATAATTTGAAATGCTAGTAATTATAATTAATATAAAAGTGAATATTGTAATTAAATAATTGTAAACTTAAGTAATGTTTGAAGCCAATTATAATTATAGCAAATAGCAAAAGTGGATACTACATGCGAAAGAAATGAAAGTGAAAGGTGAAAATCTTTTATATGTACGAGTTGTTTCACAAATGGATATTTATATAAAAAGGGAAGTCAAACTAAATAGTAAATGTGAAGTAAACTAAAATAAAATATATACAATACTTCAATAATGAATCCATTTATGATCCAAATAATTGAAATGGATAAAACTTATGTAAGTAAAGAATGTAAATTAGTGAAATAAGCCTTATATGAATGAATGAGAATTAAAATTTTGTAAGTAATGAACATGGATTAAAGAAAAATCATTGTATGAAAAAAAGGAAAAAGAAAAAAATAAACAATAAATGATGTGAAAAAAAGATTAATAGAATAAACTTAAAATATGCGTTGATTTCTTTGTTTGTGTTGGGCTTATGGATTGGTTGGGAAATGATACTTCAATTTTGAATAGAGCGTATAAATAATATATAAAGTTATCTTTTATTTATCATTTTATACGATTAGAAGTTCTGAACTCGGACAAACCATTTGTTTTGGTTGCTATGTACGTATGATTGATTATATTAATTTTGTGTGATGATTGTATGCTATTGGTTGCAAGTGATTATTGTTATGAGATATTGGTTTGTTTTGTTATTAATTGAGACAACTTAAATATTTCACTTTTATATAATTATTAACCTCTTTGGATTATACGAGTAAAATATAGGTTTATGGAAGCATTAGCTACAACTTTTGGTTTCATAAATTAAGCGTTATTTGCTCAACAAATAGGTACAATTTCATATTACGGTTTTCCAACGAAATTATATTGCTTTTTCCGTATTTTGGGATATTTTATTTTGAAAAATATTATATATATTGTTATTATTGATATTATTATTTCTTCCAGACCTCTCCGTACAAAGGAGACTCTACCGAAATTTTCTGTAATTTTTGGACATAGAAAATTTTGTGAAATGTTTTCCAAATTTTATTAACCTGAATATAAAAGGATTTAATTATTTTAAAGTAATATATTTTATTTAAATTATTTAATTATGTAAATTGATTGTTTATAAATTTAATATTTTGAATAAGATATATTAATTCCTTCTTTTCCCTTCCTTTTCGTTTTCGAGGATGAAAAGTTTTGAGTGGGAGAGAGTGTAACGACCCATAATTTTCGATAGTTAAAATTAGTTAATTTAAAATATGATTTAATGTTGAAGAAATAAAAATTTGTGATTTAATAATAAGAATATAACTGTAGTGAAATGTAATAGTATTAATTTATGGTAATTGATAATTGCTTTAAATGTAATTCCAATTAATTAAATGATTAAAAACATATAATTGGTTATAGATTATAAATTAATGGCAATAATGTGTAATTAATTGTAATTGGATAAAAATAAGTATTGGATAGGTTATTGTAGCATTTTTTTGTAAATAATAAAACCGTAGATGTGATTAAATTAAGAAAAGGTAACGATCATCATTTTTACCAATTTATTCAATCGGTTGAATTAAATTGGTAATCAATGACAATAAATTATAATTAATAAAATAAGTAGGACGATAAGTGTAAAATGTGAATGCAATAAAATGTACAAAGATGTCAACTACATTCATGAGGTAATAGATTGATTTAATAAAAAAAGAGTAAAACCAAGATAATTTGATTTATTGGGAATTTTTTTATTTAATATGAAATTTGACAAAAATTCAATGTAATTGAAATACTGCAACTAATATGGTAAAAGACGAAATTGAAGAGTATTAATGTAATAACATATAAACAAATGTTAACTAAGCCTATAGAGTAATGATTGATTAGTAAAAGATTGAAATCTAATTAAATCAATTTATTGGAATTAGAATATAATTAATTGGAATTTATTGTAATTAAATATTGTGGTTAATGTAAGAAATGGTGTCAATCGTAGAAAATGAGGATAACAAGATAGAAACCTATGTTAACTATTTCATAAGGTATTGGTTGATTTAATAGGAGTGTAAATCAAAATAAAAGAATAAAAATGAATAAGTTTAGCAAAGGAGTAAACTATGTTTATTTATTTGAATGTTTGGTAGTTGAAAGATTGATTGTAGAGATGAGAAACTATTACTTAGTAAAAAATGTGTAATTATTGTTTGTATCCAATAATGTATAAATAAGTTTAAATTACTATTAGATAGGAAATAATTGTTCTACTTCTAATTACATTCATTTAGTCCATTTTGAAACTTAATCAACCGAAATTAATGCAAATAAAAAAATTTAATTAATAGGAGAGAGAATAATAAATTGCAAATTAATAGGTGCAATTAAAAGTAGCTTATGTTTTGTGAAAATATAAGAAAAGTTTGATTTAATGAAAAGAACAATTACATCAAATAAAATAAATGTTTCGTTTGTGAATATAGGTTTAATTTCATTAAAATAAAGAATAGAATGATTGATTTTAAAGAAAGAAATTTATGTTTATTTGAACCGTGTTTTAGCTTACAGATTGATTACAAGAATGGGAAAATAATGTATTTCAAAGTTATTTATTACTCTTATGTTTAAACAACAAATTTATAAACGTGTTTAAATAAAGAATTGTTCTATTTTTCATCCACTTTAGCTGTCTTTTTTGAAATTAACTTTGTAAGTAATTGCAATTAATGTGATTCAAATATTTTAATTAAAAGGAAAGAAAATGTTGATTACAATTAATAGATTTATTAAAAGAAATGCACATTTGTGTTAAACAAAAAAGCTGTTTTAATGGAAATAAAAGATCCTTTTGGGAAAACTAAATTGAACGTTTTCATTTTTAAGGTAAGTATAAAAAAAAATTGCGTAGATAAAACCTAAATGCATACAAATTTGAATATTATTTGAGTTAATGAAGTTAATTTGGTTACGTTTCAAAAAAAATTGAATTTCAAAAGGTTGTGCGATGTACATAGTCCCTTCATTTCTTTTGTCATTAATTATTGCATGACGTTTTAAAATAGTTACCTTATTATTAATACTTGATCCGTTCATTTCTTCTTCGATTTAATAACCGAGCTTAGACTTTTAGGTTGTATTTAATTCTTTCCACCTCATTTTCACGTATACAAAAATTTACTTTCCTTTGGTTTGCAATGTAACGACTTGAAATTTTTAATGGTTTTAATAATGTAATTAACTGAAATTTTGTGAGATTTTAAATATTTAAATTTTGAAATATAAATTTGATATTTGGAATACGTCTATTTACACATAGCAAATGGTAAATTTTCATCAAATAATATGGAAGTTTATTTTCTTGTGTAATATTATTTAAATTTAATATTTGATGTTAATAAAATATTTTCCAAACCTACGTGTTTTTTTATAATAAATTTGTAAACCATCTTCTGGGTGAGACGTCATATTTTGTTTCATCAAATTTGGACTCCTATTGCTCCATCTATCTTATTTCTGGAATTTTAGCAGCATTTTCGGTACCGATTATCGACTTCTAATAGGATGATCGTACCACCAATATCTGTATACCGTTTTAATCGTCTCGTCGTGTTGATCTCTATGATATATTCAATTCTGTATTTTGAAATTCGGTACGCCATGGAAAATGTGAAACTGTCATCCGTTTCAGTACTGTTTTTGAACTTTTTAAATTCTTTTGTCTGTTCATTTAACCACCGTGTAAATTACAATGGTCATTAGCATTTAATTTCCTTGAATTCAACTTTCAAGACCTTTGCTGTTTCCACGTTCTAAATTTATTTAGACATTTCTTTTTATTACTGGTTCATCACGTAACTTTTGCCCATTCCTCTGCTCCTTTTCTTTTTCCAAATAAATCTATATCATATGGTCTCGTCCCCGAGCTTTCACCAAACTTCCACATCTACTCCAGCGTTCCCAAGCATGTACCAACCTCAGCTCGACAAACCGCCTCTGCTCTTGTTCCCAAGCCGTGTAGCAGCACCATCCACCTTCTCTTCCCTTCACCATATGGCCGGCCGAGCCCTACCCATAGCAACGCCAAGCCTCTCCAACATCCGTCGAGCCACCCTTGTGCAGCAGCCCTCCACCATAGCCAACTCCTCTTCCATCTTCTTCAATTGCGCGAGCCTCTTTTATTTGCATCTCTGTTGAAAAAAATCACATACTGTCTAGCTGTCTTAGGTATGTGGTATGTAAATTTATATTTGTACGCATATATATATATATATGTGTGTGTGTGTGTGTGTGTGTGTTGATTTTTTTTTGTGTATAAATATTTATAATAGTTTGTTTATATATGAGCTGTTATATATAATCTATAGTCTACTATGAGTCGTGTTATATATATATATATATATATATATATATATATATTTCACTTCAGGGTATAAATGAGTTAGTATATAAGGTATATACTCTATACAAGTTTACGGTTATATATATGTATACAAGTTGTATATGACAGATATTGATATATATATTTAAGATTGCTTATGTGATCATTTGCTTGCATATATAAGATTTTCTTCAGGTCTACTATGTATATATATAAGATCTGGGTTTGGTATTTGATATTTTATTTTGCTGAGTTGAGAACAGGTATATCTATTTTATACTATATGATAGAATTTGCTATAAAGTGTATTTAGTTAATATATAAATGTTTATATTGCAGTTTTATATATTATAAGTATATATTCTAAGCTATATTTTCTTTCGTATATACACGTTCCGCATATGAGTTTGAGTAGTTGTCTGCATGGGTTAGTCTATATACAAATTTAATAAACATTTGCAAGTTATATGTACGACATCTTGTATATAAAGTTAGGTATGTAAATAGATATAAATCATATAATATGTTTGATTGGCTATGAAAGAAAGGAAATATAGTAATATTTATGTAAGTTGTTTAAGTTGTGTACGATATGTTAGTGTATATATATATAACTATAAGATTGTGTTTACAGTATTATTATAGTTTAAAGGGTTTATTTGATATATATATATTTATATATATATAATGATTTTATATAAATAGTGATACGTTTTATTTTATATAATATAGTAGATGTGAATCTGGTTATATATATATAGTATATATTTTATAATCCGTTATATATATAAGTATATATACTACGGATCAGGGTCTATTATATGTTTAAAAAGTACAAATATATATAAAGACTATGTTTTACATATGTTTAAAATTGTATATTGATTTGAAAATACATATAACGATTTTTATTTTTTTATTTGTTTTTTAAATTTAATGTTATTTCAAAAAAAATTACATATATATGCAGCTTGTTCGGCTTATTTAAAGTTGGTTTTAATCATTTTCCTATATTCCAATTTATCATTGTTCGTCGAATTTGTATTCAATCGTGCTTTGCTTTGAAATTCGTGCCTGGATTAATAGCTCTTTTCAGTGTCTATCCTCTCTAGCCTCGATTAGTGAGCAATCACTCATGATTTAACGTTCTTATATTTGTTAAATTCGATTTCAATTGAAACGACAATTGAAATATGCCGTTGTTAGTTATTTAATTGTTATATATATGCTATTATCTATAACTGTTCACTTGTGGGATATGACACCATATCCTGTTTTCATATTTTAATTAATCACTGATGATACATGCCTATTTTTATATGTTATATTTTATCGTATATATTCTCACTCTGCAAGTTCCCTATTAATATGGAATTCACTATGGATTGAAATGATACATGCCCGAACTAACTGTAGAATAGGAGAAAATCGTTATGGGTTGAAATGATAAACCCAAGCGATTTTCATTGAATTGAATTTGGGATTGCGGGTTGAAATGATATATACCCGTACATAATTAAATTGAGGGTTGAAATGATAAATATCGTACCACTTGATCCTAGGATAGAGAATTATATACAGACACCATTGGTCTATATATATTTTTTGAAATGATTTCTATGCTTTTAAAGAGATATATGGTTTTATATAAATATTGATTTTAGATATAATATATAAATGTTATTTTATATATATAGTTAAATTATTGATTTTAAGATATGTATAAATTTGTTTTAATATAAAATAAGTTTAATAATAAAGTTTGATTTAATTAAAATATAATATGGTTAAGTATTTATTTAAATTTTATTTTAAAAATACAATTTTATAATGTTTTTATAAGTTAAGGTTGGAAAGATAAATTTGAAACTTATTTGAAATTGTATTTAATTAATAATTTATTTAATTAAATCGATTTGAAACTATTGAATTTGAAATCTAAAGATACGATTTTATAACTTGATTTTGATTTAAGTAATTTAATGAATATTCCATGATTAAATAAATTGAAGGAAAAATTTAGTAAAATGTAATTTAAAGTTATTTAAATAATATTAATTTATTAAGTGAATATTTCAAGACTAAATAATAATGAAGTTAAATCAAGATCTATATGAAACTGTTAAATTTAGTTTTGAAAATGTTGAATAATTAAAGCTTTGAAATATATTAAAATTTAAATGGTTTATTTTGTGGTTCAAATCTGTATTTGAATCGATATAATTTGAAATTATCTATTTAGAAATTGAATGGAATTGAAATTGATGAATTGAGATTGAATTAAATTTGAATTTGGAATTCGAGTTGATTTGAATCGATTTGTGAAATTTGAGGATATTATAAATATTTTACTTCATAAATTATTCAATATATATATATAAAAACACACTATTTTAACATAAAACTATTTTAATATAAACTATTTAAGTATACTAATTATTGTAATATAAACTATTTTATTTTATAAACTATTTTATTTTATAAACTATTTTATTTTATAAACTATTTTATTTTATAAACTATTTTATTTTTATACTATTGTTAATATCTAAACTGTTTAAGTGGTGGAAGTTATAATTTCAAATTTGTATTTTTCCAAAGAATTATGATTTCAAAGTGTTTTGGTTTTGAAAGTGCTGTAACTTTGGAAGTGCTGTAATTTGGAAATAGATATATTTGAAATGGAAATGATATTTTGGTTTTGAAGTATAAATAATTTTGAAATGACCACGGTGTTGTAATGATGTTTGGTTGTTAATAGCATATATTTCTACATAGTAGATAGTTCCACAGATCCTTAGAGGATGGTTATCCCAAACATCCTTTAAGTTAATGGTATTTCAGTTGATATTCCACTTGAGTTGGATTTATTGATATAAGAATGTTTATCCTAACTCGAGTGTTTTTTATTTTGCTTTACGCTCGGGTCAGCCTGAGTATATTCAGCTTTCGTGATTCTATCTTAGAACTTGGAGTTGTCGAGGATCTTCTATCTATGCCTAGGCTGCTTTCTGTGATTCCAGCTATTCTGTTGGTCAATCATATCTCATTTTCGGATTTTATTAACTGCTTATGTATCAGTATACTTCTTTTTATTTGAGACCTCTGTTGTATTTTATTTTAGACTTTGTTATTGTAGTAGGTTCATGAACTACTATTAATTAATCTATTCCGCAGCATTCTGTTATAATACACTGTGTCTGTGATTCTGTGGTTATTTTATTTACTATACATGCTGGTTTTTCCAAATATAAATTAACAATCTGATATTTTAAGCAATTCAAGTCTGACATGTGCGAATGCGAATGATTGAAAATACTAGGTGTTACATGTGGTATCAGAGCCAGGTTTCTGGCAAAATCACCAAACAAAGTAGATTTAATTATAGAATCGCCTTTTTTCGGGCTTGAATCTCTTCCTCTTTGATTCGGGTGTCCTTTGAATTTTAGAACGTTCCTTTTTTTGAAATACATGCTGGTCTTTCCAATTCGTGTTTTCTTAATCTAGAGTATCCCATAACTCCACTTTGGATGATATCTGTAATGAATCGGCGTTTCGCCGTTCTTAGAATGATTTGTAAAGGGGTGAAACTCCTTTACAGTTGGCACGTATTCACCGGATATTTCTATACCCTCGGTTAAGATGCTACTATCTCTTTCTATGCCGAATTCTATCTCCGACGATCGAATGTCGATTTGCCTTAGAATCCACATCGATCATATTCTTAAAGTCACGGTTGACACAGTTATGGTCGCCCTCGATTTATAAAAGTATATCCATCTTCTATTTTGTAACTTAATTATCTCTTCTTTATTCGAGCCTATCTTCGAATCAGAATTCTATTTGATTAGAGTTCCTCTAATTTGAATCTCTATCTTTGTTTTGAAATCCGTTCTTGAATCATCCTTTGAAAAATCGTGTTTGTTTGTATTTTAGAAATTGTTTTATATATCGAAATTATTATTTTGATAAGTATGATTATATTCTATATATAAAAGTGAAAAAAATTTCAATAAGGATTATATACCTTTTAAAAACGAGAATTTGAAGTTTCGAAAGGATTTTAAATTTTGATAATTATATAAGAAATTGATTTATATAAAAATGATTTATAACTGAAGGGTTTCAAATTGAAAATTTGGGAAATTGAATTCCGGTATTTTGAAATTGGTTTTAATATTTTAAAAATATGTAATAACACGATTTGAAAGTATTTTCCGAATAAGAATTGTTTCAAATGATTTCAATTGAGTTTCTATGATTTCGAAGAAATTTCAAAGAAATTTTCAAGAAAATAGAAGTCCAAAACTCACTTATTTCACTGGAGAATAATTTCGATGATGAGTGCATGCATCATCGACAATGATTTTTGAGTTTTAAAGTGGGAGAGAAGCCACTTTAGTAGCTTTGCTATGCGATTGATTTTGTGAAACCTATTTTTATTTCAAATTCCAAAGTATGATTTGATATTCGATATATATATATATATATATATATATATATATATATATATATAATTTTCAAAAGGTAAATTGGATCTTTCAAATAGAAATAAATAGTTTAAAGGTTTTAAAGGGATGGTTATAAACTTGGTAATCATTTTGGGTATAATTGATTTTGAGAAAAATATTTGGTTTGGAAAATAGATTGGAATTTAAAACCCAGTATTTATATGATGATTTTGGAAATGAATTTGTTTGACCTAAATTATGTTGATTTGGAAACTAGGATTATTTTATAAACCTATTATTTTGGAAACTTTGAAACTGAAAATATTTAATTTGGAAGAAATAATTTGGTGAAATCGTATATGATTTTGAAACTGAACTGATATTGAAACAAATTGAAATTGAGAACCTTATTTTAATAAATACTTGATTTGGGAGTTATCGAACTTATGAAAAATTGATTTGTATAAGTATGAAGTTGATTTGAAAACTATTGATTTGGAAAGGTACTCAATTGGAAAAGCGAAATATTATATAATCGAAGTCTATATAAGTGTGATTTGATATACTATTGATTTTGGAAAGTATTCAATTTGATTATACAATTGACTTTGTATAAGTATGATATTTGAAATTGATTTGAAAGTGTACTATATGATGCATATTTTCAAAGTAAAGATATGGAAAGTTCCTTCTGTTTGATATCCTCTTTGTGGCCACATTTTGGCCTCATTCTATTGATATTATTCTCTCTGATTTGGGTTTTCCGGGTATGATACTCGAATGTCCTTCGAATTCCATGGCGTTACCCATGGTTTTACGAACTCGACTACGTAGCGTAATTCACAGGATCATGACGGCTTACGGATACGGATGTTTCCTGGGGGATCTAGGCGTAACCATTATGTATTTGCGATCTATGATCGTTTTATTAGCGTAATCCATAAGGCAGGGATTGCTTAAAGGGTATTGATGTTTCCTGGAGGATCCAGGCGTAACCATTGTGTATCTGCGGTCTAAGGGTTTTTGATTATCATGGAAAAATTCGCAAGGCAGTGATTGCTTAAAAGGTACAGATGTTTCTTGGGGGACCCAGGCGTAACCATTATGTGTCTGCGATCCATGAGTCGGTTCGATTCGGTTGATTTGTTTGGATTGTACTTTCCATATCGGTTTTGAAGGTTTTTTGAGTGTTTTACACTGGGTCTTGAAACAGGTCTACTAGGTACTTGGAGAATTCTAGCTTTGCGCTTGACCAACGCATGGCCAAAGTTTGCAAGAATGAGGATAAACCTGTTAAGACATCGAGTTATAAAAGTATTTTGATAAAGTATTATTTAAAGGATATTTTGGTCATTTTTTGTTTCTTACTAAATAATTTAAAATGTTTAAAAATACTATTTATTTATATACTACATGGTTTAATAGTAAATTATTAGTGTTTTATGTAAGTGATTGATCTTTATATAAATAAGTGAATGGAAATCAATTTGAAACTAAATGAAATTTTATGATCTGAATTGACAGTTTGAACTAACAAATTTGAATCGAATGACTATTTATCGATATAATAAAATGGTTTTAACCAAATTATTAAATATTAATTAATTTAAATTGAAATCTATATGGTTTTAAATTAGTTGTTTATTTTGTTTTTTCCAATCCATTTTCTTCTGGTTGTTTCTATTCTCCTACCTCGATCCTTTTCGGGGATGAAAATTTTTCAGTGGGGGGGAGTATAAAGACCTGAAATTTTTAAAGTTTTTAATAATGTAATTAACTGAAATTTTATGAGATTTTAAATATTTAAATTTTGAAATATAAATTTGATATTTGGAATATGTCTGTTTAAACATAGCAAATGGTAAATTTTCATTAGATAATATGGAAGTTTATTTTCTTATGTAATTTTATTTAAATTCAAATAAGTTAATATTTGATGGTAACAAAATATCTTTCAAACTTGAATATTTTTATATAATAAATTTGAAAACCATCTTCTGAGTGAGACGTCATATTTCATTTCGTCAAATTGGGACTGATATTGCTCCATCTGTCTCATTTCTGGCATTTTAGCAGCATTTCTGGTACCGATTATCGACTTCTAATAGAATGATCTACCACCGATATCTGTACACCATTTTGATCGTCTCGTCGTGCTGATCTCTATGGTATATTCAGTTCTGCGTTTTGAAATCCGGTACACCGTGGAAACTGCGAAACTGTCATCCGATTTTGTACCGTTTTTGAACTTTTTGAATTCTTTTGCCTGTTCATTTAACCACCGTGAAAATTCCAATGGTCATTAGCATTTAATTTCCTTGAATTCAACTTTCAAGACCTTTTCTATTTCCACGTTCTAAATTTATTTAGACATTTCATTTTATTACCGGTTCATCACGTAACCTTTTGCCCTTCCTTTGCTCCTTTTCTTTTTCCAAATAAATATATATTATACGGTCTCACACTCGAGCTTCCACCAAACTTCCCCTCCACTTCAGCGTTCCTAAGCATGTACCAACCTCAGCCCGACAAACCGCCGCTGCTTTTGTTCTCGAGCCATGTAGCAGCACCATCCGCCTCCTCTTCCCTTCACCACATGGCTGGCCGAGCCCCACCCATAGCAGCGCCAAGTCTCACCCAACATCCGTCGGGCCACCCTTGTGCAGCGGCCCTCCACTATAGCCAACTCCCCCTCCATCTTCTTCAATTGCGTGAGCTTCTTTTATTTGCATCTCTGTTGAAAATTAATCACATACTGCCGAGCTGTCTTATGTATGTGGTATGTTAATTTATATTTGTACGCATATATATATATATGTATATATATATATGTATATATATATATGTATATATATATGTACATATATATATGTACATATTTGGTTATTTTACGTTTATGTACTTTAGTTTTATGATTTATTCTGTTGAGTTTTATTGTGTATAAGCAATTATATACAATATATAGTCGACTATGAGTCGTGTTATATATATATATATATATATATATATATATATATATTTCACTTCAGTTATAAATGAGTTAGTATATAAGTTATATACTCTATACAGGTTTGCAGTTATATATATGTATACAAGTTGTATATGACAGATATTGATATATATATTTGAGCTTGCTTATGTGATCATTTGCTTACATATATAAGATTTTGTTTAGGTCTACTATGTATATGTATAAGATCTGGGTTTGGTATTTGATATTTTATTTTGCTGAGTTGAGAATAGGTATATCTATTTTACACTATATGATAGAATTTATTATAAAGTATATTTAGTTAATATCTAAATGTTTATATTGCAGTTTTATATATTATATGTATATATTATAAGCTATATTTGCTTTCGTATATACACGTTCTGCATATGAGTTTGAGTAATTGTCTGCATGGGTTATTCTATATGTAAATTTAATAAACATTTGCAAGTTAAATGTATTGTGACAACCCAGAATTTTTAAAATTTTAAATTGGAATAATTAATTGATTTTAAATATTTAAAAGTTAATTTTTAACTTGAATTCAAATATCACTATTTATTCGATAATTAAATTATTAAATTTAATAATTGGAAGTTGGGTGAAATATTGAATTTCAATTTTAAGCCTGTTAAGAATAATTTGAGGTCTTGTACAATTTATATTGATAGTTCTGAAGATAATAAAAGCTTTTAAATTGAAATTGGAAGTGATTCGTTCGGCTTTAAAAATATATCGTTTAAATCGATATTTAAAAATAGCCTTCCAAGGCACAGTCTTGGATTTCAGCGAAACCAGCTCCATTGTTCCATAATATTGTATTATTATCGGATTTCAATTTTCGTAATGTTTGGAGTGATCGTTTGGCCGTACGATGAGTAAACGGGCTGAAAATTTAATCGGAATTTAATATAATAACTGGGTTTAAAGGGTTATCTTCTCCATACGATTGAATTATGGCTTGAAAACTTTTCCATTGCGTTCCGAATAGGGGTTTAACATTAGAAACGCCTAGCGGCACGCCTCGGTAGGGGTTTGCGATTTTAAGCTACGTAAATCGAGTCATTTTGAATTTAATTTGAAATAAATATATATATTCACATACACCAGTCAACTGCAGCCGAAATAATGTCGCATCCTGTTTTTTTTCGTTTCTCTTCAAACCACTGTAGCCAGCAAGCAGCACGCAAAAAATCAAATCGTGTCCTCTTCCATGTTTCTTTTTATCACCGCTAACAGATAGAAGAAAAAAGTGAATAGAAATGGCGAGCCTTGTTTATCTTCAAACAAGAAATATAAGATCTTAGTTCAAATAAAAAAAAGGGCAGATCAAGTGGAATATGAGAATCGAATTCCTCTCTTCCTAAAAATCATTCTAGCAAAATGAAACGAAACCCAACACGAATTCGAGCGAGTCGAACTCGTTTAGGTCTCAGGGGAATCTCGCAATTTCTAGGGTGTTGCGGTGTGTCGTGCGACTGGAAGCACGAGTTCGATCGCAGGGTTCGTTCTGGTGGGGGTTTTGGGTATGAGGTGATGGTAGGAAATCACAGCAGAGAGTCGCAGTAGAAACCGTTAGCTGGGGGTGTCGTTTGCCTGGAGTTCGACATTGTCATGGAGATGCTATAGGATGGGAGTGGGTTTCGAGGCAGTGGTGGAGTGTTGTGGCAGGACTTGGCAGGACTTGATTGAGGTCAGTGTGGTCGATTTGAGTTGGAGATGATGGCATCGTGATACGAAGGGCTGCCGAAGCCTCGGAAGGTAGTTCAGGTGATAGCTCCTTCGAGCAGCGACGGTGCCCAACGTTAGTAAGGTATCGTTTTATTTTAATTTAGTTAGTGTATATATATATATATATATATATATATATATAAAGTATGGAAACAGGAATTTGTCTGGTTAAATAGAATAAAAATAAAATAAAGTTAGATGTTGTTTATGTAATCAGGGTTAGATCGGAATATAATATGGATAAGATTGTGAAACAGGGATTTTAAAATGTTTAAATCGAAAGGTTACATAAAAATTGGATTTTTAAAATCGTACAGATCATTTTATATATCGAATGTGATTTTCAAGGTAAATTTCAATTGGTTATAACAATTTAAAATTTGTAAGTCAACTTTAATTTAAAATAAAAATTTAATTACCATAGTGATCAATAAAGATATATAATTTGGTTATACAAGGTCTGAAATCGGGAAGGAAACAAGCTGTTTGGATTGGATTGCAAATAAAATCAAAGGTGAGTTAATCTCACTCAACTGGGTTTTTATTCAAATTTAAATGGTTAAATTTAAATGATTGATTGAATGGTTGAATTGAATTGATATGCTATATTATATATAGTAGTAAATAGTATATATTGGGTGATTGATTTCCCGCATTATATAGTGGATGTGACCCTATGCGCTGCATAATAGCGGACGATATTATATAAATCCCATATACCGCGATATTCCACCTCGAAGTGGAATTGGTATTGTTCTAATATCTGTGGATGCAGGTAAACAAGTTGGAGGGATCCAACTGGATTCCTCACAATATAGAAATTATTTTCATAATTGATGTTCCATTTTATTTATATACTGTGAATGATTAATTTGGGAATTAAATTGTGTTGTGTTATAATTGGATAAGTATAATTTGGGATTCTATAATACAATTAAAAATAATTGGGGTAGTTTGATAGGTAAATACTTAATGTAATTCATAAAATATAATTACTTGGTGTAATTAATCAAGAGATTAATTAAGATAATTAATTAATGATAATTAATTTATTTAATGAAGTAAACAAAAAGGTAAATAATTACTGGTTGAAATTAATCAAGAGTGATTAATATTTGTGGTTTAATTGATGATTGATTTCTTAATGTAATTAATTGAGATTAGAATAAGTTGAAATGTAATTAAAAATCATTAATTTATATAATCAATGACGTAAATTAAAGATTGATTAATTACGCAATACTAAGTGATTTATGAGAAATTAATTGATATAAGTAATTAAGGATTAATGTAATTAATATAGTTGATTAATTTATGATGTAATTAAGGATATATTAATTATTTTGGTTAAGAATAATTAATATTGTGAAATTAATTAAAGATATTTACTTGAATGTAATTGAAGGAAAATTAATCCAGGGTGATTAATTAAAATGGATAATAAAGGGATGATTAATTAATTGATTTGAAATTAATTAATGACAAGTGAAGGAACCTAAGTGATTGAGGTTAGTAATTCGATTAGAAGTGATTAAATTTATTTTGGAAGTGATCAAGTTTGCTTATGGATGATTGAATGGCATTGGATGCCTTGAATGAGACTTGAAGAGACCGTGGTCGGGTATTAGAAAATACCCGAAACTACTTCGAATTTTTATAGATTGATATGAGAAATCTATAGGCTGGAATGAAACGATTTAAGTGAATTGGACTATTTAATATAAATTTTGGTAATTAGAAAATTGATGGTGAAATAAGTGATGTCTATAACAAATTGTGGATTTGTGAATTGAAACGAGTTACCCCGGGTTTTATATAAGTTGTATGCTTTGTATTCCATGTTAGATGGGTTTACTCACGCCGGTTTCCAGCCTGATCCGTGTGTTACTATAATGTAATGCTTGGTCATACCGAGTATTACAGATTTTCAAGTAAGGACGTTCTGGAGCTCAGGAGGCGAGCTGGACAGCAAGAACGTATGGAGTGTTTCCGCTGTATTATATTGTTGCATATCTGAGACGTGATGATTGTGTATATCTAGGTCTGTATATTTGTGTAACTCTGATGTATTAAAGATGTAATCGATAGATATTGTATTCTTTTTGTAAACTGTTATTATTTGATATTATATTTTGATCCGCTGCGAATGTAAGATGTTGGTGTTTTCTGTTTCTTCTTCTTCTATCTCTTTCTTCTTTTTCCTAACTATCTGAAATTTTCGGGATTGAAAATTTTGGGTCGTTACAGTTGGTATCAGAGCTGAAAGGTTAAGCGAGAACCTTGGTTCTGGTGGGGATTACTCATCAAATAGAGTCCATAGCACTCTAGAATGAGTTGAGTATATATATATATATATGTGTGTGTGTGTGTGTGTGTGTGTATATATATATATATATATATATATGAGCATGTACTTGTTATTTTCTTATATAAAGCTTTTAAATGATTTTACATAAGAATATATTTTGATATATAAAGCAATATTTCTTTCTAATAAATATTAAGGTAATTGGTTGTTATATTATTTGAAAATTTTAATAATGAGAATTAGGTAATAGAAATACAACCAAAATTTAATAAGGAGAATTAAGTGGTAATAGAAATACAACCAAATTAAAATTAAATGAAGATAAGTTTGAAATGGATTCATAATTAAATGGTATAATGATATAAGTTGATTTGATTTAAAGGATTAAGTCAACATTTAAAAATTTAACTCGAATTTATATAAATCAGGATTGATTCAACCTGAATTGGAGTTAAATCAATTTCAATGGAAATTGAAGTTATTCAAATTGGAATTGAGTCAATATAAATGGACGTGAAAATTTAAATTAAATTGATGGGGAAACGAACAGTTTAGACTCTGGACTATTTTGAATATAGATTGTTTGAATATAAACTTATTTTTCCAAGCTATTTAATATATACAACCTTTCTTTTTAAACCCCAAACTATTTTATACTTATTTTACATTGTTTTTGAAACTGTTTAACAATTTTTCAACTGTTTTATAAACTAAGTACTGTTTTTCAATTATTTTACAAATTAATTACTATTTTACAACTATTTTGCAATTACCAAAAATTTCAGAAACTATTTAACTATTTTCCCACTATTTTACAATTAGTTAACTATTTTACATCTATTTTACAAACTATTAATTGTTTTTTAATTACTTATCTATTTTTAAAAAATTTCAAGCTATTTTATAAATATAAACTGGTCGGAGTTCAAACTGTTATTGATTAAATACCCAATTGTGATAAGAATTGAAGTAATAATCCAAATGAGGATTAAGGTAAATGTGAATAAGTGAATAAAATAGAAGTGAGGATGGATAGAAAGGAAATTGATTTGGTTAATAATCGATGAAGTTAATTACGTAGGATGTACGTATGTTATTCTATTCGCATAGTGATTTGATCCAGATTCGAGCACAGAATTTCGAGATAGTTTATCAATCTAAGTTGGGATTTTTCACTCGATTTTCGACGGCGAACCTGGATATGGATTATTGATTGGTTCTAGATATTCTCTATCATAGTTATGGCTATGTAAGGAGAATGACAGTTTCTGATCAAGAAACCAAATCTATGCCCGCACTAGGAAATCAGGTGGACAATACTAGTTCGAAAGTGAAATTGTGTGATCGAGTGAGCGATCTGATTGGTATAGCGTACGGATGATATGTGTACATCGTACGGATTTGAATGAAATTGATATTGAAAAGAGCAATCAAATATGAATATTTGATTTTGAATAAACAAAGTTATATACCTTTGTTATATAAGATAATCTCCCCATGCTGAATCTATTGCCAGAAGAAAAGGATTTTGAAAGTGTTTGAAGTATAAAAGAAGTTTTATACAAGTTGAAATGATCCAAAGTTTTTTAAAAAAAATTATATTTCTACATATATATATATATAAAGGGTCTTATAAGGATTTTGGAAAAAGGTTTTGGGAACCTTTGGATTTGGAAAGGCTTTTGATTTTTGGGTAAAATCAATATTGGAATTTGGAAAGCCTAGTTTGAGAATTATCGATTTTGGGATAATCGATTTTGAGGAAAAGGAAATTTATATGAGATTCATACTAGGTGTATGATTTGGAAGATATAATATGTGTATAGTATAAGGTGTTTTAATAATGGCTCCGGAGAAAAAGGCGCTCCCTTGAAATGAACTTCTCAGGAGTGCCACTGGGTGGTGCTGCCTTGAACCCTAAGGGGGGTTCTAAAGTTGATCATGTGAGGAGTCCAGATAAAAGTGTGTAGCGAAAGTCGAGGGGCACTGATGCCTATAGAGGCATTTGGGTTATGCTGTGACGATAGTGTAACTCGATGTCACTGTGATCTACTACAGACCATAGCGAAAGTCGTGTGTGCCACTGAGAGCCAACAGTTTGCGTTTGATTTTATATCGGTAGAATGCGACCTATGTTAACATAGCGAAAGTCGTGTGTGCCGCTGAGAGCCAACGGTCTAAGTTTGATTTTAAATCGGTAGACTGCAACCTATGTAGGAGTGGAGGAGTTTCATTTTGACAGCGAAAATCAAGGGCGTTGATGCCTACAGTTACATGGACTTTTGCTGCGATGGCAACTTAACCCTGGAATGTAACTGCGATCTGTTGTGGGTTCCATGGCGTAATCAAGGGGCGTGGAGTGCATACAGTTACATGGACTTTTGCCGCGATGACAACGTAACCCAGGATATAACGGGGACCATGGATGGGTGTGATGATTTCCAGAGCATTCTCACCAAGATATTTCCTCTATTTTCAAAAACTGTTTTCTATATTTTCAATAAAATTATTTCCTAAGTATTTTCACTGGATGTTGAAAACGGGTTTACCAACTACTTATAGATTTTTAGTCTTACGCCTGATCAACGTATGACTGAATTTCTGTGAGAGCAAGGATGGACTGGTTGAGACATCGAGTTATAAGAAGTATTTTTATAAAGAGCTATTTTAATAGTATGATGTGAATTTAAAATCATTTCTAAATTTTTTAAATAAAAGTGATGGAATTTTGGAAAATGAAAGAAAATCCAAACTGGAATTATAAAAAAAAATAACTCGGTTAAATAAAATGGATTGTAAGTTAATAACGAAGTTTGGAAATAAATTCAAATTATAAATAGAATTCGATTTGGATTGATAATGAATAAAAATAAGTGGAGATGTTGTAAAATTAGAAATGGAATTGAATTATAATAGAATGGTTTGGGTGCAAACAAAACCCAGATGAGTCAAAATTAATTGAGAATGGTTTTGTATTAATAAAATAAATTCGAAAATGAATTAAGTAAGTGAATAAATGGGTTAATTGAATTAAATAATAAATGGATGAAGTCTGATTGAATAAAAATTAAATCAAAGTTTTAATTGAAATTGGGTTATCAGAATGAACTTAAGTTATGAGGCATATTAATTTGAAGTAAAATTTCTTAAGTCAATAAAATCTTGGTTTCGAGTAAGAATGGAAGACAATTAAATAAAAGTGTGGGTTAAATTTATTTGGAAAAAAAAGGATATTAATATAAGCATCGAATGTTGTCAAGCTCAATGAAATAGTTTTAAAATGAAACCAATGCGGAGATGAAATGAAATGTATGGTTGGTGAATAAAGTAGAAATGGAATGGAATTAAATATTGAATGAGTTGAAATTAATTTAAAGTAGTTATAAACTAAAATGGATACTCTATTAAGCAAATATCGCCGAATTCACATAAAAATAGTTGTCGTTTGACGTAAACAAAAGTAATTAAAATTCTATGAATTGATAGAGATTAAATAAATTGATTTTAGGATCAACTGAATTGAATATGAGTTTGTTTGGATTAAAAATAAATTGAATGTAAGTAATTGAGTTGTAAACCATTAAAATTGAATGAAATGGCATATGAATTGGTTGGAAGCAATTGAATTAGTTTTAAATCATATAAATTGTTTATGGAAAGAGTTTGGTGCTTGTTGCTTATGAAATGCATGTGTTTAGCTATTGAAAGTAAGTAAAATGCTAATAGATTTTCTATATATGGCACTTACATATTTAAATTGAGTAAGCACAGGTACCTGAAGGCCGTTTGGATGGATTTGGTTGCACTAATTGCTAAATAATAAGCCGCTTGCTTAAAATACTAAATAAAGGTACGCCTATGCAATAAAAATAGGATATATGAACTGTTTTTACTTTTCCGACCGGGTGGGTAGATGTATATATATTTATATCTCTTGTCAAATTGCAAAAGCTCCTCCGTACAAAGGAGACTGCCAATTTTTTCCAAAAATTTTGTGAGTTAGAAAATTTTTGTTAGCGACAAAACGATTTCAAATTGAAAATTGAAATAAATTAGTGGATGAAACTAATTTAAAATAATGATATGAATCAGTTATAAATGGAAGATAAAATTCAACAGTCGGAATTGAAGATAAATTGAATTCATATGGAAATGGGAAAAACTAATTTGAATAGAAGTAAATATGAAAACTTCTGAAAGGAAATGTATAAAATGATTTGAAAAGTTACGATTGGATATTATTGCTAAGTAAGATATGAAGGTATTATAAAGGGAAAGAAAAATTGGTTTTGATTTCAGAAGATAAATTTGAATTGCTCGACAAAAAGGTATGTGTTTAAATATCTGTATGAAATTTGATTTGGTTTTTGATCTAGCAACTTGGCCTTTTGTTTTCTTTTGGAATTTGGGAGCCCGTAGAGGCATTTTGTAGTTGTACGGAGCTAGCCGCGCAAAGGAGATGCTGGCGAAATTTTTCGAAAACTTAGAGAGTTGATTTTTTTTTGAGAAAATTGTGATAATTTATATGAAATTTGAATAAGTGGAGAAAATAATGTTGTTGGAATCTATGGGGGAGTTTGGGAAGTTAGTAAGAGTGATAATGGGTCTTCTATAAAAAGATAGTTGGTAGGATGTTGAATTATTGGTTTTGGGGTAAAAGTAAACGGGTATTGGACCATTCTTCCTAACTAGTAATTTCGGGGACGAAATTCTTTTAAGGGGAGAGGAATGTGACAACCCGGAATTTTCTACAATTTAAATTGGAATAATTAATTGATTTTAAAATTTTAAAAGTTAATTTTTAACTTGAATTCAAATATCACTATTTATTCGATAATTAAATTATTGAATTTAATAATTGAAAGTTGGGTGAAATATTGAATTTCAATTTTAAGCCTGTTAAAAATAATATGAGGGTTTGTACAATTTATATTGATAGTTCTGAAGATAATAAAAGATTTTAAATTGAAATTGGAAGTGATTCGTTTGGCTTTAAAAATATATCGTTTAAATCGATATTTAAAAATAGCCTTCCGAGGCACAGTCTCGGATTTCAATGAAACTAACTCCACTGGATCCGTAATATTGTATTATTATCGGATTTTAATTTTCGTAATATTTGGAGTGATTGTTTGGCCGTATGATGAGTAAACGCGTTGAAAATTTAATCCGAATTTAATATAATAACTGGGTTCAAAGGGTTATCTTCTCCATACGATTGAATTAGGGCTTGAAAACTTTTCCATTGCGTTCGGAATAGGGGTTTACATTAGAAACACCTAGCGGCACACCTCGGTAGGGGTTTGCGATTTTAAGCTACGTAAATCAAGACACTTTGAATTTAATTTGAAATAAATATATATTCACATACACCTGTCAACTGTAGCCGAAATAATGTCGCATCCTGTTTTTTTCGTGTCTCTTCAAACCACTGTAGCCAGGAAGCAGCACGCAAAAAATCAAATCGTGTCCCCACCCATTTTTCTTTTTATCACCGCTAACAGATCGAAGAAAAAAGTGAGTAGAAATGCCGAGCCTTGTTTAACTTCAAACAAGAAATACAAGATCTTAGTTCAAATAAAAAAAAGGGCAGATCAAGTGGAATATGAGAATCGAATTCCTCTCTTCCTAAAAATCATTCTAACAAAATGAATCGAAACCCAACATGAATTCGAGCGAGTCGAACTCGTTTAGGTCTCAGAGGAATCTCACGATTTCTAGGGTGTTGTGGTGTGTCGTGCGACTGGAAGCGCAAATTCGATCGCAGGGTTCGTTCTGGTAGGGGTTTTGGGTATGAGGTGATGGTAGGAAATCGCGGCAGAGAGTCGCAGTAGAAACCGTTAGCTGGGGGTGTCGTTTGCCTAGAGTTCGACATTGTCGTGGAGACGCTATGGGAAGGAGTGGGTTTCGAGGCCGTTGTGGAGTGTTGTGGCAGGACTTGGCAGGACTTGATTGAGGTCGGTGTGGTCGATCTGAGTTGTAGATGATGGCATCGCGATACGAAGGGCTGCGAAGCCTCGGCAGGTAGTTCAGGTGATAGCTCCTTCGAGCAGCGACGGTGCTCAACGTTTGTAAGGTATCGTTTTATTTCAATTTAGTTAATATATATATATATATATATAAAGTATGGAAACAGGAATTTTTCTGGTTGAAAAGAATAAAAATAAAATAAAGTTAGATGATGTTTATGTAATCAGGGTTAGACCAGAATATAATATGGATAAGATTGTGAAATAGGGATTTTAAAATGTTTAAATCGAAAGGTTACATAAAAATTGGATTTTTAAAATCATATAGTTCATTTTACATATCGAATGTGATTTTCAAGGTAAATTTTAATTGGTTATAACAATTTAAAATTTGTAAGTCAACTTTAATTTAAAACAAAAATTTAATTACCGTAGTGATTAATAAAGATATGTAATTTGGTTATATAAGGTCTGAAATCGGGAAGGAAACAAACCGTTTGGATTGGATTGCAAATAAAATCAAAGGTGAGTTAATCTCACTCAACTGGGTTTTTATTTAAATTTAAATGGTTAAATTTAAATGATTGATTGAATGGTTGAATTGAATTGATGTGCTATATTATATATAGTAGTAAATAGTATATATTGGGTGATTGATTTCTCGCATTATATAGCGGATGAGACCCTATGCGCCGCATAATAGCGGATGATATTATATAAATCCCATATACCGCGATATTCCACCTCGAAGTGGAATTGGTATTATTCTAATATCCGTGGATGCAGGGAAACAAGTTGGAGGGATCCAACTGGATTCCTCACAATGTAGAAATTATTTTCATAATTGATGATGCATTTTATTTATATACTGTGAATGATTAATTTGGGAATTAAATTGTGTTGTGTTATAATTGATATGTATAATTTGGGATTCTATAATACAACTAAAAATAATTTGGGTGGTTTGATAGGTAAATACTTAATGTAATTCACAAAATATAATTACTTGGTGTAATTAATCAAGAGATTAATTAAGATAATTAATTAATGAGTAGTTAATTTATTTAATGAAGTAAACAAAAAGGTAAATAATTACTGGTTGAAATTAATCAAGAGTGATTAATATTTGTGGTTTAATTATTGATTAATTTCTTAGTGTAATTAATTTAGATTAGAATAAACTGAAATGTAATTAGAAATCATTAATTTATATAATCAATGACGTAAATTAAAGATTGATTAATTATGCAATACTAAGTGATTTATGAGAAATAAATTGATATAAGTAATTAAGGATTAATGTAATTAATATAGTTAATTAATTTATGAAGTAATTAAGGATTAATTATTGATTTTGGTTAAGAATAATTAATATTGTGAAATTAATTAAAGATAATTAATTGAATGTAACTGAAGGAAAATTAATCCAGAGTGATTAATTAAAATGGATAATAAAGGGATGATTAATTAATTGATTTGAAATTAATTAATGACAGTGAAGGAACCTAAGTGATTGAGGTTAGTAATTCAATTAGAAGTGATTACATTTATTTTGGAAGCGATCAAGTTTGCTTATGGATGGTTTAATGGTATTGGATGCCATGAATGAGACTCGAAGAGACCGGGGTCGGGTATTAGAAAATACCCGAAACCACTTCGAATTTTTATAGATTGATATGAGAAATCTATAGGCTGGAATGAAATGATTTAAGTGAATTGGACTATTTAATCTAAATTTTGGTAATTAGAAAATTGATGGTGAAATAAGTGATGTCTATAACAAATTGTGGATTTTTGAATTGAAACGAGTTGCCTCGGATTTTATATAAGTTGTATGCTTTGTATTCCATGTTAGATGGGTTTACTCACGCTGGTTTCTAGCCTGACCCGGGTGTTACTTTGATGTAATGCTCGGGTTAGACCGAGTATTACAGATTTTCAGGTAAGGACGTTCTGGAGCTCAAGAGGCGAGCTGGACGGCAAGAACGTATGGAGTGTTTCCGCAGTATTATATCGTTGCATATCTGAGACTTGATGATTGTGTATATCTAGTGTTTGTATATTTGTGTAACTCGGATGTATTAAAAATGTAATCGATAGATATAGTATTCTTTTTGTAAACTGTTATTATTTGATATCATATTTTGATCCGCTGCGAATGTGAGATGTTGGTGTTTTGTGTTTCTTCTTCTTCTTATATCTCTTTCTTCTTTTTTCCTAACTATCTGAAATTTCAGGTCATTACATGTATGATATCTTGTATATAAAGTTACGTATGTAAATAAATATAAATCATATAATATGTTTGATTTGTTGTGAAAGAAAGGAAATATAGTAATATTTATGTAAGTTGTTTAAGTTATGTACGATATGTTAGTATTTATATATATAAGTATAAGATTATGTTTACAGTATTATTTTAGTTTAAAGGATTTATTTGATATTATATTTATATATATAATGATTTTATATAAATAGTGATACATTTTATTTTATATAAAATAGTAAATGTAAATCTGGTTATATATATCGTATATATTTTATAATCCATTATATATGTATATATAAGTATATGTACTGTGGATCAGGGTCTATTATATATTTAAAAAGGTATATACATACATATCTATATATATAAAGACTATGTTTTACATATGTTTAAAATTGTATATTGATTTGAAATACATATAAACATTTTTATTTTTTATTTGTTTTAAAATTTAATATTATTTCGAAAAAAAATTGCGTGTATATGCATCTTGTTCGGCTTATTTAAAACTGGTTTTGATCATTTTCCTTGATTCCAATTTATTTGAAATTCATGCCTAGATTAATAGCTCATTTCAGTGTCTATCCTCTCTAGCCTCGAAAGGTGAGCAATCACCCACGATTTAACGTTCTTATATTTATTAAATTCTATTTCAATTGAAACGACAATTGAAATATGTTGTTGTTAGTTATTTAAATTGTTATGTATATGCTATTATCTGTAACTGTTCACCTGTGGGATATGACACCATATCCTATTGTTTATATTTTATTTAATCACCGATGATATATGCATGTTGTTATATGTTATATTTTATCATATATGTTCCCACTATGCGAGTTCTCTATTACTATAGAATTCACTATGGGTTGAAATGACACATACCCGAACGATCTGTAGAATAGGAGAAAATCACTATGGGTTGAAATAATAAACCCAAGCGATTTTCATTGAATTGAATTTGAGATTATGGGTTGAAATGATATATACCCATATATAATTAAATTGCGGGTTGAAATGATAAATATCTGTACCACTTGACCCTAGGATAGAAAATTATATACAGACACAGTTGGTATATATATATTTTTTGAAATGATTTATAAGTTTTTAAAGAGATATATATATTTTTATATAAGTATTGATTTTAGATATTATATATAAATGTTATTTTATATATATAGTTAAATTCTTGATTTTAAGATATGTATAAATTTGTTTTAATATAAAATAAGTTTAATAATAAATTTTGATTTAATTAAAATATAATATGGTTAAGTATTTATTTAAATTTTATTTAAAAATAGATTTTTATAATGTTTTTATAAGTTGAGGTTGGGAAGATAAATTTAGATTTATTTGAAGTTGTATTTAATTAATAATTTTATTTAATTAAATCAATTTGAAACTATTGAATTTGAAATTTAAAGATACGACTTTATAACTTGATTTTGATTTAAGTAATTTAATGAATATTTCACATTTAAATAAATTGAAGGTAATATTTAGTAAGATGTAATTTGAGGTTATTTATATAATATCGAATTTATTAAGTGAATATTTCAAGACTAAATAATAATGAAGTTAAATCAAGATCTACATGAAACCGTTAAATTTAGTTTTGAAAATGTTGAATATTTAAAGCTTTGAAATATACTAAAATTTAAATGGTTTACTTTGTGGTTCAAATATATATTTGAAATCGATATAATTTGAAATTGTTTATTTAGAAACTGAATTCAATTGAAATTGATGAATTGAGATTGAATTAAATTTGAATTTGGAATTCGAGTTGATTTGATCGATTTGTGGAATTTGAGGAAATTATAAATATTTTACCTTATAAATTATTTAATATATATATATACTATTTTAATATAAAAATATTTTTAAACTATTTTAATATACTGATTATTTTAATATAAACTATTTTATTTTTACACTATTATTAATATCTAAACTGTTTAAGTGGTGGAAGTTATGATTTCAAAGTTATAGTTTTCCAAAGAATTATGATTTCAAAGTTTTTTGGTTTCAAAAGTGTTGTGACTTTGGAAGTGCTATAATTTGGAAATTGATATGTTTGAAATAGAAATGATGTTTTGGTTTTGAAGTATAAATTATTTCGAAATGACCATGGTGTAATGACGTTTGGTTGTTAATAGCGTATATTTCTACATAGTTAATAGTTCCATGGATCCTTAGAGGATGGGTATCCCAAACATCCTTTAAGTTAATGGTATTTCAATTGATATTTCACTTGAGTTGGATTTATTGATATAAGAATGTTCATCCTGACTCGAGTGTTTTGCGTTTTGCTTTACCCTCTGGTCAGCTTGAGTATATTCAGCGTTCGGGATTCTATTTTGGAACTTGGAGTTGTCGAGGATCTTCTATTTGTGCCTTAGCTACTTTCTGTGATTCCAGCTATTTTGTTGATAAGTCATATCTTATTTTCGTATTTTGTTATCTGCTTATGTATCAATATACTTCTTTGTCTTTGAGAACTCTGTTGTATTTTGTTTCAGACTTTATTATTGTAGTAGCTTCATGAACTACTATTTATTAATCTATTCCACTGCATTCTGTTATAACACTCTGTGTCTGTGATTCTATGGTTATTTTATTTACTATATATGCTAAGTTTTGCCAAATATAAATTAACAATCTGATATTTTGAGCAATTCAAGTCCGACGTGTGTGGATACGAATGGTTGAAAATACTAGGATGTTACATGACAACTTTTCCATTCCTACATACATTTCCTTATGCATTATTAATGCCTGGAGCTTTCAAAAAAATGTGACATTTATTTTTATCCCACCACCTTCATTTCCTAATTGTAAATAACCTACAGCTTATTTCTTCATTTGCGTTTTGTTTCTCCTGACACCTCATATTCAAAAAGCCTTATTCTTGCAAATCCAAGAGCTTTCTTTTATGAAACATGATTTTTTTTTCATTTTTAGTACACGCCCTGTCCCCATCTCAGTTGTTCTTCAAACTTTTCCTTCATCCTTATCTTAAGCAAAACGTAAGTATTAAAAAAAATTAATTTTTTTATGTGCACTAATTATTATTTTAATAATATTTCTTATGACATGAATATCTTTTGCATATAAACTTTGATTCATGCGCGATTTCTTCTGTTGGATTCATATTTAAATTCCAGACAACATGGTTGAATTTGGAGATAGTTGAGTTTTTGCGCTTTTGTTCGGATTTGTATAAGCTAAAATCAAATGTGAGTGTTTTAACCCATTCACAATTACTAAATTATCTTATGTTGGTTAAATTAAATTATGATGTGAATAGAAATTGAATGATTGATGTTTGGTATATTTAAATTGTCATTCCAGTTAAATATGACTTTTTTTTCATTTAATCATCATTTAATTTAATATTAAATTTTAATTCGTCAGTTTATACCTATTATTGATAATCAATTCGCTATTGACGTTAATTGATTGATTTGGATGATGATTTTGATGGATGTTTGATTCTTGATATAGGATAACTGGATGTTATATTTTATATTGTTATGACACTGCAAGTTCCCTATGGGTTGAAACGGTACATACCCGAACGATATGATAGATTAGGGAAAAATTATTAAGGGTTGAAATGATAGACTCGAGCGATTTCATGTATTGAAATTAAATTTTGGGATTTCAAGTTGAAATGATATATACCCATAAAATTTTAAATTGCGTATTGAAATAATAAATATTCATTTCACTTGAACATAAGGTAGAGAATTATATACGGACACCGGATTGGTTAAATTAAACGATTTCAAATCCTTGAATTTTGAATTTAGTTAAATGATATTTTGAAGAAAGCCTTATTTATATAACCTGAATTATTTTTGAAAATCTGAATTTTAATTGTTGAATTGGAATTGGTTTAAATTGAAATGTTGAAGTTGTAATTGAAGTATAAATGACATTTATTGAAATTAAGTTATTGAAATGTTGGAATGGAAGAAATGGTTAAATGTGATGTTAGTTTCAAAATTTAATATCTCAATATAAATTGTAAATGTTCTTTTAAATCTTATTTTAAGATTTTCAACTACTAAAATAAGTTAATCTATTTAAACCAACTTAATCAATTTAAACTATTTAATTTATTTTAATCTAATTTAACCTATTTTAAACTAATTAACATATTTAACCTATCTTAATCTATTTTAATATGTTTTAATATGTTTTAAATCATTTAAACTTTATTAATCTATTTTAATCTATTTAAAACTATTTTAAACTATTTAATCTATTTTAATTCTATTAATCCGTAATAAACCTATTTAATCTAATTTAAATCATTTAAAATATTTTAAATCTAATTAAAGTATTTTAATCTACTTTAATCTATTTTAAACCTATTGAACCTAATTTATCTTCATATAAAACTATGTAAACTAATTAAACTATTTATAACTATCTAAATTATTTTCTAAATTTCAGATGGTGTAAAGTGGAAATGTTTATAATTAAAGCATTGATTTTTAAGCAAAAGGTTTAATGATGTGATAACATAAGTGGGGATTTAAATGACACATTTGAGGAATATGATGATTTTAAATGAGGATTTAATCTATTTATGGAAATATGAATTCGAAAGTGATATGATTTCGAATGTGATATAATTTTGGAAGTAAATGTGATTCCGAAAATGATGTGGTTTTGAGAATATGTTATCTTGATACCAATTGTGAATTGACTTTTGAAATGTAAAAGAACCATCCGGTGTGAAATAAGCCTTTGGTTGTTAAAGAGACCTGGATCAGATATTATCATACTCTCTGCCAATAACAAAAACCACCTTTACAATTGTATACATGGTAGAGATTCTATAAATGAAGTAGGATTGTTTGGCGAACGATTCTGTATGAGGTATTTACGTGACCCTGACTCCCGTGAGTCAGCTTGATGTGGCTAAAACAAGAGCCATGTTGGGCCAAGTGAGGCCATTCCTCCTATCGAAAACATTTCTTCGATACTATTCTATTACTTTGTGATTGATTTGGTAGCCACCCCTTAATTTTGAATATGGGAGTGTGTTTCAAGGTGGGCGGTAGCAGCTGCTATGCGTTACCACCAGTCCGGATCCGCAATTGGTATATCTACCCTGGGCATTGCCTCGAGTGCCTTGTCGCATGCCTTATCGCGCCCTCTACGAGTTTGTTTTGTACCATATCTATGGAGTGCCCTCTGGGTAAACCTCACAGAGGAGCGTACGGTACTGTATAGACTATGGGAGAATCTAAAATGTGTTAAGGGGGATATGGGTAATGCCTTAACGCTATTTTAGTACTTTACCTTACTGTAGACTGTATCAGCCCGCAAATCCGTACCCCTTGAGTCCATACTATTCTACAACAATCAACTCAAGTTGCACAGAAATACGAACCATTTGGGTTCAAGAAGAAGAGGTAGAAGAAGAGAAAACAAAATCAACATCAGAATCTAACCATCGCAGCGGAATAAAATATAATAGATAATAAATAATCTTTACTCAAAATCAAATATATCTGTTTACATATATTACATCATCAGAGTACATCAATCACAGCTCACATCAATAACATACAATGGATACATGACAACTTAAACAGCGGAATATATATATATAAACAAGTACGAGAGTACGTATCGATATCCAGCTCGTCTCCTGAGCCCCACAGCACCAAATCCTATATCCTATAATACTCGGTCTGACCCGAGCATTACAGTTAAATAACAACCGAGTCATTCTGGAATACCAGCGTGAGAAAATCACACCCATTGATTATTAAAGTTTCAAAAATCCTTTGAAAACAAAAGCATCTCGTAAGACCACGCCACAAATAAACATGTCGGGTTTTTACCTTACGATAGCTAAAACGATTTTTATAGAAATCCTCTGATATTATAATAGGGTCTATATACGAATACTTATAAAATAGCCGAAATTGTTACATCTATTAAATTCCAGCTACTAGCCACAAAAGTGGGTAATACAAACAAAACTCGTACAAGGCTCGTAGGGAGAATGGATTTCCGACTAATGACTAGGCACTGGGGTACCACCTGTCATAGTACGGGGCCTAGATCACCGTACCGAGGATTACTCCCTTCATCCCCTGAACACAAGGCCGGAACCATTCCTTACTGAACAGTCCCGAACAAGATAAACCCCGTGGTTGGCGCGACCAACCACCCACTAAGCCGAAATATATAAGGGACATCTAGACAGGGGAAATATCTTATCCTGCTTGGGCATGACCCACCTAACCTTGCTGCATATCCCCTGATTTTCAGTCATTCCCGGTTGATGAGGCTTGAGGCTAAGCGTTACCTTTAGAAAGTTTTCACTTAGAATGCCCATCATCCACTTGACGATGTTTCGCAAGCATTCGTCCATACAAGTCCGTCCCGGGTTCGAACGGAACCGAAGGCACTATTCCTACTACATCCATTTTGGAAATATCCTCAGGATTAGTAGCGACTAGCCCTTGCACTTCCCTGCTCCATCTTCGAGTCTAAAATCGTTTACACGAAACATACAAACCCGATCGAAGTGGTTTTCGAGAAATAAATCTCGATCCCGGTCTCTTCGAAACGATCGACGCATTTGTCCAATATTGATAGTCGGTTATTTAACTATCAATTAATATTCACAAACAACCATCAACCAATAAATAATTTCCCAAATTATTTATTAATCTCAAGGATATCTTCATACGATATATTTCTATTTTCAATCCTTTGAAAACAGTTTCAACCATCTTTCTTTTTAGAATAAACTTTCCCAAATATTTTCTATCTCCTCCGAAATCACCAAGCACAAAACTAAATTTTAAAATAAATTAAAACACTTTACTTTGAAATATACTTTAAAACATTTAGGATAAAACTACTTAAATAATTTGTTAAAAATACATACTGTATGAGAAAATAAGGTTACTTTATAAAATATAAAACCAGGTTTTTACTTTTGAAAACAAAATACTAAGTCACTTTTAAATAATTAATGCTACAATATATTAAAAGGAAATATTTGCTTTAGAAATTAAATATTTGAAATAATAAAATTTTCAGAACATACCCTTTTAAACATTTTTAAAACTATTAACTTATATTTAAAAACTTACTTTGAAAACGTACTTGGTTATTCAGAAAGAAATTCCCAATCTCGATCACTTAAATCAATTTTCCAAATTGATCCCCAATTCATTTCATTTAAAATAAATTTCTTTACTTCTCAGTTCATTTCAAACTTCATTAATTATGGACTTTATTATATGTTGCAATTTGATTTTTAACTCCTTTAGCTGAAATATACAAATCTCAGGTTATTCCCAATTTCTTTTTTATTCTTCTTAAATAATTTAAATCCTCAATTTAAAATAAATGTTTGTTCTTTTAAACAATAACATTGAAATTTAGTTCCATGAACTCTCTGTTTATTTAAATTTCCTTCCCATACACAAGACTTATTTATTAGAAATTTAATGTCACTTTATTTCCTTCCCAAATTCATTTCATAAATTTATTCAACTTTGTTATAATTATTTTACTTACGCTTCCACTTCTTTTATTTTCATTTCCCAAACTCAAATCATATATTTAGTAATTAATTATTGCCCGATTTAAAATAATCAAGCCATAGCATTCAATATTCCCACATAATCCATTATAGGATATCAAATAGTCAGAACAGAGAATAGTAAATAATTAAATAAAGTTGAGGGGTCCAGTTGGATCCCTCCAACCTGTTCTCCCTGCATCCACAGATGTTAGCACAATATAAAATGCCAATTCCAAATATATATACCACACTACAGCACATAAATCAATTCAACCAGTTCAAGCAATTATTTAAATTTAATCATTAAATTTAAATTTTAAACTGAGTGAGATTAACTCACCTTTGATTTGCAATTGCCATCGCTTCTATATTCCCTTGTTTTCTCGATTTTTGACCTTGAATAAATAATTTATGATTTATTAATATTTATTCATTTAATTTAAACCAACAAATGTTCTTTTGAACTAATAGTTTAAATTTAACTTTATTTTCTTTCTTTAATATATTTTGTGTGGCTAAAGAATTAAATAAGTTTACTTAAGAAATAAATCTTCATAATACATCATTTTAAAACTAACTAGCACATGAAAACATGTATATATATTTGTTTTGGAAGTATGTTATACAAAAATAATCAATCTGTAAAACTTCCAAAATCTAACTTTTACATAATACTTCCTAGTCAAAACATTCCCAAAATCTAGCATAAAAATCCTACCTTATTCTTAAAACTCCCGAAATTACCTAATTTATTATGTATAATAAAAAAAAATTCAGATTTACTTTACTGTTAAAAATTTTCTCTTCTTCTTTTCTGACTTTTATGTACATACCTAAATCTACATATATGCTAAATTTAAATTAGCTATCATCATTCAGCTTCTAACTTAAATAATCTACTGTAAATCTTAAATTTAAAAATCAGATCAAAATTAATTACCGAACAAATCAACACAGCTACCATCGTCTCGAGAAACCACGACCTGCAAACTACTTGAACCGCCACTGCCCCACAATACCCTCTATCATCGCCTCGAGCTCCACGCAGTTCAACCACGCGAAGACAAACTGCAACCCTAGCTTCGCGTGTCGCTCAACAAACTGTCGCGAACCCATTGAACTCGCGGCCACCAACACTTGCGCCAAACTTTCAGACGCCACCGAGCCACCCAGATTTCGCGAGCCTCACGCACACGATCTACCAGTCGCCCTTCTCTCCATGGCCTTGCAATCGGCCGTGCGCGTGACTCCCTATACCTCTGCCCTAAATCTCGAGCTCCACGCCATCGCAAAGCTTCGCGACCCCACTCACAGTTCACCTGAAACGCAAACCCTCATGCGACCCTCCTTCACGAAGTCGAGCTTACCCATTTATATATATATATATATATATATAAGAATCGAACTAGGTTTCAATTTGGGGGAAAATTGGCTTCGGTCTGATATTTATTATGTTAAAAATCTCGGTTTCAATTCTGCAGATAAGGCTTCAGCCAAAATTTTATAAACAGAAATTGAGGCTTGCGTTAGAAGCTAGGGGTTGAGATTTCTTTAAAAAGTTTTGACTAAGTAAATTAAATTTAATAAGCCTCTTTATGCATTTACGGTTGGTACGTTCAGACGGTAATTCCGAACCTTACGAAAATTGAAATCTGACAATAATATAATATTACGGATCCAATGGAACTGGTTTCGCCAAATTCCGAGACTGTGCCTCGAAAGGCTATTTTTAAATTCAATTTTAAACGATATAAATTTTAAAACTGAACAAACCACTGTTAATTTAAATTTTACAACTCCTATTATCTTCAGTATTATATTCAATGTTACCAATATAAATTTTATAAGCCCTCAGATTATATTTTAACAGACTTAAACTCTCAGACTTCATATTTTATCCAATTTAAATTATTTAATTCAATAATTTAATTATCAAATAAATTGTGATATTCGAAATTCAAGTTAAAATTATTATATTGAATATTAAAATCAATTAAATATTCCGATTTTAAATGCTCAAAAATTCCGGGTCGTCACATTCCTCCCCCCTTAAAAGAATTTCATCCCCGAAATTACCAGTTAGGAAGAATGATCCAAAACCCATTACTATTTTCCAGAACCAAACATTCTCATCAACTTGCCAAAACAATCTTTTAATCAAAGACACCCCAACTTCCTTTCTAACCTTTCAACTTATCCACAAGTCCCAAACAATATCTCCTACTTATCAATTCAAATTTAAACTTAAATTCAAATTTTAAGTTATCAAAATTTTCTCAAAATTTTTCTAACTCCCTAAATTCCCGAAAAATTTCGCCAGCGTCTCCTTTGCGCGGCTGACTCGGTACAACTACAAAAGGGCTCTACGGCCTCCCAAATCCAAAAAGAAAACAAAAGGCCAAGTAGCTCAATCCAAATCCAAATCCAAATCCCAATCAAATTCCATACCAAATTTAAATACGTACCTTTTGTCGGGCAATACAAATTTATCTCTTGAAATCAAATCCAATTTCCTTTTCCCTTTTATAATACCTGCACACCTGCTTAGCACTAATATCCATTCACAACATTCCAAAACATTTTATCCACTTCCTCACAAAATGCAAATATCTATTCATTCCGATATTGACTTAAATTACATTGGTAGTATCAATTTCCATTTAAGACTTCACCATTCCCTTTAAAGTTTAGTTTAAGCATTTTATATGCTCCTTATATTTATTTTCATCTTCTACTTTAGTTTATATCTATTGCTATTCAACTTGAATCTTTCATTTTCATACAAATTCAATTTATTTTCAACTCCAAATGTTAAATTATATTCTTCATTTATAACTAATTCATGTCATTATTTTAATTAGTTCCATTCACTAACTTATTTCAATTTCTAGTTTGAAATTGTTTTGTCGTTAATAAATTTTTCAAAATTTTTCAAAATTTTCTAACTCCCAAAATTTCTAAAAAAATTTGGCAGAGTCTCCTTTGTACGGAGGAGCTTTTGCAATTTAACAAAAGAGATAAATATATATACATCGACCCACACGGTCGGAAAAACAAAAAACAGTTCATATTTCCTATTTTTATTGCGTAGGCGTACCTTATTTAGCATTTTAAGCAAGCGGCTTATTATTTTTAGCAAATAGCACAACCAAATCCAGCCACACGGCTTCCAGGTACCTGTACTTACTCAATTTAAACTTATAAGTGCCAAATATAAGAAGTTTAACTATATTTCACTTAGTTGCAATGGTTAAAACATATGAATTCTAAAAGAAACTCATTCCAAACATTTTTCCGTAAGCAATTTATATAGTTTCCATGCTAAATCAACCGTTCCAATCAATTTATAACCATTTTCATTTGATTTGAATGGTTTTCAATCCATTCGTATACCACTTCATCAATTTGAATGGTTTAAAACTCAACCATTACTTTTAATTTATTTTTAAGCAACTGAACTCTTATTTAATTCAATTGCTTTCAAAACCAATTTATCTCACTCCTATTAATTCATAGAATTTTAATTACTTCCATTTATATCAAATGACAATTTATTCTATGCAATTTGACAAGATTTATGTGAATAAAAAAGTATTTATGTTTATAACCAATTTAAATTGACTCCAACTCAATTTATACTTAATTCTATTCCATTTCCAATTTACCCACAATCCATATATTCTCAGTTTCATTGCATTTCAATTTTATTAACCAAATTAGTTCATTCAAAACCATTAACAACCTAGGTTCATCTTGATTGCCACTTAAATTTTCCTTTTATTTTAATCCATTCACAATCATTTATTTAGCTCGACACATTCCATTTAAATTTCATTTACAATCCATTTATTAACATTTCATTCCATATTTGTTTATTCCAACTATTTTATTTAGCTCAAAACAACCAAGCCATATCATTCAATAACCATTTCTCAACTAATTTAAGCCATACTCCATTTGGTTCTTATTTATCACATCCATTCATTTATTCAATATAATTAGTTTATCCACGCAATCCATTGTGAATTTTTATTTCCTTAAATATTATTTACAACCTACCAAATTTTATTCCGATCCAAATTTATTTTCTCTCGATTTAAATCCAACCCAATATCATTACACTTAGTTTTAAGTTGAATTAATTTAACTCTTCCATTTGTTTAGCTTAAGTTAATTTGCTTCATTATATTCAAATTTTACACTTAAGCTCATTCTCATCTTACAATCAAAGTTCTCTTTTCAATTTAACTTGATTCTATTTTAATCCAATCGCATTTCAAACTACACATTTATTCGATCAATTATTATACATTTTAACTTTTTAGATTCAGCTCATTCAATTTATTGCCTGGCTAATTTCCAAGTTATCTCCACTTATTTGGATTTTATCTGCAATCCATACCATTACTCATTTAATCCATTTCCATTTTTATTCGATACATTCCCAATTATATTTAATTTGTTAACACTTCAAGTTAAAATTTTAAATTAATAACTCATGCTCTGATTCTACCATTCACTTTAAAATTACTATCCAATTTTATCAATCACAATATAATTACATTTACATCACTATCGATCCAAGTCGAATGTGATTTATAACTTGAGTTTTATTTTCCAACTTCATCTTAAACTCACAATTCAATTTCATTAACTAATTTATTACCTAATTAGTTCTCCCCTTATTTATAATCCAACACTTGATTTTTTTTTTTTTAATCTCAAAATCTCTTCATTTAAATTTCTTAAGTTCAAATTTATTTTATAATTCAAGTTTGGATTCTCATTTTATTTTTATTTCATCAAACACTATTTATTTTGGAATTTGCATTCCATTTCAATTGTATAAGTCTCCACTTATAATTTACACAATTCCATTCATCATAGGCTTAAATATATTCATCTTTTATTTTTAACTCAAGCCTTATGCTTATTTATATCCCAAACATATCTTTATTCCCATCGATTTTTAATTCTTTTACAAGTCATTCTAATTTATTTATTTCAATTCCAATTCTTATCCAATTCATTTTCCATTTGTTTAGGTAAGAATCTAATTTCATTAATTAATTCAATTGAATTCTCATCCCAACTCAATTTTACTTTAACTCGGATTTATTTAACTCAATTCGATTTCAACTTAATTCGAATACAACTGGATATTATTTCAGCTTATTCAATTAATTTTAATCCAGTCAAATTTTTATTTTCAACAAATTTTCTTTTGAAATTTTCAAAACAACCAGCTTTTCCTGAAAAAAACAATTTGGCAGCAATCCATCACTTCGAAATTCGAAAATGAATACTGATGATGCGGCTGTCATCATCAGAACTATTTTCAAATAATCCAAGTGATTTCAATGCTATTTCACTTCCAAAATCCATTTTAAAACAATTTTCCTTTCGGAAGTATCTCCAAAACAATTGTGTTATTATTCATCTTCAAATACTTTGACAAACACTTCCAAATTTCCGGGATTTAAATTTCCAAATCCTGCTTTAAATCAATTTTACAATAATTTTATTTGCATAGCTTATGCTCATACAAATTCTTATTTGGTTATATTTTAATTTATAATGCACATTTACAATTCATATTTATAAATTTCATTTTATAATGAATTTATTTACTTAAACCTTTTTGGTTGTATTTTCAATTTCAAGTCAAATTTTCACTCAACAATGATAATAATTCAATACTATTCTTTCTAACATCCAAACAACCATATATTATATAAATAGTTCAAGAAAACTTTTTCTTATATCAAAATATATTTTTGGGCAAAATGATTTCATTCACCCACATTTAAAACAATACCATGTCGATTGTTCTATTCAAGTGTTTAGAAACCCTTTTAATACAGTTGCGCAGACTGTGCCGACGAAGGTTCATATGCCACTCAATAAATCAATCAACACAATATTAAAACAATTTATACTCACTAACAAATACGCGCTCATATCTTATTAATACGCTCAAACTCATTATAGAGTACTACGGACTCTATTTTATGAGTAATTCCCACCAGAGCCAAGGTTATCTCCAACCTAAGCTCTGATACCAAGTATAACAGCCCGCAAATCCGTACCCCTTGAGTCAATACTATTCTACAACAACCAACTCAAGTTGCATAAAAATACGAAACATTTGGGTTTAAGAAGAAGAGGTAGAAGAAGAGAAAACAAAATCAACATCAGAATCTAACCATCGCAGTGGAATAAAATATAATAGATAATAAATAATCTTTACTCAAAATCAAATATATCTGTTTACATATATTACATCATCAAAGTACATCATTCACAGCTCACATCAATAACTTACAATGGATACATGACAACTTAAACAGCGGAATATTATATATAAACAAGTACGAGAGTACGTATCGATATCCAGCTCGTCTCATGAGCCCCACAGCACCAAATCCTGTATCCTATAATACTCGGTCTGACCCGAGCATTACAATTAAATAACACCCGAGTCAGTCTGGAATACCAGCGTGAGAAAATCACACCCAATTGATTATTAAAGTTTCAAAAATCCTTTGAAAACAAAAGCATCTCGTAAGACCACGCCACAAATAAACATGTCGGGTTTTTACCTTACGATAGCTAAAACGATTTTTATAGAAATCCTCTGATATTATAATAGGGTCTATATACGAATACTTATAAAATAGCCGAAATTGTTACATCTATTAAATTCCAGCTACTAGCCACAAAAGTGGGTAATACAAACAAAACTCGTACAAGGCTCGTAGGGAGAATGGATTTCCGACTAATGACTAGGCACTGGGGTACCACCTGTCACAGTACGGGGCCTAGATCACCGTACCGAGGATTACTCCCTTCATCCCCTGAACACAAGGCCGGAACCATTCCTTACTGAATAGTCCCGAACAAGATAAACCCCGTGGTTGGCGCGACCAACCACCCACTAAGCCGAAATATATAAGGGACATCTAGACAGGGGAAATATCTTGTCCTGCTTGGGCATGACCCACCTAACCTTGTTGCATATCCCCTGATTTTCAGTCATTCCCGGTTGATGAGGCTTGAGGCTAAGCGTTACCTTTAGAACGTTTTCACTTAGAATGCCCATCATCCACCTGACGATGTTTCGCAAGCATTCGTCCATACAAGTCCGTCCCAGGTTCGAACGGAACCGAAGGCACTATTCCTACTACATCCATTTTGGAAATATCCTCAGGATTAGTAGCGACTAGCCCTGACACTTCCTTGCTCCATCTTCGAGTCTAAAATCGTTTACACGAAACGTACAAACTGGATCGAAGTGTTTTTCGAGAAATAAATCTCGATCCCGGTCTCTTCGAAACGATCAACGCATTTGTCCAATATTGATAGTCGGTTATTTAACTATCAATTAATATTCACAAACAACCATCAACCAATAAATAATTTCCCAAATTATTTATTAACCTCAAGGATATCTTCATACGATATATTTCTATTTTCAATCCTTTGAAAACAGTTTCAACCATCTTTCTTTTTAGAATAAACTTTCCCAAATATTTTCTATCTCCTCTGAAATCACCAAGCACAAAACTAGATTTTAAAATAAATTAAAACACTTTACTTTGAAATATACTTTCAAACATTTAGGATAAAACTACTTAAATAATTTGTTAAAAATACATACTATATGAGAAAATAAGGTTACTTTATAAAATATAAAACCGGGTTTTTACTTTTGAAAACAAAATACTAAGTCACTTTTAAATAATTAATGCTATAATATATTAAAAGGAAATATTTGCTTTAGAAATTAAATGTTTGAAATAATAAATTTTTCAGAACATACCCTTTTAAACATTTTTAAAACTATTAAATTATATTTAAAAACTTACTTTGAAAACGTACTTGGTTATTCAGAAAGAAATTCCCAATCTCGATCACTTAAATCAATTTTCCAAATTGATCCCCAATTCATTTCATTTAAAATAAATTTCTTTACTTCTCAGTTCATTTCAAACTTCATTAATTATGGACTTTATTATATGTTGCAATTTGATTTTTAACTCCTTTAGCTGAAATATACAAATCTCATGTTATTCCCAATTTCTTCTTTATTCTTCTTAAATAATTTAAATCCTCAATTTAAAATAAATGTTTGTTCTTTTAAACAATAACATTGAAATTTAGTTCCATGAACTCTCTGTTTATTTAAATTTCCTTCCCATACACAAGACTTATTTATTAGAAATTTAAAGTCACTTTATTTCCTTTCAAATTCATTTCATAAATTTATTCAACTTTTCTATAATTATTTTACTTACGCTTCCACTTCTTTTATTTTCATTTCCCAAACTCAAATCATATATTTAGTAATTAATTATTGCCCGATTTAAAACAATCAAGCCATAGCATTCAATATTCCCACATAATCCATTACAGGATATCAAATAGTCAGAACAGAGAATAGTAAATAATTAAATAAAGTTGAGGGGTCCAGTTGGATCCCTCCAACCTGTTCTCCCTGCATCCACAGATGTTAGCACAATATAAAATGCCAATTCCAAATATATATACCACATTACAGCACATAAATCAATTCAACCAATTCAAGCAATTATTTAAATTTAATCATTAAATTTAAATTTTAAACCGAGTGAGATTAACTCACCTTTGATTTGCAATTGCCATCGCTTCTATATTCCCTTGTTTTCTCGATTTTTGACCTTGAATAAATAATTTATGATTTATTAATATTTATTCATTTAATTTGAACCAACAAATGTTCTTTTGAACTAATAGTTTAAATTTAACTTTATTTTCTTTCTTTAATATATTTTGTGTGGCTAAAGAATTAAATAAGTTTACTTAAGAAATAAATCTTCATAATACATCATTTTAAAACTAACTAGCACATGAAAACATGTATATATATTTGTTTTGGAAGTATGTTATACAAAAATAATCAATCTGTAAAACATCCAAAATCTAACTTTTACATAATACTTCCTAGTCAAGACATTCCCAAAATCTAGCATAAAAATCCTACCTTATTCTTAAAACTCCCGAAATTACCTAATTTATTGTGTATAATAAAAAAAATTCAGATTTACTTTACTGTTAAAAAATTTCTCTTCTGCTTTTCTGACTTTTATGTACATACCTAAATCTACATATATGCTAAATTTAAATTAGCTATCATCATTCAGCTTCTAACTTAAATAATCTACTGTAAATCTTAAATTTAAAAATCAGATCAAAATTAATTACCGAACAAATCATATAGCTACCATCGTCTCGAGAAACCACGACCTGCAAACTACTTGAACCGCCATTGCCCCACAATACCCTCTATCATCGCCTCGAGCTCCATGCAGTTCAACCACGCGAAGACAAACTGCAACCCTAGCTTCGCGTGTCGCTCAACAAACTGTCGCGAACCCATTGAACTCGCGGCCACTAACGCTTGCGCCAAACTTTCAGACGCCACCGAGCCACCCAGATTTCGCGAGCCTCACGCACACGATCTACCAGTCGCCTTTCTCTCCATGGCCTTGCAATCGGCCGTGCGCGTGACTCCCTATACCTCTGCCCTAAATCTCGAGCTCCACGCCATCGCAAAGCTTCGCGACCCCACTCATGGTTCACCTGAAACGCAAACCCTCATGCGACCCTCTTTCACGAAGTCGAGCTTACCCATTTTTTTTTTTTTATATAAGAATCAAACTCGGTTTCAATTTGGGGAAAAATTGGCTTCGGCCTGATATTTATTATGTTAAAAATCTCGGTTTCAATTCTGCAGATAAGGCCTCGGCCAAAATTTTATAAAGAGAAATTGAGGCTTGCGTTAGAAGCTAGGGGTTGAGATTTCTTTAATAAGTTTTGACTAAGTAAATTAAATTTAATAAGCCTCTTTATGCATTTACGGTTGGTACGTTCAGACGGTAATTCCGAACCTTACGAAAATTGAAATCTGACAATAATATAATATTACGGATCCAATGGAATTGGTTTCGCCAAATTCCGAGACTGTGCCTCGGAAGGCTATTTTTAAATTCAATTTTAAACGATATAAATTTTAAAACTGAACAAACCACTGTTAATTTAAATTTTACAACTCCTATTATCTTCAGTATTATATTCAATGTTACCAATATAAATTTTATAAGCCCTCAGATTATATTTTAACAGACTTAAACTCTCAGACTTCATATTTTATCCAATTTAAATTATTTAATTCAATAATTTAATTATCAAATAAATTGTGATATTCGAAATTCAAGTTAAAATTATTATATTGAATATTAAAATCAATTAAATATTCCGATTTTAAATGCTCGAAAATTCCGGGTCGTCACATAGACGCTATTATAATAGCGTATTATGCTACATAGTAGATAGTTTAATGGATCCTTAGAAGATGGTAATTCTGAATATCTCTTAAGTTATTACACTCACGTTAGACATGGGATAAGAAATGTCAAACCCCGTAAACATCTCTATTGCCGTTACACTCATATTTATTTATTGTTGACTTAACTTACATAAGATCTTTTAGTTTTGACTAGAGTATTTTGTCTTTTCAATTCGCTCAGTTCAGCCTGAGCTTTTCTGTTTTTCGAAGACTGCTTTTTGGAGGACGAAGACAAAGATTTTGTGCTGATATTATTTAATATATTTATTCCACTACATCATGTTGTTCCGCTGCATTTATTTGTTATTTATTCTTGTTGCATGAACTCTGATCTGTATTATAAAAGTTTAATCAATGTTATTTCAAACAGCTTCATGAACTGTTTATTTGATTATTATATTTAGTCATTCCGCTGTGAGATTCTATGTCTGTTTATCTTTCTTTCCCTGCCTTTTCGTATATACCCCATAACAATTTGCCCTTTTGTACAGTTTGAGTCTAATGTGTGTGGTTTATCGTCCATTTAAAACCGTCCAAAAAAGGCAAGTCGTTACACCCGACCTATAGGTAGAGTCACTTGATTTCCAGGCTACTAGCACACCTACTACATTTACGGCCTACTAAGCATAACCAATTAATTTTATAGGCTATAAGCACACCTACTTGGATTTCAGGGATACCAAGTACACCATAAAGAATAAGAGTATGATTTGACAGAGTTTACATACTAAGATCTTTGATCTTGATTACAATTGATCATATAACTTTTGAATATCACTTTGATCTTGGTTTGAGTGAGAGAAATGTGAGAAATAAGATTATAGATGAAGTAGAATCAAATTAGTAATGATTGAATTTGACTCCAGTTAAATTTCGATATAGTTTTGGCAAAAATTGATTTAGGAATCAAGAGAGCGAAAAAAGGAGAGAAGTATAAGAAAGAAGTTGATGAAAATTTATTTGGAAGTCTCATATATATAGAGAAACAACGGTCATGTCCATCCGCGAAGAGATATGACGAAAAGACACTTCCATTTAAACTTGAATTTATGGCCACTATGTTGACATGCATGGATAGGATATGTCGACATATACTTTTGTATTTTGAAAAACACTTTACAAATATTATTTTGAAAATTCATTTCTTTGTAAAATAATTGGATACTTTGTAGAATCATTTAAATATAGTTTATACACATTTTAATTAGAATATAACGTAATAAAACTTTATAAAATAATTTTGAAATATTTAATAAGGGTATTTGATGATATGCAAAAAAAATCAATATAATTATAATTTATTAAAATATAAACAAAAATCCTATATATATAAACTTAAAAACAATGACATCTTTGTCAAAATATCTTATAAAGATTATTTCAAAAACATAATGTTTGAAAAAAAAAATTAAAACAACACTAGAGAAGGCGAGAGACATAAGGAAAGTGCTATCAAAATTTTAACATAAATTCTTTGACTCTATAACTTATTCCGAATATCTTGAAATCTTGAAGTCTTCAATACTCATGAGTCTTCATTCTTGAACTCTTGAAACTATATATTAGCATCTTGAATCTACTCTTGATATCAGCATCTCGATATTGTACAGCCTTCTTAACCAATACTGTTTAATATCTTGCATTATGTACTATATATATATATATATATATATCTTGATAAAACATTTGTATCTATATTTTATATAATGTCCTACAGTTGTTATCACCAAAACCAATACCTAAGGTACTAATATTGTCCCTTTTTTTGATGATGACAACTGTGTGTATAAAATATAATATAACTCTCCTTGTGTTACAAAACTACCCCTTAATCTATGCCTAGATTTTATATATTGTTAGCACCAAAATTGGTCAGTAACACCCATAGAATTTCATGGACATCGTATAATTAACGGAATCTAGAGAACAAAGCATAAAATTAAATTGACACAAAGATTTTATAGTGGTTCGGTAATCTCGCCTACGTCCACTTCAAATTTCATTTCTTCTTCATTTGATTACAATTACATGAGCTGTTCGATTGGATAGAATCCATTGATACAAGTTTATAAGAAAAGTAGTCATGACAGAGTATTTGGAGCAGGAAGAAGAAGATGATGAAGTCCCCCCCAAAAGAGAGAGCGAGAGAGCCCAAAAATGGCCCTCTACCCTTGTATTTATAAAAGAAGGTAGCTTTCAGCCTAACTGACATCTTCAAGTCTGTACCCCTTTGGCCACTTGGACCCACCATAAGAAAAGCTCAGCCCAACACACTATGCTGACCTCACTTATACACTCTTCAACCTATCAAACATCTATGCCGACGCCTATTCCACCAAACTTACCTTCATCATTCTGACATCCTATATCACATATTCGTTGATCTTATTTACCCTAGGCTGGATATAACTATTCAGATATCATGCTCTGGTTATATTATTGTCATCTCATGGCCATCTTTCTCGTCAAGTCTGGTCCTCGTAATCACCTTTGTGTAGCCAGGCCAAAAGACCGAATAACATTTGCCCGCCCCCTCCAAAATATGTCTTGTTGCGTAAATGACGTGCTTTGAGTCGAAGAAAGTTAGAATCTCCAGAAAGAAATCCATCATATTTTCTGAATAGTCATTATTATTCAATTTAATCCTCCTAAAGTGTCGTATCCTTCTTTGGTCATCATAACTCTTGGTCGATTCCCAATAGTATAAATTTGGGATTGTAGTTCATCAGTGGCCATCTGTGTCTAATTCTTTAAGGCTAGTCAGCTATCTAATCATGTCTTTATTAATAACCCTAAGTGAAAATCCAATTTCTGTTGATTTCAAGAAGTTGGATTTTATGAGTACAAACGTGCACATTCAGGTACATGTTCTTGCTATTGGCTCCCAGATGCGTTTATATGTTCGTGAATCATCACCAATTCCCTCTAGTTTAATTGCAATTCGATTACTATACCTTGTTTATATTTTTTTTTGTGAAATATTGGTTGTATTCAGCCACTCGATGAGAGGGGACTTCAAGTTCTACATATATGATGGCCTCGAAGGCATAAGTAAGGGAGAACGAAGTATGGCTAGTTGCGAACTCTCAGGTAGTTCTACAATCCCATAATGCTATTGGGAGCTCATTCTTCCATTTACCTCTAGCCTTTTCCAAACCTCTCTTCAGAATAGGCTTTATGAATTTGTTCACAGCTTTAACCTATCCATTTGCTTGAGGGCGAGAAAATACCACAAATCTCTTTTCAATATGATGTCGTTGGTTGAAGTTTTCAAATTTAGCGATGTTGAATCGAGCTTCATTACTGGTTATAATGATTTGTGGAAGGTCATAATGACAGATGATGTACTGGACAGTGAAGTTGATTATTTTCTAAGTCTTGGTATTGATTAAAAGTTCTACATCTTCCCATTTGGTGAAGTAATCAACTGCTACGATGATGTATTTCGCACCACCTTTAGGATCGGTAAGAAGATGATGATGTCAATGCCTCTAAGTACCAAATGGAAATGGATTAGCCATTTGAGTAATTTCCATCAACGGGGATCTCGAACTTTTTTAAACATCTTGCACTCGTAGCATTGTCTAGCATGATCAGTTGCATCTCGATTGACAGTTGGCCAATAATACCCATAACAGAGTATTTTCTTTGTTAGGGTTTGCCTTTTGGTGTGATCGCTGCATTTTTATTCATGAACTTCTCTGAAGACTTGTTTGATTTCATTATGGGTGATACATCGAGGCATAGGAATGGATGAAGTCCTTTTTACACATGACTTCTTCTTGGATGATTTGGAGTGATGCTTTGAGGAGGGTCTGTCATTTTCCATTTCTCCATTCAGTAAGAACTTCTCATTATAGATAGTCTTTGATACGAGTCGACTGTGACCCCTTTTTTGGCTCTGTCTCCAAGATCTAGCCGATCTCCATCCATCAATGCTTGGAATATTAAGTATTTCAACCGGAACAAAGTATGTCCGTTGCGCATCCCTAAAACTGGCCAGCCTGGCTAGTGACTTGACTCTTTTCATTTTCTTTACTAAGGATATGTGTAATGTCGTAATATGTAAATTTGGCTAGTAGCTCTTAGAACTTGCCGAGATAAGGAGAAAGAATATTCCCCCGGCAGGATTAACTTCCTAACTTTGCATCCTACCAATCAGAAATCACAAAAGATATGTAAAGTTTCCACTCCAAGTTCTTTAGCAAGTTTGAGGCTAGCGGTCGAGCCTTCATACTAAGCATCTTTGTTACACGGCAATCGAGTTTCAGGACGTAGTAGATTGATCGTTCCTCAGGAGTCATTAACGCGATTCCTATGCCATAACATGATCATTGGATGCATCATTTGCGTACATTTACCATCTGTTGTGTGACGACCCGTCTTTCGTTCCACAGAAAGACGTATCATCAATTGAAAAGAAAAGAGATAGAAATAGAAAGATAGAAAGAAAAGAACAACAATCATCAGAATCTCACAGCGGAACAGAACAAAATATAATATTACACATATCCATTACATAGTTTTACTTATCAGAGTACACAAAATAATACCACTTCATTACATTAGACATTCATAAGAGTTCTCCAACCCATACAACCCAAGATACACATCAAAATGCTACTACAGCGAATATAGATAGATAGTACGTCCGGACTCCAGTTCCAGCTTCCAAAACATTTGCTAATCCAAACCTAATCACTTGGCTACTCATAAAAATTCGAGTACCCAAGAGTTTATGAAAACAACAAAATAAACTCCGGGTCAGACATGGGTCTGGTGTGAGTAAATCAGTTAAAGTTGCTTAACTTTAAAAAAAATCATTTTGAAAACAAAGTATCACGTAAGACTTCCCACAAATAAACACGGGTAAGTTTTTACCTTACGTTAACTAAAACATTTGATAAGAAATTCTGTGATATTATAATAGGGTCTAGGGTTTTCAAGTAAATAGAAAATAGCCGAAATTGTTACATTCATTAAATTCCAGCTACTAGCCACGATGTGGGTAATACAATCAAAACCGTAGGGTCTCGTAGGGAAAATTGGTTTCCATCAATGGCAGGGCTACTGGGGTACCGCCCGTCACAGTACGGGGCCTAGATCACCGTACCGAGGATTACTCCCTTCATCCCCTGCTACACAAGGCCGAAACCATTCCTTACTGAATAGTTCCGAACAAGACAACCCCACAGTTGTGGCCAACAACTGCCCACACAGCCGAAATAATAAGGGACTTCTAGACAGGGGTAAATCTCACTCTCAAGTGGGGGCTACCCACGAAGCCTTGGCGCACCTCCCCTGTTTTAGCCATTCCCGGTTGATGAGGCTTGAGGCTACGATTACCTTTAAAGGATATATCACTTAGAATGCTCATCGTCCACCTGACGATGTGCTGAAAGCATTCAATCCATACAAGTTCGTTCCGGGTTCGAACGAAACCGAAGGCATTATCTCGTTACACTCGTTTTGGAATCACCCTCAGAGTTAACGACAATAACCCTTGCACTCTAAAACTCCATCTCGATCATCACTTGAGATGTCACGACCTAACGTTTAACTTGGATCGATGTGGTTTTCGAAAAATCAAACTTGATTCCCGATCCCGGTCTCATCGAAATCCAAACGTGTCTTAAAGGCCAAGTTGTTTAAAGTTTAAACAATTCAATTCAGGTTTAAGCATAGCATCACATAGCATTATTAACAGGTAATAACCAATATCAATCACAGCTATACAACATCTCATTACAGAATATTTCAACTACCATTCAACAGATATCAACCATATTCAGATATCAATTTAAACAATCATTCACAAGCAAGCCCTACATTAATTCATATCATAATTAATTTAAATTAAATTAATTACTTAAGAATTTATCACTTAATCTTGCTTAACCAAACATTAATTAATTAATCACAACCTTTAATTAATTAATCACCTCTTATTTATCTCATAATTAATTAATTACTACTTAATTAATTAATTATCTTTATTTAATTACCAATTAATTTCTATAATTATTTGTTAATTAAACTTTGATTAAAAATCAATCATTCCTTAATTGGTTATTAATTAACCCTTAATTTATAATTAATTAATTCCTAATTAATTCTTAATTACCTTAATTAATTCTTAATTACCTTAATTAATTAATAATTAATCACAATTTAATTAATCTTAATTACATAATTAATTATACATTAATTAACCTTAATTATCTAATTAATTAAAAATTAATCAATCTTGATTACTTAATTAATTATTAATTAATTATTTCTAATTACTAATTTAATTACAATTAATTAATCCTAAATCATTTAATTAATTAAGTCTTAATCATTATTTAAATAACTATTAATTATAATTAAATTAATGCTTAATTACTTAATTAATTAACCCAAATCATTTAATTAATTTATTCTTAATCACCCATTAATTATTCACAAATCATTTAATTAATTAGTTACTAATCACTTATTAATTAATCTTTAAATTAATTAATTAAATTATAATTAATTAAACCTTAACAAATTAATTAGCTTAAATTAACTAATTAGTTCCAACCTTAATTACTAAATAATTAAAGTAACCTTAATTACACATTTAATTAACTTTCAAACAAATTAATTTTCATTAGTCATTAACTTTTACATATTTATATACTTCAATTTATTTAAACTAATTATCCCTTTTTTAAAAGTTAGATTTAACATGTAAATCATTTCAAAACTTCAACAAATAAATATGATTTCCTTTGAAATAAAATATTTGACATATTGTGAAATAATGAAGATATAAATTTTTTTAAATTTAACTTAAAACAAAATTTATATTTAAAACAAGACAAACATGTTCTTCATTCATCTAAAAGCCGGCCCACAACCCAATATACCGACCCTACTTCATCTCTCCCTTGCCTTCCATCAATTTGAACCCAAACCTATTCGAGCACCGAGCAAACTCACGTGATTTACAGCCCAAACCCGAGCGTTACTTCGAGTAATAGTTCGTATGCCTGAACCTTATTCCCACTGACACGCCCACAACCGCGTGCACATGCACGGTGCCCCGGCACCACCGCCACCGCCGCCGATCAACTGCGCAAGCCTCACTCCGATCCCCAACCCAAAATTTAAACCCAGATATCGAAATTTAAAGCTCGATCGAAAATTGGCATTCGAACCAAAGTTCGAACTGCAGTTGCCTGGAAAGAATCTCTCGTCCACGTCCATCTTCCCACATTCCGACACCAAACTACGGCCACGCGTACGCAACCCCTTCACGCAGCTCCTCCCCCAACCACTTGAAGCTCGGTCACCTAATTGCTTCATGCGAACGCTTTTTCAAACTCGAAAGTATCAGGTTCCTTAAACCCTACTATCCCAAATTCCCACTTCTCTGATGATTTATAAATTCGATTTGCATTTTTCTAGTGATCAACATCATCAAACAAAGCTTCATTTTAAATTTCAGAAGCTACAATTAATCCATACTCGAGAATTTTACAAAAGCCCCAATTACAGTTATCTTCAAAATTCGAATTCTATATCAAGTTTTAAATTCTGATTTCAATCTTAAAATTCATGGCCTACATTATAGATTCAAGATAGAATCATGTTCCATTCAAATTCAAACTAAATTTGCATGATTTAATTTTCTTGGTTCTACTGCATATTGTTTTCTGCAGTTTTTTTTTTTTTTACAGTTTCATTTGAACACATTTTTTTCTCTTTTTATTCTTAGTTTAAATCAACTTCTATATTGAAGATTCCATCTCAACAATACATCACTGCATATAAATTTAAAAGAATTTAATTTGATTTCTTTGAATCTTGAATTAAACAGAGAAGCATCTGAGTAAATTAAGACATGCACAGCCATTTTAAATTTGTAAACAAATTACTTATAAATAGAAACATGCAAGCAATTTCCAGGATGAACATTCATATGCAACATAGTTTCATACTTAAATTTTTAATTTAGAATTTACTCACCTGTTTTCTGTTGCTAAGCAGAGACAAGAATTTGAAATTGGGAAAAGAAGACTGCAGATCCTAACAGAGTTTTCTTGATGTTGTTTGCAACAGAGCTCACAATTTCATTTACATTCACAGTCACATAATTGAAAACCTATTTTTTCTCTGATGAAGATCCAAATTGCAGGAACAGATTTTGTAAACTACAGGTCTTTTAAAAACAGAAAATTTGATTGTTGGTGCTTAAATCTTGAATGAACTGATGCTAACTTTGATTATTGCAGAGATTTGTGGAAGATGCAGGAATTAAGCCTGCAGATTTTTGATTTTGAAAAAGGTTTGCATATTTGTTCAAATTGGTTGAAGAGGTAGATTTGATTTCAGAATTAGTTGTAGATGCTTGATGAAATTCTGATTTCTTTCTAAAAATGGAGGATGTAAAAATTTCTTTTTGCTAAAATGAGATAGTATGCATGCATTGTTTGTTTTATAAAATTTTAAAGAAAATAAATTTCATATTAAGACACTTGTCACAAAATTGCCTATATTCCTAACACATGTTTTATAAATAGGCTTAAATGTTAACATGTGTTTATTTCATGCAAAAATGCAATTTAAATATTTACTTTATTGATTTTCTTTTATATGTTTATATTTTAAATCCTTAGGAAATCAATTTCCCTTTTAGAAATGAATATATACAAATGTGATAACATAATTAAAATTATGAGAATATTACTTAACACTCAAAATAAAATTTAGAATAGAAATTAACATATTTTAAATCTTTGATTTATCATTCAAATACAAATTGAATTTTAAAAATCCAATTCCAAATCAAATTTGGTATGAATAAGATCTTAATACATTCATTTCCTTATATTAGTTTTTAATTGAAATAAAATTATATTTACACTTCATTTATTTGTTTGTTGAGTAAAATAACAAATTTATCAATTTGAATTAATTTATTATATAGATTATCATATTTAAATTTGGTTCGAAATTCCGGGATATCACATTCCTCCCCCCTTAAAAGAATTTCGTCCCCGAAATTTAAACAAAAGATAATCCAAAAATTTTCATTTCATTCAACACTTCAAACATACATAACATCCATACATAAGCAACCATCAAACAAAACATCCAAACAACCATACATCCAATACAAACACTACTAGCTATCCGGACACATATCCGTGTAAGCCTTCCTAAAACTATCTAGAGTCTCCCAGGTACAATCTCTGGGATCCTCACTCCACTGGACTTTAATAAGCTTCACAATCTTGCTTCTGAGTTGCCTCTCATCTCGATCGACAATTCGAACAGGATGTCTGACAACTGATAAATCCGGCTCAACCTCTAAGTCTTCCTGCACAGTTGGTTCCACAATAAGAGATGGATCGTGCACATATTTCCGTAGATGAGATACGTGGAAAACGTTGTGAATTCCAGCCATCCGGACTGGCAATTCAATCCTATATGCTACAGCACCAATCCTCTCGAGAACTCGAAACGGACCAATATATCTTGGAGCGAGTTTCCCTGTCTTCCCAAATCTTACAGCTCCTATAATAGGGGAAACCTTGACAAAGACTAAATCACCAATCTCAAACTCCAATTGTCTTCGTCTTTTATCAGCATATTTCTTTTGTCGATCCTGGGCAGCTCTCATCCTTTTCTTAATCAGCTCGACTTTAGCAGATGCTTCACGAATCAGATCTGGTCCAAGCACAATACGGTCTTTCGACTCTATCCAACAAGCTGGTGATCTACATGGTCTTCCTTCATAAGGAGCCATCTTGATACTTGCTTGATAACTGTTATTATAAGAAAACTCCACTAGATGTAGATGGTCTTCCCATGATCCACCAAAATCTAATACACAGGCTCTCAGCATATCTTCCAGAATTCGATTAAGCCTCTCCGTCTGCCCATCCGTTTGGGGATGATATGCTGTACTTAATCTCAAACTAGTTCCCATAGCCGATTGCAATGCCTCCCAGAACTTGCTGGTGAAGATCGGATCTCGATCACTTACAATACTGACTGGAACGCCATGCAGTCTCACTATCTCTTTCAAGAAGATTTCCGCTAGCGAAGCTGCGGTACGGGTTGCCTTCACTGGTATAAAATGGGCGCTTTTGGTAAGACGATCAACAATTACCCATATTCCTTCATTACCCTTCTTAGTTCTAGGCAGACCGTCGATGAAGTCCATAGAAATCATCTCCCATTTCCATGTCGGGATCTCCAAAGGTTGTAACAAACCGGCTTGCTTCTGCTGATCTCCTTTTACTTGCTGGCAGATAGCACAACTATTAACAAAAGCAGTTACATCTTCCTTCATGCCCTTCCACCAAAAAACTCTCTTCATATCTCTATACATCTTTGAAATTCCTGGATGGATGTTTAATCTGGATCGATGACTTTCAGCTAAGACCTCCTGCTTCAATTTCTTGTCATTTGGAACACAGATTCTTCCATTAATCCTCAGTGTTCCTTGGTCATCAATCTCAAAACTAGGACACTCCCCTTTCTTAACTCTTCTGATGATCCCTTTTAATTTACTATCAGATTCCTGCTCGCTTGAAATTCTTTCCATAAGAGATGGAACCACCTCCAAAAGAGAAAGAACCGCATTCCTGCTAAGAGCGTCTGCCACAACGTTCGCCTTCCCTGGAGTATACAGAATGTCCAAATCATACGATGCCAAGAACTCAACCCATCGCTGCTGTCTTAGATTAAGATCTTTCTGAGAGAAAAGATATTTCAACGGTTTGTGATCCGTGAATAACTCAAACTTTTCTCCTAAAAGATAGTGCCTCCATATCTTTAAAGCAAAAACAATAGCCAACAGCTCTAGATCATGCGTAGCGTAATTTCTCTCATGTGGCTTCAACTGCCGACTCGCATACGCAATAACTCTACCATTCTGCATAAGCACTGCTCCCAATCCAATAATACAGGCATCAGTATACACTTCAAACTTGCTCTTCCCATCTGGAATCGCCAATACAGGAGCACTTGTCAATTTTGCCTTCAGATTCTGAAAAGCTTCTTCACATTCCGGTGTCCACTTGAATTTGGCTCCCTTCCTTGTCAGCTTCGTTAGGTGAGAAGAGATTTTAGAATAATCCTTAATAAACTTCCTGTAGTAACCGGCCAATCCAAGAAAACTGCGAACTTCTGTAGGAGTCCGAGGCTGCTTCCATTCCAGAATAGTATCAACTTTAGCTGGATCCACAGATATTCCCTCACCAGAAACAATGTGGCCCAAGAATTTTACTTCAGATTTCCAAAAATGACACTTAGAGAACTTCGCTTTCAACACATGCCTTCTCAGAGTTTCCAAAACTATTCTCAAGTGCTGCTTGTGCTCTTCTTCCGACTTAGAATAAACCAAGATATCATCGATGAACACCAAAACAAACTTATTCAAAAGATCTCTAAAGACTCGGTTCATCAGATCAACAAAATAAGCAGGAGCGTTGGTTAAACCGAAAGGCATAACCAACCACTCATAGAAACAATTAGGACCTCTAAACGCAGTTAAGGGGATACTGTCTTCAGCTACCCTTAACTGATGGAAACCCGATGCTAGATCTAACTGAGAAAAGACTGAAGCTCCATGAAGCTGGTCGAAGAGATCATCAATTCGAGGAAGAGGATACTTATTACGAATGGTCACTTTGTTCAATTCACGATAGTCTACACAGAACCTTAGCGACCCATCCGACTTGGTGACAAAAACTGCAGCCGAGCCCCAACAAGAAAAACTGGGTCTAATCAAACCCTTCTCTAACAAATCTTGAGTTTGCTTTACTAGTTCCTCTCTCTCCCGTGGAGCCATTCTTCTACTAGGTTGAATTACGGGTACTGCTCCAGGAACCAAATCTATGCGAAACTCTATCTCACGGTGTGGAGGCAAACACTTAACTTCTTCAAATACATCAGAGAAATCCCGGACTATTTCAATATCATCAACTCCCTCTTGAGAAGTCTCAACTCCATGTAAAAGACTACTCAAGTGCAATCCAGAGTTATCACACATTACTCTGGCAATCCTACCCAGATCAGTTTCTAACGAAACTGTTCTCTCTTCACAATTTAAAATGGCCTTATATTTGTCAAGCCAATCCATACCCAATATAAGGTCAAAGCCTTTAAAATCCAATACATAAGGATCACATGAGAAACTATGGGATAGATAGGAGATTTTCAAATCCTTACAAATCTTGTCTAATTTAGTTACTCCTCCTATAGGATTTGATACACAAATGGGATTGTCAACGGTACTAGGGGTAAGTAAGAAATTCTCTACGGTCTCCAGAGAAATAAAACTTAATGAAGCACCAGAATCAAATAAGACTTTAATATATTTTCCATTTAAAAGTAAGGTACCTTCTAAAACTCCTTTGCCCTTGGATGAGTTCGATGGTGTACCTTCTAAAGCAAATACTTTGTTCGGTTGGACTTTATGGAGGAGTGGGCAATCTTTAATCATATGTCCAGGTTGATGGCAGTTGAAACAAAGAGACTTCTGAACTAAAGCTGAACCTGGTCCACTAGAATGCTGTCTCTGCTGCTGAGATCCTTTGCTGGGACACTTATTTGCCAGGTGATCTTCTTGATGACAAATATAGCATTTGCGAGGCTCATTTTTGTTCCCAGACTTCTTCTTGTTTTGCTTCTTCCAGTTAGGATTGAATTTTCTCTTATTCTGGTTAGAAGAATTCCCATCTGATGCAGCAACTTGTGCCACTGACCTCTTCTTCATCAAATCTTCATACCTTAATGCCATATCAATAAGCTCCACAAAAGATCCTTTCAGATGAGCTGTCATCCTATCATGAAACTCTGGCCTCAAACCTTGAACAAACATCTCGTTCTTCTTAAGAGAGGTGTCTATAAGTCCTGGACCATAGCAAGATAACTCGTTGAATTTAGTCTCGTATTCTGCTACAGACATGCTTCCTTGTTTCAGATTCAGAAAATCTTGATAAAGACGAGTTCTCCCTGACAATGGAATAAACTTCTCCTCAAACAATTCCTTAAACTCTTCCCAAGTCATATCATCCTCCGAGACATTAGCAATCACTGAATTCCACCATAGAGCAGCACCACCTTGTAATTGCCATGCAGCCATTATCCTTTTCTGCTCATCCGATAATTTCATGCTCTTGAAAATCTTCTCACACGAGCGAATCCATTCTTGGACTTCTATTATAGTTTCTGATCCTCGAAACGGTTTTCCTCCAAGATGAACGAAGTCCTTGCATAATGCAGCAAAACTGACTGGAGACGTAACTGGATTAACAGCCTCATTATCAGCCTGCTCTCTCCTATTACCGGTTGATGCACTTCCAACAACCCTTCCCCTTCTGCCTCTTGAACTCATTCTGGCTACCTGGACAGGTAACCCAACCAATTTAGATAAGGATATAGTTATATAAGAAAATTACAAATACGCACTCTCAAGATAGATACTACTCCAGAGCCTAGGTGTTTCTCAACCAATGCTCTGATACCAACTGTGACGACCCGTCTTTCGTTCCACAGAAAGACGTATCATCAATTGAAAAGAAAAGAGATAGAAATAGAAAGATAGAAAGAAAAGAACAACAATCATCAGAATCTCACAGCGGAACAGAACAAAATATAATATTACACATATCCATTACATAGTTTTACTTATCAGAGTACACAAAATAATACCACTTCATTACATTAGACATTCATAAGAGTTCTCCAACCCATACAACCCAAGATACACATCAAAATGCTACTACAGCGAATATAGATAGATAGTACGTCCGGACTCCAGTTCCAGCTTCCAAAACATTTGCTAATCCAAACCTAATCACTTGGCTACTCATAAAAATTCGAGTACCCAAGAGTTTATGAAAACAACAAAATAAACTCCGGGTCAGACATGGGTCTGGTGTGAGTAAATCAGTTAAAGTTGCTTAACTTTAAAAAAAATCATTTTGAAAACAATGTATCACGTAAGACTTCCCACAAATAAACACGGGTAAGTTTTTACCTTACGTTAACTAAAACATTTGATAAGAAATTCTATGATATTATAATAGGGTCTAGGGTTTTCAAGTAAATAGAAAATAGCCGAAATTGTTACATTCATTAAATTCCAACTACTAGCCACGATGTGGGTAATACAATCAAAACCGTAGGGTCTCGTAGGGAAAATTGGTTTCCATCAATGGCAGGGCTACTGGGGTACCGCCCGTCACAGTACGGGGCCTAGATCACCGTACCGAGGATTACTCCCTTCATCCCCTGCTACACAAGGCCGAAACCATTCCTTACTGAATAGTTCCGAACAAGACAACCCCACAGTTGTGGCCAACAACTGCCCACACAGCCGAAATAATAAGGGACTTCTAGACAGGGGTAAATCTCACTCTCAAGTGGGGGCTACCCACGAAGCCTTGGCGCACCTCCCCTGTTTTAGCCATTCCCGGTTGATGAGGCTTGAGGCTACGATTACCTTTAAAGGATATATCACTTAGAATGCTCATCGTCCACCTGACGATGTGCTGAAAGCATTCAATCCATACAAGTTCGTTCCGGGTTCGAACGAAACCGAAGGCATTATCTCGTTACACTCGTTTTGGAATCACCCTCAGAGTTAACGACAATAACCCTTGCACTCTAAAACTCCATCTCGATCATCACTTGAGATGTCACGACCTAACGTTTAACTTGGATCGATGTGGTTTTCGGAAAATCAAACTTGATTCCCGATCCCGGTCTCATCGAAATCCAAACGTGTCTTAAAGGCCAAGTTGTTTAAAGTTTAAACAATTCAATTCAGGTTTAAGCATAGCATCACATAGCATTATTAACAGGTAATAACCAATATCAATCACAGCTATACAACATCTCATTACAGAATATTTCAACTACCATTCAACAGATATCAACCATATTCAGATATCAATTTAAACAATCATTCACAAGCAAGCCCTACATTAATTCATATCATAATTAATTTAAATTAAATTAATTACTTAAGAATTTATCACTTAATCTTGCTTAACCAAACATTAATTAATTAATCACAACCTTTAATTAATTAATCACCTCTTATTTATCTCATAATTAATTAATTACTACTTAATTAATTAATTATCTTTATTTAATTACCAATTAATTTCTATAATTATTTGTTAATTAAACTTTGATTAAAAATCAATCATTCCTTAATTGGTTATTAATTAACCCTTAATTTATAATTAATTAATTCCTAATTAATTCTTAATTACCTTAATTAATTCTTAATTACCTTAATTAATTAATAATTAATCACAATTTAATTAATCTTAATTACATAATTAATTATACATTAATTAACCTTAATTATCTAATTAATTAAAAATTAATCAATCTTGATTACTTAATTAATTATTAATTAATTATTTCTAATTACTAATTTAATTACAATTAATTAATCCTAAATCATTTAATTAATTAAGTCTTAATCATTATTTAAATAACTATTAATTATAATTAAATTAATGCTTAATTACTTAATTAATTAACCCAAATCATTTAATTAATTTATTCTTAATCACCCATTAATTATTCACAAATCATTTAATTAATTAGTTACTGATCACTTATTAATTAATCTTTAAATTAATTAATTAAATTATAATTAATTAAACCTTAACAAATTAATTAGCTTAAATTAACTAATTAGTTCCAACCTTAATTACTAAATAATTAAAGTAACCTTAATTACACATTTAATTAACTTTCAAACAAATTAATTTTCATTAGTCATTAACTTTTACATATTTATATACTTCAATTTATTTAAACTAATTATCCCTTTTTAAAAGTTAGATTTAACATGTAAATCATTTCAAAACTTCAACAAATAAATATGATTTCCTTTGAAATAAAATATTTGACATATTGTGAAATAATGAAGATATAAATTTTTTTAAATTTAACTTAAAACAAAATTTATATTTAAAACAAGACAAACATGTTCTTCATTCATCTAAAAGCCGGCCCACAACCCAATATACCGACCCTACTTCATCTCTCCCTTGCCTTCCATCAATTTGAACCCAAACCTATTCGAGCACCGAGCAAACTCACGTGATTTACAGCCCAAACCCGAGCGTTACTTCGAGTAATAGTTCGTATGCCTGAACCTTATTCCCACTGACACGCCCACAACCGCGTGCACATGCACGGTGCCCCGGCACCACCGCCGCCGATCAACTGCGCAAGCCTCACTCCGATCCCCAACCCAAAATTTAAACCCAGATATCGAAATTTAAAGCTCGATCGAAAATTGGCATTCGAACCAAAGTTCGAACTGCAGTTGCCTGGAAAGAATCTCTCGTCCACGTCCATCTTCCCACATTCCGACACCAAACTACGGCCACGCGTACGCAACCCCTTCACGCAGTTCCTTCCCCAACCACTTGAAGCTCGGTCACCTAATTGCTTCATGCGAACGCTTTTTCAAACTCGAAAGTATCAGGTTCCTTAAACCCTACTATCCCAAATTCCCACTTCTCTGATGATTTATAAATTCGATTTGCATTTTTCTAGTGATCAACATCATCAAACAAAGCTTCATTTTAAATTTCAGAAGCTACAATTAATCCATACTCGAGAATTTTACAAAAGCCCCAATTACAGTTATCTTCAAAATTCGAATTCTATATCAAGTTTTAAATTCTGATTTCAATCTTAAAATTCATGGCCTACATTATAGATTCAAGATAGAATCATGTTCCATTCAAATTCAAACTAAATTTGCATGATTTAATTTTCTTGGTTCTACTGCATATTGTTTTCTGCAGTTTTTTTTTTTTTTACAGTTTCATTTGAACACATTTTTTTCTCTTTTTATTCTTAGTTTAAATCAACTTCTATATTGAAGATTCCATCTCAACAATACATCACTGCATATAAATTTAAAAGAATTTAATTTGATTTCTTTGAATCTTGAATTAAACAGAGAAGCATCTGAGTAAATTAAGACATGCACAGCCATTTTAAATTTGTAAACAAATTACTTATAAATAGAAACATGCAAGCAATTTCCAGGATGAACATTCATATGCAACATAGTTTCATACTTAAATTTTTAATTTAGAATTTACTCACCTGTTTTCTGTTGCTAAGCAGAGACAAGAATTTGAAATTGGGAAAAGAAGACTGCAGATCCTAACAGAGTTTTCTTGATGTTGTTTGCAACAGAGCTCACAATTTCATTTACATTCACAGTCACATAATTGAAAACCTATTTTTTCTCTGATGAAGATCCAAATTGCAGGAACAGATTTTGTAAACTACAGGTCTTTTAAAAACAGAAAATTTGATTGTTGGTGCTTAAATCTTGAATGAACTGATGCTAACTTTGATTATTGCAGAGATTTGTGGAAGATGCAGGAATTAAGCCTGCAGATTTTTGATTTTGAAAAAGGTTTGCATATTTGTTCAAATTGGTTGAAGAGGTAGATTTGATTTCAGAATTAGTTGTAGATGCTTGATGAAATTCTGATTTCTTTCTAAAAATGGAGGATGTAAAAATTTCTTTTTGCTAAAATGAGATAGTATGCATGCATTGTTTGTTTTATAAAATTTTAAAGAAAATAAATTTCATATTAAGACACTTGTCACAAAATTGCCTATATTCCTAACACATGTTTTATAAATAGGCTTAAATGTTAACATGTGTTTATTTCATGCAAAAATGCAATTTAAATATTTACTTTATTGATTTTCTTTTATATGTTTATATTTTAAATCCTTAGGAAATCAATTTCCCTTTTAGAAATGAATATATACAAATGTGATAACATAATTAAAATTATGAGAATATTACTTAACACTCAAAATAAAATTTAGAATAGAAATTAACATATTTTAAATCTTTGATTTATCATTCAAATACAAATTGAATTTTAAAAATCCAATTCCAAATCAAATTTGGTATGAATAAGATCTTAATACATTCATTTCCTTATATTAGTTTTTAATTGAAATAAAATTATATTTACACTTCATTTATTTGTTTGTTGAGTAAAATAACAAATTTATCAATTTGAATTAATTTATTATATAGATTATCATATTTAAATTTGGTTCGAAATTCCGGGATATCACATGTTGGTTGGTTCTCCACTATTTTTCGAGTAGTCGTCTGATGTAGTGAATTCAGATATGAGGTCTACTAATTTCCGTCCTTGGATAGCCCTTCGATGGAAATAAGTGATATCGAATTGGCTTAGTTCGATATTCTATTTATGTAGTCTTTCAGACGTCTCAGATCGTTTTATACCCTATCGCAACGGCTGGTAGGCATAAACATTAATGGGTTGAGCCTAAAAGTAAGAGTGGATCTTTTGTGATGAAATCAATAGACATTATGCTAGCTTTTTTAGCTTCGGGTCAGAAAAAACCAACTAATCCTTTTACCATCATTGCACTGAGCTATGATCATTCAGCACCCAAAAAGGGTCGCCATGGCTGGCTGTAATGTCGACTGTTAGCTTAGCGGGTGCAATCTCGGATTCTTGATTTTAGATATAACTATTTTTCTTAACATTTAACGTGAAATATGGTTGGGACGGTCAATGTTGGTGGTTGCTCTGGTCGAATCCTAGAGTCTTGTCATGAGTTATTAAGTCTGATAGTGAAGGGCTTTGAATGCTCTGATCGATTATCTACAAATGGCCAAAGATCGGGTTTAGTAGCACGTTGACGAAAATGTCGAGTAGGAGTCAGTCTTGAGTTGCGTGAAGCTGCATAGTTGGATATTACTTTGAGTTTGGAGTTGTTTGTACAATCGAGTAACGTACTTTCCATTCAATGCATTCATAATCTTTTATCCGTCCTTCAGGTTGGAGTGATAATATTTCATCCACCAAATTGCATTGAAATACATTTCTTGCTCCTTAACCATCCGTATTTGACTCATTTGATATGAACTGGTGTTTGGTATTCATTATTTTTTAAGTCAATTTTTTTTTTAAATCTAGTCATTACATGTCGAAATACATGCTAGGCATATGTCGACATATGCATTGTAATTTTCAAAACCGCTTTTTTACCTTTCTATTGTATTTGACATATACTATTAAATTTGTACGACTTTCCAGAAATAGTTGACAATGTGTAACAGTAAGAAATATAATTTACATTGATAATAAGGATGAGTACAAGAAATAAAAGAAAGATACATGAGATTAAACATAAACAAAACTAGAAAATCTAAATACAAAGATATCTTAAACAAATAACTAGGAAGATATGGATGAAGATGAAGAAAAACCACCAAGGTTGCAGATTATCTTTCCAAAGAATTTATGCATTTTGTTGGAAATTGAAGTGAATTTCTTTGAAAATGATTTCTTAAGCTTCCTTAGGGTATGAATGATCTTCTCTAGATTTGTGAGAAGATCTTTGTTGGATGGATTAGGTGGCATATTGATACTTTCTAAAGAAATATCCTCCTCTTCTTGCTCTTCCTCCTCGACTTCCATTTCCTCTCCTTCCTCTTCCTCCTCCTCATCTTCTCTTATTTCATGTTCTTCTTCCCAAGCCATCCTTTGTTCCTTTTTCGCAAAAATTTCATATGACTCGAAAAAGGGTGGCATATGCATAAATGAAATGTTGGTCTTGCAAATATTTTTCGAGGAATTGTTTCCTCTCCTCTAAGGTCAACACTAAAAAAATTAAAAACACGAGTAAGATACGTACCATGAAATAGTGTGTTTTCATATTTAGTATTTTTTTTAGGAAAACGTTCATCCAAAGTGACTAGAGATGAATTTATATCGTATTGACCATAAATGGCGAAAAGTGCTTTGAATACTTTTTGTATCTGGTTATTATAATTCCCTTTCTAGGAGCAATACTTCATTGTAAAAGAAGGCTTAAAATTCTTGCCTTTAGATGCAAGTTTTTGTTTTTAAATTCAAAATCATCATCACTTTCGAAAATATTATGAATTACTTCATGATTTTGAAAATCAATTTGAAAAGATGAAAAGCCTATTCCACTAGATTTGCAACCAAGAATGTGACCCAAAAGTTCACAATTTAAAATAATTTGTGTCCCTTTGACACTACTCCAAACTTCTCCTTTTCTACCATCATAAAAATTTTACTTTTAAATTTGCATCAAACATTTTTGCTAATTTTGGATAACAAATGAAATCATTTTGAAAAGCATCAATTAAACCAAGAATTTCATTTTGTAAACAAAGATTGAAAAGAACATAAGTAGAAAAATCTTTAAAAATAGAAAATCTTCTAGGAAAGACTTTTTCGAGAGATAAATACTCAATATAGGCTTGTATGGCTTCTTGATTATTAAAAATATATTCTTTTATTTTCTTAGAAAGCCTCATGGTTGCCTTAGAATTAATTGAGGATGCAATTGAAGGGCAGTTTAAAGAGATAAGAGAGTTTATGATTTTGAATTTGAAAATGAAAGTGAGAAATGAATGGATGGAGATAGAGTATGTAAATAGAGAACTAAAGGACATGTTCTCTGGTCAAAAGGCAACTTTTGAGAACATAGGAGTTGGTGAAAAGGTGGAGGGAAATTCAAATTTTGAATTTGAAATTCAAAATCTTTCTACATATGTCGACATATGCACGTGGAGTATGTCAACATACAGGTCAAAATTTTCGAAAATGGTTTCTGTTTATCTATATTTCCAAAGGGAAAGTGTTTTTTTAGACAAGACTGAAGGAGGATTCTACTGTTGGCTCTTGCGTGAGTTTATTAAGATTTATCAGGAGTGCTCATTTTCTTAGATCGAACACTAAAGCATCGAGTTGCTCTAATTTGGTACATGTTGATTCGGATTTGGGTGGCATGGATATGGAGCATGTTGTTTAGAAGGGAGATGGATATAAGCTTATGGTAGAGTCCATTTATGTAATGCATGTAAAGAACCTGGTTATTGTTCATATTCATTCAGATCGGTAGGGAGGAGGGCTCATCTTCATTGAGCAACCACTAGAGCATCTGATGCTGCAACACCCAACATTTTGTTGACAGTTAAATTATAATAAATTTAATTGATAACTATGAAAACAGTGAAAAAGAAATTTTTGCTAATGTTGGAATATGACCATGAAAATTATACCGTTGTGTTCATGGCAATTTTATGATCAATTTCCATATACAATGTTTTCTGAATGGACTTCAAACGGAGAAGTTATAGCCGTTTGAAGTTTTAGCATCAGAAATAATTAAATATGCAAACATGGAAATTCTATCAATTATGAACATTTGCAAAGAATTCATAGGATATTTATAAAAGTAGTAACAAATTTATTATGTTTGTATGAATGTAAATTATTAAGAGAATTAGATGTAAGAGGAAAAAAATAAGGGGAATAATTAACATTACAAACGGAATCAGCTAAAAGTGCAATTAATTAATATATGAATTAATATTGGAGATTAATATATAACGTGTGTATATATATATCAGTTCCCTCAATTTAAAGAGGTTTACATGTAAATGTAATAAATAAATGTTCAAATTCAAATCTGGATTAAAAAATATGTATACATATTAAATATATATATGTTAATTGAATGGTGGAATTAACTGACATGTCAATTAATGAAACGTTACGATGTGTAAAATATTAATTAGGGAAATTAACTAATAAAGGTGACATGTTAATCTATTAATGGCGCCATTAATTAGGATAGTAACATGATCAGTAGAAAATGTCAATTAATAAGGAAATGATATAATAGTGACCTAGATTTGTATGTGTACATATAGGCAGTATATTGCTGGATATAAAAATTAATTGAAGGATCAATTAAGAAGAGGATTAATTAGATAATTAGTGGGCTGCATCTATAAAAGAGAGAATGTAATGTAATTCGTTCCATCAGCCGTCACCTTTTTCGTCCCTCTCTTACAGTAAACAATGGCTTCTTTCTTCATTCTTTTCTTATATTTCTCACAAATCTTCACCAAATAAACCCAAATAAAATATATGTGAACAAAATAGAGAAATTGCAACAAATTAAAGGAAAGAAGTTGTAGATCGACGTAATAGTTTTAGAAGATAGAGATGTAAAGCCAAGGACGATAAGTGAGTGGATTTAATTATATATCTTTTACGTTTATGATATATTATTATTAGATTCCCGTTGAATAATTTTATTCAGTATTTATTTCCATAATTAATTCTGTTAATTAGTTATGCTGAGATTGTAAATTGTATAAGAGAGCTTATATTTAATTAATATTAGGCTTGATAGTTAGAGAAAGGCATAAGCCTAAAAGTAAGAAATTTATAGTTATTTACATCTATTTTAAACTTGAAATTTAGCCTGTAAATGTTAGCTACTTTTTATTCCTTTTTACGCGAATAGAATAGTAAAGAGAAGGATTAGCAAATACAGACTAAAATAAAAGAACATTAGATTTACAAAAATTAGATGTAAAATAAGAAAAGCTGAAATATAAGGAGAACAATAGAAATTTGCAGTAAATTATGCTAAAATGGGAAAAATAAATAAAAAGGGAAAATCTAATAAATTGATGTGGAAGTAAGTGATAGATTAATTGTATGGTTTAGAAAAGAGAATACATTTCTATAGTTTAATATTTAAAAGATAACAATAAACGTAATTGCAAGAATAAAAAGAAAGAAAAAAGGAATTAGTGTAAACAGAGAAATTACTATAGTTTGCACTATCCAGTAAGTAAAGAAATAATAAGAGAAATATCTTGCAATTATGGATTATTGTTTATAGCATTATTTAGTATTAAAACATGGAAATGGATTTTTAGCATAGCTTTTTGTAACCTACCAAATAGAATAGAACTACTTCCTAGAATATAAGAAAATGAAGTGAAGAATTAAAGGAATTAAAGAAGGAATCAAGTTAATTATTAGACAAGACTAGAAGCTATAGATAGAAATATAACTAGATCTGCATTTACTGCGCAGATAATAGAATAAAAGCAAAGCAGTTATTATGATAAGTAAATTCGTGAAAGTCGGACGTAGTCCTAAGCCAAGATTGTCATATAATATAAGAGAATTAAAGAGAATTAATATCATAATAAAAGAAGATAGACTAAAATAGAAAAGAGACACTTGTCATTATATTTATAATATACAGGTTATAAAAGAGAATAAAAGTGACAATTGCAAGTAAAATTACAACATATGTTATAATTAAGTAGAAAGAACAGAAGAGGCTTATTTTAAGACATAAATTAAGTTAAAAAGAAAATAGAGCAGAAATAACAGAAGAGGCTTATTTTAATAAACTTAGATCTTGGATTAAGTTAATAAGCAAGATAATAGAAGTGGCATATACTAACAGTATTTTCTTTCAGTCGGGAACCGATGGTCTCACAATAGTTAGGTGAGGCTGGGATAAGATTATGCTAATTAGGGTAAACAAGTAGTCAACAGAATAAGAAAAGTAAACTAAACGCAAAATAAAAGATTAGACTTAGGGTCTAATGAAAGAGGAAGATGCGATTGGAGCAGCCTAAAGGATGAAGAGCCAAACGAAGCAGTTCGTCACAGATTTCAACATAGAAGAAGCATGCCCAACTTATTTATTTTGGGCTAGAAGGAAGTACGAGACTACAACGGGACGTCAGGGTACTCTAGGATGGCCCTTTAGGGTAGGCATAACAAAGCAGTCCTTCGGAGGCATGTCTGTAGGTGTTCCATCAAAAGAGTATGCCTTGGCTGCTTTTTGCATGACAGAACCGTTATAGGCAGTCAAAAGGGGTTGATGTTTGGAGTTGGATATTCATATGTGCCAGAACTTGCAAGTAAGTTTTAGTGGGTAGAAACCAAAAGGATAGTCGCATGCAGATATCAGGCTAGCATCAAAACCAAGAAGCGTGTTCGGGAAAGACTGGAGTTAAACCTACAGTCCAATGATTCTTTCACTATCGAGACATTGAAGAAGGGGCATAGCTAATTGGATGTTTAGATTGTTTGCAGTAGGGCACAGCCACTTAGCTCTTTAGAGGTCTTTCGATTAGTTGAGGGGTGGCTGTGTTGGGTCATAGCCAAGATAAGAAAAGGGACAAACTAAGTAGAATATCTATAGTGTAGTCCTAACAAGGCAGTCCTTTATAGAAATAGAAAATCCCCGATTGAGTTTTGTAAAAGGTAGACCTTGTTAAGCGGGATTCAGGGAGTAGACAGAACGATTACGTGTAGTCCTCAAGGTATGCACTTGGTGGTACATTGTGGATGTTTGAGCATTAGTATAGACTTGTGCGAACACAGTTTTACATTTTCATAGTAGGCGACGGAACATCTATATTGTAGGCCTTGTGAGGCAGTCCTTTATAGATGTAGTCATAGAATGCCATAGAAGCAAGGCGATGGAGTCCTTTGTGAGGAGTATACCGAAGGTACTATGGGTAGTATCTAGGACCGATGCGGTCATTAAGCATATAGCTACATATATATCACTTATTAGGTTTGATCTACTAGGAAGTAAATGGGCATGATTCATGCTCCGAGGCAAGGTTATTATAAACCCAATAAACCTAATATAGTAGTAAATGGAAATAAAACGATATATGTAGAATTAAGCTTAGAAGTGTATAATTTGTCCATTCATCATAACTTAGTTTTGACCACCTCCTCATAACATCCTATAGATTAGGTAGATGGCAGAGATTTTTCAGCTTTGAGACGCTTGTTTAGAAAGTGTTATTATATTAGTGAGTATTTACTTACTATTATACTTTAGTCAGTTCCGCTGTGAGATATTTATCCGAGCTCTGATATATTTGTCTTTGCCTATTTGCAGGATACCAGAAAACCGACACAGACTTTAGTGGGCTTAGATTTTAGCATTTTCGTGAAAATCCAGACCCACTATAATTCACGTTATTACAGATGGCTCTAACTTTGATATGTATATTATTTTGAGCTATACTTATAGTCCTTGTACTTTAAATAGTTTATCTACTATTGATATGTGCTAGTTAGCTAGGAGCTTAGGTTTTATTTTTGATGATGTTTGGTTAGACATAGAGTACATTAATAGTAAGGAGTTAGAGCAGGTTAGATAGCCTAGATCATGAGGCACATTATTTGGAAAAGTTACAGTCTTACACAACTTCAAAAAATGTAGTAAAATTAGGTCATTTTTTGAAGATAGTAACATTGATATTGCTTTATTACAAGAAAAAAATAAAACATCTCAACTATCATTTTTATAGGAGTCTAGGAGATCTTTACTTTACCCAATGGGTTCATCTCCTAGCCAGTGGTAGCTGGGTAGTTTAATGATGGGTTGGAAAGAGAATTGCGTTAAACTTTTACAATCTATTATTAATGTTCAATTTATTTTTATTTTTACTAATCTTAGTGACGGTTCATTTTCCAATGTTACTAATGTTTATGAACCAATTTCAACGTTTGATGGTAGAATGCTTTGGAGTGAGTACCTTGAGTTTAGATCATTCACTCTTATTCCAATGTAATAGGTGAGGACTTTAATGTCCCTTGACTACTAAGGGAATGATCCCCTAAGAGAAGGCGGCTTTACCTCTATGGAGGAGTTTGATCAATTTATTAGTAGTAGTAATTTGATTGAGTTAGAACTAAACAATAGATGATTAACTTGGGTGAACAATAGGCAAGAATCATTGATGACACTTTAGATAGGCTTTTTATTAGTGATGAAGTGGAAGATATATTCCCAGTTTGTAAGGTCATTTGACTTCTAAGTATCCATTCGGATCATTATCTTATTATACTGTCTTGCACTCATCAAAATTTTTGAATAAATCTTTTAGATTTGAAAAGATGTGGTTGTTAGAAAGTACCTTTATATATTTAATTACAAATAAATGGATTTCTATGAGTAAATATAATTATAAATTTTTAGAAAACATAGCTAAAAATTGTAAGTAAGCTTAGAGGTTTAAGTTTTTTTCTTAAAAAAGGGAACAAAGCATTTTTTGGCAATATTAGAATAAAAAGGGATAAATAGCTAAATGAGATTTTTAAAGTTAAATAAAATAGAATAATTTAGAAATCTAAATATTAAAAAATGTACTTTTAAATCTAAAAGATGAATTAAATAAAGTTATATCTGTTAGGAACTGGAGATAGTGGTTTTGATGACAATAATCTTTGCAACTTATTTTATTATAACTTATATACTAACACTATTGTCTAGATATATATGGATGTTATTATGTAGGATATATATATATATAAGGCGGGTACCGATTATTGAATATTGTACGGTATAAAGATCAAGAATGAAGAAATCAAGTTTGAAGACTCATGAGTATCAAGGTCAAGATTTCAAGATTAGTCTCTAGTTTTTGTTAAAACTTCATAATAGCACGGAAATCTTCATTCCTAATTTCATTTGGGATGGAACCCATTTCTACCTACTTAGTGGCTTACAAACCCACGACAAGTAGCTTACAAACCTACGACAAGTGCTTACAAACCCACGATCATCCTGGTTTTATACAAGTTCTCGAGTCCTGATGTGATGAGATATTCTACAGGAAGAAGCTTGCAAACCTACTTCGAAATGATTTTTGAAAATGATTTTCAAAACTGCTTTTCAAAATATTTTAGGCTTAAAATTATCTTTTCAAATTATTTTTATGTTTTAGCCTTAAAAATATTATTTGTTTTTTTTTTAAAATAAAATCTTGTTTTAAACTTCATTTTCGAAACAAATTTTACATTTTTTTAACTAGGGATGTCGACATCATGGGATACCTCATGTCGACATGGTGGTCATTAAATTCAAAAGTTTCAATTTTCAAAAGAAGTGTCTATTCGTTTAAATCTCTTTATGAATGGTTATGACCGTTAGTGCTTTATAAATAGTCTTCACAAATGAATTTTTTAACTAAATATTTTCTTATTTTCTTCACTTCTTCTCCACAAATCCATATTCTAAAATTTTCATATTTTTATGATCATGCCGAAATTCTACCGAATTCTCAAGTGAATCAAATTAGAATCTCATTCTTGTTTGATTCTATGCCATCTCTTGAAGATCAAAGTGCTATTCAGAGGTATAGGATCAATTTGCAATCAAAAGTTCATCGAGTCTCTCTATAAGGTGTGGTTGTGCCGGGAAATCAATTGGGTGATCTTGAGTCCCGTAAATCAAGAGAGTTTGCCTCGTACTCGTAAGACAGAAGGGTACCTCAAGGCCTTTAGAAATTAAGGATTGTAGTCTTAACATTGGTATAATAAACATCTGTATGAGGTGGCTTGCCTTGGTATAGGACTGGATGTAGGGTAACTCCAAAGCAGTATAAAATCCGGTATGTTCTTTTCTTTTACTGCTTTTTATTTACTTTCTGCATCTGTGTTTGATTCTGTGATTGTTCTGTAAGTAAGTTCTGCATTTTTTTATATCATAAATTTTAAATTATTTCATATAAGTCTTAGAATCCATTAAACACTATTCACCCCCTCCCCCCACTAGTGTTAAATTAGCCTTAAGATCCTTAATCTGCACTCCCTTTCAGTTGGTATCGAAGCATAGGTTTTCACAGTTTTCATAATCTGAAACTTGAAAGGTTAAAATGGCATTTTTAGGAAATTTTATTAATACTAGTTTGAATTTATGAATTTCATCAAAGCATCATAAGTTGCATATAGTTTTTATGAAAAATCAAGTTATTTATCGAATTGGTTTGTTATGCAGGAACATACCTGTTACATGGCTTTTGAAGAATCAACAACCAATGGACAAACTATGCAAGTTGAGAAAGATAAATGGATACTTGACAGTGGTTGCTCAAGGCATATGACTGAAAATCTCGAGATACTCAATGACATTATATATCAAGATGGTGGATTGGTCAACTTTGGAGATAACTCAAAAGGATATGTGATTGGCATCAGCAATGTCGGTAATTCTAAAACTCCTTTTATTTCTGATATTTTGCCAGTTAGGAATTTAAAACATAATCTGCTTAGAATAAGTTAACTATGTGATAAAGGATTTAAAATTAAATTTGAAAAAGATAAGTGTCACGTTGAAGATAATAAGTCAAATATTATCTTTGAAGGAATTAGGAAGAAAAACATTTTCATCCTTAGTATGAAAGTTTCAAATGATAACTTATGTCTTTTTGCTAGTACAAGTGACCCTTGGATTTGGCATAAAAGATTTGGTCATTTAAATCTCAAACTGTTATCTAGGTTATCAAAACTTGACTTAGTTAGAGGTCTTCCCAAGTTAAACTTTTAAGTAGATAGCATATGTAATGCTTGCCAATTAGGAAGACTTAAGAAAAGTTCATTTAAATTAAAAGATATGATTTCTACTCCTAAACCTCTAGAATTACTTCATTTAGATTTATTTGGTCCATCTTAAGTTCAATCAATTAATCACAATAAATACGTTTTTGTAATTGTAGATGATTATTCTTGATATACTTGGACAATTTTTCTTAAACTTAAAAGTAATGCTTTTGAATTATTTAAGAATTTTGCTAAAAGAATTCAAAATCAACTTTCCGTAAAAATAAAAACTATTCGTAGTGATCATGGTTGAGAATTTGAAAATGAAAATTTTGAGAATTTATGTAATCAAAAAGGAATTACTTATAATTTCTCTTTTCCAAAATCTCCACAATAAAACGGAATGGTAGAACGTAAGAATAGAATGATTCAAGAGTGTGTTAGAACAATGCTTTCTGATAGCAACTTACCTAAAAAAATTTAGGCTGAAGTAGTCGCTACAGCATGTTATATATTAAATAGGATTTTAATCAGACCGTTCACTAATAAAACACCATATGAATTACTTTACAATAAGAAACCTATAGTAGCTTATTTTAAATTTTTTGGTACTAAGTGTTTTATTCTAAATACAAAAGATAATTTAGATAAATCTGAACCTAAAACAGAAAAAGGTATCTTCATCGGATATTCTAACAGAAGTAAAGCATTTAGAGTTTTTAATTTAAGAATTAACACCATTGAAGAGACAATGGATGTATCTTTTGATGAAAATTTTATTTCCTATCGTTTTTGAAGACACCCGGTCTTCACCATCGTCTTCAAATGCTATTGATTCCGTCGAATCACTATTCAGAATGGGTTATATGACACAAAGGTCCTCTCCGGGCTAATCCGAATAGTGAACGCTTAATTTTAAAACACGATGGTATATCAATTACAAGGATTCACATTTAGGGATTGATGTGGGTTTTGGATAACTAACTGGAATCCGACTCTGTGATAACCCGGAATTTCAGAATATCTGTAATTGATAAATAACTGAATTTAATTAGTGGAAATACTGATAAAATTCTGATAATTAGAATATATCTGGATATGTATATAGATTATATCTAGATAAATATTCATGTGATAATATTTGTTTAATGATCCTCTTTTATAAATATTTATTTGGAAAATTCATCTCTTCAAAACTAAAATAAAATTTTATACATTGTTGCGATTTTTCTATTGATTAGAAAAGCACAAATTTTAATAAATTCTGCAGGCGCACAGGCGTGTAGTATGCAGGTCGAACACAGGGAATTGTATTTTAAAACAATTAAAATCCATAGTTAAATCTTAGGCGTGTTAAACGAATTCGACGGTGAATTTTGAACAGAAAATAAAAACAATAATATACTCCGAATCGTTTTCGAAACTAATCGAAATTGCAACCAAAATATAGAATTGTAAAAAAAAATCATTACAGAAATTGAAATTGCGGAAAAGAAGATAACGGAGCAAACAACTGAAATAATTATTAACTAACCGAAAAGAGTGCAGAAAATAACTAAGAACAAGAATAAATAAATTGCTAAATCTAATCAACAATCCTACGTATTCTGTTCGAAAATAAAAACAGTGCTGAATTTAAATCTAAACTTGAAGAAAAGTGATGAGGTAAGAGATGATTTCAAGGTGTTGTATAATGCTGTATATATAGGCTTTCAACCCCTAAAATCAGTCCATAATTTTAGCAATAGAACTGGTCCTCTTCATAGTAGTTGCCGAGATATATGTATTGACTGGGTCCATTTGTTGAATTAGTGAAGAGTCAGTTGCCATATCAATGCTTGAAACATATATGCTGAGTGTTTGGCATCCCTGTTAGCTGCTCCTTTGACCAAGTCCTCTGTTGCTTAAAAAGGTGGTCATGCTTTTACATGTGAATTGGTCCAAATTCCCATATGAGCTACTTTTGAATGTGTCCTATTTTGCTTTACAACGTGGCCATGTATTATTTGATATTCTCATGACTAAATAATATGTGACCGTACTTAACCAAGTATGAAGGTAAGCTAGCATTTTGAAATGTTTTTTTTTTTACTTTGATTTATTTCAATGCTCAAAATGTTGCACTCTTTGCTGCGTGATTTTTGAACCAATGGACGGCATAACCGATTAATTTCAACGTTGCACTTTGGAATCAATAATCTGCAAAACCACAACAAAATACCCGTATAATACCGCTTTGTTAAAATAAAAATATATGAAATAAACGGTTTAAATTGCAGAGAAATACGTTCATCAAATACCCCCACACTAGAACTTTATTCGTCCTCGAATAAGCAAGAAAATAAAACTAACTAAATCCTTTTTCGTAGGAAACACGATTGCATTGAGCGTATGCAACAAGCCGTTAAACCTCTAGGTGTCCCTAGTAGGACGAGTGGTGTCTCGTGAGGGTTTTCAGCGGATACTACCCACAAAATCCAAATGCAGTATGTGATGATTCTAATGTACTACATGAATGCAAAATTTTAAACAAATGGAGACTCGATTTACTTTAGAATAATTGCAACAAAATAATGTATATCAGTTTTAGTCAACTTCTTCAAATTTTTGGTTCCTCACTAATCACAAATTTTAATGTAACTCAAGTTTTCATACATTAGATTCTAGTTTGGCCAGTTGTTTCGGTCGATAACATAGTGCAGCCATGAAATAAATTCTTCACTGTTGATCACAGTTTTTTTCAAAATGGTATTTTTCATTTCCATTTGTATAACAACCCAAATCAACAAAGTCAAGAAGTGTTTGGGTTTCAAAGCTTAGTCTCTATTTACTAGTTTTTTTTTCTTCTTCTCTTTTTTTTTACACCTATCCTTTGGACCAAGGTATACCACCCATCCACTGCCTCGCGGGCTTACGTGAGAGTTGGGACAGAGCTTGGCGGATTGTGCAAACCGACGCTGACTATGTCAGAAAAGGTCGGTAATCCTTAGGTGATTATTTATTTAATTATTTATACACCTAACTCAGAATGCTGAGGCCAGATATACCATCCATGCACTGCCTTGCGGGCTTACGTGAGAAGAGTATAGAGCGTGGCGAGTGCACACACTTTCATAAGTGTGCACACCTATCGACTGTAGGTGTTTCTTATTAGTTTTTTTTTTTTTTTTTGAGAAGAGCTAAAGAGTGTTATGCAAATCAACTTAGCACCACTTAACTTTTAATGATTTGAGATGTCAACGCATGTACTTTAAATCTGCCATTTTTTTTTTAAACAAAGACTACAGTTTAGAAAAGATTTCATAACCATCACCTATGAATCCCCCTATATACTAACCTCACTATTATCGCTTGTAATTCAACTTTTCATTATATTTTACATTTGAAATTAGTGATTCACAAAAATCTTCATCAATTGACTTCAACTGCTTACTTACTTTGTCTTGACTAATTAAAAGTAAATCGAAGTCCTAAAAATATTGGGAAATGAAAAAAAATTGAAAAGAAATTTGAAAACAAATAATGAGATGTTTTCTTTTAAAAAAAATGATGCTACACTATGAAATATGAACAAACAGAATGAGATATGCGTCCCCCCCACACTGGAATGAGATAGTGTCCCAACTGTCAAATAGAATGCAAATGCAAAATAGAAGAAAAAAAACTAAAAAATACAACCTGATATGTGCAAGATAGTGAGCGGCTCATGCCGAATAGCTAGGCTCGTGAAGATCCACGAACTCATCGTCCTCGTGCTGTTCAAACTCTAGAAATGGCTTCAAGCGTTGTCCATTGACCTTTGAAATGGAACCGTCCCTAGGATTTTCGATTTCAACTGCGCCATAAGGGTATACTGTTTTCACAATATATAGACAGAGGTGTGTGATAGCCCGTCCAATGCAGCTGAGTAGCGCTAGTAGATCAAACTCCAAAGTTTGCGGTTGTTATGCTGTTGCTACCTGTCAGATATCTAAGAGATGATAAGCTTAGAAAAAATTAAACTGCAACTGTGTATATATAAATGAAACGTGACTGAAATAAGCAAAATGGAATGTAACTTGATGAAATAATGCAATGAAGTATGCTTTGATTACCTTGGTTAAGTGAAAAACTATGTATGAATGAAATAAGGAAACATGAAAATGTGTACTGCAGTGATCACTGAAAAATGTGTGAGTAAAATAGAACTAACGTGTCATGTGGTGAAAATTAGTGCAAAGTGCATGAACGTGGGAGCAAAGTGAAAACATAGTGACGTGCAAACAATCTGTGGGAGTTGTAAAAAAATTGAACAAAAACTTACGTGTGAATAAACTTACGTGCAAATATTCGAATAAAATAAAAATTTATTCATGAACTAAATAAAAGATGGTTACGTGATTACGTGATTTTTGAAAAACGAGAAAAAAAAGTAATTTTTTTTTAAGTAAAACACTACTTTGGTGAAAGGAACAGAAAAACGAAAAAAAATGATTTTTTTTTTTGAAAACTAATGCCAAAAAAAAAAAATTTAACACGAATAGACTTAAAAACGAAAAATCGAAAATCTCAACGGCGCCAAAAACTTGTTGCGACTTTTCTATTGATTAGAAAAGCACAAATTTTAATAAATTCTGCAAGCACACAGGCGTGTAGTATACAGGTCGAACACAGGGAATTGTATTTTAAAACAATTAAAATCCATAGTTAAATCTTAGGCGTGTTAAACGAATTCGACGGTGAATTTTGAACAGAAAATAAAAACAATAATATACTCCGAATCGTTTTCGAAACTAATCGAAATTGCAACCAAAATATATAATTGTAAAAAAAATCAGAACATAAATTGAAATTGCAGAAAAGAAGATAACGGAGCAAACAACTGAAATAATTATTAACTAACCGAAAAGAGTGCAGAAAATAACTAAGAACAAGAATAAATAAATTGCTAAATCTAATCAACAATCCTACGTATTCTGTTTGAAAATAAAAACAGTGCTGAATTTAAATCTAAACTTGAAGAAAAGTGATGAGGTAAGAGATGATTTCAAGGTGTTGTATTCTGTATATATAGGCTTTCAACCCCTAAAATCAGTCCATAATTTTAGCAATAGAACTGGTCCTCTTCATAGTAGTTGCCGAGATATATGTATTGACTGGGTCCATTTGTTGAATTAGTGAAGAGTCAGTTGCCATATCAATGCTTGAAACATATATGCTGAGTGTTTGGCATCCCTGTTAGCTGCTCCTTTGACCAAGTCCTCTGTTGCTTAAAAAGGTGGTCATGCTTTTACATGTGAATTGGTCCAAATTCCCATATGAGCTACTTTTGAATGTGTCCTATTTTTCTTTACAACGTGGCCATGTATTATTTGATATTCTCATGACTAAATAATATGTGACCGTACTTAACCAAGTATGAAGGTAAGCTAGCATTTTGAAATGTTTTTTTTACTTTGATTTATTTCAATGCTCAAAATGTTGCACTCTTTGCTGCGTGATTTTTGAACCAATGGACGGCATAACCGATTAATTTCAACGTTGCACTTTGGAATCAATAATCTGCAAAACCACAACAAAATACCCGTATAATACCGCTTTATTAAAATAAAAATATATGAAATAAACGGTTTAAATTGCAGAGAAATACGTTCATCATACATATAAATAGAATCAACTTTAAATAAATCTTTGGAAATTTTATATATATGTAAGGTTGATTTGTAAATTTGTAAGGTAAGATTTTATTAAAAATTTGAAAAAAATATATACTTTTTCTTTTTAATACTTGGAAATAAATTTAGTTGGTATTTATGTAAAATACAAAGAATATGTGTAGATGTAAACATATGTAGATATAAACTTAAGTAATTTATAAAATAATAAGGTTTAGAAACATAACCTATAAATAAATTTAACAAATGGGTTTAGGCATCAAAATACCTATTAGTGACAAGTGTTAGCCCATGAATTTTCTTAATAACATGTGTAAATAAATGGATTTATGCAAGATAACAAGTGGCAAAACTTTCTTTTAAAGGAAATTGAGTTTAAAATTAATATAATTTTTTAAGAAAAGCCTGTTTATTTTTCTTCATATCAAATCTTCTTTAGTTTTCTTCTTCTTTAAAAAAAATATAGAAATCAGAAGAAAAAAAAGACTGAAACCTGGAAACAAATACAAGTTGCAACAATGATCAAACCCAATTTTAAGCTGCAAGATGTAAACTCCAACAAGCAAGATTTCAAATTCAACTTCAGAAATCAACTCAAACTATGACAATCAAAACAGCAAGCAAATAGATTCAACACCAGATCAAACAATTCCAGAAAACAAAATTTCAACAGGGCTGATTCTTTGTTTATCTGCTTCTAAACCTGGTGAGTAACTCTTAAGTAAAATCTTTTGGATGTTGACATATATGTGTGATGATGTAATTATGTTGTTGCATGAATGTTTCAATTCAAATTTTGATTTGAATTCTGCTATACTCTGAAGTATGCATGTATATGTTTGATTATGGCCTCTGCTTGTTTTACATTTTTTTCCCTGAATTCCTTTAAAATCCATAACTCCTAATGTAAGCAATTTTAAACTTAGATCCTTGAATGAAGTTTGATTTTAACAACATGGTATCAACTCTATTAATGGTTTCAAAAAAATTTATTTGGTAATTAGCTCTGGTATGGAAAATAACAGTGAAAATCCTATCACTTGATAAAAGTCAAACAAGCTAATTTAAACTTCTGATTTTACAATCTGAATAGAGGTACATATAATGAATTTTAAAGTAAAGATTATGGTTTTTAACTTAGTATTGATTGTGCAATTCTTTGTTGATCAATTTAGGAACATTCGTTCTTTGCCGTTGATTAGAGTCAAGGGGGAGGTTGTAGTTCGGCATGGAGGTAGCCATGGTGTCAGGGGACATAGGAAAAATGGAGTTTGATTTTTATGTTGGCCGTGGTGGCCGGGAAAGGGGAAAATAGGGTTTGGATGGGGATTTTGATCGTCGAAATTGATAGGAGTGGTTCGGGGACTATGGCGATTTGGGTCGAATCGCATAGGGGGGTTGGACTCGGGGGTTAGAGACGTGGTTGTAGTCGTAGTGGCAGGTCGTCTAGTAGTGTTGTTTGCCGTTGATAAGTGGTTCTGATGATCGAGTTTCTGGGCATCGTGAGTCCTTCAGCTCGATTTCGATCTTACGGCGTTAGCGTCGATCAAGGTTGTCGAGATGGTCGGTGGGGTCAGGGACGACTTGTGGAACGTTGCGATGATAATCGCCGTCGACCAGGATCAGCGTTCATATGCACGGCGATATCTTGTGCATCTGGGTTTTTGTTTTTGGGAAAAAGGAGTTTTGGCTAGGGAATTTTCAAAGTGTCCTCGTGTTTCGCCTCGAAGAAGTAAGGGAATGTTGTGTGTGATGTCTTGAGTGAACTAGTTCCAGGATTTTAAATCCTGTTCTGTTTTTAAATTAAATTGAATTTTTAAAGAAAAAATTGAAGGCAAGTTGAATTTTAAACAAAGTATTTAACTAGTTTTATAATGAATGAATGTTTAATTTAAAGTTTGATGTTTAAAGAAATTTTAAAAAAAAAAGTTTTCAAAGTTTAAACTCTTAGTTAAAAATAGTTTGGTTATAAATTTTGCTTTAGTTGTATTATGAAATAAACCTCTAAATGTTTCCAAATAACATGCCTTTGGTGTAATTGAAATGTGATTAAAGTAAAGTTATTTAACTTGGATAAATTAAAGATGATAATTTTGTAAAACCAAAATCAAGCTTTTTAAATCTAAAATTTAAATTTAAAATGGAAGATTAGAGTTAATTAATATGGTTTATCTTAATTTAATTAAGTTTTATTTTCAAGGGCAATTAAAGTATAAATTACTGAATTAACCAAAATGATTAATGAGGTTAATTAAATTAAGGTAAATTAGTTTGGGAAATTTATCTAGTGTGATTAATTACTTAATTGAGGATTGATAAATCTAGGTTAATTAATTAAGTAATAAGTAATTAAAGGGTTAATTACTTAGTATAAGAGAATTATTGAAGGTAATTACTTAATGAAGTAAGTAAAGGAAATTAATTACTCTATGTAATTAATTAAGTAAATGTGGTTAATTTTCATTAACTTATTAAGTTTAATTAATTAAAGAGAATTATTTGATGATGGATTAAGGATCATTAATTAATGCAATAAAAGAAGTGTAATTACTTAGTGAAGTAGTTAATGAATAATTACTGGATGTAATTAATTAAATGTAAATTACTTGGTGGAAAGTAATTAAAAGAATAATTACTTAATGGAAGTAATTAAGTGTTAATTACTCCGTGTAATCAAAAGATTAAATAATGTAATTAATCAAGGAGTTGGTTTAATCAAGTAATTAAGGATAGTTTATATTTCATTAATTAATAACTAAGTTTTATTAATTAATGCTTAAAGAATGATTAGTCTATAATGAAGATATAATCAAGGGTAATTAAAGATTAACCAAGGCTAATTAAGGATTAATCAAATTAAGGATTGATTAATGGTAATTAAGGATAATTAAAGGATGAATAATTAATTAGTTATAATTAATTAATGTAAGTAATGGTTAATCTAAGTGATTAATGTTAGATATTAATTAGAGATAAATTAAATAATTTTTGGAAGTGATCAATCTTGCTTATGAATGATTGAATGATGTTAAATGCCTTGAATTGGTTGATATCTATGATACGAAATGTTTGTGATATAATATGTTTTCGGGGAGGACCATGATAATGTGGTTATCTATGATGAAATGATGTGAAAGTGACATCCAGTATTTAAAAGTAAGTTGTATTCACTTGATTAAGTTGGGTTAAGATGACATGAGATTCGAAGAGACCGGAGCCGGGTACCAATAAATACCTGGAACCACTTCGATTTGTAATCTACAAAATTCTTTATATTGGAATGTGGTATTAAACAGGCTGGAATGTAATGAATTGTGAAATATGGATATTTAACTTGAAACTGCTGTGTGATAGATGTTGGCTAAGAGAACTCAAAAAAAAAGGGTACGAGTTACCTTGATATTTTCATGTGTTATGGTTTGGTATTTCATATTATAAGGGTTTACTCACGCTAGTTTCCAGCCTGACACGGGTGTTACTTTGGTGTAATGCTCGGGTCAGACCGAGTATTACAGATTTTCAGGTAAGGACGTTCTGGAACTCAGGAGGCGAGCTGGAGGGCAGGAACGTATGGAGTGTTTTCCGCTGTGATATGTTATTGTATAACTAGGACATGTTGTTTTAAACTATCCAGTGATTGTGTAAAGGTTGTAACTCTGATGTATAATAATATAAGTGTACTGATACAGTTCTTCTTTGTAAAACTATTATTTATGTGATATCATATTTTGATCCGCTGCGAATGTGAGGTTTCAGTGTTTTGGTGTTTTATGTTTCTTCTTTTCTTCTATCTCTTCTTCTTTTTCCCTAACTATCTGGGATTTTCACGATCGAAACTTCCGGGTCATTACATTTGGTATCAGAGCAGAAGGTTAAGCGAGAACCATGGCTCTGGTGGGATTACTCATTAAGGATACGATCAATGGTACCCTAAAATGAGTTGAGTGTAGTATATATATGAGAGCGTACATGTTATTTTCTTATATAAGGATTTTTAATGATTTTATATAAGGTTATATTTTGATATATAAAGCAATATTTCACTCTAATAAATATTAAGGAAATTGCCTTTTAAATTATTAGGATTAAATTAAGAGTAATATTATACAACCAAACTGAAATTAAATAAAGATAAGTTTGAAATGGATTCAAACTGAAATTGAAATCTTGAATTGTGGAAGTATATCAGAATAAGATGATAATGGATGGTTTTAGATATGATAATCTTGGTTATTATCAAAAATGATTGTTGTGTGTTTAATAATAAGATGTGTATTAATGAGTAAGCAAAATGAAATAATATTATTCAAACTATTTTGAATATAATCTTATTTTAGAATAAGAAGATGTTTGTAAACTTTAAAAGAATTTGTTTTGAATTAAAAACAAGGGTGGTTTAAATTTTAAACTTCGGCCTGGTGGGCTAAGAAATAAAATATGTATATATGTGTAGATATACTTAAGTATCAAAGATGATTTGAAATGAACTCTAAATGTTGAGTTTAATTTGGAATGAGATGTGATACCTAAAGTGATAAATTTTTGAACTTAATAAGTAGGAAGATTATTAATGTGAAGTTTAAAATTTGAATTGGGAATTCATATTGAGTAAGATTTACTGGATTAAGTAAACTGAATTTAACTTGGGGGGAATTTAAATAAGTTAACAAGCAGCCTGAATTGGAAATTTCAAGATGAAATTAGGATTTAACTTGGAAAGTTAAATGGTTGATTTTCAATGGGAGTCATGAGTGATCTCATAATGGGTATGAGATCTGGAAATTGAAATAATTGGTGTTGAATAAATTTGGATGTTTATTTATCCTGATATCATTCCATTGTTGCAAATAATTTATGAAATGTGAATTGATTTGTTTAAATAAATGAAGAAATGGATTGTGGTAATATATCCATTATAGAGATAAATAAAATTTAACATAAATTTAAAATTAAGGATATGGAATTCCTTTGAACTTAAGATTTGAATGTTAAGAAATGAATTTGTAATTAAAATTGTTTGAAACTCTTACTTGAACCTTGTAATGAGTTAAGTAAAGATAATTTAAAATGGAATTTTGATATTTGGACTCAGAATTAAATTGTTTAAAAACATTAAATAAAGGATAATTTGGTCTAAGAGGTTAAACCAACACTTGAAATTTAACTTGAATTTATATAATTCGAGATGATTTAAAGTAAAATTGATTTTGAAATTAGTTCAAATTGAAATTTGATTTATAATAATTTGGATTTGTGATTTAAGTTGAATAGTTTTAAATTCAAATGAAATTTGATTCGAATTTGGAAAGAATCAAGGATAATTCAACTTGAATTGGGATTAATTCAAACTGGAGTTAAAATAAATTGAAAATTTAAAATTGGCTCAATCTGAAATTTGTTTGAATTAATTGGAATTATGATGGAAGATGGATAAGTGTAAAAGTTCAAATGGAAATTTGAGTTGGATAATTTGAAATGAAATTAAAGTTGAATGAGTTCAAATTCAAATAGGAAGTTGATTTGAATTTGGAATGAGAATGGAAGTTAACTTAATTCGAATTGAAATTGAAAGTTAATTGAAAAGTTTTTTTTTTCAAAAAGTTTTCATTTTTTTCATGGGGACCGTTTCTTCTCCAACCAATCCCGTCCTTTCTTCTTTTCAAACCTCTGACTTTCCCATGCTTTCAACTGCTCCCTCGTCTGCCACACATATCCCTTCTTTGTCCCATCAACATTCTGTCCATGTTTCAGTAACCACTCCCATACTTCCTCCTCCGTCACCTGACCCACCACCACAAGCAATCGCTGTTAAGTCTCCTCCATCATCGTCTCCTTCTCACGTCCACAGTCTTTTACCACCTTTGATCTAATCTCCTTTGCTTGACTCGGTGCCTTGGACTTCACTATTCAAAACAAGACCACGTAATGCTGGCTCTTACATTGCCCAGGACATCCCGCTCCAGTTCTCTGGTGATGTGCTCGTGCCTACCAGTGAAGTTATTAATGCAGGCTCTGAAGTTTATAAAGACTACCTTGTGGGGATTTTCCTGGATAAACCACTTCCTTATGTTTCTGTTGTGTATCATCTGAAGAAAGTTTGGAAGCTGAAAGGTGAAGTTAAAGTTAAGTCTGATGGTTTCCTTTTTCTTTTCAGTTTTTCTTCAACTGAGGATAAGCATAGAATCTCTGAAGCAGATCCAATTATAATGAAAAACAAGCTTTTTATTTTTAAAGCCTTGGGATGTTTCTGTGGGAAATAGTTGTGGGACAATACGTTCTGTTCCTGTTTGGATCAAGTTATATAATATACCCTTGTATGCCTGGTCGCTTTATGGAGTAAATTGGTTGGCATCGAGGGTTGGGAAGTTTCTGTGCATGGATCAGTCTACTGAGAGATTGGAGAGGATAACTTTTGCTAAATGCCTTGTTGAGGTTACTCCTGACAAGGAATTAGTTAATAATTTTCTTGTTAAGCTGATGGATGGCAGTGACCAGATGGTTACAGTTGAATACTTATGGAAACCAGAAGTGTGTGTTGTTTGTAGAGAATTTGGTCACTCTGAACATAACTGCAATTTTATTACAAAAGAAATCAAAGTCACAAATCCTGAAGTTCATGTTGCTCATAGTATAAAGGAGTCAGTTAAAGACAAGTATGGCATGATAGGCATAAAAAGAATTCAGAAACCGATTTGGACAAAAGTAAATAATAATAAAAGCAAGAACAAGGTTGCAAATGTTTTGGAAGTGGGTGAAAAACAAACTGACATCGTTGGCACCAAGATAATGCAGTGTTACACTGCAAATGTGGAAGGAGGATCCAAGGAAGGAGCTTTAAAAAATAAAAACATACCCCTGCCCAATCATGGAAATGAAAATAGTATGGTAAACAGTTTTAATGTCCTTGTTGATGAGAATCTTCTAGAAGCTGCTGAAACAGTTCAAGTAGTTAAGGCTAAAGCAATAGTTTATGTTTTAAGTATTGAGGAGGGATAAATTCTCGAATTTGGCATGGTAGATACAGCTTACTGCCCCCAAGTAACTGAAAGTGGTAATAAGAAGAAATTGACTCTGTGCATGGAGTTACACCAGTGCATGTGCACGTCAGTTCTGAAATCAACCAGCATGAAGCAAGCCTACCACAACCTAATAGTGATCAAACTCCTAAGGAGGCATCAAATGACATAAATATCCACCACTCTTCTACAACTGAATCCAATCTAATTAACTCTTTTGCAAAAATCATTTTTGACCTTGCCTGTGTAATGCAAAATGATCCTACATCATCTCTTTCAAATCACACTGTAGTTTCTTCATCTTCTACCGTTCCCCTCAGTCATAACTTGTCTTTTACCACTTCAAACCTCTCTGATCCAGCTTCAAATTCTCCTGTTCCCCACAACCAGAACTTGTCACCTCCTTTACCTTCTTCTGCTGTTCATTTTCCTTACGTGCATTCTGCTACTATACCAGGATGGTGTGACAAAGGTAAGCAATTGTGTGATGAAACTAGCTTTGGAAGTAAAGACTGTAATACCAAAATGACAGCTAAAAAACCACCTAAATCCAAAGCTGGACCTGTTGATTCCCAATCTCCTGCAACTAGGAGTAGAAAAAATATTTCCCATCAATCACTTTAGTTTATGATGATACAAAATATTGGTGTGTGGAATATTAGGGGTGCTCATAGCCATTTGAAACTTGATCAAGTTAAAAACCTCATCTTCTCCCATAATCTTAAAATTATTGCAATCCTCGAAACTAAACTCAACCTCCCATTAACTTTAAGGGATGCTACTTATGTTAACCCTAACTGGAAGTATCTCCATAACCTATCTGACGCTGAATATGGTAGGATTTTAATTCTTTTTGATCCAGCTACTTATACCATTTCCTCTGTTATTTCTTTAAGGCAATACATCCATACTAAAATCATCTGACATACAACCAAATCATCTTTCTACCTTACTTTTATTTATGCAGACAATTCTTCTGCTTCAAGACAAAAACTTTTTGATTTCTTGCCTTTTCTCAGGCAAGAAACGCACCCATGGCTGGTCATGGGTGATTTTAATAGCTGATATCAGCTTGATGATAAGTACGGTGGCAATCCTTTATTCCCAAAGCATATTCTTCCTTTAAGTGTTGCCATATCTGATTCTGACCTTCTCAAGCTTCATTCTACTGGAGCAAGATATTCATGGAATAACAAAAGTAGGCGTGGAACCAGAACTTTCTCCACAATAGATCATGCATTCATCAATTTTAAAGCTCTCACTAGCTGGCCTAATCTCTCGCCCAATCTAATCCACCCAATCCTCTCTGATCACTCCCCTTTGATTCTTTCAAATGGTCCCTATATTAAAAATGTAAAAAAAGTTTCAAATTTTTTTAACGACTAGACTCTCTCCTCTGAATTCAAACCAATTGTGGGTAAAGCTTGGTCCACAAATTGTTATGGTAACCCCATGTTTATTCTTTGCAGGAAGCTCAACATTGTTAAAAAGCACTTGAGGATATGGGAAGCTGAAAAGTATGGAGATGGTTCCAAACAAACTACTACTTTGAAGACTATGTATAAACAAGCTCAGGAGTTTATGATGAACAACCCACATGATCTGGTTGCTGCTGAGAAGGAAGCCAAGCTTTGTGTGCTTCTCAACAAAGCCCTTGATATTGAAAGTGGAATGGAACAACAGCAGTTGCATTGTAAGTGGCTTAAATTTGGTGATCGTAACACTGAGTTTTTTCATTCCTCGATCAAAATAAAGCAAGCTAAAGAGAATATCCACACTATACTTTCTCCTGATGGTTCAATAATCTCCTCCCCTGAGCAAATTGATGCAGCTTTCATAGAATATTTTGAAAATTTACTAGGTAACTCCACTAATTTTTCCCCTGACCTTGACATGTTGAACGCAATCCCCCTACCAGCCATATCCAGTGTGCAGGCTGAGTTGCTTGTTAAACAGGTTACTGATGATGAAATAAAGCAATCTCTTTTTGCCATGAATAGAAAATCGAGTGGTGGACCTGACGATTTTAATGTTCACTTCTATGTTTGTTGCTGGGACATTGTTCACGTTGATTTCTGCAAAGCCGTACACAACTTTTTTAACAAATGCACTCTCCTTACAGAAGTTAACTCAACTAACATTGCTCTTATCCCTAAATGCCATGAAGCTAACTCTGTGTCTTCCTTTAGACCAATTTCATGCTGTAACGTGGTGTACAAGTGTGTATCGAAAATAATTGCTTCTAGGCTTTTGCTTGTACTACCTCAACTTATTTCGAGCAATCAAGTAGCCTTCCTTCCCAATCGTTCAATCTTTGACAACATACTTCTGGCCCAAGATCTTCTTTGTGGGTATGCAAGAATAAATGCATCTCCTTCTGCAATGTTAAAGTTAGACATCACGAAAGCTTATGACTCCATACACTGGTCCTCTATAGTTCGTATTATGGCTTTAATGAATTTTCCAAAGCCCTTTGCTAGTTGGGTGTATGAATGTATATCTACTCCTAGATTCTCCATTGTTCTGAATGGCCGACCTGTTGGACATTTCACGAGTAGGCAAGGAATTAGGCAGGGTGATCCTATCTCATCATACTTATTTCTTCTTTTGATGGAAGTCTTAACAAGATATATAAATACCAAGTTCTCTTCTGGTCTGATCAGGTATCATCCCAAATGTAAGCGTACAAACGTCACTACTCTAATGTTTGCTGATGACATAATGATATTTACAAAGCCTCACTTTCCCTCAATTCAGTGTGTTATAAATACTTTGTCTGATTTTTTTAATATGACTGGCTTGCAACTCAATTGTTTAAAGTCTGGTATATCTTTTGCGGGGACATCCACTGAAACTTCCACCCTTATAATGCAACTTACTGGACTACAAAGTTTGGTCACTGATATGAATAACCTTGGCCTCCCGCTATTAACCTCTAGACTGAAGACTGCAGATTGTCTACCACTGTACTCTAAAATTGTTACCTTGTTTGACAAGTGGTCCAACCGATTCTTAACTCAGGCAGGAAGGCTTGTGCTTATAAAATCTGTTGCTTTTTCCATGATTGTATATTGGTCTAAAGCTTTTATTCTCCCAGTCAAGCTTTTGTATATGGTTAGGCGAGCAATGCTCAGATTTTTTTGGACTGGTTCCATCAATAATAGGAAACCGCTGCCATGCTCCTTCAGTCTCTTAGAGAAGGACTTGAAATCTGGTGGTTTGGGAGTTATGAATATTGTCAATTGGAATATAGCTGCATTCAGTACTCATTTGAACTCTCTATTGGTCAGGAAGAATTCATGTTGGGTTCAGTGGTTTGGACTTACAGAATTGGTAGGTCTAAATTCTGGACTATGCCGGTTCCTCAAAATTGTAGTTGGACATGGAGAAAGATCCTTGGTTTGCGTGAAACATTACTTCCTCTCCTTGTTCATAGAATGGCTAGCTCTTCTGCTATTAAATTTTGGTACGACCCATGGGTTGCCAATGGTGTCTTATTGCATAAACTTCTCAGTAACCAACAAATGATACAATCTGTAATCCCCTTTGATGCCATTGCTGTTGATTACATAAATCATGGTTACTTGCAACTGCCTTACTCCTCAAACCAAGTCATTAGGTCATACTGGAATGAAATCCAAGGAAAACTCTATCCTGCTGTGGATCTTGATGCTGTGCATTGGAATGCCAAACCACACACTGTTCCCCTTGTGTATAAGCATTTGCAAAGATCCAGTAGCCTAGATTTTAAATGGTGTAAGGTCATTTGGTCTGTTGACTCTTCACCCAAGGATAACCTGATGCTATGGAAAGTTGTTCAGAATGCCTTGTTAACTAAAAGTAGGTTGATGGAGATGGGTTTTGATACTGGGTTGAACTGCCTCTTCTGTGATAATGCAACAGAAACCATGCACCATTTGTTTCTACAATGTCCCTATACTACGATGCTTTTTGACAAAACGATGCAACGTGCTGGGTGTAACTTGCTGTCCAGACTCAATGTTGTGGATCTTGATATGATCTATAAAGCTACTAGGTGGCGTACTATGAAAGCTAGATGCATAACAATCTGCCTGAAGAAATACTTGTCGATCGTTTGGCAAGAAAGAAATTTGATTTGTTTTGAAAAGAGGAGGAGGGATGGAAATGTGTTATGGGAAGTTTTGAAGAAAGAAATCTATGAATTCATGATGTTATTACCATCTTTTCCTACTGGGTTCAGAGGTGTGTGGAGATAGTTGGTGGCCTTGGTGTTTCTCTTCTTTAGTTCGCTCAGTATGCTTGTTTTCTATTTTTTATTTTCTTCTAGTTTATCTCTGTGTGCATTTCCATGCTTGTTTCTCTTCTTTGGACAAGCCTTGTAATTTTATTGTTTTCTGCAATAAAATCAGGTAGGGGCCCTGTTAACCCCGCTAGCCTTTGCTAAAAAAAAAGTTAATTGAAAATTGGCTATTGATTGGAATTGGGATCAATTCAAATTGGAATTGAATCAATTTAAATAGAAATGGAAATTTAAATTGAATTGAAATTGAGTCAGTTCAAGAGGAAGTGGAAATTTAAATTGAATTTATGTGAAATGGAAGTTAGAAATTGAACGGTTTGACTCTGGACTATTTTCAAAATGAATTGTTTTAATATAAATCTATTTTTCTAGATTATTTACTATACAACTTTTTTCTTAAAACTAAGACTATCTTATAATTGTTTTACAATTATTTTTGGAACTATTTAACTATTTTTCAACTATTTTACAAATTAATTACTATTTTACAACTATTTTGCAATTATTTAAAATTCTATAACTATTTGACTATTTTCTAACTATTTTACAATTACTTAACTATTTTATAGCTATTTTACAACCAAACAATTATTTTTCAACGACTTATCTAATTTTAAACTTTTCAAATTATTTCCTAAATTTAAGCTGGACAGAGTTCAAACTGTTTATGATTGAATATCCATTTGAGATATGGATTAAAGTAATAATCCTACGGAATTGAAATAATTGTGATTATGTGGATAGAAATTAAAGGAAATGTGAATAGAAAGAGAAATTGATTTAGTTGATAATCAATTAAGATAAATACATAGGATGTACGTATATTATTCTATTCGCATAGTGATTTGATCTAGATTCGAGCACGGAATTTCGAGATTATATATTAATCCGAGTTGAGATTTTTCACTCGATTTCGACGGTGAACCTGGATATGGATTGTTGATTGGTTCTGAATGTTCTCTATCATAGTTATGGCTATGCAAGGAGAATGACGGTTTCTGATCAAGAAACCAGATCTGTGTCCGTACTAGGAAGTCGGGTGGATGATACTAGTTCGGAAGTGCAATTGTGTGATCGAGTGAGTGATCAGATTGGTATAGCGTACGGATGATATGTGTATATCGTACGGATTTGAATGAAATTGATATTGAAAAGAGTAATCAAATTGGAATATTTGATTTTGAATAAACAAAGTTATATATCTTTGTTATATATAAGATAAATCTCCCCTTGTTGAATCTATTGCCAGAAAAAATGGATTTTGAAAATAATTGAAGTATAAAAGGAGTTTTATACAAGTTTAAATGATCCAAAGTTTTAAAAAATTATATATATCTATATAAATATATAAAGGATCTTATGAGCATTTTAGAAAAGGTTTTGGAAACCTTTGGATTTGGAAAGGCTTTTGATTTCTGGGTAAAATCAATATTGAAATTTGAAAAGCCTAGTTTGAGAATTATCGATTTTGGGATAATCGATTTTGTGTAAAGGAGCTTTGTATGAGATCATACTAGGTGTATGATTTGAAAGATACTATATGTGTATAGTATAAAGTGTTTTGATAATAGCTCTGGGGAAAAAGGCGCTCCCTTGAAATGAACTTCTTAGGAGTGCCACCGGGTGGTGCTGCCTTGAGCCCCAAGGGGGGTTCTAAAGTTGATCCTGTGAGGAGTCTGGACAAAACTAGTTCCTGAGGATTTTGAGTAGTGTGTACCATAACGAAAGTCGTGTGTGCCGCTGAGAGCCAACTGTCTGTGTTTGATTTTATATCGGTAGACTACGACCTATGGTAACATAGCGAATGTCGTGTTTGCCACTGAGAGCCAACAGTCTGCGTTTGATTTTATATCGGTGGACTGCGACCTATGTAGGAGTGGAGAAGTTTCATTTTGACAGCGAAAATCGTGTATGCCGCTGAGAGCCAACAGTTACATGGACTTTTGCTGTGATGGCAACGTAACCCTGGAATGTAACTACGATCTATTGTGGGTTCCATGGCGTAATCAAGGGGAATAGAGTGCCTACAGTTACTTGACTTTTGTTGTGTTGGCAACGTAACCCAAGATGTAACTGCGACAATGGATGAGTGTGATGATTTCCAGAGCATTCTCACCAAAGATATTTCCTTTATTTTTCAAAATTTTTTTCTATATTTTCAATAAAATTATTTTCCAAGTATTTTCACTGGGTGTTGAAAATGGGTCTGCTAAATACTTATAGATTTTCAGTCCTACGCCTGATCAACGTATGACCGAATTTCTATGAGAACAAGGATGGACTAGTTGAAACATCAAGCTGTAAAAGTATTTTTATAAAAACTATTTTGATAATATTATATAGATTTTAAAGTGTTTTAAAAATGATCAAAAGTTATTTGACTAATAAACATTTTAATAAATTCTGGCTTCGTTCCTTTTCGAGGACGAAAAGGTTCTAAGGGGGAAGGAATGTGATGACCCGGAATTTCAGAATATCTGTAATTGATAAAGTAACTGAATTTAATTAGTGGAAATACTGATAAAATTTTGATAATTAGAATATATCTGGATATGTATATAGATTATATCTAGATAAATATTCATTTGATAATATTTGTTTAATGATCCTCTTTTCTAAATATTTATTTGGAAAATTCATCTTTTCAAAACTAAAATAAAATTTTGTACATATATATAGAATTAACTTTAAATAAATGTTTGGAAATTTTATATATATGTAAGGTTGATTTGTAAATTTGTAAGGTGAGATTTTATTAAAAATTTAAAAAAATATATATACTTTTTCTTTTTAATACTTGGAAATAAATTTAGTTGGTATTTATGTAAAATACAAAGAATATGTGTAGATGTAAACATATGTAGATATAAAGTTAAGTTATTTATAAAATAATAAGGGTTAGAAACATAACTTATAAATAAATTTAACAATTGGGTTTAGGCATAAAAATACATATTATTGACAAGTGTTAGCCCATGAATTTTCTTAATAACATGTGTAAATAAATGGATTTATGCAAGATAACAAGTGGCAAAACTTTGTTTTAAAGGAAATTGAGTTTATAACTAATATTTTTTTAAGAGAAGCCTGTTTATTTTTCTTCAGATCAGATCTTCTTTAGTTTTCTTCTACTTTAAAAAAATATAGAAATCAAAAGAAAAAAAAGACAGAAACCTGGAAACAAATACAAGTTGCAACAATGATCAAACCCAATTTTAAGCTGCAAGATGTAAACTCCATCAAGCAAGATTTCAAACTCAACTTCAGAAATCAACTCAAACTATGACAATCAAAACAGCAACTAAATAGATTCAACACCAGATCAAAACAATTCCAGAAAACAAAATTTCAACAGGGCTGATTCTCTGTTTATCTGCTTCTAAACCTGATGAGTAACACTTAAGTAAATTCTTTTGGATGCTAACATATATGTGTGATAATGTAATTATGTTGTTGCATGAATGTTTCAATTCAAATTTTGATTTGAATTCTGCTATACTCTGAAGTATGCATGTATATGTTTGATTATGGCCTCTGCTTGTTTTACAGTTTTTTTCCCTGAATTCCTTTAAAATCCATAACTCCTAATATAAGCAATTTTAAACTTAGATCCTTGAATGAAGTTTGATTTTAACAACATGGTATCAACTCTATTAATGGTTTCAAAAAAATTTATTTAGTAATTAGCTCTGGTATGGCAAATAACAGTGAAAATCCTATCACTTGATAAAAGTCAAACAAGCTAATTTAAACTTATGATTTTACAATTTGAATAGAGGTAACAAATCATGAATTTTAAAGTAAAGATTGTGGTTTTTAACTTAGTATTGACTGTGCAATTCTGTGTTGATCAATTTTGGAACATTCGTTCTTTGCCGTTGATCGGAGTCAAGGGGGAGGTTGTGGTTCGGCATGGAGGTAGCCGTGGTGTCAGGGGACACAGGAAAAATGGAGTTTGATTTTTCTGTTGGCCGTGGTGGCCGAGAAAGGGGAAAATAGGGTTTGGATGGGGGATTTGATCGTCGAAATTGATAGGAGTGGTTCGGTGACTATGGCGATTTAGGTCGAATCGCATGGGGGGGTTGGACTCGGGGGTTCGAGACGTGTTTGTAGTCGTAGAGGCAGTTCGTCTGGTAGTGTTGTTTGCTATTGATAGGTGGTTCTGATGATCGATTTTCTGGGAATCGTGAGTCCTTCAGCTCGATTTCGATTTTATGGTGTTAGCGTCGATCAAGGCTGTCGAGATGGTCGGTGGGGTCAGGGACGACTTGTGGAACGTTGCGATGATGATCGCCATCGACCAGGATCAGCGTGCATATGCACGGCGATATCTTGTGCATCTGGGTTTTTGTTTTTGGGAAGAAGGAGTTTTGGCCAGGGAATTTTCAAAGTTTCCTCGTGTTTCGCCTCGAAGACGTGAGGGAATGTTGCGTGTGATGTCTTGAGTGAACTGGTTCCAGGATTTTAAATCCTGTTCTGTTTTTAAATTAAATTGAATTTAAAAAAAATTGAAGGCAAGTTGAATTTTAAACAAAGTATTTAACTAGTTTTATAATGAATGAATGTTTAATTTAAAGTTTGATGTCCAAAGAATTTTTTTTAAAAAAAATACAAAAAAAATTTCAAAGTTTAAACTCTTGGTTAAAAATAGTTTGGTTATAAATTTTGCTTTAGTTGAATTATGAAATAAACCTCTAAATGTTTCCAAATAACATGCCATTGGTGCAATTGAAATGTGATTAAAGTAAAGTTATTTAACTTGGATAAATTAAAGATGATGATTTTGTAAAACCAAAATCAAGCTTTTTAAATCTAAAATTTAAATTTAAAATGGTAGATAAGAGTTAATGTAATATGGTTTATCTTAATTTAATTAAGTTTTATTTTCAAGGGTAATTAAAGTATAAATTACTGAGTTAACCAAAATGATTAATGAGGGTAATCAAATTAAGGTAAATTAGTTTGGGAAATTTATCTAGTGTAATTAATTACTTAATTGAGGATTGATAAATCTTGGTTAATTAATTAAGAAATAATTAAGTAATAAGTAATTAAAGGGTTAATTACTTAGTATAAGAGAATTGTTGAAGGTAATTACTTAATGAAGTAATTAAAGGAAATTAATTACTATATGTAATTAATTAAGTAAATGTGGTTAATTTTAATTAACTTATTAAGTTTAATTAATTATAGAGAATTATTTGATGATGGATTAAGGATCATTAATTAATGCAATAAAAGAAGTGTAATTACTTAGTGAAGTAATTAATGAATAATTACTGGATGTAATTAATTAAATGGAAATTACTTTGTGGAAAGTAATTAAAAGAATAATTACTTAGTGGAAGTAATTAAGTGTTAATTACTCGGTGCAATCAAAAGATTAAATAATATAATTAATCAAGGAGTTGGTTTAATCAAGTAATTAAGGATAGTTTATATTTCATTAATTAATAACTAAGTTTTATTAATTAATGCTTAAAGAATGATTAGTCTATAATGAAGATATAATCAAGGGTAATTAAAGATTAACCAAGGGTAATTAAGAATTAATCAAATTAAGGATTGATTAATGGTAGTTAAGGATAATTAAAGGATGATTAATTAATTAGTTATAATTAATTAATGTAAGTAATGGTTAATGTAAGTGATTAATGTTAGATATTAATTAGAGATAAATTAAATAATTTTTGGAAGTGATCAATCTTTCTTATGAATGATTGAATGATGTTAAATGCCTTGAATTGGTTGATATCTATGATATGAAATGTTTGTGATATAATATGTTTTGGGGAGGACCATGATAATGTGGTTATCTATGATGAAATGATGTGAAAGTGATACCCAGTATTTAAAAGTAAGTTGTATTCACTTGAATAAGTTGGGTTAAGATGACATGAGATTCGAAGAGACCGAAGCCAGGTATCAATAAATACCCGGAACTACTTCGATTTGTAATCTACAAAATTCTTTATATTGGAATGTGGTATTAAACAGGCTGGAATGTAATGAATTGTGAAATATGGATATTTAACTTGAAACTATTGTGTGATAGATGTTGGCTAAGAGAATTCAAAAAAAAGGGTACGAGTTACCTTGATATTCTCATGTGTTATGGTTTGGTATTTCATATTATAAGGGTTTACGCACGCTAGTTTCCAGCCTGACCAGGGTGTTACTTTGGTGTAATGCTTGGGTCAGACCGAGTATTACAGATTTTCAGGTAAGGACGTTCTAGGACTCAGAAGGCGAGCTGGAGGGCAGGAACGTGTGGAGTGTTTTCCGCTGTGATATGTTATTGTATAACTAGGACATGTTGTTTTAAACTGTCCAGTGATTGTGTAAAGGTTGTAACTCTAATGTATAATAATATAAGTGTACTGATATAGTTCTTCTTTGTAAAACTATTATTTATGTGATATTATATTTTGATCCGCTGCAAATATGAGGTTTCTGTGTTTTGGTGTTTTCTGTTTCTTCTTTTCTTCCATCTCTTCTTCTTTTTCCCTAACTATCTAGGATTTTCTCGATCGAAATTTCTGGGTCGTTACAGACTCCCTGTCGCATCGAAGTTTAAATGTCGTTTTACGGGAAAAAAGGTTTTTTTACACACATATAGGAACAAATCACAAATCACAGTCCATCACAAAGCAATTCACATCATCACAATATCACAACAGAATTATCAATCCAGTACACCACATTTGATAATAGTCAATCATCTTTAATTAAGGTGAATGTGATTTAAGTGAATTAACCATATAATTATCTTTATTAATTATTTTAAATCAATGATTAATTTTACTTAAGTATGATTCAATTAAATCTTAATTGGCTTTATTAATTAATTATTCTTTAATTGATTATATTAATTTATTAATTCTTAATCGTTAATTAATTAAATCTTAATTACTTTTATTAATTAACTATTCTTTAATTAATTAATTATTAATTGTAAAGTAATTAAAAATCATTAATTGTTTAATCATTACTTCATCACATAAATAAATTTGGTTTTTTTTTAAGTTAACACTTGAATATTTGATTTACTTCTCAATTTTTATTAAGTTAAATGTAAAACAATTTTTTATTTAAAAATATAAATTTGAAATATCTTTGAATTTCGTTAATTTCGAAAATCATTTCAATACTACTTCACAAACTATCATTATTTTATAAATAATGCTTTGGAAATATAATTAACTTAGATCGTTAAAGTTTAAACCAAAAAATCATGTTACTCGATACACGCTTCGGGTTTTACTCGAGGAAACTTCCCATTTGCTTCGGGTTTTCTTAGAAACTTACTGTATGCTTAAATTTTTCAAAAAACTTGAATTTTTTCTAAGTACATTTTCTTTTACCCTGCACCCCAACATTCTACTCGAGTTAAAACTCGAGCTACCACATGATTTCCCCAGATGTTCGCTTCGAGTCACTCCCTTTCTTCTCAAACCATCGTTACTGACACAAACGACCACCACGTGCACGTGCACCGTTGTAGCCGCCACCTCCGGCCTCCAAGATCACCACCGGCATACCACCCTCGATCCCCACTTGCTACCCAAACACGAAGAAACTGTGATTAAACACGAAAACGAAATCGAGATATCTCGATCCAAACAAGCACAACGGTCATCACCAGAAAATGGCCTCGCCCCACCTCCTCCGGCCATCAGCGGTCACCAAAACTTGACCGACGCTTCGCCCACGTTAGACGCCACGATTGGCACCAGTGATAGGAAGTCCGATCGCCTATCGACGACGCAACACCATCATTTCAACCACGAGCGGAAATGGGTTTTTAACCCTAATTCGATCTCGAATTAACAATTTAAAGATTTATAAATTCAACTTGTATTTTTTTTGGTGATCTCAAACACTCAAGCTAACTATGACGATGAACTCGAGGCCCACAAATGCTTAGATCATCAGAAATTGACAAAAGTTCATTTTTCTGATCAACCCCACTATCTCAGTAAAAACTTAATGAAAAATTTGAATTTTACTTTCTAAAATCATCATTATCAGTGGTGATTCAAATAGCATTACTGAAATCAAAATTCATGAGGTTCGAATTTCTGCGTAATTTGAGTGGTGACTGCATTTTCACAATTTCCAAAAAAAAATTGTTTTGCTTTGATTAATTACTAACATGATGTATGATTAAAACAATACTTTAATTTGTTTACAACCCAATTTCAGAAGAAATGAGAGAGATGGGTTTGAATTTGCCATGGTTTAGAAAATCCTGAACATAACATTCCCAGGCAAAACAAAACACTAGTACGTCAATTTATTCGCATGTAAGGGATTTTCAACATCCATTCAGGCATACATACAACAAATAATTGAATAAATTAGAGGTTTACTCACCTTTGCTTGAAAACAAAGAGCTTCTGATAGTTTTTAAAATAAGAATGAGAGCCTGTAAAGAATTTCCTTCTTTTCCTACTTTAATCTTGAAGTTTAGATATTCAAGTTGTAAATAAAAATCTATTCTTATTCTTTGTTGTATTTTTTCACTCAATTCATCAATAACAAATAATCTTTAATTTACTTACAGTTTGAATTTTTTAATACAACAGAGAAAGCTTTTTTTTCCTGGTACTTGAAGTCCAGAAATAGGTTTAGTCTTTGAACTTGATTCCCTCCTGCAACTGATTAATACAACTGTTTAAATTCTTTTCTTTATTACTGATTAAATACTTCAAATTCAAATTTTAAAAAAAAGAATTTCACACTCCTTAAATTATTCCAGAGAATCATTGCACTGTCTCTAGCAAAACCTGAAGCTCTGGTTTAAACTAATATGCAGTTTGAATTTGTTGATGTTAAGACTTGATTTTGAAATCATAAATTCATTAAACTATAAAGTATAGAGTTTACCTGAGAGATGGAAACATAAAACTACAGCTTGATGTTTTAAGAAGATCTTCAGATTTATTTTTTTCTTTTGAATTGAAGGAAAAGTTGGCAGTTTTTTTTCTTTTTACTGTTGCCTTTGATACTGAGATTTTTGATGCTCAATCTTTTTACTGTTCTTTCAGATTTGCTGAGAGGCTAAATAATTGAATATGGGAAGCTGAAAAGTTTTTGTGATTTTTAAATTTGATTATTTTATTCAATCAATTATATCGAATGCCATTTGTAAAACAAACAATCATGAGATCTCAATACGTGTAAATTTTTACACCATCTCCTTATGCATGTCTAACACTTGTAATTTTACAATGACAAAAGGATTGTTAAATAAATTTTATATCATATTCACTTTATAAATAAATATACTTCTTATTCATTTGTGTGTGTATATATATATATATATATATATATATATATATATATTGTAAAAAAAGAATTGTTTAAACCAATATTTACATTATATAAATTACACCTTAATGATTTCAAAAGCCAATTATTTTTCTAAAACATTTATTTTAAATTTCAATTCAAATTTCAATTCAAACTTGAAATATAACTATTTATGTCCATTTATATATATTCATACTTATACTTGTACAATTTAAATTCAATTTCAATGTTTACATTCAAATCTACTCATATATGCCTTATATATATATAATTTAAATTCAAATGATTTTTAAAAAATTTATTATTCCAAGATTTTAAACTCAAAATAAATTGGAATTTTATTCATACAAATCATCACTCATTTTATTTGTTTGAGATATTTCAATTTATTTTCAAATTAAATTCCAAAGGTTTAAATATATCACCAATTTCAAAATGATAAATTTTTAGGATGTTACAGATATCCCTCCTTAAGAAAATTTCGTCCTCGAAATTTGAAAGAGAGAGCAAAACAAACAAAGAATATACGAATTCAGAAAGAATAAAGGAATGGCTTACCAGCTTAAGCCGAGATATCCACTCTGTGGGATATGATTTCTGCATATTATCTTTAGTTTCCCAAGTGCAGTCCTTTGGATCGCAACTCCACTAAACTTTAACTAGCTTCACAATTTTGTTCCTCAATTGCTTTTCTTCACGATCCACAATCTTTATCAGTTCTCTTTTAACTTCTAAATTGGGAGTGATGTCGAGATCCTGTTGAGCCGCTTCTTCAATAATACTATCCGGATCGTGCACATTCTTCCAAAGATTAGAAATATGGAACACATCATGCATGCTAGATAACCAGCTAAACAACAGAACTCGATAGGCTAAACAACCCAGAATAGGAAAAGGACCAATATATCATGGTGCCAGCTTACCGATCTTCCCAAACCTTAATACACCCCGCATTGGAGATACTTTAAGAAAGACAGAGTCTCCAATCTGGAATTCCAAATCCCTTCTTCTGTGATCATAATAACTCTTTTGACGACTTTGAGCCATCCACAATTTCTTCCGTATAAAATCAACTTTCTCTGTAGCTTCTGTAATCATATCCGGTCCAAGAACGAGTGTATCACCTGCCTCAATCCAGCATGTTGGTGATCGACACGGACGACCATATAGAGCTTCAAAAGGAGCCATCTCGATACTGGTCTGATGGATATTGTTATAAGAGAACTCGACCAGATGCAAATGGTCCTCCCAAGAACCACCAAAATCAAGTATACAAGCACGCAATAGGTCTTCTAAGATTCGGTTAATCCTCTCAGTCTACCCATCAGATTGTGGGTGATAAGCAGTGCTGAAATTCAGTTTTATTTCCAATGCATCTTGAAATGCCTCCCAAAATCTACTAGTGAAGATCGGATCACGATCACTCACTATGCTGTTAGGAATGCCATGGAGACAGACAATTTCTTTCACATATAACTACGCTAAACTTGCTGCCGTGCGGTAGATTTTACTGGCAAGAAGTGAGCTGTCTTAGTCAAATGGTCCACAATGACCCAAATTACTTCATTGCGTTTCCGAGTATGAGGCGAACCTTCGATGAAATCTATCGATACTTGGTCCCATTTCCACTTGGGTACCTCTAAAGGTTGAAGTAAACCCGCCATTTTTTTCGATCGCTTTTGATTTGTTGGCAAGTAGCACAGCGACTCCATATATAGATATGTCCCTTTTCATCGTCTTCCACCAGAAAGTTCTTTTGATATCACGATACATTTTATTGACTTCTGGATGGATGCATAGTTTAGACTTGTGGCATTCGTCCAAAACTTCACGTTTCAGCTCCGGGATGTCTGGGACACACATTCTGCCTTTCAATCTTATAACTCGTCTACTATCCATCTCAAAACTAGTGTCTTCTCCTTAGCATATTCTTTTATAAATTCCCCGAAGAAACTCGTCTTCATTCTGCTTACTCGCGACCCTCTTAAGAAGAGTAGGAGCGATAACAAGATGAGTAAGAATAGCATGCTTTTTACTTAAGGCGTCGGCAACTACATTGGCTTTTCCGGGCGTATATAGAATGTCTAGGTCATAAGATGCCAGAAATTCCAACCAACGTTGTTGTCGCAGATTTAGATCTTTCTGGGTGAAGAGATATTTCAAAGATTTATGGTCGGTGAATAATTCAAAATTTTCACTTAAAATAAAGAGAGTTCAATAAGTATATTTGTTAAGTTAAATTCATAAATTGTTAAGAAAGCTGAAAAGATTCTTACCCAGAAGATAATGTCGCCATATTTTCAAAGCGAAGATAACAGCTAAAAGCTCCAAATCATGGGTTGGGTAGTTTCTTTTATGAGGACGTAATTGTCTACTCGCGTAGGCAATTACCTTTACGTTCTTCATTAATACTGCACTCAAACCTTCACCACAAGCATCGGTATAAACAGATAAATCATGTTCCCGCTGATAATAGCGAGAACAGGAGCGGTTGTTAATCTCTTCTTCAACTCCTGAAAAGCTTCGTCACATTTTGGAGTCCAATTGAATTTTGCATTCTTCGTTGTTAGCTTAGTCAAAGGACTAGCTATCTTCGAAAAGTCCTGAACAAACTTCCGATAATAGCCTACTAAACCCAAAAAGCTTCGAACTTCCTTTGGTGTAGTGGGTTTCCTCCAATTAAGAATAGCGAAAACTTTGCTAGGATCAACAGAAATTTCTTCTTCATTAACAATATGGCCGAGAAATTTAACTTCTTTGACCTAGAAATGGCATTTGGAAAATTTTGCGAATAGAATATTTCTTCTCAATAATCCAAAACGATTGTAAGATGCTCGGCATGCTCCTCTTCGGTCTTGGAATAAACCAAAATATCATCAATAAATACGAGCATAAATTTATTCAATACCTCCCAAAACACATGAGTCATAAGATCTACGAAGTATGCTGGAGCATTGGTTAGCCCGAAAGGCATGATTAACCATTCGTAGAACATATTAGGACCCATGAAAATGGTCAAATGAACACAATCTTCGGTGATTCATAGTTGATTGAACCCCTAGGCTAGATCCATCTTCGAAAAGAAATGAGCGTCGTGCAATTGATCAAATAGATCATCAATTTTGGGCAGTGGAAATTTATTCTTGAGAGTCAGCTTATTGAGATCGCGGTAATCCACACATAATCTCAAAGATCCGTCCGATTTAGCAACAAACACAACGGCTGAACCCCATTCAGAAACACTAGGACGAATTAACCCTTTATTTAGTAAATCATTGGTTTGCTCGACTAATTTAACCCTTTCCCTGGGTGCCATCCTGCGACTTGCGTGAACGACAGGACGAGCATTGGGTAGTAGGTCTATTCTTAATTCCATTTCTCGGTGTAGAGGTAAAGATTTCACTTCTTCAAACACATCTGGAAAATCTTTAGCAATGGGTGTGGACTCCAGACTGGGTTCGGGATAACCCAAGGTATACATCAACCCTTCTTTTTTAGGACTAGGGTCCTCACAAGAAATCTAGATGAAATCTCCAAATTTGGTGTAACGACCCAACTTCCAAGCTCCAGGAAGTCGCATCGTTAAGAAGAAAGAAAGGGATAGAAAAGAGAAAAGAAAGAAGAGAAAGAAACAGACAACATCAGAATCTCACAGCGGAACGAATAAATTATATTATATCACATAATACTTTACATAGTATCATATACATCAGAGTTTTACAGCCAATACAACACAAACTAGACAGTTATAAACATCTGTCTAGCGATTACAATTCAAGAACGTCAGAGAAAAACAGATACAACTCAAAGACAGCGGAACCACTATATATATATATCTACACGTTGAAGCCTCCTGCTCCATTATCTCCTCCAGAACTCGACAAAGCAATCCTGAATCACTTGACTACTCATACGTAATATGAGTACCCAAGAGTTTAATAAAACAGAAAATAAACACTCGGGTCAGACAGGGGTCTGGTGTGAGTAAACGGTTTAAAAGTTGCTTAACTTTTAGAAAATCCTTTGAAAGTATCACGTAAAACTTCCCACACATAAACATGGAAAAGTTTTTACCTTACGCTAACCAAAACATTTGATAGGAAATCCAGTGATATTATAATAGTGTCTAGGGTTTTCAAAATAAAATACAGAAATAGCTGGAATGCTTACATCTCACGTTCCAACATAGTTGGGCACAATCAAAACCGTACAAGCACTTATTGGATTTTGGATTCCATCAATGGCAGGGCTACTGGGGTACCGCCCATCACAGTACGTGGCCTAGATCACCGTACCGAGGAGTACTCCCACTCCCCTGCAACACAAGGCCAGACCCATTCCTTACCGAATAGTTCCGAACAAGACAACCCCGACAGTTGGAGCTCTCAACCGTCCACACAGCCGAAATAAAAGGGACCTCTAGACAGGGGTAAATCTCACTCTCAAGTGGGGGCTACCCACGAAGCCTTGTTGCACCTCCCCTGTTTTAGACATTCCCGGTTGATGAGGCTTGAGGCTACGATTACCTTTAGAGAACACATTTATCTTAGAATGCTCATCGTCCACCTGACGATGTTTTGAAAGCATTCAATCCATACAAGTTCATTCCGGGTTCGAACGAAACCGAAGGCATTATCTCGTTACACTCGTATTGGAATCACCCTCAGAGTTAACGACGATAACCCTTGCACTCTAAACCACCATCTCGAACCTATAAGTACTATTCCGTCAAACTCATTACGGAATCACCCACAGAGTTATACTGACGTATAGCCCTTACACCTCGAGTCTTCACTTGCTCCACTTGGATTAACGACCTAACGTTTAAATTGGAATCGATGTGGTTTTCGGATATCCAAATATGGAAACCCGATCCTGGTCTCACCGAAACCAAACGCCATCTTAATGTCCAAGTTATACTTAAAGGTTTTAAAAATTAACTCGTTTTATTTTTATCTATTTTACATAGATAGATAAACTACATTTATCATAACAGATAACCCATAACATTATCACAACAGATAATCATCACAACAGTCAATCATCACAACTAAAATAATCCATCATACTATAACTAAGCATCCATATCCTATAGATACTACTCATCTCATTTCTGAGATCACAACCATCCAAAGGTAAATCAATATCATCCATAAGCAATGATATATTATCCATTATTTATAATTAATTTAAAATGAATTAAATTAATTACTTCTATCCTTAATTAATTTAAAATAAATTAAATTAATTACTCACCTATAAATCTTGCTTATAAATCTATTGATTAATTAACCCAGTTAATTAATCATTCACTAAGTATTCAACTTGATTAAACATCTATGATTACTCATTCACAAATTACAATAAGTAATTAATCTTTAATTAATTTTCACAAATTAATTAACCTTAATCATAAGTAATTAACATTTAATTACTTCATTTATTAATTAACTATAATTAATTACATTTATCCTTAATTAATTACAATTAATTAATCACTTAATTAATTAATTAATTAATTAATTAATAAATTCTTAATCACATCATTAATTATAATAATTAATGATCTCTAATTAATATTTAAATTAATTACTCAATTAAAAATTAATTACATTTAGTAATTAATCTAAAATTAAAATACAATTATTAATCACCTTGATTAATATTTAATTTCAGTAATTAACTACCCTTAATTACTAATTAATTAATTATCCAATAATTAATTATCTTCATTAATTAATCCTTGATTAATTACAAAAGTAATTATCCAAATTACTTTATTAAGATAAATCACCTTTCCTTAATTACATTCCAGTAATTATCAATTAAAATTTCTCTAAGAAATCCTGTTCCATAAATTACATTAACTAATTATTATCATTAAATTATTAAATTATTACTTAAATTAATTAAACTAAATTAATTAATTTAACAAAGCACATTATCAGAATTAATTACAAAAAGTAATTAACCCTTAATTACTTTTATAAAGTAATAATACTTAACAAATTACAATTGATTATCTTCAATTAATTAATCTAATTAATTCCATCAAAATTAATTACATTAATTAATTATTTATTATCCTTAGATAATTATATTATATAATTAACAACATTTTCATTAATTCCTTACTTAAGAAAAAATACCTTAGATTAATTATTCATTAATCATTTCTAATTATAAATTAATCCAAAACATTAATTAAAATCAATTTAATAAGTAAATTTCTAAATTATCTTAATTATTTCCAAATTAATCCATTTACTTATTAATGACTTATTAACTATTCAAATGTATTTAAACAATACACTCCTAAAATTAAATTCAACTTCCATTTTAAAATTTAAGATTTTAAAAATGTTTAACCATATAAACATTCCCAAATTTAAATAGTTTAATAAACCTAAAAGTAAAGAACTAACATTATTATATAAGAAAAGTTTAAAAATCAATATTACTAAATTTTACTAAGAAATCAAACATTTGAAAATAGATAGATTATTTAACTTTTCAATTTAAAGTTAAACATTTCATAATTTATTTAAATGAAAATTGATATAACCATCAACAAAAATCCTTTGTAGCTTGAAAATTTGAATCAGGCAAATTTAAACAATCCTAAAAAAAACTTCACCAAGTACATCAAACCTGACAACCCTCTTGACACTCCACTCCGACCATCTATTAGAAATTTTTCCTCTATTCTCCAGTTAACACACCACCTCCAGGCAGAAATCCAAGTTCCAAAATTTATTTTATGAACAGATACCCAAAATCCCAAATTCTACACAGTCTAAATTACTGACTCCTCAGAAGCTTTTAAAATTTGATGCATGTTTTAATATCCATGTTTTTAAAAATGCATTAAAGCTTTAAACTTGACTGAATAATTTAAAGGTGTTTGATAATTTTTACTTTGGAAACCATTGTCTGCTGTGACTGATTTTCAGAAGTAACAGGGTCCCTTTTTTTTCTTTACTTTCTAAAATAAAATTTTTTACAAACCTAAATTATACTGAACAAACACAATATGTTTACACAATAATTTCTAACTGAGATTCAGCCATAAAGAAGTGAATTTGTATTCAAAATCCTAGTTAAGAATAGAAGCAGGACAGTTAGAAGATTTGTATCACCTATATGCATATTCAATAAAGTACACAGAGCATCACCACACAATAATCAAACAAGCTTACTCAATTCAATCAGATCTTATGCACATATAATTTAAAACAACCTATAATTAGTGAGATTACTTACTAAAAGAGAAGAACAGAGTAGTTATTAATTTACCACTGTTTTAAATTTCCTTATTTAAAAGGCATTGAGAATTAAACTTTAATTTCTGCAAATCTTGATAGCTTGGTTTTTAAAAGAAAGAAACTGTTTTTAAAACAAAAATTTACTCACCTTAAAATGAAAACAGAGAGCATTCTATCTGCAATCCATTTTCCTGCAGCCTGAATTTTTATTTCATTGAATCTGAGCTTGCATGCTAATTAGAGTTGATTTTAGCTTGATGTTTGCAGGCCTTGAAACTGCATTTGATGATGATTTTGGTCTGCATGCTTCCCATTTCAACTTTGCTTGTGTTGAACTTACAGGTTGCAGAAATTTGGATTGTTTTGCAGGTTAACAGAATTTGCAAATTTGGGTTTTCTTTTTGCAGGTTTCAAAACTTTGATTTGCAGATCTTACATAGTTGAAATTTGCAGATCTAATATGGTTTTGATATTTGCAAAACATTGATTAAGTTTGGGTTGTGGATTTTTTGAGTGAAAATGATTTCAGTTTTCATAGATCTGAATTTTGATTCATTATAGAAGATAAAATGTTTGAAACAAAAGATTTGTTAAGTTTTATCTAAAATAATAAATTCAATATTGATTTAGTATGCCACTTGTTATTTAGATATGTAAATTAATTACATGTGTCTACTTTAAAACATGAATGTTAACACATGTATGATTTTAATATAAATAAATTTCTTTGTTTACAAATGTTTTAATTTTAAGATAAAACCATTCTAATTTAATTTAAGATGTTTTGTACGTTTATTTATATTTAGTCTTTAAATGATTACAAATGAATTATCTTTACATATTTAAATATTTGCTTGAATATTTTTAAAAAATTATTTTAAAACTAATTTTCAAAAGAGAAACTTTTAAAAAGAAAAGAATAATGTAACGACCCGCCTTTTTGGACAATTTAAATCGACGATCAAATACACATATCGATTCCAAACCATTCAAAAGGGCAGATAGTTATTGGGGTAAATAAGAAAAGAAAAGAAAGAGAAATAAAGGAAATGAAACAACACAGAATCTCACAGCGGAACGATAGAATATAATAGTCAAATAAACAGTTCATGAAGCTGTTTACTATACTTTGACAATTATTTATACAACATTTATCAGAGTTATACATATACAACATAACAATTATAATAATGCAGCAGATAGCATGATGCAAGGGTAATAATAGTAATAGTATACCAAATCTTCGTCTTCATCCTCCAAAATAGATCTTCAAAAATCTGAAAAACTCAGGACTGACCCAAGCGTAATGAAAAGACAAAACACTCGAGTCAGGACTAAAATATCCTTATGAAAGTTAAATCAATCGTAATAAATATGAGTGTAACGGCGTCAGAGATGTTTACGGGGTTTGACATCTCATATCCAGTGTCAACGTGCGTGCAATAACTCAAGAGATGTTACGGGATTTTCCATCTCTTAAGGATCCGTTAAACTATCTACTATGTAGTAATGTACGCTAAGTAGATAATGTATATCAGTAATATAAAGTATCAAAATAGCGTTAAGGCGTTACCATAATCCCCCTTAACACGTTTTTATAATGCCATGGTCTATACAGCACCGTAAGCCCCACCGTAAACTGGTGGTTATCAGAGGGTACCCCATAGGTATAACACAAAGCATAACGTAGTGGTCGCGAATAGGATAATAAGTATGACAAGGTACATGAGGCGATACCAACTAGGATACTAGTAGTTGTGCGATCCGGACTGATGTTGGGCATAGCCAGCAGCCACCCCAACACCGCGAAACAACACTCCCAAATCAAGGGGTGCACCCAAATCGAATCACAAATGTAATAGAAATTGTATCGAAGAAGCGTGTCCGCTAGAGGTGGCGAACCTCAATGGCCCGGCGCGGCTCCTGTTTTAGTCATGTCAGGGGTCATCCAATAATTGTTCTCTTTCTTCAGTCAACGCGTTCACCAAACCATCCACTTCATTCTGGATCAACACTCCGCGTATAATAGTTATTAAAGTGGTTTTGGGTATCGACAGAGAGTATGTCCATATCCGATCCCGGTCTCTTTAATAACTACGTAGTATTACACCGTTGGCTCTTTTACATTTCAAATCGATTCATAATTGATATCAAAATATCATGTTCGCTTCAAAAATCAAATCCATTTCAAATATCATCGTATCCTTTCAAATGTAAGATTCCGTTTCAAAAATCATTTTTCGCATCAATATCTCATTTCGATATCAAAATCATTTCGAATTTCAATTCAGGTTGCAACTTCATTTAATCCAATTCGTCTTTATCTTCAAGATTTAAGTATAAACATTTCACCTTATTGACCAGCTTAGAATTTTAGAAAATAATTTTAAGTAGTTTAAAAGTAGTTTAAATAATTAAAACTAGTTAAAAATACTTAAAGTCTTAAAACGGATTTTGAAATAGATAAATTAGTTTAAAATAATTTAAATTGGGTTAAGTAGATTTAAAATAGATTAAAATAGTTTAAGTATTCAAAATGGTTTATATAACAGAGTAATTTGGAAAACAAATTAAAACAACTTCAAAACCAATCCATTTCAATTATAACTTCCCAATTCAAATCAATTTCAATTTCCATTCTACCGATTTCAATTTCGATTTCAATTCAATTCAACATCAACTTTGACTTCAAATTTATTCAATTTTATATTCACTTTCAATTAATTCAATTCCAATTTATATCGATTCGGAGCTTGATTTTTCCAAGATATCAATTTATAACACTTAACAACATTATCTTTCAATATTCAAATTTAAAACCAATTACAAATATGATTCAATTTCAAGCTCAATTTCAAAATATCTTTTTATATCGCTTTTACTTAGTAATACTTAAAACTCGAAATAATGTTCAATCTTTAAAACAAATAAATTTTCGAAATTCAATCATATCCAAATTTTAAATTTCAAAGTCTCAACTTAAATTATTTCACAATTTCTTTTAACCAAAATTTATTTCAACATTCCAAACTCAATTTTTCGATAAATTCGATTTCTATAAATTGATTTCTATTTATAACTTTTAAATCAAAACATTCAATTAAATTTCAAATCGACGATTTCAAAATTTTTAATTTAGCCAATTCGGTGTCCGTATATAATTTTCTATCCTATGGCCAAGTAATTATTTATTTCAATTAAATGTCAGGGATGAATATATATCACTTAAACCAATCACAGTGTCATATGTATGCATAACAGTATATATAAGCAAATAACATCCAAACATTTAAATATCAACCAATAGCATCCATCGAAATACATCATCCAATAGACAATTCAATTCATGGCAATTTCATAGTTATCGATGTCAGGTAATTTAATCGCAATTCAATTCTAATTTAAATGTCAATTTTAATTTTCAACGGTTAATTCAAATGACAACCTCTATGACAATTAAATTCTATCAAACAATGACAATAAAATTCATATCACTTCATAATATCAATTTAACTAGCATAAAGATATTTAGTACGTTGTGAGCGTTATAAAACACTCACCTTGATTTTTACGATTTTAAATCAAATCGAACGACGTTCGATTTAACTCAAAATTTTCTCTAGCTCCAAATGATTCCAATCCAGTTCCATAGCATAGTGCTCGTCCATACGATTCAAACGCAACTGGTTTCGCGCGTTTTCGACCTCGTATGAAAAAGATATGAATTTTCAAAGTTACACGAATTTTAATTCAAAATTTAACAACTTTTATATTAATTTTAACCTCAAATATCACAGCCGTTCCTTTTTGAAATTCACGATCATGGCCGCCCAAACCTTTCCCCCTTCTTCCTGCTCGTGCTATAGTAACAACGAAGCCGAACCCATCTTCAAAAACTAGGGCTTAAGGCCGCTCCTTCCTCAGGCCATACGAACTCGATCAGGCGCTCTCAAATCGAAGCCACTTGCAATCCTCACCTTCGGCCCAAGATTCGAGGAGCTCGGTCGAGCATCTTCATCAGAAAACGCGTGCGAAGGCTGTGGGTTCGAGCTCGTTTTGCCGACAAACCACTCGACTAAAATCCATCATCACCGTTGGACATATAGATCTCGTGATGATCTTCAACTTTGCAGTTGGAAATTTGTTGAATTGCTTTATAGATTTGAAGAAATTTGGGGAGAAAGAAAAAAAAAATCGGCCCTAGATTTTTGATGGTGGCGGCCTGAATATTTTGCCCTTGGGTTAAGTTTATTCTCAAAAAAGAAAATAACGTAGTGCCTTTATAGAAAACGACGAACTCCATTCATTCCGGATTTTCGAACTCCGATTTACGCGCGGTGACCGGCGTTTCTAGGGGTTATCCCGCGTTCCGGACACAATGAACAGGTTTCGGAAGCTAATTCGATCGTATGTGAGACTTATTGCGATAAACGATCAATTTAAATTAAATCGATTTAAACGAATTTCTATGCGTTTTGGCTCGCCTCGGACAAACGATAAATCTAACTGACACGAAATTTGAAATTTTACAATAATATCACATTATGGATCCGATGAAACTAGTTTGGTCCAATTCTGAGACTGTTCAAAAATTGGCTATTTTCCAGTCGATAATTAAATATTAAAATATTCAATTTTCACAAATTTACTTTTAATTCAATTTTAAAAGTTCTACAACATCATTCAAACTTTAATATGATAAAATAAAATTTTACAAATCATTTTTAATCATATTAAACCCGTTATTCAATTTTTCCAATAAATTCCAATTGTAAAATCTTATTAACTCTATTATAAACCCAATATAACTTACATTCACTTTGGAAACCAATTTGAATCATATTAAATCAAATTTTAATTATTCACTCTATTTTCATATATTAAATTTCCATATCAAATTAATCGTATCAAATTCGGAATTTAATTATTCAAACATTTGTAATATTGAATTTAAACAAATTTGATTATTCTTAAATCACTATCTCTTGAAATATTCAAACGAACTTATAAAATTTAACAAATTCAAATTATAGAACAACCATTTTCATTAAAACAGTTATTCAATTCCCGTTATTCGATTAATTCAATAGATTCCAAATATTAAATTCAAATAATTTAATTGTTCAATATTTGACGGATTTCAATATTGGATTTTTAAATAAGATTTCATTATCAGTCGATTTACTATATTACATCCAATGAATTCCACATTATTATTTAACTACAGTTAGAGATAATGCACTCAACTAATATATGAACTTTCATTTCAATTTCACTTGGTTCACAAATTCAATTCGACTAACTAAATGAATAGGTAACTTAAATAATTATCACCGTTAACTGTTAATTACTTATAAGTTTATTATTTACAAACAAGCGTCACAATTACCTATACACTACAAATTCATTCAATTACCTTTGACTACATATCATTTCGATTGATTTGGGATTTTATTCAATTCATAAATAATTAACTTAGATAAAATCTTGTTGCATTTCATTCTAGTTATTATTTTTCCAAACGACTTACAATTTTTTTTCTAACACTAAATCACGAAATCTTATTAAATTAGCTATTTTAATTATCGAAAATTTACGGGTCGTTACACTCTCCCCCACTCAAAACTTTTCGTCCCCAAAAAGGAAAAAGAAGGGAAAAGGAACTAAGTATAGAATTCAACACTAACTATATTTTATTCAAAGTTATCGACTTATAAAACAATGAAATTCCATTTATAAATCGTTACTACACTTCCACTAAGTTACTCCGAACGGTTTTCTAACTCTAAAAGTTAGTTATCAAAACAAGTTATAAAAAAAAATTAAAACTTGAAAAATTTTCTAACGCCCGGATTTTACGAAAAATTTCGGCAGAGTCTCCTTTGCGCGGCTCGATCAGAAGAAAAAAATGACAGTATATATATCACCAATATACATCTCATCAAGTGATGAGGCATCTCGCAGGGAAAAAGTGTAAAAGTACGGTATGTAATCCGAGATATGTACCTTATATATTGTTAGCGAGCATATACGGCTAATATAGCGCGAAAGCGAGCTCCAAATGCGAAGCAAGCGCAATCCGCACCTACTAAACACTCAATAACTAAGTTAGAACCATGCATATAAAGATAGATCGATATACTTAGCCTACACAACATATATATAACATATTTAGCTTCAAAACTGAGATTCCAATTTCAGTACAGCAAACAAATCCTAGTTTTAGGCCACCTAAACGATAAAATTCGGCAACAGAATCTAAACAAAAGTTGTTGCATTCATTTCAGGCTTTCCGGAATGTCCAAAATCATTGAATTCGGACTATACGTTCAAAAATTATGGCCGTTTTACTTGGAGGATACGCCTCAGCCTGGGCAATGAGTTGCGCAGGTCAGCAACGTTCACCCACGTTTTCGACCTTCTAAACGACATCAAAACACAAAACACTTAAAACAAAAGTTTTAGCTTAAGTTCTTAGCTTTCCAGAAAGTGCAAGATCATCGAAATCTGATAAACCAGTCAAAAGATATGGCGAAAATACTAAGGGTATATACTACTGATTTTACTTATTTTTACACAGGACAGTGAGTAACATTCAAGTTTTTAACCTAGTAGACGAAGGAATTTTCCCAAGTTATCTAAACAAAAGTTGTGCTATTGTTTCTAAGATTTTCTAAAAGTCCAAGATTGTCGAATTCCGTTCAGCCATTTAAAAGTTATGGTTGTTTTCGTTTCAGCATATATTGGACAATTTTGGATTTTTCCCAAAAATTTGCTTTTATTATTTCAAAGTGCAAACCATCAAACTTCAAATTTTTCTAAAGAACAATCATAAACACAAAGTCAATTATTTTCTTATTCATCCATATAATAGGTTTACATTCAATTTGTTTCCGATTTATTCAAGTTTGTTTCATTCACATTTTAAATTCAAGTCAATTTGCTTCAATTTAAATTGAATTCAATTATATTTAATTTCACTTTGCTTCAAATTTGAATTTAATTTTTTTTTTAATTTTATTCCATTTATTCAATTCCATTAACACTAATTTATTCTACTTAATCAATTATCATCCATCTAACAACCAATGCATATCAAACATAAACATACATCCAAAATCTACACTAAATCAATTATGCATTTCCAAGTCAATTTTAATTTCATACACTTCCAAGTTTATTGACATTTAGTTATATTCAAATTTAATTAGTTTCCATTTACCAATTTTATTTTTCATTAAATTTAAATTTTATTCATTCACTTATATATATCATTCATTTTACAGCTTAATTTTTTTTTATATTTACAACTATCAATAGATCTTCACATTTCATTATTCACTCTCACACTGGTATATTATTTCTCTACTTATCCTTATTATCATTTTAAACCTTTTAAGTATTTGGTAAGTTATAGTTATGCAAATAGAATGTAGTTAAACAACATACAACTTCTTTTCATTTAAAGTTGAATTTTAAATTAATTAATTCCCAAGTCATTACTTAAATTTCACTATAATTTAATTTCACATTTACATTCACATATAGTATTTCCATTTTATATTAACATAATTGTGAATCACCTTTTAAATGTTAATTTAAATTCCAATTATTTACTAACAATTTTATTTATATTTGCAAACCATTAGTTAAATGCATATTTCATTATTCAAACCTATACTTGTATATTATCCAATTAACAATTCATATAACATTTTTGAACTTCTTAAATATTTTGGTAAATTATATATATGCTATAGAATGAAATTTACTACTATGCGAGTTTTACAGTTTCAATTTTATTTTAAGTTCCTAATTTCCTAATTCTAAGGATTTCTACTTCAATTGATATTTTCACTTTGCTCTTAGGTTCATTTCTCATTTCACAATTCAGAAGTTCCTTAATGATTCAAGTCTAAATTCATTTCAATCAAAAAAAAATATCATTAATTATTAAAGGACTTAAGAATTCTAATCCCGGTTTCATTTCAAATCAAGTTTTGAAATAATATATACTTATATAATTTATATATCAAATCATACTATAGAGAATACAAAATAAAATAAATTTGAACCAAAACAAGGTTTAGACAAGCTATTAAGTGGTCTCCCCCACTCGGACTCTCGAAAATAAACGCCGATGATGCGTGCACTCATCACCGAAATCATTTTCTAGCGTCATGAGAAGGGAATATAACACTTATCATAAAAAAAATCCTTCGAAAACAATTTCAACTCAATTATACTATCTTATAATACTCGTATTATATTTTTCAAATTCTTGTAAGTCAATTTCAAACACCGGAATTTAAATTCCCAAATCGAAGTTAAAATTCATTTATATTCATTATCAATTGTGTTTACAAGATTTCATTTTCCTAAATCCATTGTTATTTAATCAATTGTTGTAAATATTGACTGATCAAACAATAACGATAATAATCTAATATTATCATCTCCTAACAATCAATTCAATCAAAATGAGTAAATATTCAAAAAATTCTTTTATATAAAATATATTCCAAAATGATATTGTGTTGGTTTGTCCTATTCGAGTGTTTAGAAATTCCTATCGACGCCTTGGCGTCCCAAGTATCGACCAGAATTCATAATACTCAACGGAACAAAGTTAACACAATATATAACCATTTTATATCAATTAACAAGTACGCTCTCTCATGTACACTCAACTCATTCATATAGTTTACCTCTATTTAAATGAGTTATTCCCCACTAGAGCCAAGGTTTATAGCTAAACCAAAGCTCTGATACCAACTGTAATGACCCGCCTTTTTGGACAATTTAAATCGACGATCAAATACACATGTCGATTCCAAACCATTCAAAAGGGCAGATAGTTATTGGGGTAAATAAGAAAAGAAAAGAAAGAGAAATAAAGGAAATGAAACAACACAGAATCTCGCAGCGGAACGATAGAATATAATAGTCAAATAAACAGTTCATGAAGCTGTTTACTACACTTTGACAATTATTTATACAACATTTATCAGAGTTATACATATACAACATAACAATTAAAATAATGCAGCAGATAGCATGATACAAGGGTAATAATAGTAATAGTATACCAAATCTTCGTCTTCATCCTCCAGAATAGATCTTCAAAAATCTGAAAAACTCAGGACTGACCCGAGCATAATGAAAAGACAAAACACTCGAGTCAGGACTAAAATATCCTTATGAAAGTTAAATCAATCGTAATAAATATGAGTGTAACAGCATCAGAGATGTTTACGGGGTTTGACATCTCATATCCAGTGTCAACGTGCGTGCAATAACTCAAGAGATGTTACGGGATTTTCCATCTCTTAAGGATCCGTTAAACTATCTACTATGTAGTAATGTACGCTAAGTAGATAATGTCTATCAGTAATATAAAGCATCAAAATAGCGTTAAGGCGTTACCATAATCCCCCTTAACACGTTTTTATAATGCCATAGTCTATACAGCACCGTAAGCCCCACCGTAAACTGGTGGTTATCAGAGGGTACCCCATAGGTATAACACAAAGCATAACGTAGTGGTCGCGAATAGGATAATAAGTATGACAAGGTACATGAGGCGATACCAACTAGGATACTAATAGTTGCGTGATCCGGACTGATGTTGGGCATAGCCAGCAGCCACCCCAACACCGCGAAACAACACTCCCAAATCAAGGGGTGCACCCAAATCGAATCACAAATGTAATAGAAATGGTATCGAAGAAGCGTGTCCGCTAGAGGTGGCGAACCTCAATGGCCCGGCGCGGCTCCTGTTTTAGTCATGTCAGGGGTCATCCAATAATCGTTCTCTTTCTTCAGTCAACGCGTTCACCAAACCATCCACTTCATTCTGGATCAACACTCCGCGTATAATAGTTATTAAAGTGGTTTTCGGTATCGACAGAGAGTATGTCCATATCCGATCCCGGTCTCTTTAATAACTACGTATCATTACACCGTTGGCTCTTTTACATTTCAAATCGAATCATAATTGATATCAAAATATCATGTTCGCTTCAAAAATCAAATCCATTTCAAATATCATCGTATCCTTTCAAATGTAAGATTCCATTTCAAAAATCATTTTTCGCATCAATATCTCATTTCGATTTCAAAATCATTTCGAATTTCAATTCAGGTTGCAACTTCATTTAATCCAATTCGTCTTTATCTTCAAGATTTAAGTATAAACATTTCACCTTATTGACCAGCTTAGAAATTTAGAAAATAATTTTAAGTAGTTTAAAAGTAGTTTAAATAGTTAAAACTAGTTAAAAATACTTAAAGTCTTAAAACGGATTTTGAAATAGATAAATTAGTTTAAAATAATTTAAATTGGGTTAAGTAGATTTAAAATAGATTAAAATAGTTTAAGTATTCAAAATGGTTTATATAACAGAGTAATTTGGAAAACAAATTAAAACAGCTTCAAAACCAATCCATTTCAATTATAACTTCCCAATTCAAATCAATTTCAATTTCCATTCTACCGATTTCAATTTCGATTTCAATTCAATTCAACGTCAACTTTGACTTCAAATTTATTCAATTTTATATTCACTTTCAATTAATTCAATTCCAATTTATATCGATTCGGAGCTTGATTTTTCCAAGATATCAAGTTATAACACTTAACAACATTATCTTTCAATATTGAAATTTAAAACCAATTACAAATATGATTCAATTTCAAGCTCAATTTCAAAATATCTTTTTATATCGCTTTTACTTAGTAATACTTAAAACTCGAAATAATGTTCAATCTTTAAAACAAATAAATTTTCGAAATTCAATCATATCCAAATTTTAAATTTCAAAGTCTCAACTTAAATTATTTCACAATTTCTTTTAACCAAAATTTATTTCAACATTCCAAACTCAATTTTTCGATAAACTCGATTTCTATAAATTGATTTCTATTTATAACTTTTAAATCAAAACATTCAATTAAATTTCAAATCGACGATTTCAAAATTTTTAATTTAGCCAATTCGGTGTCCGTATATAATTTTCTATCCTATGGCCAAGTAATTATTTATTTTAATTAAATGTCAGGGATGAATATATATCACTTAAACCAATCACAGTGTCATATGTATGCATAACAGTATATATAAGCAAATAACATCCAAACATTTAAATATCAACCAATAGCATCCATCGAAATACATCACCCAATAGACAATTCAATTCATGGCAATTTCATAGTTATCGATGTCAGATAATTTAATCGCAATTCAATTTCAATTTAAATGTCAATTTTAATTTTCAACGGTTAATTCAAACGACAACCTCTATGACAATTAAATTCTATCAAACAATGACAATAAAATTCATATCACTTCATAATATCAATTTAACTAGCATAAAGATATTTAGTACGTTGTGAGCGTTATAAAACACTCACCTTGATTTTTACGATTTTAAATCAAATCGAACGACGTTCGATTTAACTCAAAATTTTCTCTAGCTCCAAATGATTCCAATCCAGTTCCATAGCGTAGTGCTCGTCCATACGATTCCAACGCAACTGGTTTCGCGCGTTTTCGACCTCGTATGGAAAAGATATGAATTTTCAAAGTAACACGAATTTTAATTCAAAATTTAACAACTTTTATATTAATTTTAACCTCAAATATCACAGCCGTTCCTTTTTGAAATTCACGATCATGGCCGCCCAAACCTTTCCCCCTTCTTCCTGCTCGTGCTCCAGGAACAACGAAGCCGAACCCATCTTCCAAAACTAGGGCTTAAGGTCGCTCCTTCCTCAGGCCATACGAACTCGATCAGGCGCTCTCAAATCGAAGCCACTTGCAATCCTCACCTTCGGCCCAAGATTCGAGGAGCTCGGTCGAGCATCTTCATCAGAAAACGCGTGCGACGGCTGTGGGTTCGAGCTCGTTTTGCCGGCAAACCACTCGACTAAAATCCATCATCACCGTTGGACATATAGATCTCGTGATGATCTTCAACTTTGCAGTTGGAAATTTGTTGAATTGCTTTACGGATTTGAAGAAATTTGGGGAGGAAGAAAACAAAATGTCGGCCCTAGATTTTTAATGGTGGAGGCCTGAATATTTTGCCCTAGGGTTTAGTTTATTATCAAAAAAGAAAATAACGTAGTGCCTTTATAGAAAACGACGAACTCCATTCATTCCGGATTTTCGAACTCCGATTTACACGCGGTGACCGGTGTTTCTAGGGTTTATCCCGCGTTCCGGACACAATGGAACAGGTTTCGAAAGCTAATTCGATCGTATGTGAGACTTATAGCGATAAACGATCAATTTAAATTAAATCGATTTAAACGAATTTCTATGCGTTTTGGCTCGCCCCGGACAAACGATAAATCCAACTGATACGAAATTTGAAATCTTACAATAATATCACATTACGGATCCGATGAAACTAGTTTGGTCCAATTCTGAGACTGTTCAAAAATTGGTTATTTTCCAATCGATAATTAAATATTAAAATATTCAATTTTCACAAATTTACTTTTAATTCGATTTTAAAAGTTCTACAACATCATTCAAACTTTAATATGATAAAATAAAATTTTACAAATCATTTTTAATCATATTAAACCCGTTATTCAATTTTTCCAATAAATTCCAATTGTAAAATCTTATTAACTCTATTATAAACCCAATATAACTTACATTCACTTTGGAAACCAATTTGAATCATATTAAATCAAATTTTAATTATTCACTCTATTTTCATATATTAAATTTCCATATCAAATTAATCGTATCAAATTCGGAATTTAATTATTCAAACATTTGTAATATTAAATTTAAACAAATTTGATTATTCTTAAATCACTATCTCTTGAAATATTCAAACGAACTTATAAAATTTAACAAATTAAAATTATAGAACAACCATTTTCATTAAAACAGTTATTCAATTCCTGTTATTCGATTAATTCAATAGATTCCAAATATTAAATCAAACAATTTAATTGTTCAATATTTGACGGATTTCAATATTGGATTTTTAAATAAGATTTCATTATCAGTCGATTTACTATATTACATCCAATGAATTCCACATTATTATTTAACTACAGTTAGAGATAATGCACTCAACTAATATATGAACTTTCATTTCAATTTCACTTGGTTCACAAATTCAATTCGACTAACTAAATGAATAGGTAACTTAAATAATTATCACCGTTAACTGTTAATTACTTATAAGTTTATTATTTACAAACAAGCGTCACAATTACCTATACACTACAAATTCATTCAATTACCTTTGACTACATATCATTTCGATTGATTTGGGATTTTATTCAATTCATAAATAATTAACTTAGATAAAATCTTGTTGCATTTCATTCTAGTTATTATTTTTCCAAACGACTTACAATTTTTTTTCTAACACTAAATCACGAAATCTTATTAAATTAGCTATTTTAATTATCGAAAATTTACGGGTCGTTACACTTAATGTTGAATTCATTTTATTCCAAAGATTTCAAATTAAAATATTATACTTTAATATAAATAAACTAAATTTATTTCAAAACAATTTAAAGAGAAAACAAAATAAACTTTATAAAAAAAATACAATTTTTAACTATTGTATATTTATAACAAAATATTTACTATAATTTCTTTTTGAAAATACAAGATAGATCTATAAATTGACTTATGAAAAGTTTCAATACTAATTTCAAGTTAATTTAATCAATTCATAAATTATACACATATATATATTATAAATTTGAAAATATCCCTTATTAAATTTAAAATTAAAATTAAAATTAAAATTAAAATCAAAACTCCTGTTTACAATGTATACACATATATACATTATAAATAAAATATTTTTAAATCAATTTAGAAAGAAAATTTTACCATTAAAATATGTTTAACATTTTAAAATAATAAGATTCTCAAACTATCATTATTATAAATTTTCAAAAGAATATCATTTATCAAACTAAATAATTATAAATTTTCAAAAGAAAATTATATTTGAATTAGATTATTAAATCAATATTTCACACTTTAAAATAATTATAAATGAAATTATTAAATAAATATTGCCCAAATTTCCGGGACATCACATTCCTTCCCCCTTAAAAGAATTTCGTCCCCGAAATTTAAAAGCAAAGGTAATTTAATAATCTCGTTAAAGATTTTATTTAAAACACAAGCATTTATCAAACACATGCTAATAACCAAAACAATCAATTCAACCAATCAAACAAATCTAATTATCCAGACAAATTCTGGATAAAATTTTATCGAGTTTCCCTAAGTATATATATACCGGGATACTCGCTCTAGAGAATCCAAACAATCAATACCTATGAAGCTACAAAACTCCTATTCACAACTATATCTACAACACTAGACAAGATATCAGAGTGCAGACGAATCTGACTCAAAAACCAAAACTCCAGAACTGCTGGTTTCACAACCAGAGATAGATCATACACGTATTCCCTCAGAGATATGTGAAACTCATCGAATCCCAGTTATCCAAACTGGCAATCCAATCCTGTAGATCAATCACTTAATCCTTTGAGAGAAAATAGAAAGATCCAATCTCTTATCCACAAATCTCTTCTGTCGATCCTGGGCTTCCTTCAACTTCTAGATCAATCCAATCCATCACACGAACTCTACTACAGATATCAGAAGACTTCAGACAAACTACACTTATTCGAAAAACAGAACAGATGCCCAAAACATCCAAGTCTCCAGATTAAAGTGAATTTCCTATAGAAATCCTCTGATCCAAAACAAAACACAAATTCCCAATGAATCGGGTGTTGCTTCTATTCTGGAATAGCTACCACCATGCTTCCACTACGCAACTCTGATTCGAGAATGCTGTTGATGAACACAGTATAGACTTGATTAACTTACTCTGTAAAACATTGTTCATCAAATCCCATAAAATCTCCAAAAACCAAGTCGAAACAGAACTCAATCTCCTGATGCGAATGCAAAACTTAACTCTTTCGAAGACATCCAGAAAATATCAAACCACTTTGATAACTCAAACATCTTCTAGAGATGCTTCAATCCAAACAAAGGTAACTCAGAAAACTTCCGGATCATCGCAAGTCACTTTTGCGAATTCTATTCAGTTCAGATTCCAAGAAATCGTTCTCACTTCAACAATCAGAACAGCTAAAGCCTTCTTCCCAAAAGAAGAAACTAGTGGTCTACCTCCTACCACAAACATCACACCCAACTGAGCTTCCAGAAGAAATGGACAAGCTTCACCATATGCCTTGCCTACTGACAAGAGACTTCAGAACCATCGAAGAAACAGGCCACTCACTGCTGCTACTGCTGCCAAAAACTTCCTTACCCAAAAGCTCATCGAACCTCAAAACTACACCAACCACTTCCACTATAGAGCCTTCAGAAGACAGATATCCCTCAGGAAACTCGACTTCAAACCAAGCACAAAACACTCTGTCAGACTGAGTCTCAAACTCAAATACAGACAGAACTCCTTTCTAAGGTTGCCAAAATACTATTGCTGGCTTCAGTACTCCAAACTGATCCAGACTCAAGAAAATCCACTCACACGAGTGAAATCAAGCTTAAAATCCAAAGATACACTCCGAATCTTGAAAAGATTTTCCTTCAGAGATCAGAAATATCCTTTACACCAAACTGCCAAACTACTCAAGATGCCCAATACTGCCCTAGCAGATCACTTCCAAGCTCAAACATTCGAAACTCCAACCATTGGTAGTTGTGTTACACACACCACTACCCAATCTACCTTTATTACTTATATTGGAAAACCTAAACAGGTAACCCAACAGATAGGTAGAATTAAATATATTTATATTTAAAATTACAAGTACGCTTTCTCAAGAAAGACACCAATACAGAGCCTAGGTATTCGCTCAACCTAATGCTCTGATACCACGTTGTAACGACCCAACTTCCAAACTCCGGGAAGTCGCATCGTTAAGAAGAAAGAAAGGGATAGAAAAGAGAAAAGAAAGAAGAGAAAGAAACAGACAACATCAGAATCTCACAGCGGAACGAATAAATTATATTATATCACATAATACTTTACATAGTATCATATACATCAGAGTTTTACAGCCAATACAACACAAACTAGACAGTTATAAACATCTGTCTAGCGATTACAATTCAAGAACATCAGAGAAAAACAGATACAACTCAAAGACAGCGGAACCACTATATATATATATCTACACGTTGAAGCCTCCTGCTCCATTATCTCCTCCAGAACTCGTCAAAGCAATCCTGAATCAGCAATCCTGAATCACTTGACTACTCATACGTAATATGAGTACCCAAGAGTTTAATAAAACAGAAAATAAACACTCGGGTCAGACAGGGGTCTGGTGTGAGTAAACGGTTTAAAAGTTGCTTAACTTTTAGAAAATCCTTTGAAAACAAAAAGTATCATGTAAGACTTCCCACACATAAACATGGAAAAGTTTTTACCTTACGCTAACCAAAACATTTGATAGGAAATCCAGTGATATTATAATAGTGTCTAGGGTTTTCAAAATAAAATACAGAAATAGCTGGAATGCTTACATCTCACGTTCCAACATAGTTGGGCACAATCAAAACCGTACAGGCACTTATTGGATTTTGGATTCCATCAATGGCAGGGCTACCGGGGTACCGCCGATCACAGTACGTGGCCTAGATCACCGTACCGAGGAGTACTCCCACTCCCCTGCAACACAAGGCCGGACCCATTCCTTATTGAATAGTTTCGAACAAGACAACCCCGACAGTTGGAGCTCTCAACCATCCACACAGCCGAAATAAAAGGGACCTCTAGACAGGGGTAAATCTCACTCTCAAGTGGGGGCTACCCACGAAGCCTTGCTGCACCTCCCCTGTTTTAGCCATTCCCGGTTGATGAGGCTTGAGGCTACGATTACCTTTAGAGAACACATTTATCTTAGAATGCTCATCGTCCACCTGACGATGTTCTGAAAGCATTCAATCCATACAAGTTCGTTCCGGGTTCGAACGAAACCGAAGGCATTATCTCATTACACTCGTATTGGAATCACCCTCAGAGTTAACGACGATAACCCTTGCACTCTAAACCACCATCTCGAACCTATAAGTACTATTCCGTCAAACTCATTACGGAATCACCCACAGAGTTATACTGACGTATAGCCCTTACACCTCGAGCCTTCACTTGCTCCACTTGGATTAACAACCTAACGTTTAAATTGGAATCGATGTGGTTTTCGGATATCCAAATATGGAAACCCGATCCCGGTCTCACCGAAACCAAACGCCATCTTAATGTCCAAGTTATACTTAAAGGTTTTAAAAATTAACTCATTTTATTTTTATCTATTTCACACAGATAGATAAACTACATTTATCATAACAGATAACCCATAACATTATCACAACAAATAATCATCACAACAGTCAATCATCACAACCAAAATAATCCATCATACTATAACTAAGCATCCATATCCTATTGATACTACTCATCTTATTTCTGAGATCACAACCATCCAAAGGTAAATCAATATCATCCATAAGCAATGATATATTATCCATTTTTTATAATTAATTTAAAATGAATTAAATTAATTACTTCTATCCTTAATTAATTTAAAATAAATTAAATTAATTACTCACCTTTAAATCCTGCTTATAAATCTATTGATTAATTAACCCAGTTAATTAATCATTCACTAAGTATTCAACTTGATTAAACATCTATGATTAATCATTCACTAATTACAATAAGTAATTAATCTTTAATTAATTTTCACAAATTAATTAACCTTAATCATAAGTAATTAACATTTAATTACTTCATTTATTAATTAACTATAATTAATTACATTTATCCTTAATTAATTACAATTAATTAATCACTTAATTAATTAATTAATTAATTACTTAATTAAACAATTCTTAATCACATCATTAATTATAATAATTAATGATCTCTAATTAATATTTAAATTAATTACTCAATTAAAAATTAATTACATTTAGTAATAAAATTAAAATACAATTATTAATCACCTTGATTAATATTTAAATTCAGTAATTAACTACCCTTAATTACTAATTAATTAATTATCCAATAATTAATTATATTCATTAATTAATCCTTGATTAATTATAAAAGTAATTATCCAAATTACTTTATTAAGATAAATCACCTTTCCTTAATTACATTCCAGTAATTATCAATTAAAATTTCTCTAAGAAATCCTGTTCCATAAATTACATTAACTAATTATTATCATTAAATTATTACTTAAATTAATTAAACTAAATTAATTAATTTAACAAAGCACATTATCAGAATTAATTACAAAAAGTAATTAACCCTTATTTACTTTTATAAAGTAATAATACTTAACAAATTACAATTGATTATCTTCAATTAATTAATCTAATTAATTCCATCAAAATTAATTACATTAATTAATTATTTATTATCCTTAGATAATTATATTATATAACAACATTTTTATTAATTCCTTACTTAAGAATAATTACTGTAACGACCCTGAATTTTGGGCATTATCGATTTAATAATCAGCAATAATAATTTAATTGGCTTGATAATTTTCTTTGTAATTTTAATTTAAAATTGGTAAATTAAATCTAGTAAGTGTGATCAATATCTTTTAACAATTTAAAAATTGATAAGAATTTGTTTTTTTCAAAAGCTAATAAATTTTATTCTATTTATAATATATATGTTTGATATATATTATGAATGGGAATATCTTTCGTTTTAAAGTAAAAATTGAATTTCCAAATTGTAATATATGTAAGCATATGTTATAATTTAATATTGTTTGAAATTTAACCATAATCTATTAATAAATTATATATTAATGAATATTTAAATTGAAGCTTTGTTTTGTTTTCTTTTAAAATAGGATTTAATTAATATTTTATTTTTGTTTTCTTTAAAGTGTTTAAACTAAATGATTATAAATGTATAAATATAAATGTTTAGGTTTTAAATACATGTATAAGGTGTATATTTATATTATAACTAACTTTAGAGTATTTATATATATTTTAAATTAAATAAGTAAGTATATACACATTTAAACTAAATAAAAATTTAATTAAAAACCCTTATGTACATGTGTGAACATTTTAAGCTATCTTTATAACACTTGTAATTTTAAGAATATGCTAATGACAAGTGTTAATCTTTGAGCACAAGTGTCTTTATTTTTTATTTTTTATTTTTTTTATAAACATAACTTTTTCTCTTTATTTATCTTCTTTCAAATGTTTTAATGGCAAAGCACCAAAACCAAAAGTAAAACACAAATCAAAACCTGAAGTAAAAATCTGAAAAGCAAATTAAAAATCTACATTTGTACAAGCTTCAACCTGCAAATGAAGTCTTCTGTAAATCCAGATAAAGTTCAATCTGTAACAAAATGGATGAAGCTCAACTGCAATTCAATCTGTTCAACATTTTAATCAATCAAATATTTTAAAGCATGCAAGGGAATTAACTTCAACAGCAAGCCTGGGAATAAAACTGCTCTGTTCTCTGCCTTCTTAAAAATGGTGAGTAAATTATTTTAAAACCAGATTGATTTGGATTTTAACTAACATGCATGCGATGCTTTGTGATTTGAGTTGATGATTTCATGAAAACTTTTTCAGAATCTATATTATTGAATTGATAGGATCTGTATATAATGTAACAGGTCTGGTTGTATATGAAACTTTGTTTCTGTTTCTTTTAAGAACAGATTTTACTTCAAAAATCAAAATCTTCCACTAACATAAATATTTGACCTTGATGATTGAAGAGAAGTTGTTTTTTGTTGTTTGATATTAATTGTAAAATAGTTTCATAATTTGGAATGCAACAAATAATTATAAAAAGGAGGATTTACTGTAAACCTTGAATATTTGTTAAAATTAATTATTCTTAATTCAAAATTTGATTACATGCATGAAATCGTGATAGTAAATCACGAATTTAGATATATAAATTGTAAATTTTAATTGGGTATCTATCGTGAATTTTGGGTTTGAAGGTTTTGGGAACTTTGAAGAATTGCCGTTGATTCGATTTTTGTTTTGAATCAAATTTGAAGGTGAAGCAAGTTTTTGGGTTAGGGATCAAGGGAAAAATACATAAGAATTTTTCTAATGAGTATATTGATCGATTTGGAGCAATCTAGGGTTTAGTTCCTGTGTTTTGAAACCGACGTTAATATGGGTTTCTTGGCATTGATGTGTGACCGGAGGCGTGCGCTTATGGGGGTTAATGAAGCTCATGGCGTAGCGACTTTGTGGTGAGGATGGCTAAGGTTGATCGGCGTTGGATGGTCGTTGGCGATGTGGATCGTGGTTCGCTATTTCTGCAGTTTTCGTGCGAACATTCGAATTTTCGATTCACGTGATGATTCATGGATCTGGGTTCGAATCTGAGGTCGCGTGGGATTTTGTGATCAACGTCGATGGTGACGATGAGCTTCGGCGGCCGGCAACGTTTGTGCATGTGCACCGTGATTATGGTGTGCACTGGGGAGAAGGAATTGGGGAAGACGTTGTTTCTGTTCGAAGTTTTCGTGTTTCAGACCGAAGCAGCTCGCGTGATTTTTGTGTGACGACTCGAAGTAAGGGGAGTTTGGGAATAGGACTCGGGACTGGCTCGAGTAGTATGGGTGTTTGTCTCGAGTAATTAGAGTGTTGCTGTTTATTTAGTACTGCTAATGAAATAAGGTTGCAAAGAAATATTGAGTTAGGTCTAAGTGCAGCTTAATTTGTTGTTGAAAATAATTAGAATCGAGCTTATATTATAAACAAGTTTATAAGATAACAAATATACTAAGTTAAAACTTGATGTTGTAAATAAAAGTTAATTAAACTTTAAAAAGTGTTAATTGATTCAATTTTAAATTTTAAATGATTTCTTTCTGAAGTAATTATCTTAATTAAATTTTGAAATTTCAATTTAAAAAGAAATGTTTTCATTTTAAAATATGAAATCAAAGTTATTAAGTAATGATTTGAAACTAAGTTTCAATTTATTTTGAAAATAAATTAGTTTAAACCTGATAATTTAAAGTGTTTTAAATTTAAAAATGATTTCTAAACGCTTTATTTATAAGTAAGGCTATTATTATGATTTTGTAAACCAAGTTTAATAATGTATCTTTGAATTAATAGGATTTAAATAATTCAAATAATTTATTCATAGAAATAAATAAGGTTAATTTATTTGGAAAATTAATTTAAGAATACTTATTTGTTAATAAGTTAAGTTTGATTAAGATTTATGGTTTTCTTAATTTATTAAAGATTTTTCTTTAATATTAGATATTAATTAATTAATTATTTAAATAATTTTAAATAATTAGTTAATTGTTTATTTAATTTTAAAATAATCACTTAATTATGGATTAATTAAGTTTAATTACTTAATGAAGTAATCAATGGTTAAATCTTGAATGTAATTAGAATGTTAATTACTTAGGGAAGTAATTAGGGAAGTTACTCATGGTAGTAATTAATGAAAGTGATTAATGGAATCACTTAATGTTATCAATTATGGAATTGATTAACTTAATTGTTTTAAAGTTAATTAATTATGGAGTAATTAATTAGTTAATGAATTAAGATTTATTTAATGATGGAATTAATTTTTGTTAAGAAAATAATTAAGATTTATTAAAAGAAGTAATTAGAGATAATTACTTATGTAAGTAATTAAGAGTTAATTACTTAATTTATTTAAGTTAATTAATTAATGAGATTAATTAATTAAGGAATAAGATGAAATAAGGGTTAATTACTAAGAGTAATTAATTTAAATTGTAATTAATTATTAAAGTAATTAATTAAGGATTAATTAATAATTACTTAATGACGTAATTAAGATTAATTAATTGGATTAATTAATCAAGGATTAACATAATTAAACTAGAAGTTAATTAATTAGGAAGTTAATTAATTAAGATAAGTAATTACAAATTGTTAATTACTATTTATGGTTAATGAGATGATTTATTACAAGTTAATTATTTAATTAATTAAAGGATTATTAATTAATAAAGATTATTAATTAATATAATTAATGAAGTAATTAATTTAAGAATGATTAATTAATTGTAATTAATTAAGGATTAGTGTAGTTAATTATAGTTAATTAATTAATGAAGGATCATTAATTATTGCAATTAATGATAGTAATTAAAGGTTAATTACTGAATATGGTTAGGAATAATTACTTGAATATAATTAAAAGATAATTAATCAAGGAAGATTAATTAGGAAGATCATTTGAAGATGATTAATAAATTTGATTTGTAATAAATCAATGAAGTAGGAGTTAGAATAATCCAAGTGATTAAAGGATAGTTATTAATTTAATTAGGGATTAATTAAATTTATTAAGAATTAATCAATTATGCTGTGGGTGATTGATTAATATTGAATGGTTGGTATTGAATGATTGATATTGGATGTTGAATGATATTGGATGATTGATATTGGGTGTTTGGTTGATACTGGATGATTTGGATGTCTATGAGATATGTGATATGCTGCTTTGTGAGATGAATGTTGATATGAATTATCTATTGTAATGTTATTCATCTATCTGTTTATATATCATCCTGAATTAAGTTAAACTGTTTAAATCCTTTAAGTACAACTTGGACATTAAAATGGCGTTTGGTTTCGGTGAGACCGGGATCGGGTTTCCATATTTGGAATCCGAAAACCACATCGATTCCAATTAAACGTTTGGTCGTGAATCCTAGTGGAGCAAGTGAAGACTCGAGGTGTAAGGGCTATACGTCAGTATAACTCTGTGGGTGATTCCGTAATGAGTTTGACGGAATAGTACTTATAGATTCGAGATGGTGAATTAGAGTGCAAGGGCTATGGTCGTTGACTCTGAGGGTGATTCCAATATGAGTGCAACGAGATAGTGCCTTCGGTTTCGTTCGAACCCGGAACGAACTTGTATGGATTGAATGCTTTCAGCACATCGTCAGGCGGACGATGATCATTCTAAGAGATTGTGTCCTATAAAAGTAATCGCAGCCTCAAGCCTCATCAACCGGGAATGGCTAAAACAGGGGAGGTGCAGCAAGGCTTCGTGGGTCGCTCCCACTGGAGAGCAAGATTTACTCCTATCTAGAAGTCCCTTTTATTTCGGCTATGTGGGGCGGTTGAATTCCGGACAACCGCTAGGGTTGTCTTGTTTGGGACTGTTCAGTAAGGAATGGTCCCGGCCTTGTGTTGCAGGGGAGTGGGAGTACTCCTCGGTACGGTGATCTAGGTCACGTACTATGACGGGCGGTACCCCAGTAGCCCTGCCATTGATGGAAACCCATTTTCCCTACGAGACCCTACGGTTTTGATTGTATTACCCACTTTTGTGGCTAGTAGCTGGAATTTAATAGATGTAACAATTTCGGCTATTTTCTTATTTACTTGAAAACCCTAGACACTATTATAATATCACTGGATTTCCTATCAAATGCTTTGGTTAGCGTAAGGTAAAAACATTTCCATGTTTATGTGTGGGAAGTCTTACGTGATACCTTTTCTTTTCAAAGGTTTTCTAAAGTTAAGCAATTTTAACCCGTTTACTCACACCAGACCCCTGTTTGACCCGAGTGTTTATTTTCTGTTTTATTAAACTCTTGGGTACTCATATTATGTATGAGTAGTCAAGTGGATCAGGTTAGCTTGACGAATTCTGGAGGAGTAATGGAGCAGGAGGCTTTCACGTGTAGATATATTATGTTTCCGCTGTGTATGTTGTATCTCTGTATCTTGTATGGTTGAGTTGTATGAATTAGACAGATGTTTATAACTGTCTAATATGTGTTGTAAAGTTTTGTAACTCTGATGTAATCTGTACTATGTAATATTTTATGTTATATATTATATTTCATTCATTCTGCTGTGAGTTCTCTGATGTTGTTGTTTCTTTCTTTCTCTTTCTTTTCTTCTTCTATCCCTTTCTTTCTTCACTAGTGATGCGATTTCCTGGAGATAGGAAGTCGGGTCGCTACATTTGGTATCAGAGCATTAGGCTGAGCGAATACCTAAGCTCTGAAGTGTGTCTTTCTTTAGGGAGCGTTAGGTTGAGTAAATACCTAGGCTCTGTAGTGGTGTCTTCCTTGAGAGAGCGTACTTGTAATTTTTATATAACTATATATATATATCTACCTAATCTGTTGGGCTATCTGTTCGGATTTTCCAACATAAGTTATAGAGGTAGATAGTGTAGTAGTAGTGGTGTGTGTGTAACACGATTACCACTGATGGAAGAGGTCCATATGCTGAGGTTGGAAGTATTTGTCGTGACTGTAGACCTAATACCGTATCGAGTGAGATTTGTAGTTTGGAGTAAGGATTACTTTGATATCCGAAGGAAATCTTTTAAAGATTCGGAGTTTATCTTTAAAGTGTAAGTTTGGATTTCACTCGGATGAGCGAATTATTCTTGAGTTTGGATTTGATGGAAGTGCAGAAGTAAGTGATGATATCTTGATAACTGCGTGATGAGATGCAGTATTCTTGGATATTTCTGAAGGTGTTTTCTCTTGAAGCAGTTTTAAAGGTGGTTGAGGAGCAGTCTTTACCTGCCTCAGGGAAGACTCGTCTGTATAGAAGTTATCTGGATCTTCAGTATGGAATTATCTGTTCTAGAATATGAGACTAAGGTCTATAAGTTGTTTCACTTCGGCATGGTCTCATTTGTCATTCTTAAGGAGAGTGAAGTGTTGATGCTTGGTTTGGAGACCGAGTTTCTTTTGGTTATCTGCCATCTCAGAGGTCTTTTGTGTGGGTTGTTGATGGTTTTTGTTTTGGAGAAGCATTTGGATTAAAAGACTTTGGATAGCTGTGGTAGCAGTGCAGCTCGAAGTGATCGGTGTGGTGACGAGAAGGTCTTTTGGCTTAGCAGTATCATCGAAGTTGAGTTTGGAAGCTGCAGTGTAGCTTGTTTCTCCGATGGTTCTGGAATCTTGTGGTTCTTCTTTTAGCAGTCCGAGCAGTTGGTGGAAGTTATCTTGAAGAATTAACCTTGTTTGGAAAAGCTTTAAGCTGTTCTAATTGGTAAAGAAAGGACAGTTTCTTTGGAATTCGAATTAGGTTGGATCGCAAAAGTGACTTGCGATTGGTTTGGGAATTTTTCTTGGGTTATCTTTGTTTGAGACTGAGGATTCTCATGAGGAAGTAGGAGCTGCTGGAGTAATCAGAAGTTTGTATGCATATGGAGTTGAGTTCCATATTTGTTTTGGTTCCAGAAGTGATTATGGTAGCTAGCCGGTTGTAGGATGGTTCATGGAGAAGTAGAGATTGGTGTAGCAGCTCAAGAATTTATTTTTGGAATTTGTATTTGGTTAGATCTAGCTTTTGAATTGGATTCTGTGTAAGGTTGTGTGACCGAGTCGGATGTGTCACCAAGGTTATATGGATTTGATGAACAAAGTTTCTGGTATATATTAGATAAGTTATACTTGTGTTCATCAACGGTATTCTCCTCTATTTCAGAATCAGAGTTGTGCAGCGCAAGCGAGTTAGCAGCTGTACAAAGAAGGAATTAAGTTCTGTTTGCTTTGGTCTAGTTGTTTCTGGAAGTATCAGCATAGGTTGAGCTGATCAGAAAGGAGATTGGGTAGTCCAAGATTTGTCTGTTGAGTTATGCAGATATGAGATAAGAAGTTGGAGTTTGAAGTTGGGGACTTCATTGTTGCTAGGATTCTCTGGTTAAGAGAACTAATAGTGGATAAGATTGGATGGGTAGTTCTGAGGCATTTGAGATTTTTTTATCTGTGTTCTGATAAGATAAGATCAGTTGTCTATGAGATTGAATTGCCAGTTTGGATAGCTGGAATTCATTATATTTCACGCATCTCTGAGGGAGTACGTGCATGATTCATCATTAGTTACTGAATCTGTAGTTCAGATGGAGTTGGATGTTGAGTTGGATCTAAGGATAATCTGATGTTCTGTTCAGATTGGTGGATCTAGGGAAGAGAGAAGCTCTGGATTTTGGTGGTGTAGTTAGATTGTTTAGCTTTATAGAGCGAGTCTCCCAGATATTTTTACTTGGGAAACTCAGAATAGTATTAGAGTTTATTCTGACATATGTCAGGATAATTAGTTAAGTTTGTTTATATGATTGATTGCTTTGGTTGTTAATAACTGATTGATAGTATGCTTTGCTAATTGAATTAAAATCTTTGCTGGGTTATTAAATTAACTTTGCTTTTAAATTTCGGAGACGAAATTCTTTTAAGGGGGGAGGATTGTAATGACCCGGAATTTTGGGCAATATCAATTTAATAATCTGTAATAATAATTTAATTGGTTTGATAATTTGCTTTCTAATTTTAATTTAAAATTGGTAAATTAAATCTAGTAAGTGTGATCAATATCTTTTAACAATTTAAAAATTGATAAGAATTTGTTTTTTTCAAAAGCTAATAAATTTTATTCTATTTATAATATATATGTTTGATATATATTATGAATGGGAATATCTTTTGTTTTAAAGTAAAAATTGAATTTTCAAATTGTAATATATGTAAGCATATGTTATAATTTGATATTGTTTGAAATTTAACCTTAATCTATTAATAAATTATATATTAATGAATATTTAAATTGAAACTTTGTTTTGTTTTCTTTTAAAATAGGATTTAATTAATATTTTATTTTTGTTTTCTTTAAAGTGTTTAAACTAAATGATTATAAATGTATAAATATAAATGTTTAGGTTTTAAATGCATGTATAAGGTGTATATTTATATTATAACTAACTTTAGAGTGTTTTTAAATTAAATAAGTAAGTATATACACATTTAAATTAAATAAAAATTTAATTAAAAACCCTTATGTACATGTGTGAACATTTTAAGCTATCTTTATAACACTTGTAATTTTAAGAATATGCTAATGACAAGTGTTAATCTTTGAGCACAAGTGTCTTTTTTTTTATTTTATTTTTTATAAACATAACTTTTTCTCTTTATTTATCTTCTTTCAAATGTTTTAATGGCAAAACACCCCTTTCTCAAATATGAAATCAAAACCAAAAGTAAAACACAAATCAAAACCTGAAGTAAAAATCTGAAAAGCAAATTAAAAATCTGCATTTGTACAAGCTTCAACCTGCCAATGAAGTCTTCTGTAAATCCAGATAAAGTTCAATCTATAACAAAATGGAATGAAGCTCAACTGCAATTCAATCTGTTCAACATTTTAATCAATCAAAGATTTTAAAGCATGCAAGGGAATTAACTTCAACAACAAGCCTGGGAATAAAACTGCTCTGTTCTCTGCCTTCTTAAAAATGGTGAGTAAATTATTTTAAAAACAGATTGATTTGGATTTTAACTAACATGCATGCAATGCTTTGTGATTTGAGTTGATGATTTCATGAAAACTTTTTCAGAATCTATATTATTGAATTGATAGGATCTGTATATAATGTAACAGGTCTGGTTGTATATGAAACTTTGTTTCTGTTTCTTTTAAGAACAGATTTTACTTCAAAAATCAAAATCTTCCACTAACATAAATATTTGACCTTGATGATTGAAGAGAAGTTGTTTGTTGTTGTTTGATATTAATTGTAAAATAGTTTCATAATTTGGAATGCAACAAATAATTATAAAAAGGAGGATTTACTGTAAACCTTGAATATTTGTTAAAATTAATTATTCTTAATCCAGAATTTGATTACATGCATGAAATCGTGATAATAAATCACGAATTTAGATATATAAATTGTAAATTTTAATTGGGTATCTATCGTGAATTTTAGGTTTGAAGGTTTTGGGAACTTTGAAGAATTGCCGTTGATTCGATTTTTGTTTTGAATCAAATTTGGGGGTGAAGCAAGTTTTTGGGTTAGGGATCAAGGGAAAAATACATAAGAATTTTTCTAATGAGTATATTGATCGATTTGGAGCAATCTAGGGTTTAGTTCCTGTGTTTTGAAACCGACGTTAATATGGGTTTCTCGGCATTGATGTGTGACCGGAGGCGTGCGCTTATGGGGGTTAATGAAGCTCATGGCGTAGCGACTTTGTGGTGAGGATGGCTAAGGTTGATCGGCGTTGGATGGTCGTTGGCGATGTGGATTGTGGTTCGCTATTTCTGCAGTTTTCGTGCGAACATTCGAATTTTCGATTCACATGATGATTCATGGATCTGGGCTCGAATCTGAGGTCGCGTGGGATTTTATGATCAACGTCGATGGTGACGATGAGCTTCGGCGGCCGGCAACGTTTGTGCATGTGCACCGTGATTATGGTGTGCACTGGGGAGAAGGAATTGGGGAAGACGTTGTTTCTGTTCGAAGTTTTCGTGTTTCAGACCGAAGCAGCTCGCGTGATTTTTGTGTGACGACTCGAAGTAAGGGGAGTTTGGGAATAGGACTCGGGACTGGCTCGAGTAGCATGGGTGTTTGTCTCGAGTAATTAGAGTGTTGCTGTTTATTTAGTACTGCTAATGAAATAAGGTTGCAAAGAAATACTGAGTTAGGTCTAAGTGCAACTTAATTTGTTGTTGAAAATAATTAGAATCGAGCTTATATTATAAACAAGTTTATAAGATAACAAATATACTAAGTTAAAACTTGATATTGTAAATAAAAGTTAATTAAACTTTAAAAAGTGTTAATTGATTCAATTTTAAATTTTAAATGATTTCTTTCTGAAGTAATTATCTTAATTAAATTTCGAAATTTCAATTTAAAAAGAAATGTTTTCATTTTAAAATATGAAATCAAAGTTATTAAGTAATGATTTGAAACTAAGTTTCAATTTATTTTGAAAATAAATTAGTTTAAACCTGATAATTTAAAGTGTTTTAAATTTAGAAATGATTTCTAAATGCTTTATTTATAAGTAAGGCTATTATTATGATTTTGTAAACCAAGTTTAATAATGTGTCTTTGAATTAATAAGATTTAAATAATTCAAATAATTTATTCATAGAAATAAATAAGGTTAATTTATTTGGAAAATTAACTTAAGAATACTTATTTGTTAATAAGTTAAGTTTGATTAAGATTTATGGTTTTCTTAATTTATTAAAGATTTTTCTTTAATATTAGATATTAATTAATTAATTATTTAATTAATTTTAAATAATTAGTTAATTGTTTATTTAATTTTAAAATAATCACTTAATTATGGATTAATTAAGTGTAATTACTTAATGAAGTAATCAATGGTTAAATCTTGAATGTAATTAGAATGTTAATTACTTAGGGAAGTAATTAGGGAAGTTACTCATGGTAGTAATTAATGAAAGTGATTAATGGAATCACTTAATGTTATCAATTATGGAATTGATTAACTTAATTGTTTTAAAGTTAATTAATTATGGAGTAATTAATTAGTTAATGAATTAAGATTTATTTAATGATGGAATTAATTTTTGTTAAGAAAATAATTAAGATTTATTAAAAGAAGTAATTAGAGATAATTACTTATGTAAGTAATTAAGAGTTAATTACTTAATTTATTTAAGTTAATTAATTAATGAGATTAATTAATTAAGGAATAGGATTAAATAAGGGTTAATTACTAAGAGTAATTAATTTAAATTGTAATTAATTATTAAAGTAATTAATTAAGGATTAATTAATAATTAATTAATGAAGTAATTAAGATTAATTAATTGGATTAATTAATCAAGGATTAACATAATTAAATTAGAAGTTAATTAATTAGGAAGTTAATTAATTAAGATAAGTAATTACAAATTGTTAATTACTGTTTATGGTTAATGAGATGATTTATTACAAGTTAATTATTTAATTAATTAAAGGATTATTAATTAATAAAGATTATTAATTAATATAATTAATGAAGTAATTAATTTAAGAATGATTAATTAATTGTAATTAATTAAGGATTAGTGTAGTTATTAATTAATGAAGGATCATTGATTATTGCAATTAATGATAGTAATTAAAGGTTAATTACTGAATATGGTTAGGAATAATTACTTGAATATAATTAAAAGATAATTAATCAAGGAAGATTAATTAGGAAGATCATTAGAAGATGATTAATAAATTTGATTTGTAATAAATCAATGAAGTGGGAGTTAGAATAATCCAAGTAATTAAAGGATAGTTATTATTTTAATTAGGGATTAATTAAATTTATTAAGAATTAATCAATTATGGTGTGGGTGATTGATTAATATTGAATGGTTGGTATTGAGTGATTGATACTGGGTGTTGAATGATATTGGATGATTGATATTGGGTGTTTGGTTGATACTGGATGATTTGGATGTCTATGAGATATGTGATATGCTGCTTTGTGAGATGAATGTTGATATGAATTATCTATTGTAATTTTATTCATCTATCTGTTTATATATCATCCTGAATTAAGTTAAACTGTTTAAATCCCTTAAGTACAACTTGGACATTAAAATGGCGTTTGGTTTCGGTGAGACCGGGATCGGGTTTCCATATTTGGAATCCGAAAACCACATCGATTCCAATTAAACGTTAGGTCGTGAATCCAAGTGGAGCAAGTGAAGACTCGAGGTGTAAGGGCTATACGTCAGTATAACTCTGTGGGTGATTCCGTAATGAGTTTGACAGAATAGTACTTATAGATTCGAGATGGTGAATTAGAGTGCAAGGGCTATGGTCGTTGACTCTGAGGGTGATTCCAATATGAGTGCAAAGAGATAGTGCCTTCGGTTTCGTTCGAACCCGGAACGAACTTGTATGGATTGAATGCTTTCAGCACATCGTCAGGCGGACGATGAGCATTCTAAGAGATTGTGTCCTATAAAGGTAATCGCAGCCTCAAGCCTCATCAACCGGGAATGGCTAAAACAGGGGAGGTGCAGCAAGGCTTCGTGGTTCGCTCCCACTGGGGAGCAAGATTTACTCCTGTCTATAAGTCCCTTTTATTTCGGCTGTGTGGGGCAGTTGAATTCCGGACAACCGTCGGGGTTGTCTTGTTTGGGACTATTCAGTAAGGAATGGTCCCGGCCTTGTGTTGCAGGGGAGTGGGAGTACTCCTCGGTACGGTGATCTAGACCACGTACTGTGACGGGCGGTACCCCAGTAGCCCTGCCATTGATGGAAACCCATTTTCCCTACGAGACCCTATGGTTTTGATTGTATTACCCACTTTTGTGGCTAGTAGCTGGAATTTAATAGATGTAACAATTTCGGCTATTTTCTTATTTACTTGAAATCCCTAGACACTATTATAATATCACTGGATTTCCTATCAAATGTTTTGGTTAGCGTAAGGTAAAAACTTTTCCATGTTTATGTGTGGGAAGTCTTACGTGATACCTTTTCTTTTCAAAGGTTTTCTAAAGTTAAGCAATTTTAACCCGTTTACTCACACCAGACCCCTGTCTAACCCGAGTGTTTATTTTCTGTTTTATTAAACTCTTGGGTACTCATATTATGTATGAGTAGTCAAGTGGATCTGGTTAGCTTGACGAATTCTGTAGGAGTAATGGAGCAGGAGGCTTTCACGTGTAGATATATTATGTTTCTACTATGTATGTTGTATCTCTGTATCTTGTATGGTTGAGTTGTATGAATTAGACAGATGTTTATAACTGTCTAATATGTGTTGTAAAGTTGTGTAACTCTTATGTAATCTGATACTATGTAATATTTTATGTTATATATTATATTTCATTCGTTCCGCTATGAGTTCTCTGATGTTGTTGTTTCTTTCTTTCTCTTTCTTTTCTTCTTCTATCCCTTTCTTTCTTCACTAGTGATGCGATTTCCTGGAGATAGGAAGTCGGGTCGCTACAATTACCTTTGATTAATTATTCATTAATCATTTCTAATTATAAATTAATCCAAAACATTAATTAAAATCAATTTAATAAGTAAATTTCTAAATTATCTTAATTATTTCCAAATTAATCCATTTACTTATTAATGACTTATTAACTATTCAAATGTATTTAAACAATACACTCCTAAAATTAAATTCAACTTCCATTTTAAAATTTAAGATTTTAAAAATGTTTAACCATATAAACATTCCCAAATTTAAATAATTTAATAAACCTAAAAGTAAAGAACTAACATTATTATATAAGAAAAGTTTAAAAATCAATATTACTAAATTTTACTAAGAAATCAAACATTTGAAAATAGATAGATTATTTAACTTTTCAATTTAAAGTTAAACATTTCATAATTTATTTAAATATTTAAAGGAAAGAATTGTTTTAAATTTAAACCTTATTTGAAATCAAATTTATATTTAAATTCTACTTAAAACATTTCCTGTCCAATATTTAAAAAATTTCAAAACTGTTTTAAATTCAAACTCATTTCAAAGTAAAATTGAAATCATACTTAAAACTTGATTTCAAAACTAAATTTTAAATCTTTCTTAAAATTTAAAAGTTCCATTTTTAAACTTTGAATTCAAACTTAAACCTGAATTTAAATCTTTGTTTTTTTTAAAAATTGAATTCCCTTCAGATTTTTAAAAAAAACAAAACTGGTTTAAATAAAATCTGGAATTCAAAGAAACCTGAAACTTATATTTATACTTGATCTCAAATCTGAATTTAAAACTTACTTAAATTTAAATTCATCATTTTTAAACTTTTGAATTCATAAGCTCATTTGAATTTAATTCAAACCTATACTTAAATTCAAATCATTGCTTTTAAAAATTGAATTTCCCAAAAATTTTTTAAAAAAAAACAACACCCAGGTTTGCCTCTGCACTCAACAACCCGAGACTATCACCAAATTATTTCGGGTTAAAACCACATTCACTTCGAGCCACAACACAAACAACCCGAGGTTGACTTCGAGTCACCCAAAACCCTACACCATCCAAAGTTCACCAGAGACCACAAACCACTGTGCAAATGCGACCATTGCTCTGGCGACTTTCAGTACCCTTCACCAAACTCTCCAATACACCATCCATTCCTCAAATTGATATAACCATCAACAAAAATCCTTTGTAGCTTGAAAATTTGAATCAGGCAAATTTAAACAATCTTGAAAAAAAAACTTCACCAAGTACATCAAACCTGACAACCCTCTTGACACTCCACTCCGACCATCTATTAGAAATTTTTCCTCTATTCTCCAGTTAACACACCACCTCCAGGCAGAAATCCAAGTTCCAAAATTTATTTTATGAGCAGATACCCAAAATCCCAAATTCTACACAGTCTAAATTACTGACTCCTCAGAAGCTTTTAAAACTTGATGCATGTTTTAATATCCATGTTTTTAAAAATGCATTAAAGCTTTAAACTTGATTGAATAATTTAAAGGTGTTTGATAATTTTTACTTTGGAAACCATTGTCTGTTGTGACTGATTTTCAGAAGTAACAGGGTCCCTTTTTTTTCTTTACTTTCTAAAATAAAATTTTTTACAAACCTAAATTATACTGAACAAACACAATATGTTTACACAATAATTTCTAACTGAGATTCAGTCATAAAGAAGTGAATTTGTATTCAAAATCCTAGTTAAGAATAGAAGCAGGACTGTTAGAAGATTTGTATCACCTATATGCATATTCAATAAAGTACACAGAGCATCACCGCACAATAATCAAACAAGCTTACTCAATTCAATCAGATCTTATGCACAGATAATTTAAAGCAACCTATAATTAGTGAGATTACTTACTAAAAGAGAAGAACAGAGTAGTTATTAATTTACCACTGTTTTAAATTTCCTTATTTAAAAGGCATTGAGAATTAAACTATAATTTCTGCAAATCTTGATAGCTTGGTTTTTAAAAGAAAGAAACTGTTTTTAAAACAAAAATTTACTCACCTTAAAATGAAAACAGAGAGCATTCCATCTGCAATCCATTTTCCTGCAGCCTGAATTTTTATTTCATTGAATCTGAGCTTGCATGCTAATTAGAGTTGATTTTAGCTTGATGTTTGCAGGCCTTGAAACTGCATTTGATGATGATTTTGGTCTGCATGCTTCCCATTTCAACTTTGCTTGTGTTAAACTTACAGGTTGCAGAAATTTGGATTGTTTTACAGGTTAACAGAATTTGCAAATTTGGGTTTTCTTTTTGCAGGTTTCAAAACTTTGATCTGCAGATCTTACATAGTTGAAATTTGCAGATCTAATATGGTTTTGATATTTGCAAAACATTGATTAAGTTTGGGTTATGGATATTTTGAGTGAAAATGATTCCAGTTTTCATAGATCTGAATTTTGATTCATTATAGAAGATAAAATGTTTGAAACAAAAGATTTGTTAAGTTTTATCTAAAATAATAAATTCAATATTGATTTAGTATGCCACTTGTTATTTAGATATGAAAATTAATTACATGTGTCTACTTTAAAACATGAATGTTAACACATGAATGATTTTAATATAAATAAATTTCTTTGTTTACAAATGTTTTAATTTTAAGATAAAACCATTCTAATTTAATTTAAGATGTTTTGTATGTTTATTTATATTTAGTCTTTAAATGATTACAAATGAATTATCTTTACATATTTAAATATTTGCTTGAATATTTTTAAAAAATTATTTTAAAACTAATTTTCAAAAGAGAAACTTTTAAAAAGAAAAGAATAATGTTGAATTCATTTTATTCCAAAGATTTCAAATTAAAATATTATACTTTAATATAAATAAACTAAATTTATTTCAAAACAATTTAAAGATAAAACAAAATAAACTTTATAAAAAAAATACAATTTTTAACTATTATATATTTATAACAAAATATTTACTATAATTTCTTTTTGAAAATACAAGATAGATCTATAAATTTACTTACGAAAAGTTTCAATACTAATTTCAAGTTAATTTAATCAATTCATAAATTATACACATATATATATTATAAATTTGAAAATATCCCTTATTAAATTTAAAATTAAAATTAAAATCAAAACTCCTGTTTACAATGTATACACATATATACATTATAAATAAAATATTTTTAAATCAATTTAGAAAGAAAATTTTATCATTAAAATATTTTTAACATTTTAAAATAATAAGATTCTCAAACTACCATTATTATAAATTTTCAAAAGAATATCATTTATCAAACTAAATAATTATAAATTTTCAAAAGAAAATTATGTTTGAATTAGATTATTAAATCAATATTTCACACTTTAAAATAATTATAAATGAAATTATTAAATAAATATTGCCCAAATTTCCGGGACATCACATTTGGTTTTGATTGAAATCAATCGATTATTGCAATCCAATTTGGCTTCATATTTTACTAGCCAATCGATTCCGAGTAAGACTTCAAACTCATTAAAATCAAGGATAAAGAGGCCGATAGGGAATTGGTAGCAAGAACATGAGATGGGAACATCTCTACATCAAAGACAAAGGTTCGCGGGACCTCCAACTGGATTCTTTACGCATATAGGCTCATCAACAAAATCAGGTTCAAGTTTCAATTCATTAATAGCTTGTTGAGAGATAAAACTGCGTGTAGCGCCTGTATCAAACAAAACTCTAAAATGCTATCATAAATAGTGAGATTACCTTCCAGAACTCCTTTCCCCTTTTCCGCTTTAGAAGATGTAGGTTTGTCTTTGGCTGTGTACACCTTGGCTGTCTGAGCTTGCTTCATCACTGGGCAGTCTTTAACTTCGTGTCCCAATTTCTGACAGCAATAACATTTCCTGGGCTTTACTTGAACGGATTGATTGACTTGTCTCTTAGGCTTCGTACATCTGCTAGAATAATGGCCCTTTTCCAAGAAATTAAAGCAAGTGACATTCTCTGCCGTGCTTCCCTGATTGCTCTCCTTTTTCTCCTTACCCTACCATGGTTTCTTGCCTCCAAATTTCCTCTTCTTCCAATTTTGATTGCTCGAATTTCCTTTCTCCATGGGGGCTTCTTGCATGTCAAGTGTAGCATATCTGTAACCCATATCAACCAAATCTAAAAAGAATTCTTTGACGTGGCCATTCATCCTTTCGTGGAACTTCTTATCCATCCCACGAATGAACCTTTCATTCTTCTTTAAAGGTGTATTCACCAATTCTGGACCAAAATGAGACAATTCATTGAATTTGTTTAGATACTCCTCGAATGACAAACTCCCCTGCTTTAAGTCCATGAATTCATGCAACATTCGAGAAATCCCAGCTGATGGCATATAGCGCTTCTCAAATACTTCTTTGAATCTCTCCCAAGTAAACTCGTCTTCTGGCTCGTCTACGGTGACTGTCTCCCACCATGTTAAGGCTTCTTCTTGAAGTTGCCAAGAAGCTATGAGACGCATCTGATCATCTTGCTGCTTTACCCCTTTAAAGATCCTTTCACATGATCTGATCCATGCCTGGGCCACAACAATAGACTCCTTGCCGGTGAACGGCCTACCACCAAGCCTTGAGAAACTCTTACATAAATCAGCCAGATTCGGCTGATGCTAAGTAGATAAAGCTGCTTCTGCTGTTGGGGGAACTTGGCTAGGTGCTATGGCATTCCCTCGCCCCCAGCTCTTCCTCTTCGTCCGCTCATCCTTACTATCTATAATTAGTAAGAAAATTGATTTAGATATTCGGACGAGATATCTTAAGGAATATCATCAGTTAAAGAAAATAGACTAAGAAAATTTGGGGTTTTGGTCTCAGTTATACTCATTCTAGCGTATACTTCACCCTATCTCTAATGAGCCATCTAATGTGTTATACTCCGTAGCTAAAGTTCTTACTCAACCTTTAGCTCTGATACCACATGTCATGACCCGAAATCCAATGTTCGAAAATTGGCACCAAATACCTCACTTGTATTCAACTGCCAAAGATTCAAACATCGAACTCTAGTCGGATGGAGCTTATAACAACATTAGGTGAATATAAAATAGCGGAAACAAAATGAATATCATGCATTACATCATAGATACAACATCATCATAATATCCATTACAACATCAGAGTATCATAATACATATGTCACTACTCCAAATAGAACATCATAATAGAACAACAAGGGATCATATGCCAAAAAGTCTTCAAAGAAATGAAGTGATAGTGAACTTCCAAAACTAAGCACCTTGATATCCAAAAGCTTCCAAAATATCTCCAAGGTAAAAGCCTCCAAAAACGGATATCCTTCAAACCCAAAAAGACTCCAAAATACAGCTAACACCAAAACACGGAAAACCTGCTACTAGGCTGCCCGTGTGGAAATGATGGGCACCCAGAGGTTAGAAAGAAACAATAAACTCTGGGTCAGTCATGGGACTGGTATGAGTAAACAAAAATAGTTACTTTTAAATAAAACAAGATTTATAAAAGGAAATCCGGTATGCTTTTTGAAAAATGAAACTACCATAAGACCTCCCGCCACACACAATGTAATCACAGAATTGGAGAAGATTTCTTCTTATGATAGTCAAATATGCTTGATACGGGAAAAATTCTTTGATATTATTACTAGTGCATAGTGTAGAAAAACCACTTCGAAAGTATAATATTAATCTTAGCCAGCATAGACATTCTGTACTATGCCTACTATAGCTACCATCTAAACAGCGGTGACCACCATAAGTAAATGGCAGGTTATACAACTAAAACCATATTGGGTTCGTATTGGGGATTAGATTTCCAACAAATGGTCAGGC